>OZ012735.1:553323364-553925864 GCA_963859935.3 Lathyrus sativus | reverse complement strand
TTGTTATTCTTATTTTTGTTCTTGTTGTTGTTATTCTTGTTATTGTTATTGTTGTTGTTGTTCTTGTTATTGTTCTTGTTGTTTTTATTGTTGCTCTCTTGCTTTCCCTTCCTCAGGTGAGAGTTGTCCTTATTCAGGAATCACAATATGGGAAAAAATACAACTAGACTCAAGGATAACTTCTAGGGAGTAAACTTTTCTCTCCTCAATGCTGGGGAGGAAAGAGCCTTGGATCATTGTCTTGTTAAACCCTGTTGTTTTCGAACTGGCGAGCTTGGAAAATAGGTTTGCTCTAAAGTTCTATTTGCGTGAAACATGTTATACTTCAAAAGATATAAAGTGATATGACAAGTTTCATACCTTGTGTAGATATCTTATCAGCTGAGGTTCTTTATCCTGATACTATCCAGAGACTTTGTTGGCGACTAACTGGGAATCACTCTTGCCTTCCAATCGAGAGGCTCTCATTTCTAGGGCAAAGACCATGCCAACGATGAAATCTTTAAAACCTGCTTGATTGTTGCTAGCCTTTAACTTAAAATCCAGTGTCTTCTCGATCTATAAGTCACCATGTCCTTCCAAGATTATTCTTATGTCGCTACCTTTTACATTTGAGGTGCCATAAAATGATAATGTCCATTTTGGGATCATTTTCTCGTTTACAGGTGAGCTAAATTCTGCCACAAAATCTTCTAGAGCCTGGGATTCGATGCTTCCTATCGAGATGCATTGAATATCGTACTCCAAGAGTTCTACTAGCCAGGACATCACTCTTCTTGCCATATTGTGTTTTCTTAAGATTTATCGAATGAGGTAGATGGTTTTCATGAAGCTCTTGTACCCATGAAAATATAGCCACAACTTCCTTGCTATGACGATGACATCTAGTGTCAGCTTCTCAATCTTTTAATATCATGCTTCAACGCCTCTGAACATCTTGCTTACAAAATACATGTGTCTTTCAGCCTTATATGTCTTATGTACTAGTATTGAGCTCATCATGTAATTTGTGACTAAGAGGTAAATGAGTAACAATGATTCCTCTCTCGGGCTAGTGAAAATGGAATGGGTAAGAGGAATGCTTTTACCTTCAAGAAAGCCTTATCACATTTTGATGTCCTCATGAATCTCTCTTTCTTTTCCAAGGCAACAAAGAAAAGGAAAGCCTTGTCACCTACATGTAAGAGGAAGCGAGATAAGGCGGCTAGGTGACCTATGAGTTGCTATGTTGGTGTAAGCCTTAAATGCCATTACTTTTGGTACTTGTATCAAATTATTTATTAATAATAGAAGGCATTTATTTATTATGTTTGTTTTTCCAAGATAATAAAGTCCCTAGAATAGCTAGCCCGTTTAATGAAATATTAAGTGTGACTTCATCATGAGATCTTATTAAACATAAGGACATTATTCTTAAGGTATCTGTAGTCGAGATTTACTGAGAAGTGGGATAACCTTAAAGCATTAAGATTATTATGTAGATAGACTGATGATCACATCTCATGGATCATGGATAAGAAGTTATCAAGTCTTAACATAGGTATGAATATTAGGAGTAATATTTATACTAGATTGGCCCGTTGTGAGATTACTACATAGAATGTTATACAAAGTGTCACAAGTTAGTCTCATGGTGATAGTGGTGTATACCACCCTTCGACCTGAAACAACTATGGGCCCTAGATGTAGAGTCGAGTACTTTATTGCTGATCTAACATTATCCATAATTAGATGGCCATAAAGACAGTTGATGGGTACTCCACAAAACATGCTGAGGGACATGAGTGACCTAGATGGAATTTGCCCATCCTGCATAATAGGATAAATGTCTAAGGGCCCAGTATTGAATTGGACAAGGATAACACGGTATATGCCTTATGTTCAATATAGACAAAAGGGCCAAAAGGGTAATTATACACACAAGTATTATCACAAAAGGTTTTGTTAGATCACATGACATTTTCGTGACTTAGCTAGCAGTGATTTGCTGCTAGACATCGCTCACTGTTTATTATGTTAATGTGTGATTTAATATAATTTCCAACATCGCGAAAACCTATAGAATTACACACATTAGGACAAATTGATAAGAGGTAAAGTAAATAAGGAACACTGTAAGGTACAGTGCACTTAAGTAATTGTAGAACACCGTAAGGTACGGTGCACTTAAGTAGAATACGGAATGTGGTAAGGTACCATGCGCTTAGGTGATATACGATACACCATATGATATGGTGCGCATATACTTAAGTGGGCTTTTAGCTTGCAGCCTACACAAGTGGTTCTATAAATAGAACCCTTGTGTAGAAGCATATTCTCTTGATGAAAAATCAGACTCTGAAACCCTAGTCATATGTTTCCTTCTCTCTCTCTCTCTCTCTCTCTCTCTCTCTCTCATACACACACACATACACACTCACTCAAAGCCTTCTATCATAGCAGCTAGCACTGAGACTAAAGGAATCTATTCGTGTGGACTGAGTAGAGGCGTTATTGTTCATCATTCAACGCTCGTGATCACTCCTTCGATTCAACATCAAAGGTTTCATCACCACAAGAGGTAACCGTTCTATCACTGATCATGACCATTCGTAAGGATCACTAAAGAGGAATTTTTTATTTTTTGCTGCGTTTTGGATCGCATATTTCCATTCATTGCTACACTTATTTGAAGTTGATGGGGATTCTAATAGCGATAAGGGTCTCACATTTATCCATATTGGCTTCAAAGGCTCTTTTTTGTTAGCATGAACCCAAGGAACTTTTTGACTTGAACTCTAAAAGAGCACTTGGTAGGATTGAAACACATATTGTAGTTCCTAACTGGCTGTAGGACATCCTTAAAATCTTCAGAGTGGTTGCACCTTATAGGCGGTAAATGTATCATGTTTATTACTTGTGCTCCCTTTAATTTCATGTGTGTTTTAAACATTCTATTTCATTTTTACGCGTTTTTGTCTCCTAATTTGTTTCCATGTAATAAGTTGTCAATGGAGCACATCGGGATGAAAAAGGCCAAAGATGGCACAAAAGGAGTGTTTTCAGTACAAATTTCCCAAGTCCAACACGATCAGGATGTGTCTTATGAAATTGGTTGTGTTTCCCCCTTAGAGGCACGCTAATTGAAGGAGCCAGAGGCTGACACGACCCATGCCAGGCCTCATCCAATTACAAACTTTTCGCTTTTGGATAGTTTTTTAGACCTTTTGGCTTTTGTAACTCCTATTTTCTTTATGATTAGTGTTAAGTGTTTATTAAGCATGAAATTATTGCAAGCAATTAGTGAATTAGGTCTTGAATTAGTATTAATAGGGGACTAAAGATCAAGTCTATATCATCATCTTTTCATTATACCACTCTAAAAAATTGTTGTTCTTGTTCTTAACTTAAGCTATTAGCAATCCTTTGTAATTTCCAGCACTATTAGTATAATCTTCCCTTCATCTTCATCTTTAGTTTGTTATTGATTTATTTATATTCCTTTTACTTACTTTTCATGCAATGTTCTTAAAATTATTCATTGTTGTTGTCATCTCAATATGAGTGAGTAGAGATCTTTAGGGAAATGGGGTTATGAGAACCTTCTCATGACAAGCCCCTACTAAGTTATTTATTCGTATTTAAGAGAAGTACAAGTTATTTTATTTTAGAATTTGAATGTCAATCCATGTTATGTCAGTTGCAAAAGTAAAGTCAAAACTGATGTCGATCATGTATCAAAAGACAATGATTCGATATCCAAACGTGAATTACTAAACAATTGAGTTCGAGGCTCCACTGAGAAAGCAACTTGATCTTAGTTGAGAAATAAGCAACTTGCACCCCAAAATTTGCCCAACCTTTTCTTAGCCTGGTTTATGTTTCATTTCATTTTCTTCTAGCATTTGCATTGCATAGCATTTTTCATTGAGCAGGGGATCAGGAGGTTGTGCATAGCAAGAAGAGGTTACCCAGGGTGTTGAGCCTAAGCAAGGGGTTTACTCAATCATGAATGGTCATCAGGTCATCAAGAAGTGGTCAAAGTCTTGTGAAAGAATTGATGGGTGTAGGTGGAATATCTCCTAGCTTGGAGACCAGTTGAAGATCATCAGAGGATTGTGAATTCATGATTATGGATATGGGATGTTGAGAAATCTCATTGGGTGCTTTGAGAGCCATGTTGGAGCTTGTTCAAGTTGTTGTGTCATGTGGAAGAAGCCACAGTCAAGAGTGGTGCATCTAGGGTTTTCATCTAGTCAACCCTCAGTCAATTGTGACATTGAAGGAGATTAAAACTCAATTCCAAGTCTCTATGGTCATGGGATGTTGTGTTGAGGTGCCTAATATATCATTTCAAGATCAAATCAAGAAGAATCAAGAGTGTGAGAAGTTACTAAATTAGGGTTCTCAGTGTAAAATCTCATGTTTAGTGCCCAACTTCAAGACTACCTATCTCAAGATACAAGTCTCATATCATCTTGACCCCAACATGAAACTTGTAGAGCATGTTTCTAGCTTTCTTTTGAGTACTATAAGTCATTCATCTGATTTCTAGAACTAAAGTTATGATGCTGACAAGTTACAAGTCCTCAGATGAATGTGATTTTGGTAGCATTGACCACAAGGGTATGTCCAAGCATAAGCCAACAAAAGGTCACAAGACACAAAGTGCTGCAGAAAAAAGGCCTAGCAATAGTGCAGAAAATACAGCATAGCAACATACATGGAAATGGAAAGAAAGAGAGTGACATGAAGAAAGTTGCCTTGGACATTTCTAAGTAAGGATTTGAAGTCTTGAAGGAAGAGTAAACCCTAGTGTGCTGAGATAAGAGAGGAGAGGGGGATGCAAACACATTCATTCACACACATTAACACATTGAGAGATATTGAGAGCAAGAGAGAAACCCTAGAAAAACCAGAAAAATAGTGAGAACAAAAACCAGAAAAATAGAGAGAAAGAAAACCAGAAACGTTAAGAGAGTTACATAGAAACACAAGAGAACCTTTGAGGAGAAGCACCTTCAAAACATAGAGGGAAGAGGGAAGAGAAATACCTAACCAAAATCAGTGGAGGCTTAACAAAGAAGGAGAACAACTCTTTGGTATCCATTGCTTCAAACTTTTCTCTCTTTTATATTTTGTACTTGCCATTTATTATCTTTTTTAAGTGTGTTTGTGATGTGTACCTTGTGTAAAGTCCCAAGGAGGACCAAGAAACCTTTTTTAGGAACCACAAGAAAGAAAGAAAAACAAAGAAAAAGTTCAGTTTTTTTACCTAGCAGGGTTGACACGGGCCGTGTCACCTGACACGGGCGGCCGTGTCAGCCCGCTGTTTGAGTTTTCTTTGCGCATGTCCCCCAGACCTTCTGACACGGGTTGTGTCACACGACACGTCCAGCCGTGTCACACCCCTGTCTCGTCTCAAAAAATACATGTTGTAGGCTCCTTCTGACACGGGCCGTGTCACCCGACACGGCCGGCCGTGTCAGGCCCCTTTTTTTTCCCCCACTTTTTGTGATATTTTACCTTCAAACGTTTTTTTTGTGTGTTGTGTTGTTTTAAGCCGACTAACCCGTTGTGTTTGTATGATTTTTGTGCGTGTTTATTGTTGGTCATTTTTTACCTTTGATTCCAAAAACTATTTTCAAGAAAACAAACTCTCGATTCAAATCGAGCCATTTTTTGACCTCGTAGGTGTCGCACCTTAATTTTTGACCGTAAGATGCCACCTCTTTTTGCTCGTTCTCTGCTGATATTTGACTTTAACTTAACATTTATGTTTTTTGCGACTAACAAACTTATGCAGATGCAATATTTTCAAGTGTGGATTATACTCATTCTCACAATCAAACACCACAAGGACATGATTAGTACATTTGGGTTTAAAGAGGCAAGACTCAGGCCTTCGAGATCCACCAGATTCAAGAATTTCGTGGCCAAGTTACAAAGTCCTTGAGTTTTATGCCATTACAATTACTCCAGAATTCATCAATTTGAAAGGGTCAAGTCTATTCCTTTTTTTTTGAATATCAACTGGATCCACTTTGTTATTTTCTCGTTACTATGTATGGATGTTTGAACGAAGGTTGTTCTACATAGTGATTCAATTTATAACAAAGACGAAGGTGCAGAGGAAGTGAGGATTCATGGGTACATAATCCAAGCACAGCCAGATGGGGGTTTATAAGCCGATTTCATAATTAAATACAAATTAAGGCTTCTTTCTCCAAATATCCCAGTTCAAAGAATTTCTTGTGTTCTTGTAATGTAAGTCGTTCACAGAAGGAGAAAGGGAATTAAAGTTCAATTTGAATATTATTACAAGTGGACCCTTGAGTTCATTTCAATTGAGACCATATTCCATGAGGTTTATACCCTGAATTAAGTTCGAATGTTGTGACTTGTTTCAAGATTAATTGGTGAACCATAAAAGGCATGCTTCTCAGAGTTATTTCCCACTTTGGGAACCAAGTCTTTGAACGAGATCAAGCCGTGTTCAATTTGGTTCTTGAGCCTTTGAATTATAAGCCTGAATTGCATTTGATACAGGGAGTTAAGGTTTTAGTACAACATTCACAAGAAAACTACATAAAACAGATGTTGACCAAGTCAACTATTATTAAAGGTCTAAAAAAAAAGTTGAACAGAACTCCATGTTCACACTGCACGCATCTTGTAATAAGATCAAGGGTCTGCGGGACTTCATTTCCTCTCCAAGGATGTTGCTCCTTCAAGGCTCATGTTCTTCGACTCATAAAGTCGCCTTGCCTCTGTCACCAAGCTTCAGAAGGCCATCACAACTGACGCCGTGGGAAGAGAATGCTCTTGAATACACTGTCATACTCCAGAATTAATACTGTGCATGAGAAAAAGGAGAAAATGGTATTATGCGCTTTACAATGTCAGATGGAGTTAGAAGTAGAATGAGTGTTTTGTTTGGGTACCTGTTCGATGCGAAGGTGTAGAGAGCGTGGGTACTCTAACATGTCAGAATCAAAGTTCAATCATCTCTTAAAATCAGCTGAGTATGTGGGAGCTGAGGTAGAAGAGGAGCCTATCAGTCAGCACATCAATTAACAGCTACTTCCAAGCACACCTGCATGAGCAACATATTCAGCATAAACAATTAAGAACGAGATGGGCGAGCTTCAGTATCAAGGCAAAACTACTGAATCAGAGATCAGAGCCATCAAAGACGGGAACCGCAAGACAGAACTTGGTGACACCAATCTGTTATGCTATTTCAACCTGTGGAACGGAGCGCCAGGGATGTGTCCACCTCTTTGAAAGAATGCTAGTGGCAGCGGCCTGTTTGGTTAAGAGAAACGAAAGAATATGGCAAATGTCATGGTCCGGTAAACTGCTGATCAGATCATCATCACCACCCACAATTGATGACATTTTGGTGTAACAAACTTGAATGCTTCTGCACAATAAAACACAACCAAAACTCTAGGCTTCAACACAAGAAATACAACAAATTTGTGTTCAAACAACTCAATAAAAACAAAACAAACATGAATGTTTCAGGTGAACTTTGTTTCCGCTTTAGCCTCTAATACACCTGCGTCAATCGTACCCCAAGCACAAAGCAGAGTATTCACCAGGGAACTCCTGCAAGATTCAGCATTTATAACCTCCACACCAGTTGGACTGCTGTCAAACCAAACCACAAGCAGAAACGAGAAGATACATACAAAGGCTCCATGCATATCAATTTGATTTCAACACCAAGATGAACCAACCTAATTGAGGCATTTTAACATAAACTTTATTGAACATAAGAGAACAGTTAGAAAGTCACTTATGCCATTGCTCCTCTTCGATGATCTGCAACAAAATCAGAAGAAATTATTGAAACAGATATGCAGTCACAGATTTGAGAATAACTTAACATTATGAAACATGATTACTCCAGACTGTATTAGATGACGATACCTCCAACAATACATCAGAGAATCCAAAATATGTAGACTATCATGATATGAGAAGAACATCAGTTGCATCAAAGCAGGGAGATGCCTATGTGCATTCTGGATATAATCATACTGAAATTGGGAAAAGAATGCCAACTGATTATGAGGTTTCATATCAGGAGGCACCAGAAGCTGATCATCAAATATCAAATTTAAGAACAGAATATGAATTTGGAAGAGATGGTGCTCGAGGGCTTCAACAAGAAAGGTATCAAAGTTCACCTCTGTCTAAGCACGATTCTGAAACCTACAGACAAGCTGCTAGAGTGTAGGAAATGAATCAGGATGTTGGCATTCATAACCATTCAGGTAGACATATGAAAAGGAAATACTATGCCAATGAGGAAATAGATGTGCATGATATGAGAACAATAAAATCAAGCAAATTGGGATCCACCACAAGACCTATAAGTCCCTTTGTCGATGGCCAGAAATTGCTCATGTGGTGTTCCGTTTCTCGGTAACGTTGCTGCCCCGCAATCTGTGTCTTGCAAATTGGACCATGGCATCATCCACTTCGTCATAAGCACGTCTACTGGAATATGCAACAGGGCTTTGAAAGACACATTCTTGGCACCAATTCAAAGCTTCCATTAACTAGCGCAAAGGTTCCTCCCGCAGGCAATTCGAAGACTACACTCCAAAGTGACAGTTCTCCCTGAAAGTCAAGATGCCAAATGAAAGGTTCAGTCTGTGATAAAACGCAATCGAAACACTCAATCGTCAGCTTTGGATTAAAATCTCGGTAATTGCATCAAAGCAATACAATTGCACAGGTTTAGAACTTACGTTGTAAAAGTCATTCATACCGAATTTTGCGTGAATTGTCAAGTCTGCATTAATCCCGGATAGATATATGAGAAGAATTGAGAACAAGTTAGAGAAGAAGAACCGCAAGCATATTCAACAGGAAATTAAAACAACAGACTGTTACCAACAATTGAGCTTTGGACGCACCAGACTTCTTTGCACCAGCTACTTGAAATTCACTCTGGGCTGTCCATCTTCTGGCCCAAATCATTCACTATCCACACCTGTCAAAGTACCAAATGCAAATTAGTAATTGTTTGGAGAATAAAACCGTTAGAGAATATTCCTGGAAGACAGAATATCCTATTCAGAAACCAAATCAAATCCAACCTCAATTGAATCATAGAAAATCAAAGATTAAAGTGTCAATTAAATGGCTCATTATGGTAATCAGATGAATTGGGAAAGTTTTCAAATCGGACTCATCCCAATTCGGAAACCCTAAATCAACAATCAATGGGCATTCAGTATTCATCCAATTCGTTTTTCATTCAAAAGCCTATATAAGAGGGAGAGGGACACCGAGACACCTACCGAGAAAAAACCCTAAAACCCATAAACTCAGGAAGCTAAATAGAAGGAACTTATCTTTCCCATTGACGAGTCCAGCTCAGGCCGCCGCGGACCCAAACTCACGAAACACCCATCTTCATCGTCTCCGGCGCCGTCGTCGCTAATCTTTGGTAAGGCTTCACTTTTCGTAATGATCATTGAACCTATTGATCTTTTTGTTGTGTTGCAGGTTTAAAAAGGAGATCGAAACCTGGAAAGGGATGGTGAATGGAAGAAATCGAAAGAGACGATCGGAGAGAGAGGGAGAAGCCCGAGTGGTTTGGGGATTAGGGTTCACAGCCTTTCTTTTTTCCCTCTTTTGTCGTTTCTTGTTTATGCTTGTAATCATTATCTGCACTCACCACACTCACCACACTTACCACACTCACGGTTAATCTCCTCTAAATTAACCCACTTTTTTTTTCTTAATCAGTTCTTTTTTTTATTAAAAATAATTCATCAACTAATCAACTTAATCTTTATTTACAATAAGATAATCAACTTAATCTTTTTTACAACAAGATAATTGACTCAATCTTTTTTAAGAAAAAACAACCTGTTTTGCTAAGGGGCCTATTATTCAATAAAGAACTTATATTAAGTCTTTCCTTTTTAAAAATAACATTATCCATTGTTCTAAATAATTTGCAACTAAGATAATTTTTCCTCAATTACAAAAACCTTTTTTAATTTATTTAATATATGGCTATAATAATTTTATATAATAACTTTTAAAATATAACAATAACAATCTTTTATTTAAATTAATTATTATTTAATAATAATAATAATAATTAGAGTGTTTTAAAAAATAAATAAATCAACTTATAACTTAATTCATGATTAAAATTATTATAGCATGTTCTCAAATTAATTCACCAACTTTTTTAATAATAAGAGAATATTTAATATTTATATTGTCTAATTAATTTTAGTGATAACTCCTTTTATTTAATAAATCGTTTATCTAAAATCTTTTTTATCTAATTAATTCATAATCTAATCTAAAATAAAAATTAGTAATAATTTAATTTAACTTTTCCTAAAAATCTCACTAAGAATAATCAAGTCACATCGTAAGATTCAATTAATCGTGCACGCTTACACACATATTCACATTCACACACTTAGCACTTTCATGCGTGTGTATGCTTTTATTTATCCGCTTATTTTATTCACAACTCACACACTCACGTAGCGCTTTCATGCATTGTGTATGCTTTTACATTTTCGCAATTTACCTTCATCGCAATTTATCTTTATTGCATCGCATCGCATTCCGTCCAAAGGAAAAACCTACACATGATTCAACAATTGTGTGTAGTGCACATCATTTGCACCATTTTCCCCCTGATCTTTGATCCCATTCAAGTTGATCTTTCTAAGTTAGATCCTACCCCATAGGAGGACCTTTGTCTTTATTTTACAACTTAGATACAAACAAAACAATTCAACTCAATACAAAGCATTCAAACATTAGAGAATGAGATGTTAATCATCTTAAGCGAGATAAAATCTCCACCCCACATCAATACAATCAATATCGTAGGAACTTTTCCTTAAGAGAGATAGAGGCGTACCTCGTCGATCCCTATCCGAGTACTTGAGCCCTTCTCTTAAGACGATGCAAAGACTATTTTCCTACAACTTGTGGCGGTTAAATCTCTCTTAAAATGATAACACATCTCTTCTCCTAAAATCAATCAATCAACTACCCTAAACCCGTAGGAACTTTGACCACAGTCAAAGAACTCTTCAAACCCTTTAGGGGAACTACAGATACTCTGATTCCACTCCCGTAAGGATATGTAGGCATAAGATGCGACATCTTATCGAGTATACTTAGAAATAAACCCTTAGGTCTTCTAACCCTTAAGAAGAAAATCCATAGCAATAAATAAACATAAAACAAGAGGTTCCTGTAGAGTACTACAGAAACTTAGGATGCTTGCACCTTCCCTAAGTTTAACCAACCCCCGAACCTAAAACTCTTTAAACCTTGCATTTGCATTGCATTATGGGAATTTCGATCTTTATCCCTTCCTTTGGACAAATCAAAGTTCGGTTGCAAATGAATAAGATTCAAACTAATCAATAGTTTGGTATCCGATTTTCACTGCGACAGAAATGGCGACTTCACTGAGGATGCCTCTCTAGTGGGTTTCCCTACCTTGCTTTATTTATTTGTTTATTGCTTTATATCTGCTTATTTGCCTACTTGTTTCTTTGTTACTTTTAGGCTAATCCTTGAGTGGTGAGACAAAGTCCTACACCCGGACTTGGGAGAAATTATGATAGGATGGTGATATATTCGATGAGGCTTATAGGGAGTGAGTCCCGACTAAGTTGACTCGAGAATCCCGCTTAGTTGAGACCCTTTTGAAAATAGTTCGATTGAACGAGTTTAGTCGTGAAAACTTTTACTACTTTCAATTAGAGTCCATGATACTAATGACCATAGTTACCTTTAACCCCACTTTGGCCTTTATTAGGACGTAGTGCGAGGCTATGAGGGAGTAAGTTCCAAAATAGTGCTACGCGATGCTACACTCAAAAGAAGTTCTCTTGAGAATATTATTAATCCCCGAGTTAGTTGGGAAATTGATAATATCCGATAGATGGACTAATGACGTTGGGACCTCCTTAGAACCTTGTTCTATAGGTACCATCCGCCTCTAGTCCATGTCCTTTGGGAATGGGTATACTTTTGGCTCCATGCTCGTTGCAAACCTAAGACCTTTGTTTATTTATCTTTGTGTGCCCTTATGTGCTTACTTGTGTTTGTTGCATTCATATAGCATCATACTACATTGGACTTCATGGGATTTACCCTTTATTTATGAACATTGTAGGACATTATGGATCGACGAAATACTCTAAAATATACTTTTAAGAGTCCCAAATTGGATGACCTAAGGGAATTGGGAGCTTTGATTGAAGACCAAGAGAAATTCAAGAGTAAATATGGGAAGTTACTATCTTTGTTGAGACGTAAGGCAAATGAATACCTCATTTCCGCTCTATTACAGTTCTATGATCCAATGTATCACTGCTTTACTTTTCCAGATTATCAGTTGTTGCCAACTTTGGAAGAATACTTCTTTTTGTTAGGTCTGCCTATTCTAGAAGAATCTCCTTTTCCCTTCTTGGAAAAGGACCCTGAAGAAAGAGACATCGCTAAGGCCCTTTATCTCAAGGTATCTGATGTTAAGGCCAACATGGTTGTTAAAAGTGGGACTTTTGGTTTGACTACAGATTTCTTATTCAAGAAGGCTTCATTTTATACTGATTTTACGAACAAGGCTCCATTCGAGGCAATCTTCGCCTTACTTGTCTATGAGGTGTTTCTATTTCCAAGTTTTGAGGGGTTTGTTGACCTTAATGCAATTAAGATCTTCATGAAGAACAATCCAGTGCCGACTCTATTGGGTAACACCTGTAAGTTCAGAGTATGCCTAAGAGGGGGGGTGAATTAGGCTTATGGAAACTTTTTCGGATTTTTGGTGCTCTTTAATTTTTCTTTGGTTATGTTCTTGGTGATGGATGCAGTAGAAAGCATAAAGAAAGTGGACACCAAGATTTATAGTGGTTCCCTTCACAATCCGAAGGTACTCCACTCCCCTTTCCACATGAAAGAGAGTTTTCACTATTGTTTTAGAAGGTACAACCTATCACACCATCAACCGGTGAGGCTTACAATCTAAGAACAAAACAAACTAGTGTGCAAGAACAATCCTCTTGCAAAACACTAACCCTTGTGTCCAACAATCCTGGATCACAAGTCACAACAGACTATTCTGTAATTCTTTTTGTAATTTGAGAGTACAATAGTAATATCAATACAAAGATTGATCTTCTCCTTTAATCAGAGTTCACAACTTAATCTCAATACAAGTGTTCAAACAAATGGATGTGAAAGGTTATGCAAGTATGAACACTTTTGAATGTATTTGAAATTATTTGAAAAGTAGTGAATATGATTCAATGATTGTTTTTGAAAATTGTTGGAGGTGTTTGTTAATTTGAAATTATCAGAATTTATATCATCCAAAACACCATTTCAAAAGGGTATATTTGAGTATGAGTTAACACATGGAAAGGTATAACATTCAAATAATTTTTGAACTTGAAATGAAACAATTTTTCAGAAAACGTTCAGTGTTAATCGGTTAACCATATAGGTTAATCGGTTAACACTGTAACGTTGGCCCAAAGAATTTAAAATTTTAGGGCGTTAATCGATTAACCTATATGGTTAATCGGTTAACACTGTAAAAACTTTAAAAAATAATTAATTTAAAAGTGTTATACCAATTCCAAATGATTTTAAAACATGTTAATGCATTATGCAAAAATAGTTTATAGTATTGAACACTTTTATATCAATTAAATTAGAGAATTTGATATACCATAGCTTGTGTCCAAGTCTTGAAAGATGATCGATCAAATGTACATGAAGCTTGAATGTTGATCACTTCCATAATACTTTGATCTTGGTCTTTTGAAAGCTTTTGACTTTTTGCACAGATGAAATGATCTTGAGTCTTGTTGTTGTTGTCATCAAAACCTTGAAACCTTGAGATGAAGCATGCTTCTACAAGCTCCCCCTTTTTGATGATGACAACCAATTACAACCAATTGAGTTTTGTGCAGTGCTTTGACGATTTTTGGTCCTGGTCTTGTTTGTCCCCCTATGTCCATGAACTCCCCCCTTTTAAAAACAGAGGCTAAAAACAGAAACAAATCTGCACACATAGACATTAGAAAGCCAAAGCTCTTCTCCCCCTTTGTCATTAGCAAAAAGGAAGGAGCTTTCAAACAAAACTAGAACATATCGACAATTATGAAAGCAATCAAAAGAACAATCACGTAGGTAAGCAAAACATACTAAAATAGAATTAAACATGCAGCAGAGTGCAACCAAAGTAGTGTATGAGTACAACGTAAATGAAACAAAGTTAAGAACATAAACTTAAAAACTGAATGACTAGAAAGCAATAAAAGACAGCAATATCAGCATATTCTCTAAATGTCCTCATCAGCCATATCCTCCTCGTCCTCTTCCTCTTCTTCTTCACCTTCTTCTTCAGATACAACAAAGTTGCCGGTGTTGGTGCGGCGAGAGGTAAGCACAAGGTTTCAAAGAGAAGCAATGGCCCGAGGGGTTTCTCTATGTTGAGTCATAATAGTTTGGTAAATAAATTCATTTTTAATGCCTCCTTCAGGTACGGGATAGGCTTGGTTGGCAGCGGCTCCTTCATCCGAATACTTATAAGTACCGTTAGTATCCTTAAAAATTCCAGTGTTCTTGACAATTGTAATTTCGTTAATCTCATTGGTGGTTGATTTCATCTTGGTGGTTGGTTCACGGTTAAGATCCAAAGTTGTCAGCACCAAAATTCTTGACACCAGCCTTGCATACGGTAGACGGGTTGAAAGAGATAGTTGTTGTTGAAGGTGATACATGATGGTCAGAATCCAGTTGACACGAATCTTGTTCTTGATGGCAAAAAAAAGTTGCATTTCCAGATCATTAATTTGGGCATGATTTGAATCCTTGGGAATCAGCACATAACAGATTATGTAATGAAGCATCCGATCAGAAACAGTAAGATTCTTTGCATAGCACAACAGACGAGCAGTGCGTTGGTTGGCGATAATCACCTCCTTTAGAAATCTGCAGATCTGATAGTAGAACTCCATCTTGTCGTAGTTGGACCACGGCCCTTCCACGTGGTTAACTCCCTTTCTCAGAAAGTACCCAGACGATGGTATGTTCAGCATTGCAGCAACATCAGACAGATTTTCTTCCACAATGCAGTCTCTAACAATTGTTTTCATAACATGCTCATCATTTGCATTCATAAACACAAACAGCTTATGCAAAAAGGATTTGACAAGATCCGGATAGCAGTTTCCAGAATCCGACACAAATTTATCGATCCTCTGATATTTGAGCAAAGCAGGAAAATCAAAAGATGATGCTGGAAAAGCCTTAAGATTCACATACTTTACCGGGAGGATGTGACGAACTCGGACTTTGAAATCCATTCTGCGCTTCTTGGTTATTTCCATAGGGATATCTTCTTCATCGGATGCAGAATGGTGTTCTGGTAGCTTTCCCTTGCCGCGGTTTGATGTTGAAGCCATGGATGAGTTTGATGGAACTGAAGTTGTGGGTTCTGAGGAAGTTAGGGTTTGAGAAGATGGGGATGGTTATGAGGAGTTATCCAACTTAGAGAGTGGGAGAGAGGTAGTGGGTTTTAAACTTAGGGTTTGAAGAGGGAAGTTCCAAATACTCTTTAAGAGGGAATATGATTCAAAGGATATGATTTTGGACACTTAGGAGAATATTGACCACATAAAAATGTATTTAACACATATAATATTTCAAAAATTTTAATTAATTTTCGTTTCTGATTTTTAGAAATTTGAACAGTGTTAATCAGTTAACCATATAGGTTAATCGGTTAACACATTAAAAAATTGAGTCAGGATTGAAAATTTAATAGTGTTAATCGGTTAACCATATAGGTTAATCGATTAACATATTAAAAAATTTAATTATTACAGAAAAACTTACAGTGTTAATCGGTTAACCCATATGGTTAATCGATTAACACACACGAATTTTTGAAAAATACTTAAAAAACAGAATGCATACACATGGAAACACAACACAAATAATGCATACACATATTAGAGAAAAAGTCAGATGTCACCTTCATCAAGAATCCAAAGTTCTCGCCGAATTTTGTAGAATGGTTATTTCGCCAAAGGTTTGGTGAAGATGTCGGCGAGTTGATTGTGCGTGTCGACGAAAGTAACATCTACATCTCCATTCAATACGTGATCTCGAAGGAAGTGGTGCCGGATATCTATATGTTTTGTTCTTGAATGCATGACCGGGTTCTTTGTAATGTTGATGGCACTTGTATTATCACATCGAAGAGGAATGCAACCGAGGTCTATTTCGTAATCGAGGAGTTGTTGCTTGAGCCACAGAATTTGTGCACAGCAACTTCCTGCTGCAATATATTCCGCTTCGGCTGTACTGAGTGCCACACATGCTTGCTTCTTGCAGGCCCATGACACTAATGCATTCCCGAGAATGTGACACGTACCACTTGTGCTTTTTCTATCGGTCTTACATCCTGCATAGCCAGCGTTAGAATAACCAACTAAAGAACAAGTACTACCTTTAGGATACCATAATCCGACGTTCATTGTCCCTTTGAGATACTTTATGATTCTCTTTACGGCTGTGAGACGCGATTCCTTCGGACTTGCTTGAAAGCGTACACAAAAAAAAACGCTAAACATAATTTCAGGACGGCTTGCCGTCAAATATAGTAATGAACCGATCATACCTCGATATTTTGTTATATCAACTGGAGTACCAGATTCATCTTGATCAACGTATGTTCCGGATCCCATAGGAGTGGACATCACCTTGCAACTATCCATATCGAATTTCTTCAACAATTCCTTGCAATACTTGGATTGGTTGAGGAAGATGCCATCCTTTGTTTGCTTGATTTGTAGTCCAAGAAAATAATTCAATTTTCCCATCATGGACATCTCGAATTCTCCTTGCATCATAAGTGAAAATTCTTCGCAAAACTCTTTGTTTGTTGATCCGAAGATGATGTCGTCGACATAGACTTGAACCAATAAAGTGTTTCCTTTGATCTTCTTTATAAACAATGTCTTGTCAACCTTTCCTTTTATAAATCCCTTCTCACATAAGAAATTGCTAAGGCGGTCATACCATGCTCTTGGTGCTTGTTTTAGTCCATAGAGTGCCTTTTTCAGTTTGTAAACATGCGAGGGATTCTTGAAGTCTTCAAAACCCAGAGGTTGTTTGACGTAGACTTCCTCATTGATGTAGCCATTCAGGAAAGCGCTTTTGACATCCATCTGGAACAACTGAAAATTCATAGAACAAGCGTAAGCAAGTAATAATCTAATTGCTTCTAACCTTGCTACCAGAGAGAATGTTTCATCAAAATCAATTCCTTCCTCCTGGTTGTAGCCTTGTGCGACCAATCTTGCTTTGTTACGAAATATGATCCCATTCTCGTCAAGTTTGTTCTTGAACACCCATCTTGTTCCTATGATGTGCTTATGATCTGGTCTTGGTACAAGACTCCAAACTTGATTCCTTTCGAATTGATTGAGTTCTTCTTGCATTGCTACAATCCATTGGTCGTCGCCTATGGCTTCATCAATCTTGGTTGGTTCAATTTGAGACATAAAAGCCATGTTGAGACAGGCATCCTTTAGATTAAGTCGAGTTGCAATGCCTTGGCTAATATCACCAATAACTTTATCTATCGGGTGATCTCTATGCGTTCTTCATTCCTTCGGAAGATCTTGATGTTCTTCAATGATTTGAGTGACATCTTCTTGTGGTATTTCTTGATTCTTTGAAGTCTCTTCTGCAGACAAGGTTAGGAAATAAACACGTACCGACAGTGTTTTCACACACATGCCGTATACTAGGGATTTAAACCACAACACCAGGTTAAACAACACACAGTCTCCATCCCAAAGGACAGACTCAACTCACTCAACAACACTGGCCGGACGGACCGACCTGCTCTGATACCAATTGTAACACCCCAATTCCCGTATTAAATAAAATATAAATATTATAATAATAATCAGAGTTTTCACCAAAAAGTGGGATATCACATCTCCAAATTTTATAAAAATACTTTATTCATTCTTTTCAAAATAATACAGCGGAATTTGTTTCATAAAGTAAAATACATCAAAACATGATACGTCACAGGATTTCAACACGTTTGACATAAAACAATTACAACACCCATATCCCGTGTTACGTATCAGAGCATCCTAGACTCGACGGTCACACCAATATCCAAGCTAGCTAAACACCTGGATTATCTGTACTTCCGAAGAAGCACAGACCACAACAACAACAAAGGGGTGAGAAATAATGATCAGAATATAATGGTAATGTAATACATGTAAATAAGGTAGTACAACACACCAACACACCAAGATTCACCCCTAACAACACCATATGACGAACCTACTGTTCAAATTACAATATAACATATTATAATGCAAAATGCAACTCAACACCATGCATGCGGTACCGACTCGTTGGTTCATTCAATCGAACCTGGATAGATCACTTACGCTCCTCCTGAGACATGATCTATCCCCCACCATTCTCCACAAAGGAGTACGGATGAATCACTTACGCTCCTCCTGAGACATGATTCATCCCACCAAAACACCATGATATGCACACACCAATGCATAACTAATATATTTAGGCACTCAACGTGCACACGATCCTCCTGATCATATCATCATACACCAATGCACATATGTACAGATATAACATACACCAACACCATATAAATCAACCAGATAGTAAACAAGTTCATACTTTAACACCAAGATATAACATATCCCACCACTCGGGGGTACGTGATCCTACTGATCACTACATACATATACATCAACTAATTGTCCACCAGTCATTATTACGGGAAACATGCACTATCACCAAGTACACAAGTTAGTTCCCACACTCATCATTCTTACAGTGCATCAAGGCCAAACTGTACCTATCATCTCAACTCAGATCCTCAGTCTATTCTAGTACCAATCTTGCACATTACCGTAACCAATAGGCTTCTAATTCCTATTCCCAAAATCATCACCTACACACTTTATCGATACCTCAAAAGCCATACAGAATTTTCCCTAAAAACTGTAAAACACACTGTATGCCCTATATGCCAAATCAACCCAAAACACCAATTCATTAACATTGACTTATACTCCATCACTATCAATTACTAGTTATCATCAAACACAAACACACCAATAAACATTATACTTACCAATTATCCTATACTCCCTACTCTAGAACCAACATTACGGTACATTACTGACACTTCAGAGTCACTCTGAATCTCACCAAGGTCCTAACCATAGTCATTAACGACACTATAGGGAAACAACACATAATTTTCCCCAAAGCTATAATCATGGTCATTACCCACACTACAGTAACAACACAGAATCTCACCAAAACTCTATTTATATTTACTATCAACACTGCAGTAACAACATATAATCTCACTAACATCACCATAATATATATATACCAAATTCACCAATACCAATCAACAATTCATCAATGTCAAGCATCAATTTATCATTAGCAACAATAATAACAACCATGCCAATATAAAACTTCATAGATCGGAATTTTCCTACGGGGTTAAGGAATCCCCTCTACCCTATACATGTATATACCATCCCAAATCAAGTTTCTCCCCCTTACCTTGTTAATCGGTTGATCGATGAAAGAATCCTCCAAGGTTTGGCCAATTCTGATTTTCCCTTGTATCCTTCGTTCTTTGCTCCCTTTTCCGTTCCCTTTCCCGTTTTCTCCTTTCAATCGTTCTTTTTCCACTTTCTCTAACTTCCCCCAATGTATCGTAAAACTACTAACCCCTCTCATTCTCTATTTTAATTCTCTAATCCCAATAATAATAATAACTTAATAATAATAATAATAATAATAATAACTTAATAAAATAATAATAATAATAATAATAATATTATTATTATCTCACCAAAATAATAATAATAATAATAATAACAATAGTAACTATAATAAATATAATAATAATAATAATATTCCCACCAATATTAATATTATACACTATATTATTATATTCATCAAAACACCACCAATAATCCTCTCATATCAGGGACACCCACCAATAATAATATTCATACCGATGATAATAATAATAATAATAATAATGATAATAATAATAATAATAATAATAATAATAATAATGATAATAATAATAATAATAATAATAATAATAATAATAATAATACCACCAATATTACTATTAACTATTATATTATTATCTCCACACCACCAATGATCCTTATATATCAAGGATACTCACCAATCACATACCAACACACCCTACCTAAGGGCACACCAACATAAAATAATTAAATTAACACCAAAATGACTAAATAAATAAAATGGGTGTTACAACTCTCCCCCACTTTAAGTATTTTCGTCCTCGAAAATTACCTGATGGAACACTTCCGGATACGCTTTCCGCATCCTTCATTCCAACTAACAGGTCACACTGCCTTCTGCAGCACCTCCCCAAGTTACTTTCACCAAAGATATCTCCTCCCTTCGGAGTTGTTTCTCGCTCGTCCAAACGAAATAGCAATGCCTCAACGATCAAATTATTTTCACTTGTACATCATCCACCTGGTTCAATGTACTTTCTCAACTACGACACATGAAACATATCATGCCAATTCATAGCGACAGCGGGAAAAACGGTCTAACATGTTACTCCTCCCATACCTCTGCTGCGCCACTCTGATACAAACCACAGAACACGGTGCGAACTTCTGAGACTTCGAAGCTCGACCAACATCAGTCACCGGCGTGACTCTCCAAACACATCTTTCCTTGGATCCTCTTGATCTTTTCAGCCCTCTCAACATAATTTTCAGGTCTGAGCACAACACTCTCACTCGACCCATTCCAACACAGTAGAGTCCTACACTCCATATTTCACCAAGCCACATATAGTGTCATTCTGACACTAGGATGGTAACCGTTATTACAGGTAACTCAACCAACGGTAATTAATCATCCCACAATCCACCTCGATCCAACACCCAAGCTCTCACCAATTCTCTACAGACTCAATAGTCCTCTCTGACTGACCATCAGTTTGCGGATGGTAAGTCGAACTCAACTTCAACTTAGTACCCGATGCTTCCTGTAAGCCCCTCCAAAATCTCAATATAAACCTCAAATTCCCATCTGACACAATATTTGTCAGTATCTCCTCTAACTTCGCCACTTACCCAATATGCATCTCATATGTCCTCAACGTAGAATAGTTAATCCACTAACAATAATCCAAATTAAAATTAAATCTTCCCAATTCTTTGGAAATCTCAACACCAACTCCACGAAAATACTACCCGATTCCCACTCTAGAATATTCACGGCTGCATCAGACTCAACAGTCTCTGATGTTCACTCTTCGAATTTCGGCAATCCTAACCAGCATATTCAACCTCAACCACTTCTCTCCTTATCTATGGTCACAAAAACAATCTACTCAAATTCAGTTACTTCTTCATAGCACTGGGGTGGATACTCCATCTACCCCAATGTATTTCTTCACGAGTACTTCTACTCCCCTCAACAACATCTGGTACACATACTCTATCATAACACCTCGTGGTATTATTTCCACAAACCCAACAATCCACTCTTCGACTCTAATTTATCAATTTCAACTAATTCACTATTCAACCCAGATTTCTGACTTTCTCGATTCTTCTCAAGGATATCACTAGTCAGATCTTAATAATAAAAGCTTAACTCCATAAGAAGTATCCTTACTCACAAAGCGCATATTATGAAATTTCTCAATCAGTTCTACCTCTTTTCACCATCATCTTCGGTATGCACAAACATTTCCAACTCACCGCATCATCTACCACATCCACTTTACCCAAAGGGTAATTACACTCAAAGTCGTAATCCTTCAGAAATCCTAATTATTTCCTCTGCCTCATTTTCAACTTTTTCAAATCAAACAAACACCTTAAACTCTTAAGATCACCAAACATCTCCGATCTCAATCTGAACTTTCGAAGCCTCCGATTCCGGTACAACCACAATAGCAACCAACTCTAAATCACTGGTCGGATGGTTTCTCTTACACACTTCGAGTTGCCTTTTGCATAACTGAAACTCGCTGAAGTTGTCTTTAGCAAATCCCCTAATTATATCAACAAGCATCACAAACACCACAGTTAGTTCTATCGGATTCGGCAGAACTTTCCTTACGGAAGTATATCACCGCTCTTTTTCTAACACTGATAACTACAGTTCCTTATGCTCAACATAATCCTCTATACTCTTCGAATACCTTAAAATATCGTTTATTAACACAACCATTGCCTTATATAAATAATTAAAGAAGATCCCATGCCAAATGGACAAACAAGTTGTGAGTTATGGCGGGAACACGTACCGTACTGCCAGCCCTTACTGCAACATTCAAACACACTTAATCAATAAATAGCTTAATTCCATGTCAATACTTCACCATCTAATAGATAATTTCAATAGCTTTCCAACACTTCGAACCGGGCGTCATTCCGAGTTACGGTTCTCCCGTTACGACAAAAATACCACAACAACATTTTTCTGCTCAGGGCACTTCGCCAGGCGAATCTCGGCGAACATGACAGTCCCGAAATTCTATTTTCGACCGCTACCTGACTTCCGAGTGTCCGATTTCGATTCCGTAAAAAGATGCAATCTCGGAATTCAACTTATAACCATAATTTCATACTTAGGAGGCCGTCCAACACACTTTCAATCTTTAAATATTTTAAAACCCGATTACTTCCAATCTCAACAGCAGATCGTGGAGCCTCCTATTACGATACCACTTCGACCTTCGACACCACAACACAATAATTCTACTCGCGATCTCACGAACACGGAAACTCACGTCCTTCAATCAATTGATCCATCAATTCATTAACTCTTGGAAGCGAACACTTATCCTTGACAGTCACCTTGTTCACTTATCTATAGTTCATCCAAAGCTTCACAAAACCTTCTGTCTGTCTAACCAACAAAAATTGGTGCACCTTACGGTAACACACTCAAACGAAAGAACCTCTCCCCCAGCGGGTCTTCAAGTTGACTCTTCAACTTCTCCAATCCCAACGTAAACATACAATATGGAGTCATCAATATCAGACTCGTCCCAAAAACAAAATAAACGTGTAAGCTTTACTTCACACTCCGATAGTAAATCGCTTACTTCCTCATGGAACCTCCGACAATTTCAACTAATTGACAAATCCCAATTTTCTCACTTTCCTTCTCATTCGAAGTTTCCGTCAAAATAAACATCTCAACACCGTATTACGCCAACTCCTCAAAATAATCCCTTAAGCACTTAGCTTAACTCAGGACAATTCATTGCTCACGCCACACAAGCTCGCAAGACACGTCTATCCCATCCAACACAATCCCGTCTGCTATTAACAAGAGATTAAGGGTGATCAGTTCCTCAATTTGTTAATAGACAGCCGAAATCATGATGGGGTGCAAACCATCTTTACCAAACTATGATAGCATTCCTCAACACACTAAGCCACCACACCGTAGCATTCCGGAGAATTACAAACTTCTTCCCCACTGGAATCATTCCTGCTTCTGCAGACAAGGTTAGGAAATAAACACGTACCGACAGTGTTTTCACACACATGCCGTATACTAGGGATTTAAACCACAACACCAGGTTAAACAACACACAGTCTCCATCCCAAAGGACAGACTCAACTCACTCAACAACACTGGCCGGACGGACCGACCTGCTCTGATACCAATTGTAACACCCCAATTCCCGTATTAAATAAAATATAAATATTATAATAATAATCAGAGTTTTCACCAAAAAGTGGGATATCACATCTCCAAATTTTATAAAAATACTTTATTCATTCTTTTCAAAATAATACAGCGGAATTTGTTTCATAAAGTAAAATACATCAAAACATGATACGTCACAGGATTTCAACACGTTTGACATAAAACAATTACAACACCCATATCCCGTGTTACGTATCAGAGCATCCTAGACTCGACGGTCACACCAATATCCAAGCTAGCTAAACACCTGGATTATCTGTACTTCCGAAGAAGCACAGACCACAACAACAACAAAGGGGTGAGAAATAATGATCAGAATATAATGGTAATGTAATACATGTAAATAAGGTAGTACAACACACCAACACACCAAGATTCACCCCTAACAACACCATATGACGAACCTACTGTTCAAATTACAATATAACATATTATAATGCAAAATGCAACTCAACACCATGCATGCGGTACCGACTCGTTGGTTCATTCAATCGAACCTGGATAGATCACTTACGCTCCTCCTGAGACATGATCTATCCCCCACCATTCTCCACAAAGGAGTACGGATGAATCACTTACGCTCCTCCTGAGACATGATTCATCCCACCAAAACACCATGATATGCACACACCAATGCATAACTAATATATTTAGGCACTCAACGTGCACACGATCCTCCTGATCATATCATCATACACCAATGCACATATGTACAGATATAACATACACCAACACCATATAAATCAACCAGATAGTAAACAAGTTCATACTTTAACACCAAGATATAACATATCCCACCACTCGGGGGTACGCGATCCTACTGATCACTACATACATATACATCAACTAATTGTCCACCAGTCATTATTACGGGAAACATGCACTATCACCAAGTACACAAGTTAGTTCCCACACTCATCATTCTTACAATGCATCAAGGCCAAACTGTACCTATCATCTCAACTCAGATCCTCAGTCTATTCTAGTACCAATCTTGCACATTACCGTAACCAATAGGCTTCTAATTCCTATTCCCAAAATCATCACCTACACACTTTATCGATACCTCAAAAGCCATACAGAATTTTCCCTAAAAACTGTAAAACACACTGTATGCCCTATATGCCAAATCAACCCAAAACACCAATTCATTAACATTGACTTATACTCCATCACTATCAATTACTAGTTATCATCAAACACAAACACACCAATAAACATTATACTTACCAATTATCCTATACTCCCTACTCTAGAACCAACATTACGGTACATTACCGACACTTCAGAGTCACTCTGAATCTCACCAAGGTCCTAACCATAGTCATTAACGACACTATAGGGAAACAACACATAATTTCCCCCAAAGCTATAATCATGGTCATTACCCACACTACAGTAACAACATATAATCTCACTAACATCACCATAATATATATATACCAAATTCACCAATACCAATCAACAATTCATCAATGTCAAGCATCAATTTATCATTAGCAACAATAATAACAACCATGCCAATATAAAACTTCATAGATCGGAATTTTCCTACGGGGTTAAGGAATCCCCTCTACCCTATACATGTATATACCATCCCAAATCAAGTTTCTCCCCCCTTACCTTGTTAATCGGTTGATCGATGAAAGAATCCTCCAAGGTTTGGCCAATTCTGATTTTCCCTTGTATCCTTCGTTCTTTGCTCCCTTTTCCGTTCCCTTTCCCGTTTTCTCCTTTCAATCGTTCTTTTTCCACTTTCTCTAACTTCCCCCAATGTATCGTAAAACTACTAACCCCTCCCATTCTCTATTTTAATTCTCTAATCCCAATAATAATAATAACTTAATAATAATAATAATAATAATAACTTAATAAAATAATAATAATAATAATAATAATAATAATATTATTATTATCTCACCAAAATAATAATAATAATAATAACAATAGTAACTATAATAAATATAATAATAATAATAATATTCCCACCAATATTAATATTATACACTATATTATTATATTCATCAAAACACCACCAATAATCCTCTCATATCAGGGACACCCACCAATAATAATATTCATACCGATGATAATAATAATAATAATAATAATGATAATAATAATAATAATAATAATAATAATAATAATAATAATAATAATAATAATAATAATAATAATAATAATAATAATAATAATAATAATAATAATAATACCACCAATATTACTATTAACTATTATATTATTATCTCCACACCACCAATGATCCTTATATATCAAGGATACTCACCAATCACATACCAACACACCCCACCTAAGGGCACACCAACATAAAATAATTAAATTAACACCAAAATGACTAAATAAATAAAATGGGTGTTACAACTCTCCCCCACTTTAAGTATTTTCGTCCTCGAAAATTACCTGATGGAACACTTCCGGATACGCTTTCCGCATCCTTCATTCCAACTAACAGGTCACACTGCCTTCTGCAGCACCTCCCTAAGTTACTTTCACCAAAGATATCTCCTCCCTTCGGAGTTGTTTCTCGCTCGTCCAAACGAAATAGCAATGCCTCAACGATCAAATTATTTTCACTTGTACATCATCCACCTGGTTCAATGTACTTTCTCAACTACGACACATGAAACATATCATGCCAATTCATAGCGACAGCGGGAAAAACGGTCTAACATGTTACTCCTCCCATACCTCTGCTGCGCCACTCTGATACAAACCACAGAACACGGTGCGAACTTCTGAGACTTCGAAGCTCGACCAACATCAGTCACCGGCGTGACTCTCCAAACACATCTTTCCTTGGATCCTCTTGATCTTTTCAGCCCTTTCAACATAATTTTCAGGTCTGAGCACAACACTCTCACTCGACCCATTCCAACACAGTAGAGTCCTACACTCCATATTTCACCAAGCCACATATAGTGTCATTCTGACACTAGGATGGTAACCGTTATTACAGGTAACTCAACCAACGGTAATTAATCATCCCACAATCCACCTCGATCCAACACCCAAGCTCTCACCAATTCTCTACAGACTCAATAGTCCTCTCTGACTGACCATCAGTTTGCGGATGGTAAGTCGAACTCAACTTCAACTTAGTACCCGATGCTTCCTGTAAGCCCCTCCAAAATCTCAATATAAACCTCAAATTCCCATCTGACACAATATTTGTCAGTATCTCCTCTAACTTCGCCACTTACCCAATATGCATCTCATATGTCCTCAACGTAGAATAGTTAATCCACTAACAATAATCCAAATTAAAATTATATCTTCCCAATTCTTTGGAAATCTCAACACCAACTCCACGAAAATACTACCCGATTCCCACTCTGGAATATTCACGGCTGCATCAGACTCAACAGTCTCTGATGTTCACTCTTCGAATTTCGGCAATCCTAACCAGCATATTCAACCTCAACCACTTCTCTCCTTATCTATGGTCACAAAAACAATCTACTCAAATTCAGTTACTTCTTCATAGCACTGGGGTGGATACTCCATCTACCCCAATGTATTTCTTCACGAGTACTTCTACTCCCCTCAACAACATCTGGTACACATACTCTATCATAACACCTCGTGGTATTATTTCCACAAACCCGACAATCCACTCTTCGACTCTAATTTATCAATTTCAACTAATTCACTATTCAACCCAGATTTCTGACTTTCTCGATTCTTCTCAAGGATATCACTAGTCAGATCTTAATAATAAAAGCTTAACTCCATAAGAAGTATCCTTACTCACAAAGCGCATATTATGAAATTTCTCAATCAGTTCTACCTCTTTTCACCATCATCTTCGGTATGCACAAACATTTCCAACTCACCGCATCATCTACCACATCCACTTTACCCAAAGGGTAATTACACTCAAAGTCGTAATCCTTCAGAAATCCTAATTATTTCCTCTGCCTCATTTTCAACTTTTTCAAATCAAACAAACACCTTAAACTCTTAAGATCACCAAACATCTCCGATCTCAATCTGAACTTTCGAAGCCTCCGATTCCGGTACAACCACAATAGCAACCAACTCTAAATCACTGGTCGGATGGTTTCTCTTACACACTTCGAGTTGCCTTTTGCATAATTGAAACTCGCTGAAGTTGTCTTTAGCAAATCCCCTAATTATATCAACAAGCATCACAAACACCACAGTTAGTTCTATCGGATTCGGCAGAACTTTCCTTACGGAAGTATATCACCGCTCTTTTTCTAACACTGATAACTACAGTTCCTTATGCTCAACATAATCCTCTATACTCTTCGAATACCTTAAAATATCGTTTATTAACACAACCATTGCCTTATATAAATAATTAAAGAAGATCCCATGCCAAATGGACAAACAAGTTGTGAGTTATGGCGGGAACACGTACCGTACTGCCAGCCCTTACTGCAACATTCAAACACACTTAATCAATAAATAGCTTAATTCCATGTCAATACTTCACCATCTAATAGATAATTTCAATAGCTTTCCAACACTTCGAACCGGGCGTCATTCCGAGTTACGGTTCTCCCGTTACGACAAAAATACCACAACAACATTTTTCTGCTCAGGGCACTTCGCCAGGCGAATCTCGGCGAACATGACAGTCCCGAAATTCTATTTTCGACCGTTACCTGACTTCCGAGTGTCCGATTTCGATTCCGTAAAAAGATGCAATCTCGGAATTCAACGTATAACCATAATTTCATACTTAGGAGGCCGTCCAACACACTTTCAATCTTTAAATATTTTAAAACCCGATTACTTCCAATCTCAACAGCAGATCGTGGAGCCTCCTATTATGATACCACTTCGACCTTCGACACCACAACACAATAATTCTACTCGCGATCTCACGAACACGGAAACTCACGTCCTTCAATCAATTGATCCATCAATTCATTAACTCTTGGAAGCGAACACTTATCCTTGACAGTCACCTTGTTCACTTATCTATAGTTCATCCAAAGCTTCACAAAACCTTCTGTCTGTCTAACCAACAAAAATTGGTGCACCTTACGGTAACACACTCAAACGAAAGAACCTCTCCCCCAGCGGGTCTTCAAGTTGACTCTTCAACTTCTCCAATCCCAACGTAAACATACAATATGGAGTCATCAATATCAGACTCGTCCCAAAAACAAAATAAACGTGTAAGCTTTACTTCACACTCCGATAGTAAATCGCTTACTTCCTCATGGAACCTCCGGCAATTTCAACTAATTGACAAATCCCAATTTTCTCACTTTCCTTCTCATTCGAAGTTTCCGTCAAAATAAACATCTCAACACCGTATTACGCCAACTCCTCAAAATAATCCCTTAAGCACTTAGCTTAACTCAGGACAATTCATTGCTCACGCCACACAAGCTCGCAAGACACGTCTATCCCATCCAACACAATCCCGTCTGCTATTAACAAGAGATTAAGGGTGATCAGTTCCTCAATTTGTTAATAGACAGCCGAAATCATGATGGGGTGCAAACCATCTTTACCAAACTATGATAGCATTCCTCAACACACTAAGCCACCACACCGTAGCATTCCGGAGAATTACAAACTTCTTCCCCACTGGAATCATTCCTGCTTCTGCAGACAAGGTTAGGAAATAAACATGTACCGACAGTGTTTTCACACACATGCCGTATACTAGGGATTTAAACCACAACACCAGGTTAAACAACACACAGTCTCCATCCCAAAGGACAGACTCAACTCACTCAACAACACTGGCCGGACGGACCGACCTGCTCTGATACCAATTGTAACACCCCAATTCCCGTATTAAATAAAATATAAATATTATAATAATAATCAGAGTTTTCACCAAAAAGTGGGATATCACATCTCCAAATTTTATAAAAATACTTTATTCATTCTTTTCAAAATAATACAGCGGAATTTGTTTCATAAAGTAAAATACATCAAAACATGATACGTCACAGGATTTCAACACGTTTGACATAAAACAATTACAACACCCATATCCCGTGTTACGTATCAGAGCATCCTAGACTCGACGGTCACACCAATATCCAAGCTAGCTAAACACCTGGATTATCTGTACTTCCGAAGAAGCACAGACCACAACAACAACAAAGGGGTGAGAAATAATGATCAGAATATAATGGTAATGTAATACATGTAAATAAGGTAGTACAACACACCAACACACCAAGATTCACCCCTAACAACACCATATGACGAACCTACTGTTCAAATTACAATATAACATATTATAATGCAAAATGCAACTCAACACCATGCATGCGGTACCGACTCGTTGGTTCATTCAATCGAACCTGGATAGATCACTTACGCTCCTCCTGAGACATGATCTATCCCCCACCATTCTCCACAAAGGAGTACGGATGAATCACTTACGCTCCTCCTGAGACATGATTCATCCCACCAAAACACCATGATATGCACACACCAATGCATAACTAATATATTTAGGCACTCAACGTGCACACGATCCTCCTGATCATATCATCATACACCAATGCACATATGTACAGATATAACATACACCAACACCATATAAATCAACCAGATAGTAAACAAGTTCATACTTTAACACCAAGATATAACATATCCCACCACTCGGGGGTACGCGATCCTACTGATCACTACATACATATACATCAACTAATTGTCCACCAGTCATTATTACGGGAAACATGCACTATCACCAAGTACACAAGTTAGTTCCCACACTCATCATTCTTACAGTGCATCAAGGCCAAACTGTACCTATCATCTCAACTCAGATCCTCAGTCTATTCTAGTACCAATCTTGCACATTACCGTAACCAATAGGCTTCTAATTCCTATTCCCAAAATCATCACCTACACACTTTATCGATACCTCAAAAGCCATACAGAATTTTCCCTAAAAACTGTAAAACACACTGTATGCCCTATATGCCAAATCAACCCAAAACACCAATTCATTAACATTGACTTATACTCCATCACTATCAATTACTAGTTATCATCAAACACAAACACACCAATAAACATTATACTTACCAATTATCCTATACTCCCTACTCTAGAACCAACATTACGGTACATTACCGACACTTCAGAGTCACTCTGAATCTCACCAAGGTCCTAACCATAGTCATTAACGACACTATAGGGAAACAACACATAATTTTCCCCAAAGCTATAATCATGGTCATTACCCACACTACAGTAACAACACAGAATCTCACCAAAACTCTATTTATATTTACTATCAACACTGCAGTAACAACATATAATCTCACTAACATCACCATAATATATATATACCAAATTCACCAATACCAATCAACAATTCATCAATGTCAAGCATCAATTTATCATTAGCAACAATAATAACAACCATGCCAATATAAAACTTCATAGATCGGAATTTTCTTACGGGGTTAAGGAATCCCCTCTACCCTATACATGTATATACCATCCCAAATCAAGTTTCTCCCCCCTTACCTTGTTAATCGGTTGATCGATGAAAGAATCCTCCAAGGTTTGGCCAATTCTGATTTTCCCTTGTATCCTTCTTTCTTTGCTCCCTTTTCCGTTCCCTTTCCCGTTTTCACCTTTCAATCGTTCTTTTTCCACTTTCTCTAACTTCCCCCAATGTATCGTAAAACTACTAACCCCTCCCATTCTCTATTTTAATTCTCTAATCCCAATAATAATAATAACTTAATAATAATAATAATAATAATAACTTAATAAAATAATAATAATAATAATAATAATATTATTATTATCTCACCAAAATAATAATAATAATAATAACAATAGTAACTATAATAAATATAATAATAATAATAATATTCCCACCAATATTAATATTATACACTATATTATTATATTCATCAAAACACCACCAATAATCCTCTCATATCAGGGACACCCACCAATAATAATATTCATACCGATGATAATAATAATAATAATAATGATAATAATAATAATAATAATAATAATAATAATAATAATACCACCAATATTACTATTAACTATTATATTATTATCTCCACACCACCAATGATCCTTATATATCAAGGATACTCACCAATCACATACCAACACACCCCACCTAAGGGCACACCAACATAAAATAATTAAATTAACACCAAAATGACTAAATAAATAAAATGGGTGTTACAATTATCATAAACAGAAAAATTGCTACTAACCTCATTTTCTTCATCGGAGTGGTGTGAAGCCATTAAAGCCATATTCGCACATTCATCGCTTTCCGACTCTGATGATGAACTTATCTCGTTATCGTCCCACACAACATAAGCCTTTTTGTTCTTGACATCCTTTTTGCCTTTGAATTTTCCTTTATTTGCGAGTTTCGGGCAATCCGGCTTTATGTGACCTTGTTTCCCACATTCATAACATGTAACTTCTTGATTTGATGTGGATACTTCCTTTTTCCTTAAATGTCTATTCTTTTTAGAAAAAGAGGAATTTTTATTATTATTAAAAAACTTACCAAGCTTCTTTACTAGAAGCATGAAATTTTCGTCTTCGGAAGATTCGTCATTTTTGTTATCCTTTGTGTCAATCTTCAAGGCAATTCCTTTGGACTTCTTGTCTTGACTTTCATGCTTCTCAAGCCTTCCAAGTTCCAGTTCATGCTCTTGAAGTTTGCCAAATAGGGAAGCGGATGTCATCGTTGAAAGACTCTTCTTTTCCGAAATAGCGGTCACCTTCGGTTGCCATTCTCTTGTTAAGGATCTTAGGACTTTCAAGTTGAGATCATCATTGGTGAAGGTCTTCCCGAGAGCAATCAAATGATTTGTTAGATGAACGAATATCTTTTGTAAGGCAACAATGGATTCACCAGACTGCATACGGAACATTTCATATTGTTGACTTAAAGTATTAAGTCTTGATCTTTTTACTTCGGCTGTCCCTTCATGCGTTTCTACCAAGGTGTCTCAAATCTCCTTTGCTGATTTACACTGTGATATACGGAAGAATTCGTCCATACTGAGAGCATTTTGAAGTATGTTGATTGCTTTCTTCTCATTTAAAATTCTCTTCTTGTCATCTTCATCATATGAGGATTTTATCTTTGGAGTTCCAACACCATTTACCACACTTGTAGGAACATGTGGATCAGTTTCTACGATTTCCCATATACCGTCTCTTTGAGCCTCAAGATGTGCCTTCATACGGATTTTCCAAAAATCAAAATATTCTCCAGAAAAGAGTGGTGGCTTGTTACTACTTCCACCATCTTTGAAAACCGGGTTGGTACTTGCGGAAGCCATACTGAATCGTTAGGAACAAGTTACCTTAACCTGCTCTGATGCCAATTGTAAGTTCAGAGTATGCCTAAGAGGGGGGGGGGTGAATTAGGCTTATGGAAACTTTTTCGAATTTTTGGTGTTCTTTAATTTTTCTTTGGTTATGTTCTTGGTGATGGATGCAGTAGAAAGCATAAAGAAAGTGGACATCAAGATTTATAGTGGTTCCCTTCACAATCCGAAGGTACTCCACTCCCCTTTCCACATGAAAGAGAGTTTTCACTATTGTTTTAGAAAGTACAATCTATCACACCATGAACCGGTGAGGCCTACAATCTAAGAACAAAACAAACTAGTGTGCAAGAACAATCCTCTTGCAAAACACTAACCCTTGTGTCCAACAATCCTGGATCACAAGTCACAACAGACTATTCTGTAATTCTTTTTGTAATTTGAGAGTACAATAGTAATATCAATACAAAGATTGATCTTCTCCTTTAATCAGAATTCACAACTTAATCTCAATACAAGTGTTCAAACAAATGGATGTGAAAGGTTATGCAAGTATGAACACTTTTGAATGTATTTGAAATTATTTGAAAAGTAGTGAATATGATTCAATGATTGTTTTTGAAAATTGTTGGAGGTGTTTGTTAATTTGAAATTATCAGAATTTATATCATCCAAAACACCATTTCAAAAGGGTATATTTGAGTATGAGTTAACACATGGAAAGGTATAACATTCAAATGATTTTTGAACTTGAAATGAAACAATTTTTCAGAAAATGTTCAGTGTTAATCGGTTAACCATATAGGTTAATCGGTTAACACTGTAACGTTGGCCCAAAGAATTTAAAATTTTAGGGCGTTAATCGATTAACCTATATGGTTAATCGGTTAACACTGTAAAAACTTTGAAAAATAATTAATTTAAAAGTGTTATACCAATTCCAAATGATTTTAAAACATGTTAATGCATTATGCAAAAATAGTTTATAGCATTGAACACTTTTATATCAATTAAATGAGAGAATTTGATATACCATAGCTTGTGTCCAAGTCTTGAAAGATGATCGATCAAATGTACATGAAGCTTAAATGTTGATCACTTCCATAATACTTTGATCTTGGTCTTTTGAAAGCTTTTGACTTTTTGCACAGATGAAATGATCTTGAGTCTTGTTGTTGTTGTCATCAAAACCTTGAAACCTTGAGATGAAGCATGCTTCTACAACACCTATCACTCTATACATCTCCGAAACCTTCGTGGTGGAGGAATGATTACATGTTGTGTGCCCTTATTATACAAATGGTTCCTTACGCACTTGCCCAAGTATGTTTCCTTTTGGCATCTTAATGATAAGCGTTGGTCAGAAAGGATTATGGCTTTGACTCATTCTGACATTGATTCGTATAGTCGTGAGTATGATGGGATTCTAATCATTGATGGATGTAGAGATTTTGCTAATATACTGTTACTCAGCTTTGGTGGAGGGATCAGTTATAATCCGGTTTTAGCTCGCCGAGAGTTGGGATTTCCGTTGAAGGAACCACCTAAGGGCATACAAGTTGAAAGTGTTTTCTTTGAGGGTAATTAAGAGCTCCGAGAAAAGATTGTGGAAGCTTGGAAACATTTGCATAAGAAAGATAGGAATAGTTTGGGAAGGCCCAACTGTGTGTCTTTGGAACCGTATCTTCAGTGGGTAAGGAATAGGGTAATCAAGCTAAGGATGTCTTACTCTCGTCAAGATCCTATACCTCCGAGAAGGGAGCCCACTTATGTCTTTATGTCCGAAACTGAGAAGTTAGAGGTTGCTTTGAAGAAGTCGCAACAAGAGTTAGAGTCATGGAAGAACAAGTATCTAGTGTTTGTGACAGAGATTGATGAACTTCAGAAAGAGAAAGATGAACTCTAGAAGCAGCTACAGTTGAAGGATGAAGAGTTACTCCCCTGCAAGAATAGGAAAGTCATGGAGGATTTATTTTTCTCCAACCCACAATGCACTATTTGGAAGCTGATTGTGGACAACCTTATCCGTGAGAAGATGCAATTAGAAGAGCAGCTCATGCGGCAGAATTCAAAACTTCCTTAGTGTCTTTACTAGCTTTTATTTAGCTTTTATTTGGGACTTTTAAAAGCAATTATTGGTATTCCGTTTCAAAATTAATAAAAAAACGTTTTCTTTTACCACAATGTTTATAAATAGTTGGGATCCCATGAAGTCCTACTCATCTTGCATTGCATTCTTTCTTTATTCATTTCAAGAAACTCAATTTTATTTCTCAGGTATTGTAACCATGGATTTCAAAAGAGAAGCATTGGAGTACACTTTCCAGAGTCCTAACATTGAAAGCTTGAGAGAACTAGCAGATCTCATCGAGAATCGTCACGCTTTCGCCACAGAATATGGAGAAGTCTTCCATTTCCTCGAACTCAAGATGAAAGAAGGGCTGTTGGAGACCCTTGTTCAATTTTATGATCCGATGTACCATTGTTTCACTTTTCCGGATTACCAGTTGATGCCGACTCTAGAAGAGTATTCTGATTTCTTGAGGATGCCTGTGATGGTCCGTCCCATATTCACCGGCCAGGAAGACACACCCAGTCACCAAGAAATTGCAAACGCTACCCATCTCAGCGTAGCAGATGTTCAAGCGCACTTGACCACCAAGGAAGGAGTCCTTGGATTCCCAGCTGATTTCTTGATCGAAAAAGTTCGTTACCATGCTGAAAGGAAGGAGGTCCTTATCGTGGAAGCTACCTTTGCTTTGTTGGTTTATGGGATCTTCTAGTTCCCAAATGTTGATGATTTTGTTGACATGGATGCAATTAAACTGTTCATACTCAAGAATCCCGTTCCCACCTTGCTAGCTGACACATACTATTCAATCCACTCGAAGAATGCTGAAGGAGGAGGACATATCGTTTGTTGTACCGCTCTGTTGTATTCATGGTTCATTGCTCGCCTGACTCGGCACCCGTCTATTTGGGAAGAGGAAGAGTCGCCCCGTTGGTCCAAGATAGTTATGGCCCTTACTCACTCTGACATTGTGTGGTACGACCCTACCTATGGAGGTATAGGTATGATTCCTAGCATCGGAGGATTTACTAACATACCGCTTATTGGAAGAGAAGGATGCATAAGTTACAACCCTGCTTTGGCCTGCCTCCAATTTGGGCATCCTATGATCGAAGTACCTGACCAGACTCTGTTAGAAGGGATCTTTCTCAAGGAAGGAGAAGATCCAGACCTGAATACCATCATAATTTATGCATGGAGATACGTCAACAAGGAAGAAAAAGATGCTTTAGGATACCCCAATTGTGCTGTCTCTGAAGACTATCTACATTGGGTGCGAGAAAGAGCTCTCGACCTCAAGATGTCGTTTCCTTTCCATGAACCTATAGTTTTGGCTTTTCATGATCCTGATTGGTTTGATGTGAGTGAAGTAGATCAATTGAAGGCTGCTTTGGATGAGGCTCGAAAATTGAAAGCCGCTTGGAGGAACAAGTTTTTCACACTCAAGGTAGAGAAAGAGAAGTCCCAGAGGCTGCCAGAAGTAGAACTTGCAAAGAAAAGGAAGGCGCGAGAGGATTTATTTTCCTCTCACACCTCTTCAAGAGCTGTCACCAGTGATGATCTTCCCCCAGCTGCTATGGCCTGGAAGGAATGTGTCGATCGACTCATCAGTGAGAAGTACGAATTACAAGAACGTGTCAGTCAGTTAGAAGAAGAGCTTCGCGCACAGAAGGAGCGTAAGGAGTAGATCTCCGAGTTTCTCTTTTGCTTTTGGTTCAATGTAATAAACTCTTAAAAGAGTACTCTGCTTTGTAATGCTTCGATTATCAAAATAAAATAAGTTTTTCTCCAACGTTACAATACCGAAACAATTTGAGTTTCTTGAAGTTTCATACTCATTTGCATTTTGCATAAGCATAGCACCGTTTGCATTCCAGGGTCTCACTCTTGCTTCATCTTTGCAGACAAGCTGAATCATCGATACAACACTCGAGCTAGTCAACGCCAGAAGATGGATCAACTAGAGCAAGAGAACAGAGTGCTCTGTGATGAAGTTGCAGTTCTGAAAGAAAGTTTGGAGAGGTTGAATGGTATAGTGGAAGCTTTGTTCAATCAAGCCTCGATCAACAAAACCAAGAAGTTCCGAGGACTGTGATCTCTGAAGTGACGCCAGCACCAATCCCAGTGGTGTCTTATGTTGCTGGATTGTCCTACAGTATGCCTCAAGGTTTCCCGTGGGGATTGTCTCCCAATTTCTTTTCAACCGGTTACCGCCCGTCTGTGTCCGAGATCCCTGCTGTGACCGCTGTTCAAGCTACTCCTGTAGTTTCTACTGTGATGACTACTGCATCTCCACATGTGAACGTTGTTCCGTATATTCTAGATGAGCCAATTTTACAAGGGTCGCCGACTGAAACTGTGGGTTTGAAAGAGAGGATGGATGGATTTCAAGACCAATTTTCTGAGATGCAAAAGGAGTTGAAAGCCCTTCGTGGGAAGGATTTGTTTGGAAAAAGCGCTTCTGAGCTGTGTTTGGTTCCAAATGTTAAGGTCCCACCGAAATTCAAGGTCCCTAATTTTGAGAAGTACAAGGGAAATACCTGCCCTCAGAGTCATCTTATTATGTACGCCAGGAAGATGTCTGCCCAGACTGATAATGATCAACTGCTTATTCACTATTTCCAAGACAGTTTGACAGGCGCTGCGCTCAAGTGGTATATGGGACTGAATAGTACGAAAATTTGAACTTTCAATGATCTAGGGGGAGCCTTTGTCAAGCAGTATAAGTATAATGTGGACATGGCTCCTGACCGTGATCAGTTGAGGGCTATGACGCAGAAAGATAAGGAGAGTTTCAAGGAATATGCTCAACGTTGGCGCGAGTTGGCCGCGCAAGTCACACCACCATTAGAAGAAAAAGAGATGACCAAGATTTTTCTGAAGACCCTTGGTCCTTTCTTTTATGAGAAGATGGTAGCCAGTGCATCCAGTGACTTTACTGAAATGGTCAATATTGGAATGCGCTTAGAAGAAGGTGTCCGTGAAGGAAGATTGGCTAAAGAAGAGAGTGCTCCTAGCAATGTTAAGAAATATGGGAGTGGTTTCGTGAAGAAAAAGGAACAGGGGGTGAACGTCGTGCAGGAAGGAAGACGTAGAAGGAGGTACTCACCATCATACCAAGTTGCAGCAATATCGCCAGTGTTTAATGCTCCCGCTTATCAACCTCAACAGTCTTCGCAGCCGTATCAACAACCTCAATCCACCAATGCTCAACATTCACAGCCTCAGCAAAATCCGCAGTATTCTCAGCAGAATCGGTCGTTCAACAATCAAGGTTGTGTATATAGAAGGATAAATTTTGAGCCTATCCCTATGAAATACGCTGATTTGTTTCCAGCTTTGGTTCAGAAGGGCCATATTCAGACGAAAGCTCCACCCATGGTTCCTGCAAATCCTCCTCCTTCCTATAGAGCTGACAAGTTTTGTCCCTACCATCAAGGTGCTCCAGGACACGATATTGAGAGCTGTTTCGGTATGAAAGCAGACGTCCAGGGGCTCATTAAATGCGGAATCCTGTCCTTCAAAGATTCCGACCCTAATGTGCAAGTTAACCCGTTACCCCCACATGGTTCACCCTCTGTTAACATGATTCAAGACTGTTTGGCAAATGATGATCAGAAAGTTTCAGTTGAAAGGGCCGAAGAGGTTTGTGTTATAGTGCCTCACTTTAAAGAAGTGGAGCGTATCGAAATCGTGTATAATAACAGAAAACCGGTTGTTACCCCGTTGGTAATCAATGTGCCTGGACCTGTCCCTTATACTTCCAGTAAGGCTATCCCCTACAGGTACAACGCTACGATGTTGGAGAATGGAAAGGAAGTTCCTTTTCCCACTATGCCTTCAGTAGTTAACATTGCAGATGTCAGCAGAGTAACAAGGAGTGGTCGAGTCTACCCAACTGTACCACCGAAAGAAAAAGAGGTCTCATTGGAACAACCAGGCTCAAAGGATCCGATTGTGGGGAAACCTGGTGGATCCAATTTATCCAATTCAGATGAATGTCTAAAGGTGATCAAGAGGAGTGAATATAAGGTTGCGGATCAGCTCCTGCAAACCCCGTCGAAGATTTCTGTGTTGCAATTGCTGATGAGTTCTGAGGCTCATAGAGAAGCACTCCAGAAAATATTAGAACAAGCGTATGTCGAACAAAATGTGACCATGGAGCAGTTTGACACCATCATTGGTAGTATTACTTCATGTGACAATCTGGGTTTTAATGAGGATGACCTCCCAGCGGAGGGGAAGAAACATAACATGGCTTTACATATTTCTGTGAACTGCGGAAACGACTCTCTGTCCAGTGTGTTGGTTGATACTGGATCGTCTCTAAATGTGATGCCTAGAACTACTCTATCTAAGCTATCTTATCAAGGACCGCCGATGAGGCCAAGTCATGTTATTGTCAAAGCTTTTGATGGGTCAAGGAAAACGGTAATTGGCAAGGTGGATTTGCCGATGACTATTGGATTACAAACTTTTATGATCACGTTTCAGGTCATGGACATTCGTGTCGCCTATAGTTGTTTGTTAGGGAGGCCATGGATACATGAAGCTGGGGCAGTTACTTCCACTCTGCATCAGAAGTTGAAATATGCTTTTGAGGGAAAAACAGTTACAGTTTGTGGGGAAAGAGCTTTGGTGGTAAGTCACTTGTCATCATTCTCGTATGTCGAAGCTGAGGAAGAGGTTGGCACGCAATTTCAAGCTCTGTCTATTATGGGCGAGGGTGTCCGAAAATATCAGGCATTTATGTCATCATTTAAAGACGCGCAACGAGTACTGAACAATGGTCATCAGACAATGTGGGGAAAGGTGTTGTCTTTGCCAGAAAATAGAAATAAGGAAGGTCTTAGTTTCACCAGCAGTTCTGTTCAAAAAACTACCAGAAGCCCAGGGTTTCCATTGATTAATGAAGTGTTCCGTAGTGGAGGAGTCGTCCATCATCCTCAAGTTAATGTCGTGTCAGAGGATGAACTTGAAGGCTACATATCCGATGGTTTTGCAAGGTCCTCCATTCCTTACGAAGACTATGGGCCCTATATGGAAGACCCAGGCTACGTTTCAGATGAATTTGACTATACCTTTAGAGTTTATGCTGTCACTGAAGATGATTCAGATGAGGATATTCCAGACTTTGTGACCCCAGGCATTTTGGTTAAGAACTGGAGTGCGGTTGAAGCCCCTGCTGTCGTTCATATATCTAAGTAAAGCATTTGTTTTTAAAATTTTCGCTCTGCCCAAGGCGAAACTGCATTTATTAGGGCTTACTTTTAATAATTCCCTTTGCTCTGCCCAAAGCAAAGGTGACTTTGTTGGGCGTGTCTTTTTGGTTTTGCTATCATCAATAAATTACTTTCATCTTCATTTGTGTTTTATATTTACGACGTTGGAAAATAATAAGTAGCATCTCACATACACACACTTTCCACTTTACAAAAACTTATTAAAAATCACATCACTTGCGCAGATTGCTACATAAATTACATCCTAGGAATAATGATCCACTGCCTTCTCCGAATTTTGAGTTTCCTGTGTATGAAGCTGAGGACGAAGAAGATGATATCCTAGAAGAGATTTCTAGACTGCTTGAAAAAGAAGAGAAAGCTATCCAACCTCATCAGGAGCCAGTAGAAGTAATCAATTTGGGATCAGAAGAAATCCATAGAGAAGTGAAAATTGGAGCTCTGCTCAAACCTGATGTGAAGAAACAGCTGATTGATTTGCTTGGAGAGTTTGTTGATGTGTTTGCTTGGTCATATCAAGATATGCCTGGATTGAACACTGCTATAGTTAAACACCGTCTACCTTTGAAACCAGAGTGCCCACCAGTAAAACAGAAGCTTAGAAGAACTCGACCTGACATGGCTCTAAAGATTAAGGAAGAGGTACAAAAACAGATTGATGCAGGTTTCCTTGTCACTGCCGAGTATCCGCTATGGTTGCCTAATATTGTGCCTGTTCTGAAGAAGGATGGTAAGGTTCGCATTTATGTAGATTACAGGGATTTGAATAAAGCCAGTCTGAAAGATGATTTCCCGTTACCTCACATTGACATTTTGGTTGACAATACCGCAAGATATGAGGTTTTCTCCTTTATGGATGGTTTTTCAGGTTACAATCAGATTAGAATGGCTCCCGAGGACAGAGAGAAGACGTCATTCATCACGCCCTGGGGCACCTTTTGTTACAGAGTTATGCCGTTTGGATTAAAGAATGCAGGGGCAACATATCAGAGAGCTATGACTAATTTATTCCATGATATGATGCACAAAGAGATTGAGGTCTATGTGGATGATATGATAGCTAAGTCAAAGACTGAGGATGATCATGTTAAACACCTAGCCAAGCTGTTCGGTCGTTTGAGGGAATACAAGCTCCGTATGAACCCCAAAAAATGCACATTTGGAGTACGATCAGGGAAACTATTGGGTTTTATTGTCAGTCAAAGAGGGATTGAAGTGGACCCCGAAAAGGTGAAGGATATCCGGGAAATGCCGACTCCCACCACCGAGAAACAAGTCAGAGGATTTTTGGGACGTTTAAATTATATCTCCAGATTTATATCCAACATGACTGCTACATGTAAACCTATTTTCAAGCTTCTGAGGAAAGAACAAGGGTATGTTTAGACTGAAGATTGTCAAAAGGCTTTTGATGGTATCAAAGAGTATTTGCTTGAACCGCCTATCCTGATACTGCCGGTTGAAGGACGACCTTTGATTATGTATTTGACTGTTTTAGAAGATTCGATGGGTTGTGTACTCGGTCAGCAAGATGAAACAGGAAAGCAAGATCATGTCACTTATTACTTGAGCAAGAAATTTACTGACTGCGAAACAAGGTACACTATGTTAGAGAAGACTTGTTGTGCTTTGGCGTGGGCCGCCAAGCGGTTGCGCCAGTATATGTTGAATCACACTACTTGGTTAGTTTCGAAGATGGATCCTATCAAATATATTTTTGAGAAGCCCGCTTTAACTGGGAGAATTGCTAGATGGCAGATGTTGTTATCCGAATATGATATCGAGTACCATACTCAGAAAGCGGTCAGAGGAAGTGTTTTGGCTGATCATTTGGCTCACCAGCCTATTTTGGATTATCAACCCTCAAACGATGACTTTCCCGACGAGGATGTTATGTTTTTAAAGATGAAGGATTGTGAGGAACCCGTACACGGTGAAGGGCCAGAACCAGGTTCTCAATGGGGTTTAGTTTTTGATGGAGCCGTCAACGCTCACGGAAAAGGGATAGGTGCTGTTATTGTGACTCCTCAAGGGACCCACTTCCCATTTACTTCCATATTAACATTCCAATGTACTAATAATGAGGCTGAGTATGAAGTGTGCATTATGGGTCTTGAGGAAGCGATCGATTTGAGAATTAAGAATTTGGACGTGTTTGGTGATTCCGCAGTGGTAATCAAGCAAATCACTGGAGAATGGATAACTCAACATGATAATTTGGTCCCGTACAAAGATTATGCTAGAAGACTGTTACCGTTCTTTGATAGGGTCGAATTTCATCATATCCCTCGTGATGAGAACAGAATGGCAGACACGTTGGCAACTCTGGCCTCAATGATTGTGGTAAAATTTTGGAATGAGTGTCCTCGGATTGAAGTAAAACGTATTGGCAGACCCGCCTACATCTTTTCCGTCGAAGAAGTCGAAGATGGCAAACCCTGGTACCATGACATTGAAGTTTTCCTTAGAAGTCAAGAATATCCTCTGGGAGCTTCCAACAAGGATAAGAAAACTTTGAGAAGGTTGGCTGGAAATTTTCTTTTGAGTAACAATGTATTATACAAGCGAAATTTTGACATGGTCTTGCTGAGATGTGTTGACAAACAAGAAGCAGATATGTTGATGACGGAAATTCACGAAGGATCCTTTGGTTCTCATGCCAACGGACATGCTATGTCTAAGAAACTTTTAAGAGCTGGTTATTATTGGATCACGATGGAATCAGATTGTTACAAGTTTGCCAGAAAATGTCACAAGTGTCAGATTTACGCAGATAAGATCCATGTGCCTCCGACTTTGTTGAACGTTATCTCGTCCCCGTGGCCCTTCTCTATGTGGAGAATTGACATGATTGGTATGATAGAGCCGAAAGCATCTAATGGACACCGACTCATCTTGGTAGCCATTGATTATTTCACCAAGTGGGTCGAGGCGGCTTCCTACGCAAATGTAACTCGACATGTGGTTGTCAAATTTATCAAAAATCACCTTATCTGCCGATATGGTGTGCCAAGAAGGATTATTACAGATAATGGATCCAATCTGAATAACAGAATGATGAAAGAACTATGCGAAGAATCTCCCTACAGACCAAAGATGAATGGGGATGTCGTAGCCGCCAACAAGAATATCAAGAAGATCATTCAGAAGGTAGTCTTTACTTATAAAGACTGGCATGAGATGCTCCCGTTCGCCTTGCATGGGTATCGTACGATGGTACGCACATCGACTGGGGCAACTCCATTTTCACTCATCTACGGTATGGAAGCAGTGCTCCCGATAGAAGTTAAGATTCCTTCTATGAGGATTTTGATGGATGCAAAGTTATCAGAAGCTGAATGGTGCCATAACAGGTATGATCAATTGAACTTAATCGAAGAAAAGAGGATGGCTGCGCTATGCCATGGGCAGTTGTATCAACAGAAGATGAAGAAGGCATTTGACAAGAAAGTTCGACCCCGTGCTTTCAAAGAAGGCGACCTCGTGCTCAAGAAGATTCAGTCTTTCCTCACCGATGTCAGAGGAAAATGGGCCCCGAACTATGATGGACCGTACGTGGTAAGAAAGGTTTTGTTAGGAGGTGCTTTGATGTTAGCAACAATGGATGGAGAAGAGATCACTCGCCCTGTGAATACAGATGCCATCAAGAAATATTTCGTTTAGAGCTCGGAGGGAGTTCTCATTAACTTAGGGAGAGCAAGTTGTTATTCCCTTGATGTAATCTCTATTATTTTCCAACACTGTAAAATTAGGGTCACGCCTTTCTGCTAACCATCATTCAATAAAGTTTCGCATTTATCAAAATCTTTTTTCTCGATAGCAAAATCCAAATTTGATTTAAACTTTTTCACTACTTCGTGTTTTACTCGGTATATGAATAACAAAGGGATGACCATGGACGTTTATTTCATCCATGAAAGAACGTCAATCATATGTGTCTCTGCAAGCGGAGGATATTTATTTTATCCAAAGACGAGGTTGTTCACGTTCAAGATTTCCTTGCAAAGTGGTATGAGGTTTGTGGAGATTTGGCTTGGGTACCCTTCCGTTTGAGACGTTATTTTCGTCTCCCCCGGTCCGTCAGCATACGCATAACATATAAGTAGACAGCATGACATGTGCATTTTGTTTTCTTTATCTTAGTCGTGGTCATCCCCAAGTGACTGGGTTTGTCTTCTCCCTCCAGGTAGATTTGTCAACTTTAGGCAGAAAAAGCACAGTATTTCTACTTTCCCCATGAGGTTCGACCCTCGTGGAAAATGGTTATTCTAGTACATTCCATTTTAGTTCATACCTCAATGGTCGAGTCTTACTTGATAGTTTTCTCTTCGGCTACTTCCCGAATGGAATCCTCGGCAATCACGGTGTGGATAATCTCCGACGTTTGAACATGGACTAAGTGTACATTTATTTTTCACTTTATTCCCCAGGAAGAATATTTTCGAAGAATCTCTACGAAGATAGATAGTACTCCAACAATGTCACAGGTTTTTCTCAACAACCTACATTTGGACTGCAAACATCTCTTTATTTGAGCAACTCGTTTTGACCAGGATCTTATTCAAAACGACAAACGACAGTCTCTTCAGGACAATCTGCCCATCCCCAGTGAGTTCTTCAATATCATCAATTCGTCAAATGGCATCGCTTCGCAAATCCATCAAAGAAGTCCGCCAAAGACATTGCAAGACACTTCTCCTTATTTGAGAATTCCCACCACAAATATTCCTCTTTAGTTGAGAGTCCACAATGATATACACTTCTATAGCTACAACAAAGGTACTCCCCAGGAACATATTCCCCAATGAGTTCATCACACAAATTTATTTCATCAAGCGGCATCTCCCCAGAGGAGTCGAAGAAGTTCATCACATTAGTCTCCCTTTATGCGAGGAGACATACTTTACAACACAACCGGCTCGCATCTCTCCTGGAGATCCCCGGTGAAGTTTCACAACCTCCAATACATTACAAGTTACATCTACAAAATTCTGCAGTCTACAATACATTATGGCTCACAGCCAAGAAATTTTTACACTTTACAACACATTATGGCTCACAGCCAAGAAGTTCTACATCTATATTGACAGTTACATCTACAACATCTACAATGACATCTACAATCTACAACCAAGACCCGTTCGTGGATTCCAAATCACGAGGCATGGGGAAGCATTTTTTTCAGAGCTAAGACCCGTTCGTGAATTCCAAATCATGAAGCGTGGGGAAACGTTTTTCAGAGCTAAGATCCGTTCGTGGATTCCAAATCACGAGGCGTGGGGAAGCGTTTTTTCAGAGCTAAGACCCGTTCATGGATTCCAAACCACGAGGCGTGGGGAAGCGCTTTTCAGAGCTAAGACCCGTTTGTGAATTCCAAATCACGAAGCGTGGGGAAGCGTTTTTCAGAGCTAAGACCCGTTCGTGGATTCCAAATCACGAGACGTGGGGAAGCGTTTTTCAGAGCTAAGCGCCGTTCGTGGATTCCAAATCACGAGGCGTGGGGGAGCATTTTTCGGAGCTAAGACTCGTTATGGTACCCAGACTATGAGGCGTGGGGAGGCGTTTTTCAGAACTAAGACCCGTTCATGGTACCCTGACCATGAGGCGTGGGGAGGTCTACACATTTTACTTTCGAAGACAACAAAAACAAAATAATACATGAAGAAAAAGAAAAAAGACATAAATAAAGAAAAAAAGAGAAAACAAAACAAAACTGAATTACTGATTCGATCAGAGAATTCACCTTGGATATTACCGTCATCTGGATTACTCCGTGGCGATAATAAGTTATCCTTCGATCACAAGTTTATGACCTATTGTCTAAATCTCCATATCCTGGGAGTATAAGTTGTTGTTTTACTTTTGGTTATTTCCTGTCCCCGTGGAGTCTCCTTTCGTCGAGCCTGTTCTTCCCGCGTGTCGTGTCTAGTTGTTCCCCTGTGATGTCTTTTCCTCACAGGACTGTTTGTCTTGCATTTTCATATCATTGCATATCATTTGCATTCGGTGACTTCTTAGGGTCAAAAATCCGTGCAATGTTTGTATTTAAGCCCCTCCTATCTCGTCGAGACGGAGATTTCAATCTCCATATCTCCGGATAGAAGAAACTTAAATAGGGGCATCTGTCGCACCCTAATTTTTGACCGTAAGATGCCACCTCTTTTTGTGCGTTCTCTGTTGATATTTGACTTTAACTTAACATTTATGTTTTTTGCGACTAACAAACTTATGCAGATGCAATATTTTCAAGTGTGGATGATACTCATTCCCACCGAGGATGGTTTCCTTTCTCCCCCACAGGATGATTATCGCCAGCGGAGTGGTAGTTCCGAGTTCGTAAACTGTACCCAGATAGTTGTACCCCAGAAGGGTTGATTCTCCCCCAGTTGAGTTAATCTTCACAGCAGGTGTTATTCTTTCCTCCAGTGGAAATCGATGTGTAATCTCTCCCCGGTAGAGTTGGTTGTATTTTCGGCATTTATTTTGCCAGAATACTTCGCGATATCTGTTCATCCCCAACAGGGTGGTATTTGTCCTCAACAGCCGTGTTGAAGCAAGCTTGTCAGAGCTCCCCAACAGCCTGAACCTGCATTTGCATTTGCATACATTATCGTGTTTGCATCTACCCAAAACGCGTAGCATTTCCATGCCGTATGGAGCATTACGCCATTGCCAAACATACGCATTTTTCAGGTTGGTTAACCTTTGGCTTTCAGGTGTGTTTCTCAGCAGGAGTATGAGGTTATAGTTCAGATCTATTACCAGACGATCGAGGTCTCGCCGTGAGACATGTGATGATGCAGTTCTTGTCATCATTCCCCACCGAGTTACTGGCTGAAGTTTCTCTTATCCGACCAGCGGAGTGTTTTTTTCAGGTTTGCTGTTGCGGCAGCGTTTTAGGGTTTCATGAATCAAGATTTCAGAAGTGGTCACTTGTCGTCGAAACGAGTGTTTGGTGTTTATTTTCAGAATATCCCCGGTGGAGTTAGCTACTACCGCGAACAGGCTAGGAAGCTATATCCAAGGTTAAATTTTCCCGTACGAATCAGGCGGAAGAACTTTCCTGTATGTATCAGGCAGATGTGTTATGATTTCCCCGTAAGAATCAGGCGGAAGAACTTTCCTGTATGTATCAGGCAGATGTGTTGTATTTTCCCGTAAGAAGCAGGCGGAAGAACTTTCCTGTATGTATCAGGCAGATGTGTTGTATTTTCCCGTATGAAACAGGCGGAAGAACTTTCCTGTATGTATCAGGCAGATGTGTTGTATTTTCCCGTATGAAGCAGGCGGAAGAACTTTCCTGTATGTATCAGGCAAATGTGTTGTATTTTCCCGTAAGAAGCAGGCGGAAGAACTTTCCTGCATGTATCAGGCAGATGTGTTGTATTTTCCCGTAAGAAGCAGGCGGAAGAACTTTCCTGTATGTATCAGGCAGATGTGTTGTATTTTCCCGTATGAAGCAGGCGGAAGAACTTTCCTGTATGTATCAGGCAGATGTGTTGTATTTTTTCCCGTATGAAGCAGGCGGAAGAACTTTCCTATATGTATCAGGCAGATGTGTTGTATTTTCCCGTAAGAAGCAGGCGGAAGAACTTTCCTTTATGTATCAGGAAGATATGTTGTATTTTCCCGTAAGAATCAGGCGGAAGAACTTTCTTGTATGAATCAGGCATATGTGTTTTCCCGTATGAAGCAGGCGGATGAACTTTCCGGTATCCAGATAGATAATTCTCCACTGATAGACAGAGTATGTGATTTGTGTTCTGATATTTGACAAAGCATTTTTCCCAAGGAAGTCGCTGTGATTTCCTCGTGATATTGTCCCCAGTAGAGTTCTCCTCAGAGTCGTTTGTGGGATGGGACCAACGGAGGTAGCTACTGCAGAGGTAGGCAGAGAAACAATATTCAAAAGGTTTTTCCCGTATGAAGCAGGCGGATGAATGTTCATACAGAATCGTTTCCCCAGTGAAGTCGTCGGGATGTTGCTGTGTTGACAAAACATAGCGTCTTAACATGGACAAAATTCTATCCTTGCGATGATAGAATCCTTTTTTCGGGATGAATAATCCCCAGCACGATCGTTGATTGATCAGTTTGTTGCCGTAACAACCGGATCCAGTCAGCAGATTATTGTTTTCCAAGTAGTTTGTGCAGTTTATTTCTGCAGTTGGCAAATTTCCGGGTTCTTAGTATTCAACCGTCTCGTACCTCGATTGTTTGAAGGCCGTTCGCTCTTCACCCAGTCGGGTCCAAGTCGGTTGAATAGGGGCAGCTGTTGCACCCTAAAATTTGCTCAACCTATTTCACCTGGTTTATGTTTCAATTGCATTATCACTTGCATAGATACATCATGTACATAATATAATCATTTGCATAGCATAGCATAGCAAGGTATCCCAACAAGGGATCAAGTGCCATTCTTATCAAAAGAAGCTCATCAAGGGGTTTTTATTCAAGCTCAAGACCATTCAAGTCATCAAGAAATGTTTGAAGCTTTGAGAAGTTTGAGGGTCAACTAGTGGAGTTCTCTCCTAATCTGAGGTGTATTGAGGGTCATCAATGGGGGTATGAGCTATGAATTGAGGGTATGGAGTGTGTACAAAGCTTATGAGATGTCTAGAGGGTCATATTGAGATAAGACAAGTCATTGATTCAAGTACAAGAGCCACAGTTGAAGTGCAGTCAACTAGGGTTTCATCTGGGTCAACCCTAGGTCAACTGAGTGATTAAAGAGCATCAAGGCTTAATTGAAGGATGTGTGATTCATGAATGGATATGTTGATACAAGTGTGGTGTTGTGCCAAGGATAAATCAAAGATAATCAAGAGTAGGAGGAGTTACCAAATTAGGGTTTCAGTGTAAAATCCCCTAATTTAGGCCTAACTTCCAAGCCAGATAAGTCAAAATGAAAGTTTCAAATGGATTCTTAGTCAACATGAAACTTTTATAGCTTCTCAATAGATTTAATTTGAGTACTAGAAGTCTTCAAGAAGATTTGTAGAACTCAAGTTATGGTTCTTGCAAGTTATGGGTCATCAGAGGACACTGAAATTTATCTATGAAAGTCCCTTGACTTCCAAGCAAATATTTCCCATCAAGGAGTTTTAAAATGGATTCTTGGCCAACATAAGAGTTGTAGATCTTGATCTTAGCTTTAATTTGAGTACTATAAGTCCTCAGGAGGATTTATAGAACTCAAGTTATGATCTTGGCAATCCAGGGTATTTTGGGAAAGTTGAATTATAGGTCATTTTTCAACATAGGTTAAAATCTCCATCTTCCACTCCTCAAATGGAAAAATATTCAACATGAGATGTGTTTATAATGGTGTTTTTGGGCTAGATAAGAGATCATGAGAGCTTGGAATGGCTTGCTTCACAAAATCACAAAAATGGCCTAAAATAAGGGTGAATTTTAAATGAACCAAGGATGAAAATTGGGATTTTTGATCTACAAGTCCAAACCAAGCCATATGACATACCAATTTGATTGGAAAACACATTTTGAGAACATTGACATTGCCACAATTTTGAGTTGAGGGTTAATTCAATGACTTGCTTTGTAAAATGGTTACTTACATCATAAGTCACATATGCAAAACCACTTTTTAGGGCATGACCAAGGCCTTAACCCTTGCCAAACCATTCAATATGTCATCTAAGGAGATATTGGATCAGAATGAGGCATTGAAGCAAGCTTGAAACTCAGCTGCCATAGGTGAATTTCTCATGACATTTTCAAGAGCAAGATATAGTGAATTTCTCATTAGAGCTTTCCAGAAGATTCTAGAGCCTCCATTCATGTTCTATATAAGATTTAGAACTGGTTCAAAGCTAGAGTTGGTGGAGATTGAGGGAGAATTGAGAGATTGAACATTGAGTTCATAGCTTGCAAATCCAAATCGGTTACACCAATTGGAGAGGTTTCAATCCAAATTCTTGCACTCAGAAGCTTGATCATGTGTTGGTGATTGATTCTAGATAGATTTCTAGCCAAGATCATGGAAGAATCGTGAGATTGCATTTTGAAATCATCCCTTGCAAGTCAAAATCGAGTTTGGTGATTCAAGAGGTTTTAGTCCCATTTAATGCATACAGAAGCTTGATCATACATCCTTGAACGTGTCTGGAAGATCTTGGAGCATGATTTGGAGGTTTTACCACTCTGTTCATCCAAGATTTGCAGGTATGTAAATTGCATTCCATGGCTTGATTCATGTAGAATTGCTAGGTTTTAAATGGGTAGATTCATTATAGATGATGGTTAGGATGTTTCTGGATTGAAATTGAAGCAAATAGAGACACTTAAGTTTGATGAACATTTTCTGTTGAGGATCGGTTAGGCACGATCTTGAGGTTTCATCATGAATGGGATAGTTCTTATTGATCAGTGAAGCATGAGGAACATTTCTGTGGTGGTAATTTTGCAATTAATGATGATTGAAACCTTGACACATTTTGAAGATTGATTCGGTTTTAAGAATCCATGGGGATTCATGAGATTTGGACTGGAGATTTGGAATCTACATGAAATTCTCGTCAAAATTGATATAGGACTTGTCACTTTTTGGTTGCCTGTGTTTCTTGCTCGCCGGAGAAGACGGTGGTTTCCACCATGGACCACCGCCTGGAAATATCTTAGGTCATCTGAGCTGAAGGAAGAAGATGATCTGGTAGACGTTGGATCACGTTGACCTGTTGACATTCTCACGCATCCAAGGGCCACGATTCAAACTTAGAGATTGCCTCCAATTCCCAAAACGCGCCGTTTCAATAATTGAGGTGGCACGCCAGTCAGCACCCCACGTGGACACGCTCAGGATCCTTGGATGCGCTTACCAGTCTTCTCATCCAACGCATATCATTTTATTTCAGCTTTTTATTTTCTTTTTTCATTTTAAATTCATTTTAGTTTTATTTTTAATCCATTTGATTTCTAAAAATCATAATAAATCCAATATTGATCAGAAAAATATTTTAAAAATACCTCCATGATCTTGGATTTATTTTTTGATTTTATGAAATTAATAAATCTCATTTTCACCCATTTTTCAATTTAATTTGATTTTTTCCATTTTATTAATTTCTTTAATTTTGTACATTTAATACATGATTTTGTGGATTTTCTTGTGATCAATTGGTGAATGATTTTTGATTGATTCTTGTTGGATTGATTAGATTAGAGGTACATGCTCCCTTAGAGATTTTTCTCATATTTTTATGATGAAATTTAGGCTAGTTTTGAATGGTGAACTTTAGGGTGCTAGGATTAGGATTTTACAACACATAGGTGTAGTTTAGGGCATAGTTTGGGTACTTAGGGTTTGATTTGGGCCTTGGGGTTTATATGGGGTATAGGGTACATAGTTAGGTTCCCTTAGAAATTAATCTAGGATTTTAGGATGAGTATTACTATTTTCTTTGATTTTTGCAAGTTGGTTGTTGATTGTATGTTGCCATCTTGGGCATTTGGATTGTTGCTTGGGTTTGGGCTATTCTAATTGGGTGTTGGGCTTGAGTTTTGCCTACTGGAGCTAATGAAGACTTAGAAGATAGGAGATATAGGGAGAGCTTTAGAGTAGACTGATTTCTTCTGTCAAACATAGAGAGCTTCTTGTGCCTCTATTCCATCCTATGACACAAGGTCCCCCAAAGAAGTTCCATCTCTCCTTAGGAGGGATGTAGAGCATGCTTTGATTGGGTAGAACCTTGAGGATACCTTTCACTTGCTATGATAAGATCTTAGTGATTTCCCTGGGTTATTATTAAGCCTCTTAACATTCCAACTTCATCTATTAGTTGGTTCTCTTATGTGAGTGTTTGCATTGGAAAAGGGAACCTATTGGGGAATGAAGTTCATTGAAGACTGGTGAAGATGAAGCTTATGTCTGTCAAAGCTGGTTAACTGTGAAAATTAGGGTTTTGCTGCTGTTTGAAGCTGTTTATTTGTTGGGGTTCAGTGCTTGCCAGAGCTTGGAGACCTTTGAAGACAGGAGCTTATCTAAAGCTTGGGGATCCTTGAAGAGTGAGGATGGGGTCTTGCTGGGAGAAGTTGTTGCTGTCAACCTTGTGGCTGTTGATCAATTGTAGCTGTCAGAGCTGTTGCTGTTTGAGCTTATTATAGGAGCTGGTGTTGCTGTCAGAGCTGGTGTTGGGTTTCTTTTTTCTGTATTGATTGTTGACTTGTTCAGCTTGCCCCTTAGGTTTGAAGTGAAGCTGTTTCACTTTGCCTATTGTTTTCCCAGGTTCGAGGTTGAGTGGGACTCCCTTGCCTCGCTTGTATTGCTGCATCTCATGCATTTTACTGTTTAATGTATATATGCTGTTTCTTTTCCGTTTATCCCCTAGGATCTCTGTTTTTCTCTGTGCAAGAGAGAGATATGACAGACATTAGGTTGTAATCCATGCATGACAACATTAGGGTAGTTTTGATTCCCTTTTCAAACCTTAGGTTTTTAGAGTTCTTTCTCTTCTCATCTCGGAACAATTCAAAACACAGTAATAAGGATAATCGATGTCGTAGGCTACGAGCCTTAAGCTATTTGAGAGAGGATTGCTGGAGGGTCACTCTTCAGTAATCTGACTGCTTAGTGTGTTACCCCTATGGTGACATACGACGTAGTCATTCCCAAATCATAGTCTCTAGTGCGTCAGAGATTGCAAACATCATAAAAGATAGTTCTTGCGTAAAAGACTGAAAACAAACATCAAAGTGTCATTTTTGTCCGCTTGGGCTCTTAATCAGGAGAAAACCTTTTTAAAAGGATCTAAAAAACAGTCAGACAAATCTGTGACTTCCGTAGCCCGAACTACGTTTGCTCTGATCTTTCATGTTGTATGAAAGTACGTAGGCATAGGATGCCGTATCCTAGCGAGCAACCTTCCCCTCCTTTCCAGTAGGTAGGCGAACTACGTTGACTCTGATTTCTCGTTCCAGACGGGAATACGTAGGCATAAACTGCGATACTTTGCCGAGTCATTTTCTTTTCTTTTAACCCTTGACCCTTTAGTATAGATAGAATAACAATCCGTACTAGAAAACAAGCGTGGATCCCGTCGAGTATGACAGACGTGAGGGGTGCTAATACCTTCCCCTTGCGTAACCGACTCCCGAATCCAGGATTTGGTTGCAATGACCATTCCTTTCCCGTCTTTGTGGTAGGTTTAATTCGAGCGTTTCCTTTCCCTCCTTTGGGATAAATAACGCACGGTGGCGACTCTTCTGTTTAGCCGGCGCCGATTTTCGCAGTAGCGACAGCTGGAGACTCTGCTGGGGACAGGAATATCCCCTATGCGAGTCAATCCTAGCGCTTGTTTTCCCGTCGTGGGTGTTGTATAGATTTACTTTTCTGTCTTTACTTTCCGCATTCTATTATCAGCTTTATACTATTATTGCTGTTGTGGGGAGTGATCTGTTGAGAGATAAGTCGGACCTGGGCTTGAGGTTACACATAGACTTATAAGTAGAGAGTAGTGGTTAGCCTGCTTGCTTAGCTCGCACCAGCTAGCCGCGAAATTTACGCTCGGATGAGATTCTCTTTGATGCTTCTTGCCTGGCCCTTAGGGCTCGACAAGTTGTCTGACCCGAGGATTGTCGACTCTGGGGACCTATCAACTGGGATTCAACTAAGTGAGGCCGCTTCAAGGGATGATGATGCCACACCTTCTGGGTATCATATCATCGCTCTTGAAAGTCTGTGACGTTGAACCCGCATAGGATGCCGTACCTCGTCTGCGAGTTAAGTACACACCTGTGAGGGGTAGGTAGGGTTGTTTGCAGGAAACCTTTGACCTCAGAGCACCTGGTTTATCTTTGTCAGTGAGATGTGGTTACAAGGTTCATTTGAGTGGTTGGTTTGGGTTAAGATGAAGATTGGATGGTCCTCAGGCTTCAGTACAGAGCAGCACAGTTCATTAGCATTGCACTTGATCCCTTGTCTGCATATGCATGTGCATTTTCATAACTGCATTTCATTAACATGTATTTATGTTGCAGGTGATCATTCCCCTCTGATTCTAGTATATCCTCTAGCCAGACATGGAGTCCCTGAAGAGGACAGTTGCTTACCGGTTGCATTCGCCAGATATCGGTTCCTTGCTGGGTCTAGTTGCTCTAGCAGATGAGAATGTGAGGGCTGAGTTCAGGGTATCTTATGGGAGATTGCTTAGCTTGCTGAATAGACCTTTAGCATTTGAGACGACTGGGGTGTATACTTTGATGCAGTTTTATGAGCCGCAGCTGAGATGTTTCTTATTTCCTGACTACGTTCTGGCACCCACTTTGGAGGAGTATTCTGCGATGTTAGGAGTTCCTATGTTAGACCAGATGCCCTTCATACATATTGACGCTGAGCCTGAATTGGCTACACTTGCTGAGATTGTCAGTTTAGACGCTTCTGAGTTCCCCGGAGGCTTGGTCAAGCTGAACGGAGCTTATGGTTTTCACCTGTCTGTCCTGGTTGAGAAGGCTACACAGTGCGCGAAGAGTGGATGTTGGGTTGCCTTCAGTGTTATTCTAGCTGTCTGCATCTACGAGATTGTCTTGTTTCCTAATATGCCAGATTTTGTCGACTCAGATGCCTTCCTGATTCTTGCCTCGAAGAATCCAGTTCCTACTCTCTTGGGCGATGTTTATCATTCCATTCACTACAAGAATGAGAAATGTCGTGGCAAGAATGTTTCCTGCTGTCTTCCTCTCTTGTACAGGTGGTTCCAGGGGAATCTTCCGAAGACAGGGCCTTTTGTTGATGTTGTTGATACTTTGGATTGGTCTTCTCGACTGGTGGGGCTGTCCGCTGAGAACATCATTTGGTTTGATCGGAGTATGCTTGGCACTGATATTATATATAGTTGCAGTGGCTTTCCGAATGTCCCCTTGATTGGACGAAAAGGTTATATTAACTATAAACCTTCACTGCTGGTAAGACAGTTCGGTTATGCTTTAAGGGACGCTCCTATTGAGAAGGAGATACAGGAATCTCTGTATCTCACGGGCTTATTAGACACGACTGTTCTGATCAGATTGAGACATGCATGGGCTAACGTCCATAGGAGAGGGAAAGCTTTGCTCGATAAGAGCAACAACAGAGCTTATGATCCTTATTTGGCTTGGATCCGCGAGAGAGCTAGTACTTCCTTAATGCCTTATCCTGCTGCGGAACCCCTGTATCTTCCGTTGATTGAGGTACCTACTTCGGAAGAGAGCGAGAAGTATAACAAGTTGTTGGCCGAAAACGAAGAATTAAAGAAAGCCAATGATGAGTTAGAGAAGGAGATCTTCCAGTTGCGTCGTGAGAAGAATGAAGCCACCTTCACTGTGAAGGAACAGACTGAATTGATTAACAGGTTGGGATCAGAACTGACGAAAGAGACCAACAAGAAAGAAAAAGTGGGAATAGCCTTGAACGGTGTTAGCAAGGTGCTTACTTCCAAGAAGGAACTTTTAAGCAAAGCTTATGCCCGTATCAGCAAGTGGGAAGCTTTGTGGAATGCCACGCTTACCAAGCGGAAGGAGCGTGAAGATGAACTGAAGATGCAGATTGCCGCGCTGGAGGCACAGATTAGAGCCCAAGGCGCAAAGATTGCCGAAGAGACATCACTTAGGAGCGCTATTGAGCTTAGAGTAGGTGACCTTGACGAGAAGCCAAGAGGTTATAAAGTGAAGGCCGGTTCCAAGAGGTACAGACTTGACGAGAGTTCTGGCGAAGAAACCTGTCAGGACAATGCAAAAAAGCTGAGATCCACTACCGAGCGACATGCTTTACTGATACAGGAGCTGATCTCCCGATTATGGCATTCGGAGACGCTGAGGATATTGGAAGATGTCAGAGCACGCCATGTGGCCTGATTTATCTTTACCTTGCTTTTGTTATCTGTCACTTGTATTTTAACCATCGCCAGGCTTATTGGCCGAGGTCTATTCCATTGTATCCAGTTATACTCTTGTACTCAGCCTCTTGGCATTTACTTATATATGAGGGTTTTCTGATTCCTTGTTTGCTTGATGGGGACTCCATTGTCGTGATGGCCTTTCCTCCGAAACTAGAATCAGGGGGGATATAACCTGTAGCATATTTACACAATTGCATTTGCATTCATATTGCATGACCGGTATCCTTGAATTGGTATCTTATTTCCTGCATCTTCAGGTTTTCAGGATTGACGAACCAAGAGTTCACCGCTATTCAACCCGAAACAACTGCAAGAGAATCATGGATCAAGTCCAAGTGGAGATGCAGGAAATTCGCGAAAAGTTGAACCTGTTCATGCAGGCCATGGAGAGCATTGCTAAGGGCCAAGAGAGCCTCTAGACTTTGGTACAGCCGCTGCTGACGCGGGCTAATGGGAATGGCAACAATGACCACAACTCTGCGCACGTTGAGACTATTCTGGAGGACAGACCCCCTACGCCTGTGGTTCCACCTATTGTAACCCCACCTGTTGTGGTTGTGAATGAGGGTGCTGGCGCTGGTAATGGTAACGCAGGGAATTTAAATGAGACTGTTGTTAACAATGGTGGATTTGGGGACACCAACCAAGGCGGTGGTAACAACAATGGTGGTAATGGTTTTGGCAACAATGGTTTTGGCTACAATGATCAGGGATTTGATTACGTCAATCAGGACGGGAAATTCGGCTTCAACGCTCAGGGTTTCGGTTACGACGGTCTTGGTAACGCTAACCAAGGGTATGGTGGATTTGGTAATATGAATGGTGCTGGGGTGATTCCTGTCAACACTGGGTTTGGACCTGTTAGGGTCAACCAGGGTTTCGGTACCGGGGGATGAGGTCCCATGATCAATCAGCAAGGGTTTGGTCGCAACACTGGTTACGACGGATACGAAAATGGAAATGTGAATTGGGGCGAAGACTGCCAGGAGGACGCCTTTTCTGGAAGAGGTGTGGGATTTGAAGGACCTGTTGATCTTGTGCAGAGGATCAAGATGCTTGAAGAACAAATGAAGGGGGTAGTGAGTCAGAATTCCACCGGTTTGGATATGACTACAATGGGCTTAGTACCAGGGCTGAGGGTGCCTTTGAAATTCAAGGCTCCCACGTTTGACAAATACAAAGGGGACACCTGTCCTAAGGTCCATGTCCGCTCTTACTACAGAAGGATGTCCGCGTATTCAGATGATGAAAGGATGCTCATGCATTTCTTTCAAGACAGCTTGTCAGGACCTTCGCTTGAATGGTATATGGGGCTGGAGCCCACGCAGATCAAAACCTGGAAGCAGTTGGCTGATGCTTTCGTGACCCATTACAAATACAACAACGATCTGGCGCCAAACCGGGTCCAATTGCAGGGTTTGTCACAGAAGAACGGTGAAAGCTTTAAAGAGTATGCGCAAAGGTGGCGCGATATGACAGCAAGGGTGCATCCTCCTTTAATTGAAAGGGAGATGAATGATATGTTCATTGGGACATTTACGGGGGTGTTCTATGAAAAATTGTTTAGTGTGTCGTTGAGCAGTTTCTCAGATTTGATTCTTATGGGGGAGATGATTGAAAACGGGATTAAAGTTGGAAGATTCCAAGCAGGTGAGTCTACTTCAACAGGAGGTGCCAGAAAAACATTTGGTGGTAGACGAAAAGGTGATTCTAGCGCCGTGTTTGGTGGCAGGGGCAGGGGCAGAGGAAGACATCAGTATGTTCAGTCGCAGCAGATAGCTAGCGTTACTATCCCGCTTCCTCAACAAAGACAGCCACAACAATAACAACCACAACAGCAGCAAGGACAGAATCCTGGTCAGAGAAGGGTCCAGAATGCGAGACCGAAAAGAGTGTTCGACGCACCTCCTTCCACGTATGCAGAACTCCTCCAGACTCTGCTAGGTTTGAACTTGGTCGAAAAGAGGACTTTGGCACCGCCTACTGGGGCAGTACTCCCTTACGGATATGATGCCAACAAGCATTGCGAGTTTCATTCCGGGGCACCCGGGCATGATATAGAAGCTTGTCAGGCATTTAAACACAAAGTTCAGGATTTATTGGATAGCAAAGTTATTAACTTTGGACAGGCAGGTCCAAATATAGTACAACAACCCATGCCCAATCATGGGGCAAACGCCATTTTCACAGAGGAGAATCTGAATCTAGTGATGGATGTCAACGAGCTGAAGACACCGTTGGGGGAGATTAAAAGCAGGTTGTTAAAAGGGGGTGTATTCCCGGGTTGTGATGAGTTTTGCTTGGATTGTTGGGTACAGCCAGAGGGTTGTAATGAGTTGAGGCAGGGTATTCAGGCTATGATGGATAAGGGTACTTTGCAATTCGATAGAACCATGGCTGAAAAGCATGTAGAGGCGTTGTGTGATGAGCAGAACGATGTTGCGACAGTGACAATTCTGCGGAAAACAATAACGATAACGGCACCCGCCAGGCGGCCGACGATCACAATTACCAAGGCAGGACCAGTTCCTTTTGAGAGTACTAAAGCAGTGTCGTGGACTTACGGGTTGGAGGTATATTGCGACGGTAAGAAAATTGAGATCAATAGACAACCAACTGGGGTTGTAGATAATGTTGTCGGAACAGGGGGTATGACCAGAAGCGGAAGAATCTTCACGTCACCCGAGGTAGAGGCGGAAAGATTAGCCAAGGGTAAAGCCAAGGCAACTGAGAGTGGTCCTTCTCAGTCGAATGAAAAGGAAACGTCACTTAAGGATGTGGAGGAGTTCATGAGGCTCATTCGTAAAAGTGATTACAAAATCGTTGAGCACCTCCAGCAAACGCCGTCAAAAATTTCTATCCTATCCTTGCTGTTATGTTCCGAGGCCCATCGGAACGTTCTGCTAAAAATTCTAGACACGTTGTTCGTTCCTCAAGAAGTTTCTGTTAACCAGTTAGAAGGAGTGATGGCGCATGTCAATGCGGGGCACAGTTTGGGCTTCACAGACTTTGATTTAACTCCGAGAGGGCGAGAGCATAATATGGCATTGCATGTGTTAGTTGAATGTCGGGGCACGGTCATGTCCCATGTTTTAGTAGACACTGGATCTTCCCTGAATGTGCTACCGAAGAAAGCCATGATGAAGTTGGATATCAGGGGGATTATCTGCACACCCAGTGACTTAGTAGTGAGAGCGTTCGATGGAACGAGGAGGTCGGTTTTCGGATCGATAACATTACCGTTGCAGGTAGGGCCTGAAATGTTTGAAACTGAATTCTATATAATGGACATCCAGCCAGCGTATAGTTGCCTTCTGGGGCACCCATGGATTCATGCTGCTGGGGCAGTCACGTCCACGTTACACCAAAAGCTGAAGTATATCGTTGGGGATAGTGTCGTCACGGTTTGTGGAGAGGAAGATATTCTGGTTAGCCATTTGTCTTCGTTCAAGTATGTTGAGGTCGACGGCAAAATACATGAAACACCCTGTCAAGCCTTCGAGGGGTTGCGAATTAAGGACAAAGCTCCGGTACCAAGTAAAGTATCAGATGTAGCGGTGTCATCGTACAAAGAGGCTCAGGCTCTAGTGCAGGCAGGCAAAGCCAAGGGCTGGGGTCAGGTGTTGGAGATTCCCGTGAAGAATGACCGGTTCGGGCTTGGATATCATCCTTCATCATCAGCATCCTCTTCAGGAACGCCCAAGTTCAGAGGGCCGATAACCATCACATCAAATGGAGTGAGCTTCGAGACTATCAATGTTGTTTCCAATTCTGAGGAGGGAGATAGCGACTGTGATATTGATGCGTGGATCAAGCCAAGCGTGCCAGGACAAAGTCTCTGCAATTGGTCTATCCGGGAAACTGTTCCCGTGACAACTAAACAGTAATGATTTGTTTTCTTAATTGTTGAATAATCCTGTGTCTTACCCGGGGCATGGTGATTTTGCTTAGGGCCATTTGGTTATATACATTACATTGTTTAATCATGAAATAAAGGCGTTTTTCATATACAAATGTTGTGATCCCTGTTTTCCCTATTTTTTATCTTTTACAATAAAATGGCAACGTGGTTATTTGCTTTGTATGCGTTTTGAAGCATTTAACCATTTCCTTTGCAGGATTACTATTTCAGATGACATCTATGAACCGCCTATGACTCACTTCGACTTCGAGCACCCGGTATTTCAGGCTGAGGAAGAGATTGTTGAAGATGGCGACGTACCAGAAGAGTTGACCTGGTTATTGAAACAAGAAGAAAGAATCATTCTGCCTCATGAGGAAGTCATTAAGATAATCAATTTGGGGTCAGAAGAGGTTGTGAGAAACATCCGTATAGGGGCTGCGCTGCAGAGCGACATCAAGCAAAGGTTGGTTGAGATGCTTAAAGAGTACAGTGATATATTTGCTTGGTCGTATGAGGATATGCCTGGGTTGGATACGGATATGGTCGTTCATCGTCTGCCGCTTAGAGAGGAATGTCCGCCTGTTAAGTAGAAACTCCGAAGAACCAGACCGGACATGGCTGTGAAGATCAAGGAGGAAGTTCAAAAACAGTGGGATGCTGGTTTCCTAGCTGTTACAAAATATCCCTCATGGGTCGCTAATATTGTGCCAGTGCCGAAGAAAGACGGTAAGGTGAGAATGTATGTAGACTACCATGATTTGAACAGAGCAAGCCCAAAAGATGACTTTCCACTTCCTCACATTGATGTGCTGGTTGATAACACTGCTCAGTTCTCTGTATTCTCCTTCATGGACGGCTTCTCAGGCTATAATCAGATCAAAATGGCGCCAGAAGACATGGAGAAGACTACTTTCATTACTCCCTGGGGAACATTTGGTTACAAAGTGATGCCCTTCGGATTGAAGAACGCTGGGGCAACATATCAACGTGCTATGACAACTCTCTTTCATGACATGATGCATAAAGAGATCAAGGTTTATGTTGATGATATGATTGCCAAATCCCAGACGGAGGAGGAGCATTTGGTTAATCTGTTGAAACTGTTCAAGAGGCTTAGGAAGTTCAGGTTGAGGCTGAACCCTAACAAATGCACCTTCGGCGTGAGATCGGGTAAACTGCTGGGGTTCATCGTGAGCGAAAAAGGAATAGAGGTTAATCCTGCGAAAATAAAAGCAATACAAGAAATGCCAACGCCTAAAACAGAAAAAGAAGTGCGTGGATTTTTAGGGAGGTTGAACTATATCGCCCGGTTCATCTCTCACTTAACTGCGACGTGCGAGCCGTTATTCAAGTCGTTGAAAAAGGATCAGGTTGTGACCTGGAATGAAAATTGTCAAAAGGCGTTCGACAAGATAAAAGAATACTTGCAGGAACCTCCTGTTTTGATACCCCCAGTGGCCGGGAGACCTTTGATTATGTATTTGACGGTTCTTGAGGAAAGTATGGGTTGTGTTCTCGGTCAACACGACGAGACCGGACGTAAAGAGCATGCGATCTACTATTTGAGTAAAAAGTTTACTGACTGTGAGTCCAGATACTCAATGCTCGAGAAAACGTGTTGTGCGCTAGCCTGGGCCGCCAAACGTTTGAGGCAATACATGCTGAACCATACAACCCTACTAATTTCAAAGATGGATCCAATCAAATACGTGTTTGAGAAGCAAGCACTCTCCGGAAGAATTGCCCGATGGCAGATGGTATTAACCGAATATGATATTCAATATGTCTTGCAAAAGGCTATTAAAGGTAGTGTCCTGTCAGAGTACCTTGCGGAGCAGCCTGTTGAGGACTACCAATCGATGAGGTTTGACTTTCCTGACAAGGATAGCATATACTTGAAAATGAAAGATTGCGAAGAACCGTTGCCAGATGAAGGACCAGAGTTGGGTTCCAAGTGGCAATTGATATTTGATGGAGCTGTAAATTCCTATGGTAGCGGAATAAGTGCGATTATTACTACTCCTCGGGGGTCGCACATCCCCTTTACTGCCCGATTGACCTTTCCCGTTACCAATAATGAGGCTGAATATGAGGCTTGCATCGTGGGTCTGGAAGAAGCTATTGATATGCGAATCAAACATCTGGACGTATACGGGGACTCAGCTCTAGTGGTGAATTAGATTAAGCGAGAATGGGAGACACGTCAGCCCAACTTGATACCATATATGAATTATGCAAGGAGATTGTTGCCTTTCTTCGACAAGGTGGAATTGCATCATGTGCCGCGAGCGAAAAATCAAATGGTTGACGCCCTGGCGACATTGTCTTCAATGTATAAAGTTAACTTCTGGAACGAGGCTCCCCGGATTGTTATCTCTCGGCTTGATAGGCCCGCATTCATATTTGCCATTGACGAGGCTCCCGATGGTCAACCCTGGTACTTTGACATCCAGAATTTCCTGAAGAACAAGGAGTATCCGACTGGGGCATCCAGTCGAGATCAGAAGACTCTCAGGAGATTGGCTGACAATTTCTATTTGAATCCTGACGGTGTCATATACAAAAGAAACCACGACTTGGTGTTGCTACGCTGTGTAGACGAGAAAGAGGCGAAGTTGCTCATGGAAGAGATACATGAGGGCACATTTGGTACACATGCTGGTGGGCATGCTATGAAGAGAAAACTGCTGCGGGAAGGTTATTACTGGCTAACTATGGAAACAGACTATTTCAAGTTTGCAAAGAGGTGTCATAAATGCCAAATTTATGCGGACAAGGTCCATGTACCCCTGAGTCCTCTGAATGTGATGTCATCACCGTAGCCGTTCTCGATGTGGGGAATTGATATGATTGGAAAGATCGAGCCTACGGCATCAAACGAACACCGGTTCATCTTGGTGGCAATTGATTACTTCACCAAATGGGTGGAAGAAGCATCATATGCCAATGTCACCAAACAAGTGGTCGCCAGATTTATCAAACGAGATATTATCTGCAGATATGGAATCCCTGAGCGGATTATCACCGACAACGGTTAAAATTTGAATAACAAGATGATGAAAGAGCTGTGCCAGAATTTTAAGATTGAACATCACAACTCTTCTCCTTACCGACCCAAGATGAATGGTGCTGTCGAAGCGGCCAATAAGAACATAAAGAAGATTGTTCAGAAGATGGTTGTGACGTATAAGGACTGGCACGAAATGCTACCTTTCGCTTTGCACGGTTATCGTACGACGGTACGCACATCAACCGGGGCAACCCCTTTTTCATTGGTATACGGAATGGAGGCAGTATTACCGTTGGAGGTTGAGATTCCTTCCCTAAGGGTTTTATGAGATGTCCAACTTGACGAGGCAAAATGGGTTAAAGATAGACTGAATCAACTCAGCTTAATGGACGAGAAGAGGCTAGCTTCTCTCGCATACGGTCGGTTGTATCAGAGCCGGATGAAGAAAGCGTACAATAAGAAGATACACCCTCGAAGCTTTCAGACGGGCGACCTTGTGCTGAAGAGGATTCTCCCGCCACAAACAGATCACAGGGGCAAGTGGACCCCTAATTACGAAGGGCCCTACGTTGTCAGAAAAGTCTTCTCTGGAGGAGCCTTGCTACTATCTACCATGGATGGTGAAGACTTTACGTCTCCTGTGAATTCGGACGCAGTTAAAAAATACTTTGCTTGAAAGTGACCCGTTGGGCAGTAAAAAGAGGGTCCAGGAAAAAATGGGGCATCCTGGCGAACCGTAAAAAATGAATAAAAGGTTCGGGCAAAAGTTAGGGATAAAATTGAAAAGATGTACACCCGCGAAGTCGAAAACCTGCATTGGGCGACTTCGGCAAAAAAGGGTATCCCGGTGAATTGAAAACCCGCAAAGGGCGATTCATGCAAAAGTTAGGGATTGAAAAAGCAAATGATTGCGGTCCGGATTTGATACAAGCATTGTTTAGTGGTTTGGGAATACCTGAGGGTTCGTTTATCCAAAACAATCTCTTCCGAAGAACGAGTACCGGGAAAGCACGAAATCAGGCGAGTCATAAGAGGATCAGCTCACGATATTTGTCTGCACCACGTTGCCGACATGTGTACAAATTCGATTTGTATTTGTATTTTTATGCTTTTGTGCATATATGTATGTGTGTGTGCGTAACTTCCTCTTTTCAGGAGTTGCATCTGATGTACAAAACTTTGCCTATTCAGAGGCCTGTTATTAATAAAACATGTTATTCAGTATTTGATGATTGTGCTTTACTGTTTTGTATGTGGAAAATGCCAATGTTCCGATGAACTTGCATGTGCATAACCTTGCTGGCCCTTGCCAATAATTGCTAAAACTTCGAATTGACTGAAGTAATGTCACGGACACTAACCCGAATAGATCTGGTTGTATAGATTTGTGTTGTCTCTTTTGTGTTTTGCAGGGTTCTCACCTTTGAAGCGAACGATCAGAAGATTGTGGCCCCCAGCTGGAGGCTCGTGATGAAAGACTTGACTTTGTTTGACGCTAATCCCCATGCAGGTTGCGCCTCACCCCCAGAAGTTGAGATGATGTTATCCCTTACCGAAGGAAGGATTAGTTTACCCAAGAAGAGTATCCTCATGGAAGTTGTCCACAGGATATCCCCAGCAGGTCGAGATCAGTGTCCCGGGCAGAGGTTATGCTCCCCGGAGAGTCGAAGATGTGCGTGTTCAACCCCCAGCTGGGAGGATTTCCACGGCACATAACCAGGATAGTAAGTTCAGAAGGATTAACCCCACCGAGGATGGTTTCCTTTCTCCCCCACAGGATGATTATCGCCAGCGAGTGGTAGTTCCGAGTTCGTAAACTGTACCCAGATAGTTATACCCCAGAAAGGTTGATTCTCCCCCAGTTGAGTTAATCTTCCCAGCAGGTGTTATTCTTTCCTCCAGTGGAAATCGATGTGTAATCTCTCCCCGGCAGAGTTGGTTGTATTTTCGGCATTTATTTTGCCAGAATACTTCGCGATATCTGTTCATCCCCAACAGGGTGGTATTTGTCCTCAACAGCCGTGTTGAAGCAAGCTTGTCAGAGCTCCCCAGCAGCCTGAACCTGCATTTGCATTTGCATACATTATCATGTTTGCATCTACCCAAAACGCGTAGCATTTCCATGCCGTATGGAGCATTACGCCATTGCCAAACATACGCATTTTTCAGGTTGGTTAACCTTTTGCTTTCAGGTGTGTTTCTCAGCAGGAGTATGAGGTTATAGTTCAGATCTATTACCAGACGTTCGAGGTCTCGCCGTGAGACATGTGATGATGCAGTTCTTGTCATCATTCCCCACCGAGTTACTGGCTGAAGTTTCTCTTATCCGACCAGCGGAGTGTTTTTTTCAGGTTTGCTGTTGCGGCAGCGTTTCAGGGTTTCATGAATCAAGATTTCAGAAGTGGTCACTTGTTGTCGAAACGAGTGTTTGGTGTTTATTTTTAGAATATCCCCGGTGGAGTTAGCTACTACCGCGAACAGGCTAGGAAGCTATATCCAAGGTTGTATTTTCCCGTAAGAATCAGGCGGAAGAACTTTCCTGTATGTATCAGGCAGATGTGTTATGATTTTCCCGTAAGAATCAGGCGGAAGAACTTTCCTGTATGTATCAGGCAGATGTGTTGTATTTTCCCGTAAGAAGCAGGCGGAAGAACTTTCCTGTATGTATCAGGCAGATGTGTTGTATTTTCTCGTATGAAGCAGGCGGAAGAACTTTCCTGTATGTATCAGGCAGATGTGTTGTATTTTCCCGTATGAAGCAGGCGGAAGAACTTTCCTGTATGTATCAGGAAGATGTGTTATATTTTCCCGTAAGAAGCAGGCGGAAGAACTTTCCTGTATGTATCAGGCAGATGTGTTGTATTTTCCCGTAAGAAGCAGGCGGAAGAACTTTCCTGTATGTATCAGGCAGATGTGTTGTATTTTCCCGTATGAAGCAGGCGGAAGAACTTTCCTGTATGTATCAGGAAGATGTGTTGTATTTTCCCGTATGAAGCAGGCGGAAGAACTTTCCTGTATGTATCAGGAAGATGTGTTATATTTTCCCGTAAGAAGCAGGCGGAAGAACTTTTCTGTATGTATCAGGCAGATGTGTTGTATTTTCTCGTAAGAAGCAGGCGGAAGAACTTTCCTGTATGTATCAGGCAGATGTGTTATATTTTCCCGTATGAAGCAGGCGGAAGAACTTTCCTGTATGTATCAGGCAGATGTGTTGTATTTTCCCGTATGAAGCAGGCGGAAGAACTTTCCTGTATGTATCAGGCAGATGTGTTGTATTTTCCCGTAAGAAGCAGGCGGAAGAACTTTCCTGTATGTATCAGGCAGATGTGTTGTATTTTCCCGTAAGAATCAGGCGGAAGAACTTTCCTGTATGAATCAGGCATATGTGTTTTCCCGTATGAAGCAGGTGGATGAACTTTCCGGTATCCAGATAGATAATTCTCCAGTGATAGACAGAGTATGTGATTTGTGTTCCGATATTTGACAAAGCATTTTTCCCAAGGAAGTCGCTGTGATTTCCTCGTGATATTGTCCACAGTAGAGTTCTCCTCAGAGTCGTTTGTGGGATGGGACCAACGAAGGTAGCTACTGCAGAGGTAGGCAGAGAAACAGTATTCAGATGGTTTTTCCCGTATGAAGCAGGCGGATGAATGTTCAGACAGAATTGTTTCCCCAGCGAAGTCGTCGGGATGTTGCTGTGTTGACAAAACATAGCGTCTTAACGTGGACAAAATTCTATCCTTGCGATGATAGAATCCTTTTTCGGGCTGAATAATCTCCAGCACATCGTTGATTGATCAGTTTGTTGCCGTAACAACCGGATCCAGTCAGCAGATTATTGTTTTCCAAGTAGTTTGTGCAGTTTATTTCTGCAGTTGGCAAATTTCTGGGTTCTTAGTATTCAACCGTCTCGTACCTCGATTGTTTGAAGGTCATTCGCTCTTCACCCAGTCGGGTCCAAGTCGGTTGAATAGGGGCAGCTGTTGCACCCTAAAATTTTCTCAACCTATTTCACCTGGTTTATGTTTCAATTGCATTATCACTTGCATAGATACATCATGTATATAATATAATCATTTGCATAGCATAGCATAGCAAGGTATCCCAACAAGGGATCAAGTGCCATTCTTATCAAAAGAAGCTCATCAAGGGGTTTTTATTCAAGCTCAAGACCATTCAAGTCATCAAGAAATGTTTGAAGCTTTGAGAAGTTTGAGGGTCAACTAGTGGAGTTCTCTCCTAATCTGAGGTGTATTAAGGGTCATCAATGGGGGTATGAGCTATGAATTGAGGGTATGGAGTGTGTACAAAGCTTATGATATGTCTAGAGGGTCATATTGAGATAAGACAAGTCATTGATTCAAGTACAAGAGCCACAGTTGAAGTGCAGTCAACTAGGGTTTCATCTGGGTCAACCCTAGGTCAACCCTAGGTCAACTGAGTGATTAAAGAGCATCAAGGCTTAATTGAAGGATGTGGGATTCATGAATGGATATGTTGATACAATTGTGGTGTTGTGCCAAGGATAAATCAAAGAGAATCAAGAGTAGGAGGAGTTACCAAATTAGGGTTTCAGTGTAAAATCCCCTAATTTAGGCCTAACTTCCAAGCCAGATAAGTCAAAATGCAAGTTTCAAATGGATTCTTAGTCAACATGAAACTTTTATAGCTTCTCAATAGCTTTAATTTGAGTACTAGAAATCTTCAAGAAGATTTGTAGAACTCAAGTTATGGTTCTTGCAAGTTATGGGTCATCAGAGGATACTGAAATTTATCTATGAAAGTCCCTTGACTTCCAAGCAACTTTTTCCCATCAAGGAGTTTTAAAATGGATTCTTGGCCAACATAAGAGTTGTAGATCTTGATATTAGCTTTAATTTTAGTACTATAAGTCCTCAGGAGGATTTATAGAACTCAAGTTATGATCTTGGCAATCCAGGGGTATTTTGGGAAAGTTGAATTATAGGTCATTTTTCAACATAGGTCAAAATCTCCATCTTCCACTCCTCAAATGGAAAAATATTTAACATGAGATGTGTTTATAATGGTGTTTTTGGGCTAGATAAGAGATCATGAGAGCTTGGAATGGCTTGCTTCACAAAATCACAAAAATGGCCTAAAATAAGGGTGAATTTTAAATAAACCAAGGATGAAAATTGGGATTTTTGATCTACAAGTCCAAACCAAGCCATATGACATACCAATTTGATTGGAAAACACATTTTGAGAACATTGACATTGCCACAATTTTGAGTTGAGGGTTAATTCAATGACTTGCTTTGTAAAATGGTTACTTACATCATAAGTCACATATGCAAAACCACTTTTTAGGGCATGACCAAGGCCTTAACCCTTGCCAAACCATTCAGTATGTCATCTAAGGAGATATTGGATCAGAATGAGGCATTGAAGCAAGCTTGAAACTCAGCTGCCATAGGTGAATTTCTCATGACATTTTCAAGAGCAAGATATAGTGAACTTCTCATTAGAGCTTTCCAGAAGATTCTAGAGCCTCCATTCATGTTCTATATAAGATTTAGAACTGGTTCAAAGCTAGAGTTGGTGGAGATTGAGGGAGAATTGAGAGATTGAACATTGAGTTCATAGCTTGCAAATCCAAATCGGTTACACCAATTGGAGAGGTTTCAATCCAAATTCTTGCACTCAGAAGCTTGATCATGTGTTGGTGATTGATTCCAGATAGATTTCTAGCCAAGATCGTGGAAGAATCGTGAGATTGCATTTTGAAATCATCCCTTGCAAGTCAAAATCGAGTTTGGTGATTCAAGAGGTTTTAGTCCCATTTAATGCATACAGAAGCTTGATCATACATCCTTGAACGTGTCTGGAAGATCTTGGAGCTTGATTTGGAGGTTTTACCACTCTGTTCATCCAAGATTTGTAGGTAGTAAATTGAATTCCATGGCTTGATTCATGTAGAATTGCTAGGTTTTAAATGGGTAGATTCATTATAGATGATGGTTAGGACGTTTCTGGATTGAAATTGAAGCAAATAGAGACACTTAGGTTTGATGAACATTTTCTGTTGAGGATCGGTTAGGCACGATCTTGAGGTTTCATCATGAATGGGATAGTTCTTATTGATCAGTGAAGCATGAGGAACATTTCTGTGGTGGTAATTTTGCAATTAATGATGATTGAAACCTTGACACATTTTGAAGATTGATTCGGTTTTAAGAATCCATGGGGATTCATGAGATTTGGACTGGAGATTTGGAATCTACATGAAATTCTGGTCAAAATTGATATAGGACTTGTCACTTTTTGGTTGCCTGTGTTTCTTGCTCGCTGGAGAAGACAGTGGTTTCCACCATGGACCACCGCCTGGAAATATCTCAGGTCATCTGAGCTGAAGGAAGAAGATGATCTGGTAGACGTTGGATCACGTTGACCTGTTGACATTCTCACGCATCCAAGGGCCACGATTCAAACTCAGAGATTGCCTCCAATTCCCAAAACGCGTCGTTTCAATAATTGAGGTGGCACGCCAGTCAGCACCCCACGTGGACACGCTCAGGATCCTTGGATGCGCTTACCAGTCTTCTCATCCAACGCATATCATTTTATTTCAGCTTTTTATTTTCTTTTTTCATTTTAAATTCATTTTAGTTTTATTTTTAATCCATTTGATTTCTAAAAATCATAATAAATCCAATATTGATCAGAAAAATATTTTAAAAATACCTCCATGATCCTGGATTTATTTTTTGATTTTATGAAATTAATAAATATCATTTTCACCCATTTTTCAATTTAATTTGATTTTTTCCATTTTATTAATTTCTTTAATTTTGTACATTTGATACATGATTTTGTGGATTTTCTTGTGATCAATTGGTGAATGATTTTTGATTGATTCTTGTTGGATTGATTAGATTAGAGGTACATTCTCCCTTAGAGATTTTTCTCATATTTTTGTGATGAAATTTAGGCTAGTTTTGAATGGTGAACTTTAGGGTGCTAGGATTAGGGTTTTACAACACATAGGTGTAGTTTAGGGCATAGTTTAGGTACTTAGGGTTTGATTTGGGCCTTGGGGTTTATGTGGGGTATAGGGTACATAGTTAGGTTCCCTTAGAAATTAATCTAGGATTTTAGGATGAGTATTACTATTTTCTTTGATTTTTGCAAGTTGGTTGTTGATTGTATGTTGCCATCTTAGGCATTTGGATTGTTGCTTGGGTTTGGGCTATTCTAATTGGGTGTTGGGCTTGAGTTTTGCCTACTGGAGCTAATGAAGACTTAGGAGATAGGAGATATAGGGAGAGCTTTAGAGTAGACTGATTTCTTATGTCAAACATAGAGAGCTTCTTGTGCCTCTATTCCATCCTATGACACAAGGTCCCCCAAAGAAGTTCCATCTCTCCTTAGGAGGGATGTAGAGCATGCTTTGATTGGGTAGAACCTTGAGGATACCTTTCACTTGCTATGATAAGATCTTAGTGATTTCCCTGGGTTATCATTAAGCCTCTTAACATTCCAACTTCATCTATTACTTGGTTCTCTTATGTGAGTGTTTGCATTGGAAAAGGGAACCTATTGGGGAATGAAGTTCATTGAAGACTGGTGAAGATGAAGCTTATGTCTGTCAAAGCTGGTTAACTGTGAAAATTAGGGTTTTGCTGCTGTTTGAAGCTGTTTATTTGTTGGGGTTCAGTGCTTGCCAGAGCTTGGAGACCTTTGAAGACAGGAGCTTATCTAAAGCTTGGGGATCCTTGAAGAGTGAGGATGGGGTCTTGCTGGAAGAAGTTGTTGCTGTCAACCTTGTGGCTGTTGATCAATTGTAGCTGTCAGAGCTGTTGCTGTTTGAGCTTATTATAGGAGATGGTGTTGCTGTCAGAGCTGGTGTTGGGTTTCTTTTTTCTGTATTGATTGTTGACTTGTTCAGCTTGCCCCTTAGGTTTGAAGTGAAGCTGTTTCACTTTGCCTATTGTTTTCCCAGGTTCGAGGTTGAGTGGGACTCCCTTGCCTCGCTTGTATTGCTGTATCTCATGCATTTTACTGTTTACTGTATATATGCTGTTTCTTTTTCGTTTATCCCCTAGGATCTCTGTTTTTCTCTGTGCAAGAGAGAGATATGACAGACATTAGGTTGTAATCCATGCATGACAACATTAGGGTAGTTTTGATTCCCTTTTCAAACCTTAGGTTTTTAGAGTTCTTTCTCTTCTCATCTCGGAACAATTCAAAACACAGTAATAAGGATAATCGATGTCGTACGCTACGAGCCTTAAGCTATTTGAGAGAGGATTGCTGGAGGGTCACTCTTCAGTAATCTGACTACTTAATGTGTTACCCCTATGGTGACATACGACGTAGTCATTCCCAAATCATAGTCTCTAGTGCGTCAGAGATTGCAAACATCATAAAAGACAGTTCTTATGTAAAAGACTGAAAACAAACATCAAAGTGTCATTTTTGTCCGCTTGGGCTCTTAATCAGGAGAAAACCTTTTCAGAAGGATCTAAAAAACAGTCAGACAAATCTGTGACTTCCATAGCCCGAACTACGTTTGCTCTGATCTTTCATGTTGTATGAAAGTACATAGGCATAGGATGCCGTATCCTAGCGAGCAACCTTCCCCTCCTTTCCTGCAGGTAGGCGAACTACGTTGACTCTGATTTCTCGTTCCAGACGGGAATACGTAGGCATAAAGTGCGATACTTTGCCGAGTCATTTTCTTTTCTTTTAACCCTTGACCCTTTAGTATAGATAGAATAACAATCCGTACTAGAAAACAAGCGTGGATCCCGTCGAGTACGACGGACGTGAGGGGTACTGATACCTTCCCCTTGCGTAACCGACTCCCGAATCCAGGATTTGGTTGCGATGACCATTCCTTTCTCGTCTTTGCGGTAGGTTTACTTCGAGCGTTTCCTTTCCCTCCTTTGGGATAAATAACGCACGGTGGAGACTCTTCTGTTTAGCCGGCGCCGATTTTCGCAGTAGTGACAATGGGTACATAATCCAAGCACGGCCAGATGGGGGTTTATAAGCCGATTTCATAATTAAATACAAATTAAGGCTTCTTTCTCCAAATATCCCAGTTCAAAGAATTTCTTGTGTTCTTGTAATGTAAGTCGTTTACGGAAGGAGAAAGGGAATTAAAGTTTAATTTGAATATTATTACAAGTGGACCCTTGAGTTCATTTCAATTGAGACCATATTCCATGAGGTTTATACCCTGAATTAAGTTCGAATGTTGTGACTTGTTTCAAGATTAATTGGTGAACCATAAAAGGCATGCTTCTCAGAGTTATTTCCCACTTTGGGAACCAAGTCTTTGAACGAGATCAAGCCGTGTTCAATTTGGTTCTTGAGCCTTTGAATTATAAGCCTGAATTGCATTTGATACAGGGAGTTAAGGTTTTAGTACAACATTCACAAGAAAACTACATAAAACAGATGTTGACCAAGTCAACTATTATTAAAGGTCTGAAAAAAAAGTTGAACAGAACTCCATGTTCACACTGCACGCATCCTGTAATAAGAGCAAGGGTCTGCGAGACTTCATTTCCTCTCCAAGGATGTTGCTCCTTCAAGGCTCATGTTCTTCGACTCATAAAGTCGCCTTGCCTCTGTCACCAAGCTTCAGAAGGCCATCACAACTGACACCGTGGGAAGAGAATGCTCTTGAATAGACTGCCATACTCCAGAATTAATACTGGACATGAGAAAAAGGAGAAAATGTTATTATGCGTTTTACAATGTCAGATGGAGTTAGAAGTAGAATGAGTGTTTTGTTTGGGTACCTGTTCGATGCGAAGGTGTAGAGAGCGCGGGTACTCTAACATGTCAGAATCAAAGTTCAATCATCTCTTAAAATCAGCTGAGTATGTGGGAGCTGAGGTAGAAGAGGAGCCTATCAGTCAGCACATCAATTAACAGCTACTTCCAAGCACACCTGCATGAGCAACATATTCAGCAGAAACAATTAAGAACGAGATGGGCGAGCTTCAGTATCAAGGCGAAACTACTGAATCAGAGATCAGAGCCATCAAAGACGGGAACCGCAAGACAGAACTTGACGACACCAATCTGTTATGCTATTTCAACCTGTGGAATGGAGCGCCAGGGATGTGTCCACCTCTTTGAAAGAATGCTAATGGTAGCGGCCTATTTGGTTAAGAGAAACGAAAGAATATGGCAAATGTCATGGTCCGGTAAAATGCTGATCAGATCATCATCACCACCCACAATTGATGACATTTTGGTGTAACAAACTTGAATGCTTCTGCACAATAAAACACAACCAAAACTCTAGGCTTCAACACAAAAAATACAACAAATTTGTGTTCAAACAACTCAATAAAAACAAAACAAACATGAATGTTTTAGGTGAACTTTGTTTCCGCTTTAGCCTATAATACACCCACGTCAATCATACCCCAAGCACAGAGCAGAGTATTCACCAGGGGACTCCTGCAAGATTCAACATTTATAACCTCCACACGAGTTGGACTGCTGTCAAACCAAACCACAAGCAGAAACGAGAAGATACATACAAAGGCTCCATGCATATCAATTTGATTTCAACACCAAGATGAACCAACCTAATTGAGGCATTGTAACATAAACATTGTTGAACATAAGAGAACAGTTAGAAAGTCACTTATGCCACTGCTCCTCTTCGATGATCTGCAACAAAATCAGAAGAAATTATTGAAACAGATATGCAGTCACAGATTTGAGAATAACTTAACATTATGAAACATGATTACTCCAGACTGTATTAGATGACGATACCTCCAACAATACATCAGAGAATCCAAAATATGTAGACTATCATGATATGAGAAGAACATCAGTTGCATCAAAGCAGGGAGATGCCTATGTGCATTCTGGATATAATCATACTGAAATTGGGAAAAGAATGCCAACTGATTATGAGGTTTCATATCAGGAGGCACCAGAAGCTGATCATCAAATATCAAATTTAAGAATAGAATATGAATTTGGAAGAGATGGTGCTCGAGGGCTTCAACAAGAAAGGTATCAAAGTTCACCTCTGTCTAAGCACGATTCTGAAACCTACAGACAAGCTGCCAGAGTGCAGGAAATGAATCAGGATGTTGGCATTCATAACCATTCAGGTAGACATATGAAAAGGAAATACTATGCCAATGAGGAAATAGATGTGCATGATATGAGAACAATAAAATCAAGCAAATTGGGATCCACCACAAGACCTATAAGTCCCTTTGTCGATGGCCAGAAATTGCTCACGTGGTGTTCTGTTTCTCGGTAATGTTGCTGCCCCGCAATCTGTGTCTTGCAAATTGGACCATGGCATCTTCCACTTCGTCATAAGCACGTCTACTGGAATATGCAGCAGGGCTTTGAAAGACACATTCTTGGCACCAATTCAAAGCTTCCATTAACTAGCGCAAAGGTTCCTCCCGCGGGAAATTCGAAGACTACACTCCAAAGTGACAGTTCTCCCTGAAAGTCAAGATGCCAAATGAAAGGTTCAGTCTGTGATAAAATGCAATCGAAGCATTCAATCGTCAGCTTTGGATTAAAATCTCGGTAATTGCGTCAAAGCAATACAATTGCACAGGTTTAGAACTTACGTTGTAAAAGTCATTCATACCAAATTTTGCGTGAATTGTCAAGTCTGCATTAATCCCGGATAGATACATGAGAAGAATTGAGAACAAGTTAGAGAAGAAGAACCGCAAGCATATTCAACAGGAAATTAAAACAACAGGCTGTTACCAACAATTGAGCTTTGGACGCACCAGACTTCTTTGCATCAGCTACTTGAAATTCACTCTAGGTTGTCCATCTTCTGGCCCAAATCATTCACTATCCACACCTGCCAAAGTACCAAATGCAAATTAGTAATTGTTTGGAGAATAAAACCGTTAGAGAATATTCCTGGAAGACAGAATATCCTATTCAGAAACCAAATCAAATCCAACCTCAATTGAATCATAGAAAATCAAAGATTGAAATGTCAATTAAATGGATCATTATGGTAATCAGATGAATTGGGAAAGTTTTCAAATCGGACTCATCCCAATCCAGAAACCCTAAATCAACAATCAATGGGCATTCAGTATTCATCCAATTCGTTTTTCATTCAAAAGCCTATATAAGAGGGAGAGGGACACTGAGACACCTACCGAGAAAAAACCCTAAAACCCGTAAACTCAGGAAGTTAAATAGAAGGAACTTATCTTTCCCATTGACGAGTCCAGCTCAGGCCGCCGCGGACCCAAACTCACGAAACACCCATCTTCATCGTCTCCGGCGCCGTCGTCGCTAATCTTTGGTAAGGCTTCATTTTTTTGTAATGATCATGGAACTTATTGATCTTTTTGTTGTGTTGCAGGTTTAAAAAGGAGATCGAAACCTGGAAAGGGATGGTGAATGGAAGAAATCGAAAGAGACGATCGGAGAGAGAGGGAGAAGCCCGAGTGGTTTGGGGATTAGGGTTCACAGCCTTTCTTTTTTCCCTCTTTTGTCGTTTCTTGTTTATGCTTGTAATCATTATCTGCACTCACCACACTCACCAGACTTACCACACTCACGATTAATCTCCTCTAAATTAACCCACTTTTTTTTCTTAATCAGTTCTTTTTTTATTAAAAATAATTCATTAACTAATCAACTTAATCTTTTTTACAACAAGATAATTGACTCAATGTTTTTTAAGAAAAAACAACCTGTCTTACTAAGGGGCCTATTATTCAATAAAGAACTTATATTAAGTCTTTCCTTTTTAAAAATAACATTATCCATTGTTCTAAATAATTTGCAACTAAGATAATTTTTCCTCAATTACCAAAACCTTTTTTAATTTATTTAATATATGGCTATAATAATTTTACATAATAACTTTTAAAATATAACAATAACAACCTTTTATTTAAATTAATTATTATTTAATAATAATAATAATTAGAGTGTTTTAAAAAATAAATAAATCAACTTATAACTTAATTCATGATTAAAATTATTATAGCATGTTCTCAAATTAATTCACCAACTTTTTTAATAATAAGAGAATATTTAATATTTATATTGTCTAATTAATTTTAGTGATAACTCCTTTTATTTAATAAATCGTTTATCTAAAATCTTTTTTATCTAATTAATTCATAATCTAATCTAAAATAAAAACTAGTAATAATTTAATTTAACTTTTCCTAAAAATCTCACTAAGAATAATCAAGTCACATCGTAAGATTCAATTAATCGTGCACGCTTACACACATATTCACATTCACACACTTAGCACTTTCATGCGTGTGCATACTTTTATTTATCCGCTTATTTTATTCACAACTCACACACTCACGTAGCGCTTTCATGCATTGTGTATGCTTTTACATTTTTGCAATTTACCTTTATCGCAATTTATCTTTATTGCATCGCATCGCATTCCGTCCAAAGGAAAAACCTACACATGATTCAACAATTGTGTGTAGTGCACATCATTTGCACCATTTTCCCCTTGATCCTTGATCCCATTCAAGTTGATCTTTCTAAGTTAGATCATACCCCATAGGAGGACCTTTGTCTTTATTTTACAACTTAGATACAAACAAAACAATTCAACTCAATACAAAGCATTCAAACATTAGAGAATAAGATGTTAATCATCTTACGCGAGATAGAATCTCCACCCCACATCAATACAATCAATATCGTAGGAACTTTTCCTTAAGAGAGATAGAGGCGTACCTCGTCGATCCCTATTCTAGTACTTGAGCCCTTCTCTTAAGACGATGCAAAGACTATTTTCCTACAACTTGTGGCGGTTAAATCTCTCTTAAAATGATAACATATCTCTTATCCTAAAATCAATCAATCAACTACCCTAAACCCGTAGGAACTTTGACCACAGTCAAAGAACTCCTCAAAGCCTTTAGGGGAACTACAGATACTCTGATTCCACTCCCGTAAGGATATGTAGGCATAAGATGCGACATCTTATCGAGTATACTTAGAAATAAACCCTTAGGTCTTCTAACCCTTAAGCAGAAAATCCATAGCAATAAACAAACATAAAACAAGAGGTTCCTGTAAAGTACTACAGAAGCCTAGGATGCTAGCACCTTCCCTAACTTTAACCAACCCCCGAACCTAAAACTCTCTAAACCTTGCATTTGCATTGCATTATGGGAATTTCGATCTTTATCCCTTCCTTTGGACAAATTAAAGTTCGGTTGCAAATGAATAAGATTCAAACTAATCAATAGTTTGGTATCCGATTTTCACCGCGACAGAAATGGCGACTTCACTGAGGATGCCTCTCTAGTGGGTTTCCCTACCTTGCTTTATTTATTTGTTTATTGCTTTATATCTGCTTATTTGCCTACTTGTTTCTTTGTTGCTTTTGGGCTAATCCTTGAGTGGTGAGACAAAGTACTACACCCGGACTTGAGAGAAATTATGATAGGATGGTGATATATTCGATGAGGCTTATAGGGAGTGAGTCCCGACTAAGTTGACTCGAGAATCCCGCTTAGTTGAGACCCTTTTGAAAATAGTTCGGTTGAACGAGTTTAGTCGTGAAAACTTTTACTATTTTCAATTAAAGTCCATGATACTAAGGACCATAGTTACCTTTAACCCCACTTTGGCCTTTATTAGGACGTAGTGCGAGGCTATGAGGGAGTAAGTTCCGAAATAGTGCTACGTGATGCTACACTCAAAAGAAGTTCTCTTGAGAATATTATTAATCCCCGAGTTAGTTGGGAAATTGATAATATCCGATAGATGGACTAATGACTTTGGGACCTCCTTAGAACCTTGTTCTGCAGGTACCATCCGCCTCTAGTCCATGTCCTTTGGGAATGGGTATACCTTTGGCTCCATGCTCGTTGCAAACCTAGGACCTTTGTTTGTTTATCTTTGTGTGCCCTTATGTGCTTACTTGTGTTTGTTGCATTCATATAGCATCATACTAGATTGGACTTCATGGGATTTACCCTTTATTTATGAACATTGTAGGACATTATGGATCGACGAAATACTCTAAAATATACTTTTAAGAGTCCCAAATTGGATGACCTAAGGGAATTGGGAGCTTTGATTGAAGACCAAGAGAAATTCAAGAGTAAATATGGGAAGTTACTATCTTTGTTGAGACGTAAGGCAAATGAAGACCTCCTTTTCGCTCTATTACAGTTCTATGATCCAATGTATCACTGCTTTACTTTTCCAGATTATCAGTTGTTGCCAACTTTGGAAGAATACTCCTTTTTGTTAGGTCTATCTATTCTAGAAGAATCTCCTTTTCCCTTCTTGGAAAAGGACCTCGAAGAAAGAGACATCGCTAAGGCCCTTTATCTCAAGGTATCTGATGTTAAGGCCAACATGGTTGTTAAAAGTGGGACTTTTGGTTTGACTACAGATTTCTTATTCAAGAAGGCTTCATTTTATATTGATTTTACGAACAAGGCTCCATTCGAGGCAATCTTCGCCTTACTTGTCTATGGGGTGTTTCTATTTCCAAGTTTTGAGGGGTTTGTTGACCTTAATGCAATTAAGATCTTCATGAAGAACAATCCAGTGCCGACTCTATTGGGTAACACCTATCACTCTATACATCTCTGAAACCTTCGTGGTGGAGGAATGATTACATGTTGTGTGCCCTTATTATACAAATGGTTCCTTACGCACTTGCCCAAGTATGTTTCCTTTTGGCATCTTAATGATAAGCATTGGTCAGAAAGGATTATGGCTTTGACTCATTCTGACATTGATTGGTATAGCCGTAAGTATGATGGGATTCTAATCATTGATGGATGTAGAGATTTTGCTAATATACCGTTACTCAGCTTTGGTGGAGGGATCAGTTATAATCCGGTTTTAGTGATTTTGCTATTGATCAGTTATAATCCGACTTTGGTGTAGAGATTTTGCTAATATACCATTACTCAAGCGGATTTTCTCAAACAATTGTTAAACCAATTCACCATCTTTAGTAAAAGGATAAAGTTCTCTTTGTATTGAACTAAAGAGAGAGGATTGAGTGTAGACTTCTTCCTCTCCGAGTGTCGGGATACTCGCTGTAGAGTGTGTGGTCTCGACACTCGTCTTTCAATACAAAGACGTAACCGTTCGCCACACCTTGCTCTCCTAAAACCTCGTTCCTGTAGCGAGTGCCTTTTTCAAAATCATTTTCATAACAAAAACTTGAATGGTCGTGGAGTGGTTAGGCGTAGGCCTTCTCCTATTCCGAGTGCTTGAAATTTACCGTAGGGTTTACAGTCGCAAAAGCACTTACCATTCAAAACCAAAAATACTTTAATAAGAGAATTAAGTTCTCTTTGTGTTGAATTAAAGAGAGAGGATTGAGCGTAAACTTCTTCCTCTCCGAGTGTCAGGATACTCATTGTAGTGTGTGTGGTCTTGATACTCGTCTTTTAACACGAAGACGCTACGTTTGTCACACCATTTCATAACAAAATCTAATCTTTCAAAAAAGGATATGCTACATTCGTTCTACCGCAAACAGGTAACGCCTAAGTCTCCAATGGTCGAGCAGCAATATGCCTAAACTACTAGAATGCGTACGATAACATCATCCATGAAAACATCGGTTAACCTTATCCCGAACTACGTTTGCTCTTATTTCTCATGCCAGATAAGGATACGTAGGCACAAGACAGTGATGTCTTGGCGAGCACATTTCCCCCTATATCTGTAGTTCCCCGAACTAAGTCGACTCTGACTTTCTTATATCTGTTGAGAATACGTAGGCCTAGGACCGCGAAGTCCTACTGAGTCCTTTCTTCCCCCATTTACCTCTCCTTTTCCGGTTTCTAACCTTTCTCAAGAAGAGTTTATTGGGATTTTTCTTATTCCCAAGAAGAATTTGGAATATTTGTGCTATTATGTTACTCCAATGGATCTTTTCATTCCCTCGAAACGGAGTTCATTTTTGTTATCCCCTAAGCAGATTATTGATATTAGATGACTGGACAATGGGTTTTCTCTCCAAATAGTATCTTGTTTCCCCAGATATGTGAGCCTTATAGCAGGACTTTATTCCTTTAGTAGCTTTTGTTTATCCCCAGTTGAATCTCTAGTAGGATTTTCAGCAGTATCTCCAGTGGTATTTCCATCTTGTTGAGAGTTAGCCAAGTATTCGGTTATACTGTGGTGATTGGTCATCCCCAGTTTATCTCTGCGCTTGCTTTGTTAGCATATACATGCATACATTCATACATACATCATGCATATTTATATTCATTTTGAATTTCTTGGTATTTCTTGTCCACCCTCTCTGGTGGTGTTATCGCCACAGAGTGTGTGTACCCTCTTTCTATTAGAGTGTCTACCTTAAGCAGAAAGTGTATATCCTTTCTAATTCCACACTGAGTTTATTCCTCATGGGAGGGTTTGCTTTAGTTTTCCTTTCCAGATCATTTATCTTGATGGAATTACTCCCCAGTTGAAGTTATTTTCTCATTGGGTAGAGTCTTGTTTGACCGTTTCTCTCTAGCTTGTGCTTAGATTGAACTTTGGTCTCCTACAACAATTATTATGAATCTCTCTAGGCTGTGAAACCTAGATGATGATAAGGCATTTATTTTGCACATTCAAAGATTTATTCTCCTCAACAAAAATTTATTTATGATTCCCCATCAGAAGATGAAATTTTGCTTCTCCAGCAATGTTGTGATAACACTCTCCTGGAATCTTTGCTTGAAAGCAAGTGGCGATTTCTTTATTTGAGAAGCTTGTATGTCCCCATTATGGTAAATATCACCTGGTAACAATTGGTCGTCTCTTCGAGAAGCTTGTTTTGCTATTTCATTTTTTGTAATGATAAGTGGCAGCCTCTCTTGAGACGCTTACCCGTTCTTAACGGTTCTCTAACCTTTGCAAGTACAAGTGGCAGTCTCTTTGAGAAACTTATTTACTATTTTCAACTGTTGTGTGACTTTAAGTAGCAGTATCTTTATTTGAGAAGCTTGTATGTCCCCAAATATCAATTTATATCTTAATATTAAATGACATCTCTCTAGTTTATCCTCAGCAGAGAAGTTTATTGTGAAATCCTTGATCCTCATCCAATCAAGTGAAACCCTGGACTCATTATTTAAACAGGTGGTATCTCTTTATTCAGGAAGCCTATTGCGACTCCATCAACTTTTCCATTAAATGGCATCTCTCAGGTATATTTCTATTAGAGAAGTTTGTTGTGAAACTTTTATCACCAATAGATGGTTGTCTCTTTATTTGAGAAGTATGTTGTACAATCTAACCTGCCCATATCTCTCTTGAAGATCCCCAATAGAGTTACTGATTCATAATTCCTAATAGTTGGCAGTCTCTTTAGTGGAGGCAACTTGTATTTGGTCCTTTTTCAAGTTTGAAATTTGGTTAAAGAAGAAGTTGAGCCCTATCCTAATAAGTGGAAGCTTGTTATCATTCGACTTGGTTCGTTATTTGAACATGTGTTTATCCCCTTAAATGAGAATCATGTTGCAATCTAGTGAATCTTTTATTCCTAACAGATGGTTGTCTCTTTATTTGAGAAGTTTGTTGTGTGATTTAACTTGCTTGCATCTCTTTCGACAAAACCCCGACAAATTTTTTGTTTATCTCCAGCAAGTGGCTATCCTTTGTGAAGTTTGTCTGATACTGTAACACCCTTTTAAACCCCGCGAAATATATATAAATAATCAGAGTAAATCATCATGCATTCATAAAAGGGTGTCACACATAATTTCTAAAACATCAAAAACCACCTGTCATGCCCATTAACACTTTAATAAATAATCTTGCTTTTCAAAATTTCACTTCGCATGTAGCAGCAGATTCATTTTATATCATAATTCTCTTAACAGAATGTTCATGTTCATCACATAATTCAACATTACTTAGGCACTAAGGCCAACATCATAATATTCCTATGAACATAAAAACATAGTGTTGAGTACATAACATAAACCAAGCGATCCCAGTGTTACATGACTAGAGCACGACTCAACCCAACATAATTAAAATACTAAACAGCTATACCAACAGCGACCACGTAACTAGAGCAACTCTACTCTTTGATACATGCACGATGTCGTATAGGACATCATTCCAGCAGAAGGGTGAGAATTCACATCAATATTGAAATCATAAGATAATGAATAATGTAAAGCATGTCAGCACCAACACCAATATTCTCACACTTCAATTCTTCTCAACCAATATCATTCATCAATCACACATTCACAACTCTTAATTCAACAAGTCATACACATACGCATACTTTCATACAAAAATGATATATATGCCATGTGACTCGATGCAACTCATGCCATGTGGTACCAACACTTGTTATTATTTTTCTATTTTTACATTTAAATCGGGTTCGTCCCCTAGACCAATAACAAACAAAAGCCTGTCCCCTAGGCTTTCAAACCCCACTCTAGGTTTGGGACAAGTCACTAGTCTCCACGAAACTAGCAAGCATTTCCTCTTGACAACAAATGATGCATATGCAATCAACAACCATATGCACTTAAGACCATTCTCGCATCTTAATCCCATGCATACTCAAATAATTTATCACACAAGAATTATAACATGATTGCACACACAACACATTTCATAATAATCCAAGTATTCATACTTTCACACATCATCATTACATTTATCAAGTAATGCACACAAATCAATTAGATTCAATCATAATTCACAACACCATTCAATGATTACACATAAAACAATCAATCAATCACCAATAATTGAGTTCAATATTCAATACACAATCAACTTGTTAAACAATAATTGATATCTCAATAACCAATCAAAGGTTGTTAATCAATCAATACTCAAGTAAACAATCAATAAAACATCTCAATTAATCCATGTTTTAGTTAATATTCAATTAAACAATGACTCTGTGTAATCAAACTCCCAATACATGATTTTTCCAAATTTCAGTTAGTGCAATCGATTGGAGTTAGGGTGCAATTGATTGGTCCTTTGAAAATTTCATCATTTTAGCTACTGTTTCATGGTGCAATCGATTGACACCTTAGTGCAATCGATTGCTCCTTTGAAAATTTCAGTATTTTAGCCACTGTTTTACTGTGCAATCGATTAACATATTAGTGCAATCGATTGGACAGCTAAAAATTCAGTTTCCAGCAGCTTTGCTCAGTATGCAATCGATTGACATACTGGTGCAATCGATTGCTCACTGTGCGTTTTTGAAAAATTATGCAGAAAATTGTATTTTCACCAACCATTCCCTTCTTTGCTACCATCATCAATCCCTCCATGTTAGGGCACTCTTAACAATCGAAATTTCACTTAAATCATGAGAGATATATGGGTTTTTCCTACATAACTTCTACTCATTAACCACTAACCCACAATTCCAAATTTTAGGGTTTCTCCCTACACAACTTCTACCCATTAATCATTAACCCACAATCCCAATAATGAGAGGATACCCACTCTTACCTTAGGTTTTTCTTTGGGAAGAATCCTTGATTCCTTGAATGCTTGAACTTTGAATTTCTCTCTTCCACTCTTCTTTCTCTTCTTCTCTTCTATGGTTTCTATTCTCTTTTCTTTCTTCTTGTTCCTCCTCTTACTAACTTCCCTCCTCTAAAACCCTAACTTTAAGTTATTGGGCCTAACCCAATTCACTTACTATTCACACACTACCCTAACTCACTAATTCTAGAAATCAATCATCTCACCAATAAAATAAATAATTATCCAATAATTCAAATAATTAAAATAATTCCAATAAATCAATTAATTAATATAGATAATTAATTATTAAAACTTGGGGTGTTACAGTTACCAGCAAGTGCCTATCCTTTGTGAAACTTGTTTGTTATCTTGTTAATCTTTAACTACCCAGAGAGTTTTTCCCCAGTAGAACAAATGACTTTGAGATTCCTCAGTGGAGTCCAAATCTTCTTTTCTCTCTATCTCCAGCACTTGCAAGTCGTAGCTTCATCTACACACTTTTCCATCTCTTGTGGAATTTTACATTCTCCAGTGTCGCTACTGCGAAAATCGGCGCCGGCTGGACAGAAGAGTCGCCACCTTTCGTTATTTATCCCTCAGAGCGGGAAAGGAAACGATCGGAAAAACCTGACGGAGGAAGGTAAGACAAGGTCATCGCAACCATTGTCTGGGTTCGGGAGTCGGTTACGCAAGGGGAAGGTATTAGCACCCCTCACGTCCGTCGTACTCGACGGGATCCACGCTTGGTGCTTATAAGGAAAAGGGTGTGTTTATCTATCTACGCTAGTGGTCAGTCTGAAAAGAAAAGAAAAGGACAGGACTCGACAGAACATACGTTGTTCTGGGCCTACGTACTCCCTCGTGCAATGGGAAAGTAAGAGTCAACGTAGTTCGACTACCTACGTCTAGACGGGGGGGAAGGTTGCTCGCCAGGACGTCGCGTCCTGTGCCTACGTACTTCCACACGGCATGGAAGATCAGAGCAAACGTAGTTCGGGCTACGCACGACACAATCTGTTCAAGTGTTTTTTATGGGAAAATGCACCTTAACCAAGGGTTTTCACAGTCCAGGAGGACAAAAGGTTTTGATGTTTGTTCAAATCTTTTGACGGAAGAAATGAATTCACTTTTGTTTTATCCCTTATTAAGTGTTTTTCTGTTGTTTTGAGAAAGGAAAGAGACACCCTAAAACTATGGTTGAAAAAAGGGGAATCTACCTAATGTTATCATGCCTGGTTAACCAACCTAATGTCTATCATAACTCCTCCACGGCAGAGAAGTTAGAGCTCCTAAGGGATCATGGCAACAGACCTAAACAGCAAACAGGAATCACTGCAAAGTAAAGAAATACTGCGAATATGCATGAATGCAACAACCAAACAAGCAAGGCACAAAGGCCATACACCACAGAGGCAAGGGAGCTCAGCTCTACAAAATACCAACAAGCAAAGCCACTCAATAATAATCAAGCAGAAGGAGGACCACCTCAACTTCTCATGCACACAAGCAGGCTTACTTCTAAGATGCACCTATCTCAGAAATATCTATATGAACCCCTAAGTCTAATGCAGCACAACACCACACAAGTCAATCAACACAAAGAGAAGGCTAACCAGCCTGGCAAACTTTTATCCAAACGCAAGAAACTAACCCTGAGCAGGACCCCTAGACAAAACCATAATCAAACCCCTGAACAAAGCCCCTAATCAAACCCCTGAGCAAAAGCCCTACACAAAACCTTAATCAAATCTCTAAGCAAAACCCTAAAGGGAGAAATTAACCCCATTCTTCAAGCTTCAAGACAAGCTTACCAAAGAAAGGGAGCTAAGTAGACAGACCCATAGTGCCTTCCTCAGGAAAGGACTAGGAGACTTCTACTTAGGAATCATATCCCATGTGGCTCAACAACTGTGAACGGTTTACATTCCTCCTCAGGAGAAACTAAACTCACATGAAGGCTCCAACATCATTGGATACTTAAGAAAGCCTAGATGAACTAAGAGAACTAAGTGAACAGACCCATAGTGCCTTCCTCTGGAAAATACTAGGGGGCTTCCACTTAGGAATCATATCCCATGTGGCTCAACAACTGTGAACAGTTTACATTCCTCCTCAGGAGAAGCTAAAATCACATGAAGGCTCCAACATCATTGGATACTTAAGAAATCCTACATGAACTAAGGGAACTAAGTGAACAGACCCATAGTGCCTTCCTCTGGAAAATACTAGGGGGCTTCCACTTAGGAATCATATCCCATGTGGCTCAACAACTGTGAACGGTTTACATTCCTCCTCAGGAGAAACTAAACTCACATGAAGGCTCCAACATCATTGGATACTTAAGAAATCCTACATGAACTAAGGGAACTAAGTGAACAGACCCATAGTGCCTTCCTTTGGAAAATACTAGGGGGCTTCCACTTATGAATCATATCCCATGTGGCTCAACAACTGTGAACGGTTTACATTCCTCCTCAGGAGAAACTAAACTCACATGAAGGCTCCAACATCATTGGATACTTAAGAAAGAGATGAGAAGAAAGAATGAAAGACATTCATAGTGTCTTCCTCAGGAAAGTACCATGAATTCCCCTCAAACTTCAGGATCTCAAACCTCACAGAAAGGGAGCAAGCTTCTAGACTAGGTCTTCAATACATGCATCCTTGCAAGCTCCATCAAGTCTTCATCCAGCCTCCATCTTCCAGAAGAAACCACAGACCCTCAAACCAAAAGAAACTATCTCTAAAGTTCAACCACAGTTGAACTTCAAAGTCAGAAGCCCTCAAGACTTCTCCTATTCTCAAGCTCAATCAAAAATAGCAAGACAACTTCTAAAAATCCACCAAAAATCTAGGGGAAACCTACATGGCTCTATGATCCCAAGATCAAATCTCAAAGCCTAAGTCAACTTCTAAGGCTACTAAACAATCCCTAACATGTGAATGGTCAAGGGTTAACCAGCAAGTTATGAGGTCTCTACTCTCTAACCCTAAAACAACATCAATCAATTTCTAAAAATATATGAAAAATCTATGGGGAGCATGCATTAGTCTAGTACAACATACTAAAAAAGAAAAGCAAGATTCAATACCAAGTGAGAGAACTAAAATCAACAAGGCAGACACATCACAAATCAATTACTCAATACCAATTAAAATCCAAAAATGCAAATAAAAATGAAAATTCATGATCAATTTAATATTTTCATTTGATAAAATTCTACATTGAACTATGAACCTATAGAAAAAAGAAGGGAATTAATTGGATAATCCTACTATTTTTTATGAATTATTTTCTAACATGAACAAAATGAGAAAAAATAAAGGGATCAAAAGAAAATAAACAAGGAGGCGGTGGCGATAGCAAAACGCCCTAGTTATTTTTCAGACTGGGCCCAAATATGGGGTGTATGCAGTAATGCGCTAAAGCCCAGGCGCATCAGAAATTAAAAGGAACATCTAATAAAAAATAAGAAAACACGCGGTGTAAAATAGCAATGTTTCCAGTTATTTCCTTGGATTGGGCCCAAAGGGGTGTGCATAGCAATTGGGACTTAAGCCCAAACCAAATCTCAGCACTCTCACAATCAGGGGGGGGGGAAATAAGTGGAATGGGGGGTATCCTTAGCAATCTCGGATTTGGGCCCAAGCTGAATCTAACCCTAACCCAAAAAACCAGCTTCCAAAAACAATCTCTCCTCTCACAAACTCGTTTACTATTCATTACACCAAACCCTAGCGCCGTCCTCTCCCTAACCTCTCTCTCAGACCCTCTCAAAACCTCTCTGAAACACCCCAAACCCTAACGCCTCTTGAACAAAACCTAGCCCAAAATCAACTATCAAGCGAGAAACAAGCTTCATCTAACACTCTCGGTTCAAAATCATCTTGCTACCCTGACATTCGATCCAGCTAAACAACAAAGATAGGGCGAAGGAGTTAGAGAGAAAAACCTGGGTGGTGCTGTGAAGACGACGTCGTCTGAGGAGACTCTTGAAGATCCTAGATCTACTGATGAGCGAGAATGCCCTTTGAATTCCTGGCGCAACGAGCTAGGAGCCTTCTGGAAAGACTGAAGGAGATTGGAGATTCGTTGAAGGCAGGAGGAGATCTAGGAAGCTTTTTTCTGAGAACCTAGAAGATTCTAAAGGAAACGTTGAAGGTCTTGAAGATCTGGAGGGATGCGTTGGAGCTCGCTTGAAGATTTCTGGAAAACAAGGAAGAACACGGCGAGTTCTTGAAGATCTATGAATCGTGAGGTTTGTTCTTGATCTATGAAGATCTGGAAAAAATGCAAGAACGGATGAAGGTTTTGAAGGTTTTCTGGAAATGGTATGAAGAACGATGAAGGTTCTTGAAGGTTTTCTGGAAAATTATAATGAGACTGATGAAGGTGGTGACGAACACGATGGAGATCTATGAGTATTGCTGGGAAAACGAAGAACACGATTGAAGGTCATGATGACTATTGCTGATGAATCTGGGAAAAAATGGACGGATGAAAGTTCTATGAGTTCTCCGACGAGTTGTTGATGAAGGTGGACGGAGAAGAGCGGAGGGTGTCTGATGAGTTTCTGGGGAAAACGGAGGATTTGCAGTCTCCGGCGACCTCAACAACCTCCGGTGGCGGAGGGTGGTCCGATGGGCGGTTGCATGGCCGGCGATGGAGGAATTGAGTGGGATCCAGGTGGCACCGAGGAAGATTGAGAGAGAGACGCGTGTCTCTGAGGAAGGAGAGGGAGTGGGCACGTGTAGGAGTGTGCTGGCAGGGACTGGGTTAGTGGATTGAAACGTGGCAAGAGGGGGAGGAGAGCGAGACGATGCGTGGCAGGCTCTTATATAGCCACGTGGATAATTCTGGGCCTCTGAAATTGGACTTTGACCAATGCCTGGCCCACTATCTTGGATTAAACACGGACTTAATGCATGATTACCAGACTGATTATGAATATTAACATGAATTAAGACTAATTAACTGAATTAAAAACTGGTTAATCTAATTAAAATGGTAAACTTAATTAAAGACTAATTAATAAAATCTGACTAACATCCACTAAAACTAAACGAAAATCACTTAATCCAAATTGAATTAAAATCTGAATGGAACTAATTAACCTAATCAATTAATTCTAATCAGTTAGACCTAATTAAATCTAACACAAACCTAATCAATTAGACCTAATATATTCTAATAATTAATGACTAATTAAACCTAAAAAAATCTAATTAACTCTAGGAATTAATATTCTCACAAATCTAAAAAACTATTAAAACTGTTAAAATCTATTTAATATCTAAAACAAATCTATTAATTTCTTAATAAAATCTACTTATTTATTCTATTTAATATGAAAACTATTGTCTAAAAAAAATGCTAATAAAGTCCAATAAATGCCTAGAAAATTCTATAAAATTCTAAAATTGCTATTAAAGCGAACAACTCCGATAAAAGGAACGCGAGATCCGACTGGAGTAAATGATAAACCCCGGACATCAGAAACATCCTAAAAAACACAGTGTATACTGAAAATGCCGAGAAGCGTACAATTTCCCGAAAATGAAACCCTGATTATCTAGACTGGATCTGAAATATCTGGTAGATGAAAACTAAGCTGTAACCCTGACATCCTCTGTCTGTGTACAAATGTCATGCATCTGATATGCGAATACGAATTAAACCACGAACCAGATAGGAGAACCGGTTGGTCAAATTTTAGGGTGCAACACCCAGCTGGATCTCTTCTTGTTTCCCATGCGAAATTTCTTTTTCCTTTGCTAAGTTTCTCCAACACTAGTCTGTCTCTCATGGAATCTTTTTCCCACGGAGTTCTGTGTTTGCATTCATCTCATATCATTTCATATCATAATCATTTTGCGGTATCTTAGGCCCAAAAATTGGGTCTTCTGTACTTAAGTCTCTTCAATCTCGTCGAGATGAAGATGTCAATCTTCATTTCTCCAGATAGAAGAAACCTAAATAGGATCATCTGTCATACCCTAATTTTTACCCCTAATATCCCACCTCATTTGCATCTTCACAATACATCAAGATCACAAACTTGGTTGTCTCTTAACCATCTCACCCTTTGGGTTTACCTTTGTAAAGATCACCAAGCACCTCTTGTGTATTTTCATCTTTATTTTTGTACTTATATGTTTTATATTTCACTAACCATTAATAAAAATACAAAAAATATATGCCTTGTCCCTTTTGTTTCTTTTGCAAGGTAGGGTTTACAATCAAGAGTATCAAGTCAATGCATCATCAGCTAGGGTTTGAACTCCTCAAGACAAAGTATGGTTAATCATTGATCTTCAAAAGCTATCTATCAAATCATGACCTCTAATCTCAAAGCATAGAGTCCCAAGTGTCGCTACTGCGAAAATCGGCGCCGGCTGAACAGAAGAGTCGCCACCGTGCGTTATTTATCCCAAAGGAGGGAAAGGAAACGCTCGAAGTAAACCTACCGCAAAGACGGGAAAGGAATGGTCATCGCAACCAAATCCTGGATTCGGGAGTCGGTTACTCAAGGGGAAGGTATTAGCACCCCTCACGTCCGTCGTACTCGACGGGATCCACGCTTGTTTTCTAGTACGGATTGTTATTCTATTTATTCTACAGGTCTGGGGTAAAAAAGAAAAGAAAATGACTCGGCAAAGTATCGCACTTTATGCCTACGTATTCCCGTCTGGAACGAGAAATCAGAGTCAACGTAGTTCGCCTACCTACGGGAAAAAAACACAGTGTATACTGAAAATGCCGAGAAGCGTACAATTTCCCGAAAATGAAACCCTGATTATCTAGACTGGATCTGAAATATCTGGTAGATGAAAACTAAGCTGTAACCCTGACATCCTCTGTCTGTGTACAAATGTCATGCATCTGATATGCGAATACGAATTAAACCACGAACCAGATAGGAGAACCGGTTGGTCAAATTTTAGGGTGCAACACCCAGCTGGATCTCTTCTTGTTTCCCATGCGAAATTTCTTTTTCCTTTGCTAAGTTTCTCCAACACTAGTCTGTCTCTCATGGAATCTTTTTCCCACGGAGTTCTGTGTTTGCATTCATCTCATATCATTTCATATCATAATCATTTTGCGGTATCTTAGGCCCAAAAATTGGGTCTTCTGTACTTAAGTCTCTTCAATCTCGTCGAGATGAAGATGTCAATCTTCATTTCTCCAGATAGAAGAAACCTAAATAGGATCATCTGTCATACCCTAATTTTTACCCCTAATATCCCACCTCATTTGCATCTTCACAATACATCAAGATCACAAACTTGGTTGTCTCTTAACCATCTCACCCTTTGGGTTTACCTTTGTAAAGATCACCAAGCACCTCTTGTGTATTTTCATCTTTATTTTTGTACTTATATGTTTTATATTTCACTAACCATTAATAAAAATACAAAAAATATATGCCTTGTCCCTTTTGTTTCTTTTGCAAGGTAGGGTTTACAATCAAGAGTATCAAGTCAATGCATCATCAGCTAGGGTTTGAACTCCTCAAGACAAAGTATGGTTAATCATTGATCTTCAAAAGCTATCTATCAAATCATGACCTCTAATCTCAAAGCATAGAGTCCCAAGTGTCGCTACTGCGAAAATCGGCGCCGGCTGAACAGAAGAGTCGCCACCGTGCGTTATTTATCCCAAAGGAGGGAAAGGAAACGCTCGAAGTAAACCTACCGCAAAGACGGGAAAGGAATGGTCATCGCAACCAAATCCTGGATTCGGGAGTCGGTTACTCAAGGGGAAGGTATTAGCACCCCTCACGTCCGTCGTACTCGACGAGATCCACGCTTGTTTTCTAGTACGGATTGTTATTCTATTTATTCTACAGGTCTGGGGTAAAAAAGAAAAGAAAATGACTCGGCAAAGTATCGCACTTTATGCCTACGTATTCCCGTCTGGAACGAGAAATCAGAGTCAACGTAGTTCGCCTACCTACGGGAAAGGAGGGGAAGGTTGCTCGCTAGTGTTGCACCCTAAAATTTGCCCAACCTTATTCACTTGGTTTATGTTTCATTATCATTAGCATTTGCATATAGAGTCATGTACATAGACTAATCATCTGCATAGCATAAGCATAGCAAGTCATGCAACAGGGGACCAATCATTATTCTCATCTCTAGAAGCCTATCAAGAGGTTATTATCCCAATTCAATCTCATTCAAGTCATCAGGAAAGAATTTGAAAGCAAAGAGTTCAGCAGATCAAGCCTTGAGTCCATCTCCTAGCTGAGGGTATCTGAGGATCAACAAGAGGGTTGTGAGCTGTGAGTTGAAGGCATGGAGAGTATCTAGACATTATGAGAGACTTAGAAAGTCATTTGGAGAAGGAGACAAGTCATTGATGAGGGCACAAGAGCTATAGCTGAAGGCAGTCAACTAGGGTTTCATCTGGGTCAACCCTAGGTCAACCCTAGGTCAATTGACTGATTTAAGGGGCATTCAAGTCTAGTGGAGAGATTTGGGGTTCATCATTTGACAGGGAGAACAAAGATATGGAGATATGTCAAGGAGAATTCAAGAGAAATCAAGGAGAAGAGGAGTTTCTAAATTAGGGTTTCTCTGTAAAATCCCCTAGTTTAGGTCAAATTTCCAAGCAAGATAAGTCAAAATGCTAGTTTCAAATGGCTTCTTGGCCAACATGAAACTTGTAGAGGATCTCAAGACCTTTAATTTGAGTGGTGGAAGACATCAAGGAGATTTATAGAACTCAAGTTATGGTCCTTGCAAGTTACAGGTCATCTGAGGTATCTGAATTTTTGTCTGTGAAAGTGACTTGACTTCCAAGCAATTTTTACCCCTCAAGGAGATTTCAAATGAATTCTTGGTCAACATAAGAATTGTTCCTCATTGTCTTAGCTTTCTAGAATGGTATAGTATGCCTTCATATGATGTGGAGAACTCAACTTATGGTCTTGGCAAGCAAAGGGTATTTTGGGCATTTGTGAATTACAGGTCATTTTAACCTATGTCCAAAACTCATACAAGGAAGCCTCAAATGGAAAAACTTACAACATCAAACTTGCTCCAAATGGGATTTTAAGTCTAGAAAGAAGGTCACAAATTGTTGGAAAAGCTCATAACATGAAGTTGCATAATTGGTCAAAATGTGAACTAAAATGGCTTATAATTTGAATAAAGTCAAGATGAAAAATGGTTTGGGAGATTTACAAGTCCAAATGGAGACTTCCAATATATGATTTTGAATGGAAAATCAATTCTAAGAACAATGGTTCAAACACTTTTTTGAGTCTAGAAGGAAAAAAGAAAGATATTCATGGTTACTTGCCTTTTAAGAAACATTTCAAAAATGGATCAAAGGTGGAAGGCAAGGGAATGTGCAAGATGGATCTAGAATGTTCATGTGAGCTCTATATATTCATGAAATGAAGGTTGATCAAGGGTTGGCTTCATTTTTCACCAAGAATCTCCCAAATTCTCTCATTCTTTTTCATTGAAGTTTCATTCCAATTCCTCAAATTCTTCACCAAATCATCATCAAAATCAACTTCATTATACTGTTTCATCATCATAGATCATAATTCAATCAAGAACAAGGTGTGATTACTCCATTTTCGAGCACTTCCATCATCAACATCAAAAGTGCAATTTCAAGTGGATAGCACAATTCAAGTCAAGAATCATTCAAGTGTTGCATACAGAAGCAAGAGCTTCACTCACTGATCAAGATCTGAGCATTGGTGTTGGTGGATTCACAAGTTTCCATAGCTGTTTTCAAGCTTTTGCACCAGGTGCGTTTTCATTCAAACAGCTTAATTCAGTTAGTTTAGCATAGATTTGTTAGTTTAGATATGATGTAGGATGTTAGTAGAATAATTAGGATGAATTTGGAGTGGTTTGGTGATGATGATTAGCAGGTTGTAGAAACTGTTAGGACCTAGAACTCTTAGGTTAGTGCATTAGAATGTTAGGTTGTTAGCGCAGGATAATCACCATTAGTTGTAGATTAGATTAGTGCAAGCTTGATGGAGAATTGTGATGATGAGTTGCAGAGTGTATTCATGGTGACCAGAACTTGCATCGATCGGGTTGAGAGTTGCGTTGAATTTCAAAGCAAGCAAAGACCATAGGATTATAGAGGGAGAGGTTTAGAACATTTTTCATGTTTATATCGTGATGTGTCATGGCCTGGAGAGGGAGAACTGAGAGCTTGAATTTTGCTCGTGCATGGCTGCCATGGGAGAGGAAACCCTAATTCATTTGAACTGATGAGGAAGACGCAATCTGGAGCGTTCATTTCATGTTGGACTTTTGACCTTGGAGAGTGATCCTATGGCTCTTATTCAATTCAGATTTTGGAGGGAAGTGTTGGTGCCAAACGCACCGTTTCATTAATTGAAACGGGCGGGCCTGAGTGAGAGTGATATTCCCACCCCCAGTTATGAGCCCAATTCCAATTTGAACGTGATATCCTGTGCTATTTTCACCCCCTGCGCCTTGTTTTATTTTCCATTGTTGCTGACTCAAGATGGGCCTAATATAACTTGCTATGCGCACCCTACCTTGCTTGGCCCATCCTGATATCAACTGGGCGTGTTTGCTGAATAAACCCCCCTCCCTTTATTTCATTATTTTTCTTTTATATTCTTTAATTGTTTTTATGCATTTTCATAAATTCATAATAAATACATAAAAAATCATTTTCAGTTCATTCTTTTTACACTATTTTCTTTATGATGTGTAGAAAATTCTCATTAAATAAAATTGCATTTTCATTTTTATTTCATATTTTTTTCATATTTTCTAAATAAATGTCATTTTAAATAGATTCATTTCATGCATGATTTTAGTAATTTTTGTTCTATTAAATGCTTTCATATTTTTTGTTCATTCTTTTTAGGGTGTTTAGATTAGATATTGAACTTGTAGATTCAATTTAGTTCCCATTTTTAGGAATTAATTTTAGGTGCTTAATGTAGGCTTGAACAACTTGAACAAATTAGGGTTTTTAGGTGATGACTTAGGAAGTTTGATTTCATTTCCCTTAGGACTTAGAGTTTGAATAGATTAGTTATGGGACTATAGGGGCTATGGGTAGTTATTAGATCCCTTAGAAAAAGTCAGGATTCCCCTACTGCTATTAATACTGTCTGTATATCTGATTGACTGGTGTGGTGTGCCCTCTGGGGATTATTGCTTGCTTGCTTGGGTATTGGGATTGTCTGGGGACCTGGGAGAGCTGAAGACTTGAAGAGATAAAGACCATTGGAGATCCAGAGATTGAAGATCAACTTCCAGAGTTGAAGAGAAGATTCTTGCTAGCAGATGCTGAGGAACTAGGGTTTAGGAGCTAGGCAGAGCTCTAGGTTAGAAAGTTTGTTTCTCAAACATGGATTGCCTTGTCTGTATCCATTCTTCTCTGTGATTCAGAGTCTCTCTAAGACACTCACCCCCTTCCTTTGGAAGGCTTGGTGATAGTGTCTATGAGATAGAACTCTTGAGAGAAAATGTCTCTTGTGTTAGAAGCAGTCTGTTCACCACCCTTGGTAGTCAACTGATTGCTTAACACCCAATTCACTCTTGTGACCAATCCCTCATCCTGGAGGTTTGAGCTTGAAGAAAAGCCATTGCAGATGGAAGACTGATGATCAAAGCCCTTGCCTGAAGGTCATGAATATGGAGATTGATGCTTGTTGAAGCCTGTAGCTGAGTGGAGATTGCTTGAAGCCAGATGTTGATTCAGAGCTGCTGATGCTGTTTCTTTTGCTGCTGTATTTCATTTGCTGATGTATTGATTGGTTTTCTGAACTGTATTGTTTGCTGTTTACCCTGTTGGGTTGAAAGTGAAGCCTGTTCACTTTCGCCTATTGTTTTCTAGGTTCGAGGTTGAGTGGGACTCCCTTGCCTCGCTTGTGCTGTTGCATCCATGCATTTTACTGTTTTACTGTATATATCTGATATTGTTTCTGTTTCTGCCTATCCCGTAGGATCTCTGTTTCTCTCTGTGCAAGAGAGGAGCATGATAGACACTAGGTCTTAACCCATGCATGATAACATTAGGTTAGTTTGTTTCCCTTCGCAACCGTAGGTTAGAGTTCTGTCTCTTCTCTCTCAAAACAAACAGAAAAACACATAAAGATTTCAAACACAATAAAAGACACTTCTTCCGTAAAAGAATGTGAACTCATCAAAGACGTCATTTTTGTCCTCTTGGACTGCTAATCCAGAAACCCTTTTTCAGAAGGAGTAAATTCAACCAAGACAGACTTGTGTCGTACGTGGCCCAAACTACGTTTGCTCTGATCTTTCATGCTGTGTGAAAGTACGTAGGCATAGGATGCGATATCCTAGCGAGCAACCTTCCCCTCCTTTCCCGTAGGTAGGCGAACTACGTTGACTCTGATTTCTCGTTCCAGGCGGGAATACGTAGGCATAAAGTGCGATACTTTGCCGAGTCATTTCTTATTTTCATTTTCTTTTCTCTTAACCCCAGACCTTTAGCGTAGATAGAATAACAATCCATACCCGAAAACAAGCGTGGATCCCGTCGAGTACGACGGACGTGAGGGGTGCTAATACCTTCCCCTTGCGTAACCGACTCCCGAACCCAGGTTTTGGTTGCGATGACCATACCTTTCCCGTGTTGTGCGAGGTTTACTCTGAGCGTTTCCTTTCCCTCCCGTGGGATAAATAACGCACGGTGGCGACTCTTCTGTTCAGCCGGCGCCGATTTTCGCAGTAGCGACAGCTGGCGACTCTGCTGGGGATCCAACGTCCCCTGGCTGCTAAGAACTGCGACGGTTCTTATGCATTTGGGATCCAACGTCCCTTGAGAGAGTCAATCCTAACGCTTGTTTTCCCGTCGAGGATTTTGTATGGAGTTATTTTATATTTCTAACCTTGTATTTTCAGCTTTATATATTGATTATTGTTGCTGTATCTGGGGTGTGACGGGTGTTCTGATATTGAGAGATAAGCCGGACCTGGGCTTGAGTGCACCTAGAATTAGAGTAGAAATTAGTGGGCGCCCGCTTGCTTTGCTTGCTTTGGTGTCCCATGAAATCTACACTCAGACGAGGTTCCTCTGGTTGGCCTCCTGCCCCTTCCTTTGGTTGGCGTGGGTTGCTGGTTAGTTGGATTGTCGACTCTGGGGACCGATCATTTGGAAGTTGGCTAAGTGAGGCCTCTTCAGGAATTGATGATGCCACTCCTTCTGGAAATCGTATCATCAACCCTGAAAGTCTGTGACGCCGACAACCGCATAGGATGCCGTACCTTGTGCCAGTTATAGGGCCACCCACCTGTGAGGGGATTCAGGGTTATGCAGGTAACTAGACCTTCAGACCACCGGTTATTTCTTGATCAGAGATCCTGGTTATTTATGGAGTGTTATGAGGTCTGTCAGAGACTATTTGGAGAGGTGTTCTGAGGTCTGTCAGAGACCAGTTGGAGAGTTATGAGGTCTGTCAGAGACCATTTGGAGATGTGTTTTGAGGTCTGTCAGAGACCAATTAGAGATGTGATTTGAGGTCTATCAGAGACCAGTTGGAGTTATGGTGTGAGGTCTGTCAGAGACCAGTGTTGGAGTTTTATTTTAGGTCTATCTGAGACCAGGGTTTGAGGACTTCTGGATGGTCTATCTGAGACCTTTCTTGATTGGGTTTAGGCTATTCAGCTGCAGCTTTGGTCCCTGTTGCATGTTACTTGCATTGCATTGCCTGCATATCCATTACCATTTGCATTTCACTAACGTGTGTCTGTGCTGCAGGTGCATTTGCATTTCCCTAGTTCTAGTGCCCAGACTTCTGAGTGTTTGATCATGACTAGCTTAAGGAGAACGGTTGCTTACAAATTGCCTACGCCTGATATTGTTCCTTTACTGGGGTTGATCTCTCTTGCTGATGAGGGTGTTCGTAGGAGTTTCCGGATGAGCTATGGTAGATTATTGAGATTAGTGTGCAAACCTACAGAGGTAGAGTTAGATGGGCTGTATGCTTTGATGCAATTCTATGACCCTGCTTTGAGATGCTTTACGTTCTCTGACTTTATTATGGGACCAACCTTGGAGGAATACGCTGAGTATGTTGAGCTGCCCGTGCAGAACCAGGTTCCATTCATTCATTATGACGCCAAACCCAAGCCTGAGGAATTGGCAAAAGCCTTGCATGTTGATGCTTCTGAACTTGTGACTACTGTCTCCCGTGGAATTCCAGGTTTCTCACTTCAGTTCTTAGTTGGTAAAGCCCAGGAGTACGCTAAGAGCGGGTGTTGGGTTGCTTTCAATGCTGTGTTGGCCTTGTGCATTTATGGCATAGTCTTGTTTCCCAATATACCGGATTTTGTGGACTTTGATGCCTTCTACTTGTTTGCTGCTGGTAATCCTGTACCTACCTTACTCGGAGACCTCTACCACTCACTGCATTACAAGAATGAGAAAGGAAGAGGGAAGAATGTTCATCTGTGTGTACCCTTGTTGAGTAGGTGGTTTGAGAGTCACCTTCCTAAGAGAAGATCTGTTGCAGAGACTACAGTCCCAGCTGGTTGGCCAGAGCGCCTGATGAGGCTATCGTCGGAAGATATGGAGTGGTTTGATAGAGACCTGTTGGGATCTGAGCTCATCTTTAGTTGTTCTGGGTACCCTAATGTGCCGCTGATAGGAAGAAAAGGGTGTATCAATTATAACCCTGCTCTATTTGTTCGCCAGTTCGGATATGCACTGAAGAATCCACCTCAGGAGGAAGAAGTACAGGAATCTCTGTACTTCACAGGTGATTTGAAGGGAAAATTGCTAGCTGAGTTGCAACATGCCTGGACACGTATTAGCCGAAGAGGGAAGCCGTTGTTAGGAAAGAACGATTGCCAGGCTTATGAACCTTACAGGGTTTGGATTCAGGAGAGGGCTAGTCAGTTGAAGATGCCGTTTCCAGATGCACCAATTCTTGTTCCCGTTCCGGTAGCAGAGCCGACTACTGTTTCTAGGGAGGCCTACGAGCAAGTTGTGAAGGAAAAAGAAGCCTTGATGAAGATTAATGAAGGGTTAGAGCAAGAGTTAGCCCAGGTACGCAGCGAGAAAAACAAGGCCGTATATGCTTTCCAACAACAGATCGAGCTGGTAAACAGGTTAGGGGTTGAGTTGACTGAGGAAAAGAAAAAGCGTGAACGTCTGGGGCAAGAGTTCAGAAGTTCCCATGACATGCTGGAAGCCAAAAAGAAGGCGCTCGACGCAGCACACCGAGAAATCTCCTCCTGCAATAAGACTTGGAACGCCACACTCACCAACAATAAGAAGAGGGAAGATAAGCTGAAGCAGCAAATCTCCGACCTCGAAGAGAAGTTGAAGTCTAGCATCAAGAAGTGCGAGGAAGAAGTGATGACCCGGTATAGTGTCCAGCATGCACTGAACAAGGCAATCAAGTCCAGAGATGAAGCAGTGTCTCAGAAGCAAAAGCTAGAAGATTGCTTCGGAGAAGCAACATGGGAAGAAACTGCTGAAGACGTACGCCGCGTCCTTAAGAAGAGAAACCAGCTTGTTGAAGGGCTGCTTGATCGACCAAGCCATCCGGAGACCAAGAAATTGATAGAGGAGTACCAGACTTTTGGGAGGATTTGATCATTTCATGTAGTTATGCTTTATTTGCATAGTGCTGACCATCACCAGGATTGTTGGTTGAGGTCATGCCTTCTTTGTACTCTCAGCGATATTGTACCCTGGGCTTATTGATTCTCTCTGCAATATATGAGGCTTTCTATGATTCAGCTCTGATATTCCTATTGTCAACACTGTCACTGCACCGGCACCTTCGCACTAGAACTGGGGGGATGAACTTCCCTAATGCACGGACACATTGCATTGCATTTATATTCATATTGCATTACAGGTAATCTTTGAATAGTGTCTTACTTCCCGCTCTGTATCAGGTACTTAACAGGATTCCAGATCAACATCCGCACCGCTATTCTACACGCTCTAACTGTCGGAAAATCATGGACCAAATGCAGAACGAGATGCAGGATGTGCGCGAGAAGCTCGCCCTCTTCATGCAGACCATGGAAGCTATAGCAAAAGGGCAGGAGAATTTGCAGGCCATGGTCCAGCCTCTGTTGGCTCGCAACGCTGGTCATGGTAATGAAGATCATCAGTCTGTCCGGGTTGATACTGCTCATGGAGACGGCACTCCCACGCCAGTAGCTCCGCCTGTAATCAATATACCTGCTGCTAATGTCAACAACGCTACCACTGCTGCAAATGGTAACGTCGGAGTGGGGAATGAAACTGCTATCCATAATGCTGGACTGGGTGATGTCAATTTGGGAGATAATCTAGGAGGCAATGGCTTTGTCAATACTGGGTTCGGATTCAACGATCAGGGATTCGATAACACTGGCAAGTATGGCTTTAATGCTCAAGGCTTTGGGCAAGATGGTTATGGTATGGTGAATCAGGGTTACGGAGGCTTTGGAAACGGAAACGGTGCTGGATTTATGGGTTTTGGTCCTGCTGGAGGTGTTCAAGGGTACGGCAACAGAGGCCGAGGTCCGGGAATGAATCAGATCAGAGCTGGACGTAATAATGCGTACGATGGGTACGGGGCTGGAAATGGTATGTGGCAAGAGGATCAGCAGGAGGATGCCTTCTCCGGAGGAGGTCTTGAAGGGCCGATGGATGATTCCCAAAAGATTAGAATGCTGGAAGAGCAGATGAAGGGAGTCCTAAATCAAAGTGCTGTGGGATTGGACATGGCAACAATGGGCTTGGTACCTGGCCTGAGGGTGCCAATTAAATTCAAAGCTCCTGCGTTCGATAAGTACAAAGGAGACACATGTCCGAAAGTGCATGTACGAGCTTATTACAGAAAGATGTCTGCATACTCAACTGATGAAAGAATGCTAATGCATTTCTTTCAGGATAGTCTATCGGGCCCTTCCTTAGAGTGGTACATGGGGTTGGAGCCAACTGATATCAAGACATGGAAGCAATTGGCGGAGGCGTTCGTAGCCCATTACAAATATAACAGCGACCTGGCACCCAATCGAGTCCAGTTGGCCGGGCTTTCGCAGAAGAAGGGGGAGAGTTTTAAAGAGTACGCGCAAAGGTGGCGCGATATGGCTGCCAGGGTCCGTCCTCCTGTGGAAGATAAGGAAATGAATGATATGTTTGTCGGCACATTCACAGGGCTGTTTCATGATATGCTGTTTCATACGTCTCTGGCCAGTTTTTCAGACCTGATTCTGATGGGGGAAAAGATTGAACGTAATATTAAGCAAGGAAAGTTCCAAGTCGAGGAATCAACTGCATCTGGCAGTAATAGGAAAGCTTATGGTGGGCGCCGTCAGGGCGAAGCTAGCGCAGTATTTGGAGGCCGAGGCCGAGGCCGAGGCAGGGGAAGAGGTCAATATCGTCAGCCGCAGCAGGTGTCGAGTGTTACTATTCCCTATCAGCAACAACAACCGGTTCAGCAGCAACCAACACCACAGCAGCAGCAGCCTCAGCAGGGGGCACAGCAGGCTCAACGAAGATTCCAGGGTGGTAAACCGAGAAGAGTGTTTGAGAAACCTCCCTCAACCTATGCTGATTTGTTGCAGACATTGTTGGGATTGAATCTGGTAGAGAAAAGAACTCTGGCGCCGATAACGGGAGCTCCCCCGTTTGGGTATGATGCAAACAGGCACTGTGAGTTTCATTCTGGGGCCCCGGGCCACGATATAGAAGGTTGCCATGCTTTTAAGCACGTTGTGCAGGATCTTTTGGACAACAAGACTATCAATTTCGGAACGGCAGGTCCGAACATAGTCCAGAAACCCATGCCTAATCATGGGGCAAACGCCGTTCTGATTGAGGAAGGTCTGAATCTCATCATGAATGTTGAAGACTTAAAGACGCCGCTGAGCGAGATAAAAAGCTGACTGTTACAAGGAGGTGTTTATCCAGGTTGTAACGAGTATTGCCTAGATTGTTGGACCCTGGCTGGGGGGTGTGAGGATTTGAAGAAAGGCATCCAGGCTTTAATTGATGAAGGTATATTGCAGTTTGATCGAGCGGCAACTGACGAGCCTGCAGGGGCAGTGGTGGATAATCGGAGTGATGTGGCCACAGTAACGATTCCTCGGAAGACGATTACTATTGCAGCACCAGCTCAGCGACCTCCGATTACCATAACTAAGGCCGGGCCAATCCCGTATGAGAACACGAAAGCAGTCCCATGGTCATATGGGTTAGAGGTGTATTGTGACGGGATAAAGATTGATGTTAACAAGCAGTCAGCGGAGATTGTGGATAATGTTGTTGGTTCAGGAGGCATGACGAGGAGCGGCAGGATCTTTATATCCCCTGAAGTGGAGGCCGAAAGGTTAGCAAAAGGAAAAGGGAAAGTGGTTGAAAATGTTCCGGTACAAGCAAGTGAAAAAGAAGCAGCATCGAAGGATGTAGAGGAATTCATGCGCTTGATTCGGAAAAGTGATTATAAGATTGTGGAGCATCTGCAGCAGACACCGTCCAAAATATCTATCCTATCATTGCTGTTGTGTTCAGAAGCTCACAGAAACGCTTTGCTGAAAGTCCTGGACACTTCTTTTGTACCCCAGGATGTCTCCGTAAATCAGCTAGAAGGAGTATTGGCACATGTGAATGCAGGCCACAGTCTGGGCTTTACCGATTTTGACTTGACTCCGAAAGGGAGAGATCATAATATGGCACTGCACGTATCGGTTGAGTGTAGAGGATCGGTAATGTCGCACGTATTGGTTGACACCGGATCATCTTTGAATGTGCTGCCCAAGAAGGCGATGATGAAGCTGGATGTTCGAGGAATTTTGTGCACACCCAGTGATTTGGTAGTCAGAGCGTTTGACGGCACGCGGAGAACAGTCTTCGGATCGATTACCTTGCCTCTGCAAGTGGGACCGGAAGTGTTTGCAACGGAGTTTTATATCATGGATATACAGCCTGCGTACAGCTGCTTGCTGGGAAGACCTTGGATTCACGGGGCAGGGGCAGTCACGTCTACCCTGCATCAGAAGTTAAAGTATATGGTCGGAGACAGCGTAGTCACCGTGTGCGGAGAAGAAGACATCCTGGTCAGCCATTTATCTTCATTTAAATATGTGGAAGTCGACGGAGAGATCCACGAGACGCCATGCCAGGCATTCGAAGGTTTGCGCATCAAGGACAAAGGTCCCGGGCCGAGCAAAGTGCCAGAGATAGCTGTCTCATCTTATAAGGAAGCTCAAGCTCTAGTAGAAGCAGGAGAAGCCAAGGGCTGGGGCAAAGTGTTGGACATTCCTGTGAAAATGGACCGGTTCGGGCTGGGGTACCGACCGTCGTCATCAACTCCTTCCGTGGGGGCCCCCCATTTCAGAAAGTCAATTACCATCTCTGCCAGTGGAGTATGTCATGAAACTGTCAATGCTGCTTCAGAGTCTGATGAAGGGGACAGCGACTGTGATATGGATGCCTGGATTCAGCCAAGCACGCCAGGACAAGGACTGTGCAACTGGTCTATTCAGGAGCTTGTTCCTGTGACTTTTAAACAGTAATGCTTTGCTTTATTAATTGTTGAATAATCTGATGTCTTGCCCGGGGCATCAGAATTTGCTTAGGGCTGTGTTGTTATAAACGTTGCGTGTTAATCATTAAATAAATGGCGTTTTTTCATGTGCAAATACTGTAATCCCTGTCTTTCTTGTTTTGTATTTTTCAATAAAATGGCAACGTGGTTATCCGCTTTATACGCATTTTGAAGCACTTAACCATTCCTTTTGCAGGATAACATTTTCAGATGACATCCTTGAACCACCTATGACTCGTCCCGACTTTGATCATCCGGTATTCCAGACCGAAGAAGAGGTTGTCGAAGATAGCGACGTTCCTGAAGAACTGTCTTGGTTAGCGAAGCAAGAGGAAAGAGCCATTCTGCCTCACGACGAGGTTATCAAAATTATCAATTTGGGGTCGGAAGGGGTTGAGAAGAGTATTCGTATCGGAGCCGCACTGCAGAATGATATCAAGCGAAAACTGGTTGAAATGCTCCGAGAGTATAATGATGTATTCGCTTGGTCATATGAGGATATGCCAGGGCTCGATACAGATATGGTTGTGCATCGCCTGCCACTGAAAGAAGATTGCCCGCCAGTCAAACAAAAACTTCGCAGAACACGACCAGATATGGCAATGAAGATCAAAGAGGAGGTTCAGAAACAGTGGGACGCTGGTTTCCTGGCTGTGACGAAGTATCCTTCATGGGTTGCCAACATCGTACCAGTGCCAAAGAAAGATGGCAAGGTTCGAATGTGCGTGGATTATAGAGATTTGAATAAAGCAAGCCCAAAAGACGATTTTCCACTTCCTCACATTGACGTGTTAGTTGATAATACCGCTCAATACTCTGTATTCTCCTTCATGGATGGCTTTTCAGGCTATAATCAGATTAAAATGGCGCCAGAGGATATGGAGAAGACTACTTTCATAACGCCGTGGGGAACATTTTGCTACAAAGTGATGCCCTTTGGTTTGAAAAATGCTGGGACAACATATCAGCGTGCGATGACGACTCTTTTTCATGACATGATGCATAAAGAGATCGAAGTTTATGTTGACGATATGATTGCCAAATCCCAGACGGAGGAAGAGCATCTGGTGAATCTGCTGAAGTTGTTTAAAAGACTTAGGAAGTTCAGGCTGAGGCTGAACCCTAACAAATGCACCTTCGGGGTGAGATCGGGTAAACTGCTGGGGTTTATCGTAAGCGAAAGGGGAATAGAGGTCGATCCTGCTAAAATAAAAGCGATTCAAGAAATGCCGACGCCTAAAACAGAGAAAGAGGTGCGCGGGTTTTTAGGGAGATTGAACTACATCGCTCGGTTCATATCTCACCTAACGGCCACGTGTGAGCCATTATTCAAGCTGTTGAAGAAAGATCAATCTGTAACGTGGAACGAAAATTGTCAAAAGGCGTTCGATAAAATAAAGAAGTATCTGCAGGAGCCTCCTATTTTGATACCCCCAGTGGCAGGCAGACCCTTGATAATGTATTTGACGGTTCTTGAGGGAAGCATGGGTTGTGTTCTCGGTCAACACGACGAGACGGGGAGAAAAGAGCATGCGATCTATTACCTGAGTAAGAAATTTACAGACTGTGAATCTCGATACTCAATGCTGGAGAAAACTTGTTGCGCGCTAGCCTGGGCCGCCAAGCGTTTAAGGCAGTACATGCTGAATCATACAACCATGCTCATCTCGAAGATGGATCCTATCAAATATATATTTGAAAAGCAGGCGTTGTCAGGTAGAATTGCCCGTTGGCAGATGGTCTTGACTGAATATGATATTCAATACGTCTCGCAAAAGGCAATAAAGGGGAGTGTGCTGTCTGAGTATCTGGCAGAGCAGCCTATTGAAGAGTACCAATCAATGAGGTTTGATTTTCCTGACGAGGATATCATGTACTTAAAGATGAAAGATTGTGAGGAGCCGTTGCCAGACGAAGGACCAGAATTGGGTTCCAAGTGGAAGATGATATTTGACGGAGCTGTGAACGCTTACGGTAGCGGAATAGGGGCAATCATCACTACGCCACACGGGTCGCACATCCCGTTTACTGCCCGATTGACCTTTGCCGTTACCAACAATGAGGCCGAATACGAAGCTTGTATAATGGGGCTTGAAGAAGCCATTGATTTGCAAATCAAACATCTAGACGTATACGGAGACTCAGCTCTGGTGGTGAATCAGATCAAAGGGGAATGGGAGACACGTCAGCCCAATTTGATACATTACATGAATTATGCAAGGAGATTGTTGCCTTTCTTCGACAAAGTTGAATTGCATCACGTACCGCGGGCAGAAAATCAAATGGCTGACGCCCTTGCCACTTTGTCTTCCATGTACAAGGTCAACTTCTGGAACGAAGCTCCCCAAATCACTATCTCTCGGTTGGACAGGCCAGCTTATGTATTTGCTATTGATGAAGCATCTGATGACAAACCGTGGTATTTCGATATCCTTAATTTCCTGAAGAATAAAGAGTATCCGGCTGGGGCATCCAGTCAAGATCAGAAGACTCTCAGGAGATTAGCGGGTAATTTCTACTTGAATCCAGACGGCGTCTTGTACAGAAGAAACCACGATTTGGTGTTGTTGCGTTGTGTAGACGAGAAAGAGGCAAAGCTTCTCATGGAGGAAATTCACGAAGGTGCCTTTGGTACGCATGCTGGTGGACATGCTATGACGAGAAAACTGCTGCGGGCAGGTTATTTTTGGCTGACGATGGAAACTGATTGTTTCAAGTTCGCAAGGAAATGCCACAAGTGCCAAATCTATGCCGACAAAATACACGTGCCTCCGAGTCCTTTGAATGTGATGTCATCTCCATGGCCATTCTCGATGTGGGGAATCGATATGATTGGGAAGATCGAACCGACGGCTTCTAACGGGCATCGGTTCATTCTAGTAGCAATCGATTATTTCACCAAGTGGGTGGAAGCGGCGTCATACGCAAATGTAACGAAGCAAGTGGTGGCTAGATTCATCAAGAGAGATATCATTTGCCGATATAGGATCCCCGAGCGGATAATCACGGACAACGGCTCAAATCTGAACAACAAAATGATGAAGGAGCTCTGTCAGAATTTCAAGATCGAACATCACAACTCCTCCCCTTACCGACCCAAGATGAATGGCGCTGTTGAGGCGGCCAATAAGAATATCAAGAAAATTGTTCAGAAAATGGTGGTGACTTATAAAGATTGGCATGAAATGCTACCTTTCGCTTTGCACGGTTATCGTACGACGGTACGCACATCAACCGGGGCAACTCCGTTCTCGTTGGTATACGAAATGGAAGCGGTATTACCATTGGAAGTTGAGATCCCTTCTCTGAGGGTATTGCGAGACGTTCAGCTGGACGAGGCAGAATGGGTAACGAATAGATTGAACCAATTGAGCTTAATGGACGAGAAGAGGCTAGCTTCTCTAGCATACGGTCGTTTGTACCAAAGACGAATGAAGAAAGCGTACGACAAGAAGATACTTCCGCGAAGCTTTCAGACGGGCGACCTTGTGCTGAAAAGGATTCTCCCGCCGCAAACAGATCACAGGGGCAAGTGGACCCCCAACTACGAAGGACCATACGTTGTCAGTAAGGTCTTTTCAGGAGGAGCGTTGTTGTTGTCCACCATGGACGGAGAAGACTTTGCGTCACCTGTGAATTCGGACGCAGTTAAAAAATACTTTGCTTAAAATAGACCCGCTGGACAGAAAAAGAGAGTCCAGGCAAAAATGGGGCATCCTGGCGAACCAAAAACAGAATGAAAGGTTCGGGCAAAAATTAGGGATAAAATTGAAAAATGTACACCCGCGAAGTTGAAAACCTACACTGGGCGGCTTCGGCAAAAAAGGGTATCCCGGTGAATTGAAAACCCGTAAAGGGCGGTTCACGCAAAAGTTAGGGATTTGAAAAGCAAATGACTGCGGTCCGAATTGGATATTGCAATGAGCATTAATGCGGGAGAATATATTTGAGGAGCCAGTTATCGGATACAATCTCTTCAGAAGGGGGGATACCGGGAAAGCATTAGAGTCGGATGAGTCATAGGAGGATCAGTTCGTGGTGTTCATCTGCATCCCGTTGCCGACATGTGTACAAAATTTAATTTGTCAAAATATTCATGCTTCTTGTGCATACTTATGTATTTGCTTTGCGTAGCTTCCTCTTTTCAGGAGTTACATCCCGTGTACAAAAACTCCGCCCATTCAGGGGCCCAATCAATGAAAACACGTTATTCAGTATTTGACACTGTTCTTTACTGTTTTGTGCATGATTAACGCCTAAGTTTATTGAAGCTAGCATGAGTATAACATCACTGGCCCTTGCCAACAATTGCTAAAGCTTTGAATTAACTGAGTGTAACGTCACTAACCTGAATTGATTTGATTGCATAGGCTTGTCTTGTCTTGTTTGTGTTGTTGCAGGTTTCATAACCGTACGAGGAGGAGGATCAAAGATTGCGATAACGAAAGACTTGATCCCCACGAAGGTCACGCATGTTCTTCCTGAAGAAGGATAGAATTCCCCAGCTAGCCGTAGCTTATCCAAAGGACGTGCTCCAGAAAGTTCTTCGTCCTCAGCAGAGTTTGGCGATTCCAAGGTCGTAAGGCTGTATTCAGGCAGGTTCATCTGTCCCTGCAGGGTCATGCACTCTCCCCCAGCGGAGTCAGTGGATTTTCCCCAAGAGAATCATCCCATCCCCAGCGGAATTCTTTTTGCAAGTGTTTTCATTCCTTCTAGTGGAACTCGAAGATCAAGACTCTCCTAAGCAGAGTTGATGGTGGGTCCTGTCATTTATTTTGTCAGAGATACTGGTGATATCAGTTCACGTTCCAGCAGAAAGTCCGATCGTACTATGCACATCTGCTATTCCCCAGCAGGGGGTTACCTCAACAAGGCGTTTGGTTTGAGTTCCCAATTTCCCAGCAGGGTCGACTTCACCCTTCCAGCATTTATTTTGCTGGAATAATTCTGTAGCATCTGGCTATCCCCGGCGGAGTCGGCATTATCCTTCCAGCATTTATTTTGCTGAAGCAGTTCCTGTATTTTAGCAGTTCAGGTGGAGAGAGTTCTTGCTCAAATGAACTACCAAACACTCAAGATCTCGGCATGAGATATTCAATGATAATGTCAGTTTCGGCAGTATTCCCCACAAAGTCTGCAGGATAAGTTTCTCTTTGTCCCCAAGCAGAGTTACTTATGTCCCCGCCAGAGTTTTTGTTGAAGTTTCTCTAGTCCGATCAGCGGATTGTTTCCTTCAAAGTTGTTGTTACGTCAACATTAAAAGGTTTCATGAACCAGAATTTCAGAGGCCACTGCCGGTTATCAGAGCAGGCGTTCGATAGTTGGGTTCCACCATCCCCAGTAGAGTTCATCTCAAAGTCGCTGTCACGTCAGTGCTGAGAAGTTTGTGGGTGAGGATCATTGGAGAATTAAGTCCTGACGTGGACAACTTACTCCTAGATTGACGGGATTTCTTCAGAAGTGGGCGTCCTAACGTGGACAGGTTTATTTCCCTGGATTGGTGAATTGTATTAGTCCTATCGTGGGCAGATTCGGGTTCTCGAAATTAGTGGAATGGGAAGTCATGACGTTGACAAAAGCTGATTACTCTTTGTGTTGGTGTCCTGACGTGGACCACTTACTCTCAGCAGTTATCTTTTTTCGTGTTAGCGAAGCGTGGGTCCTGACGTGGACAGATCAGACAAGGATGGGAGTCCTTACGTGGACAAGTCTTATTTCCTCAGCGGGTCGAAGACGCCTGAGTCCTAACGTGGACAAATCAAGACGAGATCAGTGTCCTGACGTGGACAAATCAAAGAAATTATTATTCCTAGCAAGGAGAAGTGGGTCCTTACGTGGACGATGTAGTCCTTACGCGGACAAATCAAAAGATGGAGATTCCTTACGCGGAAAAGATTGAGTCCATACGCGGACATATCAGAAGAGGATTCCTTACGTGGAAAAAGATAGTTTCCTTACGTGGAAATGACAGCATTCCTGACGTGGAAAGTATGTAGTCCTTACGTGGACAGATTAAGATGGCATTCTTTACGTGGAAAAATGTAGTCCTGACGCGGACAAATCGGAAAGAAGTTGGTATTCCTTACGTGGAAAGAAAGAGTGCATTCCTAACGCGGAAGAAGAAGATTTACTCCTTACGTGGAAAAATTGGGTTCCTTACGTGGACAGATTCAAGAAAAGTTGATTCCTGACGTGGAAGAATGATGTACTCCTTACATGGAAAGTTGAGTCCTGACGTGGACAGGTTCAGAACCAAAGTTGAATTCCTTACGTGGAAAGATTGGAGTCCTGACGCGGACATGTCAAGTGGTATCGGAGTCCTTACGTGGACAGATTGATATAGTTCTCCTTATGTGGAAAGAAGATTGCTTCCTGACGTGGAAAGATGAAAGGATTAGTCCTGACGTGGACAGATACAGAAGAAATGATTCCTAACGTGGACGATGTTATTCCTAATGTGGACAGGTGTTATTCCTAATGTGGAAGAGTTTTATTCCTAACGTGGACGATTCAGTTTATGGAAATGCAGACGAATTATCCCCAGCGGAGTTGCCGAGATTTTTCTGGGTTAACAGCAAGTGGAGTCCTAACGGGGACAGGTTTTAGTTGAGATTTCTTCGTATTGATGACAGACAGAGTCCTAACGTGGACAAGCAAGCAATCTGTTATGACATAATCCTCTTCAGAACGATGAAGACAATCCCCAGCATAGTCGCACGAGATCAGTGGGTTACTGTAACAGTCAGATTCAGCTGATGGATGTCGTTCCTCAAGCAGGAGCGCAATTTAGTTCTGCGGTTGGCAAATTTCTGGTTTCACTAGTATTCAACCGTCTCGTACCGCGAATGTCTGAAGGCTCCGGGCTCTTCACCCAATCGGGTCCAAGTCGCTTGAATAGGGGCAGCTGTTGCACCCTAAAATTTGCCCAACCTTATTCACTTGGTTTATGTTTCATTATCATTAGCATTTGCATATAGAGTCATGTACATAGACTAATCATCTGCATAGCATAAGCATAGCAAGTCATGCAACAGGGGACCAATCATTATTCTCATCTCTAGAAGCCTATCAAGAGGTTATTATCCCAATTCAATCTCATTCAAGTCATCAGGAAAGAATTTGAAAGCAAAGAGTTCAGCAGATCAAGCCTTGAGTCCATCTCCTAGCTGAGGGTATCTGAGGATCAACAAGAGGGTTGTGAGCTGTGAGTTGAAGGCATGGAGAGTATCTAGACATTATGAGAGACTTAGAAAGTCATTTGGAGAAGGAGACAAGTCATTGATGAGGGCACAAGAGCTATAGCTGAAGGCAGTCAACTAGGGTTTCATCTGGGTCAACCCTAGGTCAACCCTAGGTCAATTGACTGATTTAAGGGGCATTCAAGTCTAGTGGAGAGATGTGGGGTTCATCATTTGACAGGGAGAACAAAGATATGGAGATATGTCAAGGAGAATTCAAGAGAAATCAAGGAGAAGAGGAGTTTCTAAATTAGGGTTTCTCTGTAAAATCCCCTAGTTTAGGTCAAATTTCCAAGCAAGATAAGTCAAAATGCTAGTTTCAAATGGCTTCTTGGCCAACATGAAACTTGTAGAGGATCTCAAGACCTTTAATTTGAGTGGTGGAAGACATCAAGGAGATTTATAGAACTCAAGTTATGGTCCTTGCAAGTTACAGGTCATCTGAGGTATCTGAATTTTTGTCTGTGAAAGTGACTTGACTTCCAAGCAATTTTTACCCCTCAAGGAGATTTCAAATGAATTCTTGGTCAACATAAGAATTGTTCCTCATTGTCTTAGCTTTCTAGAATGGTATAGTATGCCTTCATATGATGTGGAGAACTCAACTTATGGTCTTGGCAAGCAAAGGGTATTTTGGGCATTTGTGAATTACAGGTCATTTTAACCTATGTCCAAAACTCATACAAGGAGGCCTCAAATGGAAAAACTTACAACATCAAACTTGCTCCAAATGGGATTTTAAGTCTAGAAAGAAGGTCACAAATTGTTGGAAAAGCTCATAACATGAAGTTGCATAATTGGTCAAAATGTGAACTAAAATGGCTTATAATTTGAATAAAGTCAAGATGAAAAATGGTTTGGGAGATTTACAAGTCCAAATGGAGACTTCCAATATATGATTTTGAATGTAAAAGCAATTCTAAGAACAATGGTTCAAACACTTTTTTGAGTCTAGAAGGAAAAAAGAAAGATATTCATGGTTACTTGCCTTTTAAGAAACATTTCAAAAATGGATCAAAGGTGGAAGGCAAGGGAATGTGCAAGATGGATCTAGAATGTTCATGTGAGCTCTATATATTCATGAAATGAAGGTTGATCAAGGGTTGGCTTCATTTTTCACCAAGAACCTCCCAAATTCTCTCATTCTTTTTCATTGAAGTTTCATTCCAATTCCTCAAATTCTTCACCAAATCATCATCAAAATCAACTTCATTATACTGTTTCATCATCATAGATCATAATTCAATCAAGAACAAGGTGTGATTACTCCATTTTCGAGCACTTCCATCATCAACATCAAAAGTGCAATTTCAAGTGGATAGCACAATTCAAGTCAAGAATCATTCAAGTGTTGCATACAGAAGCAAGAGCTTCACTCACTGATCAAGATCTGAGCATTGGTGTTGGTGGATTCACAAGTTTCCATAGCTGTTTTCAAGCTTTTGCACCAGGTGCGTTTTCATTCAAACAGCTTAATTCAGTTAGTTTAGCATAGATTTGTTAGTTTAGATATGATGTAGGATGTTAGTAGAATAATTAGGATGAATTTGGAGTGGTTTGGTGATGATGATTAGCAGGTTGTAGAAACTGTTAGGACCTAGAACTCTTAGGTTAGTGCATTAGAATGTTAGGTTGTTAGCGCAGGATAATCACCATTAGTTGTAGATTAGATTAGTGCAAGCTTGATGGAGAATTGTGATGATGAGTTGCAGAGTGTATTCATGGTGACCAGAACTTGCATCGATCGGGTTGAGAGTTGCGTTGAATTTCAAAGCAAGCAAAGACCATAGGATTATAGAGGGAGAGGTTTAGAACATTTTTCATGTTTATATCGTGATGTGTCATGGCCTGGAGAGGGAGAACTGAGAGCTTGAATTTTGCTCGTGCATGGCTGCCATGGGAGAGGAAACCCTAATTCATTTGAACTGATGAGGAAGACGCAATCTGGAGCGTTCATTTCATGTTGGACTTTTGACCTTGGAGAGTGATCCTATGGCTCTTATTCAATTCAGATTTTGGAGGGAAGTGTTGGTGCCAAACGCACCGTTTCATTAATTGAAACGGGCGGGCCTGAGTGAGAGTGATATTCCCACCCCCAGTTATGAGCCCAATTCCAATTTGAACGTGATATCCTGTGCTATTTTCACCCCCTGCGCCTTGTTTTATTTTCCATTGTTGCTGACTCAAGATGGGCCTAATATAACTTGCTATGCGCACCCTACCTTGCTTGGCCCATCCTGATATCAACTGGGCGTGTTTGCTGAATAAACCCCCTCCCTTTATTTCATTATTTTTCTTTTATATTCTTTAATTGTTTTTATGCATTTTCATAAATTCATAATAAATACATAAAAAATCATTTTCAGTTCATTCTTTTTACACTATTTTCTTTAGGATGTGTAGAAAATTCTCATTAAATAAAATTGCATTTTCATTTTTATTTCATATTTTTTTCATATTTTCTAAATAAATGTCATTTTAAATAGATTCATTTCATGCATGATTTTAGTAATTTTTGTTCTATTAAATGCTTTCATATTTTTTGTTCATTCTTTTTAGGGTGTTTAGATTAGATATTGAACTTGTAGATTCAATTTAGTTCCCATTTTTAGGAATTAATTTTAGGTGCTTAATGTAGGCTTGAACAACTTGAACAAATTAGGGTTTTTAGGTGATGACTTAGGAAGTTTGATTTCATTTCCCTTAGGACTTAGAGTTTGAATAGATTAGTTATGGGACTATAGGGGCTATGGGTAGTTATTAGATCCCTTAGAAAAAGTCAGGATTCCCCTACTGCTATTAATACTGTCTGTATATCTGATTGACTGGTGTGGTGTGCCCTCTGGGGATTATTGCTTGCTTGCTTGGGTATTGGGATTGTCTGGGGACCTGGGAGAGCTGAAGACTTGAAGAGATAAAGACCATTGGAGATCCAGAGATTGAAGATCAACTTCCAGAGTTGAAGAGAAGATTCTTGCTAGCAGATGCTGAGGAACTAGGGTTTAGGAGCTAGGCAGAGCTCTAGGTTAGAAAGTTTGTTTCTCAAACATGGATTGCCTTGTCTGTATCCATTCTTCTCTGTGATTCAGAGTCTCTCTAAGACACTCACCCCCTTCCTTTGGAAGGCTTGGTGATAGTGTCTATGAGATAGAACTCTTGAGAGAAAATGTCTCTTGTGTTAGAAGCAGTCTGTTCACCACCCTTGGTAGTCAACTGATTGCTTAACACCCAATTCACTCTTGTGACCAATCCCTCATCCTGGAGGTTTGAGCTTGAAGAAAAGCCATTGCAGATGGAAGACTGATGATCAAAGCCCTTGCCTGAAGGTCATGAATATGGAGATTGATGCTTGTTGAAGCCTGTAGCTGAGTGGAGATTGCTTGAAGCCAGATGTTGATTCAGAGCTGCTGATGCTGTTTCTTTTGCTGCTGTATTTCATTTGCTGATGTATTGATTGGTTTTCTGAACTGTATTGTTTGCTGTTTACCCTGTTGGGTTGAAAGTGAAGCCTGTTCACTTTCGCCTATTGTTTTCTAGGTTCGAGGTTGAGTGGGACTCCCTTGCCTCGCTTGTGCTGTTGCATCCATGCATTTTACTGTTTTACTGTATATATCTGATATTGTTTCTGTTTCTGCCTATCCCGTAGGATCTCTGTTTCTCTCTGTGCAAGAGAGGAGCATGATAGACACTAGGTCTTAACCCATGCATGATAACATTAGGTTAGTTTGTTTCCCTTCGCAACCGTAGGTTAGAGTTCTGTCTCTTCTCTCTCAAAACAAACAGAAAAACACATAAAGATTTCAAACACAATAAAAGACACTTCTTCCGTAAAAGAATGTGAACTCATCAAAGACGTCATTTTTGTCCTCTTGGACTGCTAATCCAGAAACCCTTTTTCAGAAGGAGTAAATTCAACCAAGACAGACTTGTGTCGTACGTGGCCCGAACTACGTTTGCTCTGATCTTTCATGCTGTGTGAAAGTACGTAGGCATAGGATGCGATATCCTAGCGAGCAACCTTCCCCTCCTTTCCCGTAGGTAGGCGAACTACGTTGACTCTGATTTCTCGTTCCAGGCGGGAATACGTAGGCATAAAGTGCGATACTTTGCCGAGTCATTTCTTATTTTCATTTTCTTTTCTCTTAACCCCAGACCTTTAGCGTAGATAGAATAACAATCCATACCCGAAAACAAGCGTGGATCCCGTCGAGTACGACGGACGTGAGGGGTGCTAATACCTTCCCCTTGCGTAACCGACTCCCGAACCCAGGTTTTGGTTGCGATGACCATACCTTTCCCGTGTTGTGCGAGGTTTACTCTGAGCGTTTCCTTTCCCTCCCGTGGGATAAATAACGCACGGTGGCGACTCTTCTGTTCAGCCGGCGCCGATTTTCGCAGTAGCGACAGCTAGGATATCACATCCTATGCCTACGTACTTTCATACAGCATGAAAGATCAGAGCAAACGTAGTTCGGGCCACGGAAGACACAGATTTGTCTGTTTATCTTTTATCCTTCTGAAAAAAGTTTTCTCCTGATTACGGGTCCAAGCGGACAAAAATGACACTTTGACTGGTTTTCAGTCTTTTACGCAAGAACTGTCTTTTATTGATGTTAGAAATCTTATTACTGTGTTTTGAATGATTTTGAGATAGAAGAGAAAGAACTCTAAAACCTAGGGTTTGAAATGGGAATCAAAACTACCCTAATGTTGTCATGCATGGATTAACACCTAATGGCTGTCATATTTCTCTCTTGCGCAAAGAGAAACAAAGATCCTAGGGGATAAACGGAAAAGAAACAACATATATACAGTAAAGCAGTAAAATGCATGAGATGCAGCAATACAAGCGAGGCAAGGGAGTCCCACTCAACCTCGAACCTGAGAAAACAATAGGCAAAGTGAAACGGCTTCACTTCAAACCTAAAGGGAAAATTAACAAACAATACAACAAAGAAAAATAAACTCCAAAACCAGCTCTGACAGCACACCAGCTCCTACAGCAGCAGCTCTAAAAAAGCATCAAACTCTTACAGTTGATAAACAGCAAAAACAGCAACCTTCAAATGAATCCCAAAATCAAACTTCAATGGCCTCAAAGCTTTCGATAAGCTTCATCCTCAAGGCAAGCACTCCAGAAGAGAATCACTTAATAGAATGAGTCGGAATGATAAAACAGCTTGTTGACGACCAAAGGAAGCCTATAAGTGTTTATCATCATGAAAGACTGGTTCCCTCAAAGTTCTACCTCTAAGGTAAGGCCACTTATCCCTCCAAAGGAGAGAGGTGAATACCCTAGAGGGACTTTATGTCATAAAGAGGAATGGAAGCACAAGAAGCTATCCATGCTTGTACAAAGAATTTGGTCTATTCTAAGGCTCTGCTTATCCCTATTTCCTATGTCTTCAAAAACATCTTCAAGCACAAGAATATTCATGCATCCCACTTTGATTTCCATCTTCAATCTTCTCTTATGCTCCTTCATGCTCCACAAGCCCAATCCAAGCCCCATACCCCATAGCAAAGCCCAACCCCAAGCAAACAATACAAAAGCCCATAATGGCCACACCAAACAATCACACTATTTACAAAAATCAAGTAAAATAGTAGTATGTTATTTAAAATCCTAAAATTAATTCTAAGGGGATCTATACATCTACCCTACATACCCTATATTTCCAAGCTACTAATTCAAGCTAAAAACCCAAAATCTAAGTGTTATGATGCACCTATGTCAAGTTTAACGCTAATTCTAGTCACCCTAATGTTGATGGTTCAAAACTATCCTAAATTAAATCAAAAAATGTGAGATAAATCTCTAAGGGAACCTAATACTCTAATCTAACCATAGGAAAAAGAATCACACCAAAGTATGAAAGGAAATGGCTAAACAAAATTCAACAAAATGGATATACAAACTAAAATGCAATAAAAGCAACTAAATGTGGAAGTTCACCAAAAATAGAAAAAATGATTAAAATACTAATTTTATTTTTCTATAATTTTCTTGAGACATTAATGAGAATGAGAAAAAAAATCCCATGTAAAAATGACTATTTTTGAATTTATTATGATTTTTTGAGTTCCTATATGCAAACATAAAACAATATGAAAATTCAAACAAAATTAAAAAAAAAAACAGGGGTGGCAACAAGTAATTTCTGCAGTTCAGAAATGCATTGGGCCCAGGAGGGGGGTGCAAGCATCAAAAACGCTGGGCCCATTACTAATCCAGAAAAACAATGTAAAACCATAAACCTGGGGGGGGGGGGTGAAAAGTAATGATTCGCTGGGTGATTCATGTTTGGGCCCCAAACGGGGGGTGCAAATAGCAACCTGGCCTAAGGCCCAGAACACAACACAGATGGGAGTGGGGGTGCGAATGGGAAACGGGGAGTAGGATTAGCAATCCTCGTAACTGGGCCTAAGCCCTAATCCAATCCAACCTTACCAGCACAACAAAACCCTAAACTCCTCTAACTCTCTCTCACACTGCTACTGTTCATCTTCCCTAACCAAGAAACCCTAAACGGCGCTCTGATTCTCCCTCTCTGAAACTCCTTCAATCTCTCAAGCGCACCACAAAACCTCCTCAGAGACAAACCTCATCAACCTAAACCAGCCATACAAACTTCATCCTACATTCAAATCGCCAGCAAAATCCTTCAACAAAATCCACGCCGCCATCACTCAACGACCAAAACTCAGCTCACCGTACCAATCTTTAACCTACTCACCTCACAGAAATCCGATGCTCAAGCCTAATCATTCAAACCAGCTAACCTCAAAACCCTAAGTCTACATCTAACAACTTATCACTAACATGCAATGGATCAGATGAGAAGAGAAAAAAAACCTGGATGAGGATGCTATTGGAGATCTACAGATGACGAAGAGGTTCTGACGAAAGTCTTGAAGAAGATCTGGAGAAGGCTCTATAAAGATCTACGAAGCACGGACGAAATCTGGAAAACTGGTTGAAGATTGTTCGTTGAAGATCCTCGAAGATTGTTGATATCTGGAGAAATCTGGAAAAACTGATGATGATGATTGATGAAGATGTAGATGGATTGCTGATGAATCTGACGTTCTATGGAGGAGCGTGATTCTGAAGGATCTAGAGATTCATGAACGAACGATGAAGTTGGAGGTGATTTTCTGGAAAAACGGTAGACGGATCTTGATGATCTTGTGATTTTCCGGCGTCTTGTTGTGTCTCCGGTGAGTGTCCGATGAAGATTGGTGAAGAAGATTGGGAGAAATCCTTGGTGATTCTGGAAACACGCAGATTCTGATGAGTTTTCCGGCGAGGTTAGCAGATTCTGGCGACAGTTACGAAGGAGACGCGGTGGTCCAGTGATCTTTGCATGGCCGGCGGTGGGAAACCGATGGCGAGACGCGTGGCAGTGAGAAGGAGGGAGAGAGAGACGCGTGGAGGGGGGAGAGAGGGAGGAGCAGCCAAGTGGCAGAGAGAGAGACTTAGTGGAGAGTGAGGTGGCGGGTTCTGAGGGAGTCTGAGAAATGAGGTGGCTGAAAGAGTGGACCCACGCGTGGCACTCTATTTATATGACAAGTGGCGAAATTCTGGACTTGGGCCTCTGAGATTTGTGGATAATTGGCTCAATATTAAGACTAATGACCTGATTAAAGCATTAAACCTGATTACCTGAATTAAACTCTAAGACCTAATTAACCCTAAAAAAAATAAAACGAAATTAATAATAAAAAAAACCTAATTAAGACCTCTAACTAATCCTAATTAAAGCATAAACGAAAAATAATAATAAAACCCTAATTAATCTATTAAAAAAAACAGAAAAGATTTATTTAATATCTAAAAAAACTATTTAAAAATTCTAATTAAATCTGAAAAATCAAATAAAATCTAAAAACATTTAATCCTTTTTAAAAAATCTATTCTATTAAATTTGAAAAAAACAATTAAAATCTAATAAAATCTAAAAAACATTAATATCTATTTAAAAATCTATTCTTATTTAAGAAAAGTAATATCTAGTTATATCTATTTAAAAAAATATTCTATTTAAGATAAAACTAATATCTAAAAAAAAAATTTAAAATCTATTAAATCTCTAAAAAAAAGGAATATTTATTTAAAAATCTAAAAAACTATTAAAACAATATCTACTAAATTCTAAAAACAAAATACTAACCTATTTACTATCTAAAAAGCAAATAACCCTATTAAAAATCTATTAAATGCATTAAAAATCTAGAAAATAAAAGAAAAATCCTAAAAAAATGCCAGGAGGCCGATTAAATCGATTATAAAACGATTGCACAACCATAACGAAACCCGGGCCCCGAGATGGCCTGAAAACACAGGGAACGAGCACCAATTCTCCAAATCCGCTTATTCAAACTTGCCTGAAACGCCAGGGGCTGCAATCCCGATAAAATCAACATGACTGAGAAAATTGCAATGCATGCAATATGCGAATGTGAATGCAAAATGCGTCGAAACATAAGCCAGATATGGGAACCGGTTGGTCAAATTTTGGGGTGCAACAGCTGCCCCTATTCAAGCGGCTTGGACCCGACTGGGTGAAGAGCGAACGACCTTCAAACATTCGAGGTACGAGACGGTTGAATACTAAAGAAGCCCTGAAATTTGCCAACCGCAAAAATAAACTGCACCATTGCTTGGGGAACGACATTCGTCGAGTGAACCTGATTGTTACGGTAACAACCGATCATTCGTCGGAGAATAACTCTGATTTTGACTCCCACCACCCATGTAACACCACAGGTACTGAACTATCTTTGCAAAAACACCTATGTCCACAACTGGACTAACCTTGTCAACACCAGAAGAGAAACAAATTCGTCAACACGAGTAAAGATCCCATCATCACAGGAAAAATCTTATCCACAATTGTCCTCAAATTTCGTCAACACGAAAAGACATAAATTCGTCACCACGAAGAAATCCTATCATCATAGGAATAAAACTTACCCTCATCAGGACTCCTCATTCCGTCAACACGGAGAAATCAAATTTGTCCTCATCAGGAATCCTTATTCCGTCAACACGGAGAAATCCCGGCGACTTCGTTAGGGATGAGTTGTCAGCATCTCGTCAACACAAAGAGATCCTATCAGCATAGGCAATGACATCTTATTTGCGTCTTATCAACACGAGGAACTCTTATCAACATAGGAATAAATTGTTCATGTCAGGACTCACGTCTCGTCAACACGAGGAAAAAAATAGATTCATCAACACGAATAAATCCTATCATCATAGGAATACCATTCTTGTACGTATCTGAACTCACATTTCGTCAACACGAAGAAATCCTATCCACATAAGCATAAATTGTCCTCATCAGGACGCACATTCCATCAACACGGAGGGAGTAATTCGTCAACCCGAATAAATCCTATCAACATAGGCACAAATTGTCCTCATCAGGACGCACATTCCGTCATCACGGAGGAATAAAACTTGTCCTCATCAGGACTCCATATTCCGTCAACACGGAGAAATCAAACTTCGTCCTCAACAAGACTCCATATTCCGTCACCACAGAGAGATCCATCTTGGTCCTCAACAGGACTCCAAATTCCGTCAACACGGGGAGATCGATTCGTCAACACGAAGAAATCCTATCAACATAGGCATAAATTATCCTCATCAGGACGCTCATTCCGTCAACACGGAGGAAGCAGTTCGTCAACACGAATACATCCTGTCAACATATCTGGGGATATTATGAAACCCAATGACCGACACCCATTCTGATAACAAGCGACCTCTTCTGAAATTTTGATTCATGGAACCCTGAGATGCTACTGCAGCAACAAACTTGACAAAACAGTCCACTGATCGGATACGAGAAAACCTCAATCAGTAACTTTTTGGGGATGATAATAAACTAAATCACATCATCATACGTCTCACGGCAAGACCTTGATTGCTTGAAAAGACATCTGGGCTTTAGAACTTCCATACCCCTATTGAGAAACACACCTGAAAGCAAAAGGTTAACCAACCTGACTTATGTTTCAAAATGCGTATGTTTGACAATGGCGTAATGCTCCATACAGCATGGAAATACTATGCGTTTTTGATATATACAAATATGACGATGCATGCAAATGCAAATGCAGGTTCAGGCTGCCGGGGAACTCTGGTAGGCTGGCTTTAACACGGCCGTTGAGGACAGATACCACCCTGTTGGGGGGAATGGACGAGTATCTCAAAGTATGCTGGGACATACAACCAACTCTGCCGGGGAGAGCTTTAAACCTTCAATTTCCATGAGGAGGAAGAAAAACACCTGCCGGGGAGAGAAGACTCCGTTGGGGAAGAAACGACTCTCTCGGGGAATATTAACCAACTCCGCTGGAAACAGGGAGTGACTCCGCTGGGGGAGAATAAACAACCCTACTGGGGGTAATAACTGTCTGAGTACAGTTTACAACCCTGGGATTCTCAATCTGATGAAAACTAAACTACTCCGCTGAGGATAAGGAATCCTTTTGGAGAAACACCACTGTCTGAGTACAGCTTACAATCTTTAAAATTATCAAACTCTGCTAAGGGTAAACGACCCTGCTGGAGAAAGTAAACCATCTAGCCACAATTTACAAACTCGGGACTGAGGATAGACATCCTGTGGGGAGCATTGATCTTGACCTTCTGGAGAATATCCTCTGGGGATAAGCTGCGACTAGCTGGGGAAATTGATCCTTCTTCAGTAAGGAACAGTGTCATCTCAGCTTCGGGGAATGAAGCGCGACCTACGTGGGGATTCATTTCACATAATGATCAAGTCTTTTCGTCAAGAGCCTCTGGTTAGGACTATAATTTTCTGATCGTCCACTTCACATGGGCAAGAACCCTGCAACACCACACACGAGACAAAACAAGTCTATACAATCAAATCTATTCAAGTTAGCGTTAGTGACATCATTTTCAGTCAATTCGAAGTTTTAGCAATTATTGGCAAGGGCCAGCAACGTTATGCAACTGCTAGTTTTATCAAAATATTGGCGTTTTTCACATACAAAACAGTAAAGAACAAGCATCAAATACTGAATAACATGTTTTATTGATTGGGCCTCTGAATAGGCAGAGTTTTGTACACTGGATGTAACTCCTGAAAAGAGGAAGTTACGCACAACAAATATACAAGTATGCACAGGAAGCATAAATACAATGACAAATCAAATTTGCGCATATGTCGGCAACATGGTGCAGACAAACATCATGAGTTGATCCTCCTATGACTCGCCTGACTCTGGCGCTTTCCCGGTATTCAAATTTCGGAAGAGATTGTATCTGATAACCGAATCCCCAGAGTATTCTCCTAACCACCAAGCAATGCAGCATCAAATTCGGCCCGCAGTCATTTGCTTTTCAAATCCCTAACTTTTGCGTGAATCGCCCTTTGCGGGTTTTCAATTCACCGGGATACCCTTTTTTGCCGAAGCCGCCCAGTGTAGGTTTTCGACTTCGCGGGTGTACATCTTTTTAATTTTATCCCTAGTTTTTCCCAAACCTTTTATTATGTTTTGGTTCTCCGGGATGCCCCATTTTTGCCTGGACTCTCTTTTTTTTGTCCAGCGGGTCAATTTTAAGCAAAGTATTTTTTAACTGCGTCCGAATTCACAGGCGACGTAAAGTCTTCACCGTCCATGGTGGACAGCAGCAAAGCTCCTCCTGAAAAGACTTTTCTGACAACGTATGGCTCTTCGTAGTTAGGGGTCCACTTGCCCCTGAGATCTGTTTGTGGCGGGAGAATCCTCTTCAGCACAAGGTCGCCTGTCTGAAAGCTTCGAGGGTGTATCTTCTTATCATACGCTTTCTTCATCCGGCTCTGGTACAACCGACCGTATGCTAGAGAAGCTAGCCTCTTCTCATCCATTAGACTCAGCTGATTCAACCTGTCTTTCACCCATTTTGCCTCGTCAAGTTGGACATCTCGTAATACCCTCAGGGAAGGAATCTCAACTTCCAATGGTAACACCGCTTCCATTCCGTATACCAACGAGAACGGGGTTGCCCCGGTTGATGTGCGTACCATCGTACGATAACCGTGCAAAGCGAAAGGTAGCATCTCATGCCAGTCCTTATAGGTCACCACCATCTTCTGAACAATCTTCTTTATGTTCTTATTGGCCGCTTCAACAGCGCCATTCATCTTGGGTCGGTAAGGAGAAGAGTTGTGATGTTCAATCTTAAAATTCTGACACAGCTCTTTCATCATCTTGTTATTCAGATTCGAACCGTTGTCGGTGATAATCCGCTCAGGGACTCCATATCTGCAAATGATATCTCGTTTGATAAACCTGGCCACCACCTGTTTGGTCACATTAGCATATGATGCCGCTTCCACCCATTTGATAAAATAATCAATTGCTACCAAAATGAACCGGTGTCCGTTAGATGTCGTCAGCTCAATCTTTCCAATCATATCAATTCCCCACATCGAGAAGGGCCACAGTGATGACATCACGTTCAAAGGACTCGGAGGCACATGGATCTTATCCACATAAATCTGGCACTTATGACATCTCTTCGCAAACTTGAAACAGTCAGTTTCCATAGTTAGTCAGTAATAACCTTCCCGCAACAGCTTTCTCGTCATAGCATGCCCACCAGCATGTGTACCAAACGTACCCTCATGTATTTCCTCCATGAGCAACCTCGCCTCTTTCTCGTCTACACAATGTAGCAACACCAAGTCGTGATTCCTTTTGTACAGGACACTGTCCGGATTTAGATAGAAATTACCAGCCAATCTCCTGAGAGTCTTCTGATCGCGACTGGATGCCCCAGCCGGATACTCCTTGTTCTTCAGGAAATTCTGAATCTCAAAATACCAGGGTTTATCATCAGATGCTTCGTCAATAGCAAATATGAAGGCGGGTCTGTCAAGCCGAGAGATAACAATCCTGGGAGCCTCGTTCCAAAAGTTAACCTTATACATGGAAGACAATGTAGCCAGGGCGTCAGCCATCTGATTTTCTGCTCGCGGCACATGATGCAATTCAACCTTGTCAAAGAAAGGAAACAATCTCCTTGCATAATTCATAGACGGTATCAAATTGGGCTGACGTGTCTCCCATTCTCCTTTTATTTGATTCACCACTAGAGCTGAGTCTCCGTATACATCCAGATTTTTGATTCGCAGATCAATAGCTTCTTCAAGACCCATGATGCAAGCCTCGTATTCAGCTTCATTATTGGTAACAGAAAAGGTCAATCGAGCAGTAAATGGGATGTGCGACCCATGTGGAGTAGTGATGATTGCCCCTATTCTGCTACCATAGGAGTTTACAGCTCCGTCAAAGATCAACTGCCACTTGGAATCCGTCTTTGGCCCTTCATCCGACAACGGTTCTTCCCAATCTTTCATCTTCAGGTACATGATATCCTCGTCAGGAAAATCAAACCTCATCGATTGGTAGTCCTCAATAGGCTGCTCAACAAGATACTCCGATAACATGCTCCCCTTTATAGCCTTCTGTGAAACATACTGGATGTCATATTCGGTCAAAACCATCTGCCAACGGGCAATTCTCCCAGATAGTGCCTGCTTTTCAAATACGTATTTGATAGGATCCATCTTCGAAATGAGCATGGTTGTATGATTTAGCATGTACTGTCTTAAACGCTTGGCGGTCCAGGCTAGCGCACAACAAGTTTTTTCGAGCATTGAGTATCGAGACTCACAGTCAGTAAACTTCTTACTCAGGTAGTATATCACATGCTCTTTATGCCCTGTCTCGTCATGTTGACCGAGAACACAACCCATACTCCCCTCAAGAACCATCAAATACATAATCAAGGGTCTCCCTGCCACTGGAGGTATCAAAATAGGAGGCTCCTGCAAATACTGTTTTATTTTATCGAACGCCTTTTGACAATTTTCATTCCATGTTACAGCCTGGTCTTTTTTCAACAGCTTGAATAATGGCTCACACATAGCTGTTAGGTGAGATATGAACCGAGCGATGTAGTTCAACCTCCCTAAAAACCCACGCACTTCTTTTTCTGTTTTAGGTGTAGGCATTTCTTGTATTGCTTTTATTTTCGCAGGATCAACCTCTATTCCTTTTTCGCTCACGATAAACCCCAGCAGTTTACCCGATCTCACCCCGAAGGTGCACTTGTTAGGGTTCAGTCTCAGCCTAAACTTCCTAAGCCTCTTGAACAGTTTCAGCAGATTCACCAAATGTTCTTCCTCCGTCTGGGATTTGGCAATCATATCATCAACATAAACCTCGATCTCTTTATGCATCATGTCGTGAAAGAGAGTCGTCATTGCACGCTGATACGTTGCCCCAACATTCTTCAATCCGAAGGGCATCACTTTGTAACAAAATATTCCCCAGGGCGTAATGAAGGTAGTCTTATCCATGTCTTCTGGCGCCATTTTAATCTGATTATAGCCCGAGAAGCCATCCATGAAGGAGAATACGGAGAATTGAGCGGTGTTATCGACCAGCACATCGATGTGAGGAAGTGGAAAATCATCTTTCGGGCTCGCTTCGTTCAAATCATGGTAATCTACGCACATTCTCACTTTACCGTCTTTCTTTGGCACTGGCACAATATTAGCGACCCATGAGGGATATTTTGTAATAGCTAGGAAACCAGCATCCCACTGCTTTTGAACCTCCTCCTTAATCTTCACAGCCATGTCCGGTCTAGTTCTTCGGAGCTTCTGCTTAACCGGCGGGCATTCTTCTTTTATCGGCAGACGGTGCACAACCATATCTGTATCCATCCCAGGCATATCCTCATACGACCAAGCAAAAATATCACTGTACTCTTTTAGCATTTCAACCAATCTTCGCTTGACGTCGCTCTGCAGCGCGGCCCCTATACGGATGTTCCTTTCAACCCCTTCCGACCCCAGATTAACGATCTCAATGACTTCCTCATGAGGCAGAATGATTCTTTCTTCTTGTTTTACCAACCAAGACAACTCTTTTGGAACATCGCCATCTTCAACAATCTCTTCTTCGGCCTGAAATACCGGGTGCTCAAAGTCGAAGTGAGTCATAGGCGGTTCGTAGATGTCATCTGAAATAGTAACCCTGCAAGGAAATGGTTAAATGCTTCAAAACACATACAAAGCAAATAACCACGTTGCCATTTTATTGTAAAGATAAAACAGGAAAAACAGAGATCACAATATTTGTACATGAAAAACGCCTTTTATTTAACGATTAAACAGTGCAGTGTACATAACAGAATGACCCTAAGCAAAATCACGATGCCCCAGGTAGGACACCGGATTGTTCAACAATTAAGAAAACAAAGCATTACTGTTTAGTTGTCACAGGAACAGTCTCCTGAATAGACCAATTGCAAAGCCCTTGTCCTGGCACGCTCGGCTGAATCCAGGCATCCATGTTGCAGTCGCTGTCTCCTTCCTCGGAATCTGAAACAGCATTGATGATCTCGTGATATACCCCACCAGCCGTAATTGTTATTGGTCCTTTGAAACGGGGTGCCCCTGCAGTAGGCGTTGATGATGAAGGTTGATATCCAAGTCCAAATCTGTCCATTTTCACGGGAATATCCAAAACCTTGCCCCAACCCTTGGTCTCACCGGTCTTTACTAGAGCCTGAGCCTCTTTGTATGACGACACTACCACCTCTGATGCTTTACTCGGCCCTGGGACTTTGTCCTTAATGCGCAACCCCTCAAAGGCTTGACAGGGTGTTTCGTGAATCTCGTCGTCGACTTCCACGTACTTGAATGACGACAAATGGCTGACCAGTATATCCTCCTCTCCACAAACTGTGATCACACTATCCCCCACCATGTACTTCAGCTTTTGGTGTAAGGTAGATGTGACTGCCCCAGCACCATGGATCCATGGTCGTCCAAGAAGACAGCTATACGCTGGCTGGATGTCCATAATATAAAATTCAGTTTCAAAAATCTCTGGCCCCACCTGCAGAGGCAAAGTTATAGATCCAAAGACTGACCTCCGTGTACCATCAAATGCCCTGACCACCAAGTCACTAGGCGTACAAATGATCCCCCTGATATCCAACTTCATCATTGCTTTCTTTGGGAGCACATTCAAGGAAGACCCGGTATCTACCAACACATGGGACATGACCGTGCCCCTGGATTCAACTGAGACGTGCAACGCCATATTATGCTCTCTTCCCCTCGGGGTCAAATCAAAATCCGTAAATCCCAAACTATGGCCTGCATTCACGTGCGCCATCACCCCTCCAACTGATTCACAGAAACATCTTGGGGTACGAACGACGTGTCCAGAATTTTCAATAACGCATTCCTATGGGCTTCGGAACACAATAACAGCGACAATATGGAGATCTTCGACGGCGTTTGTTGAAGGTGCTCAACAATTTTATAGTCACTCTTACGGATAAGACGCATAAACTCTTCTATGTCCTTCAGTGACGTTTCTCTTTCATTCCTCTGCACAGGAGCATTCTCATTCACTTTACCTTTACCTTTTGCCAATCGTTCAGCCTCTACCTCAGGCGATATAAAAATTCTCCCACTCCTCGCCATTCCTCCAGTCCCGACGACATTGTCCACAACCCCAGCTGGTCATTTACTGATATCAATTTTCTCCCCATCACAATATGCTTCCAGCCCATAAGTCCATGGTACTGCCTTGGTGCTCTCATAAGGGATTGGCCCTGCCTTTGTAATAGTGATTGTCGGCCGCCTGGCTAGCGCTGTTATAGTTATCATTTTCCGTGGAATTGTCACCGTAGCAACATCACTCTGCTCATCAGCTAACACCTCTGCAGGTTTCTCAACTGCCATTCTATCAAATTTCAACGTGCCTTCGTCTATCAAGGTCTGAATACCCTTCTTCAATTCAGCACAACCCCCAGCTTGGGTCCAACATTCTAGACAAAACTCATCGCATCCCGGATACACACCTCCTTTCAATAACCTGCTCTTTACTTCACACAATGGTGTTTTCAATTCATCAACATTCATGACCAGATTCAAACCCTCCTCAGTCAAAATAGCATTTGCCCCATGGTTGGGCATAGGTTGTTGTACCATATTTGGACCCGCTTGTCTAAAATTTATGGCCTTGCTATCCAGTAAATCCTGAACTTTATGTTTAAACGCGTGACAGGCCTCTATGTCATGCCCGGGTGCCCCGGAGTGGAAGTCACAATGTTTGTTAACATCGTACCCATAAGGAAGGGTTGGTCCCGTGGGCGGTGCCAAGGTCCTCTTTTCGACTAAATTCAACCCCAACAGTGTCTGAAAGAGTTCCGCGTACGTGGAAGGAGACGCTTCAAACACTCTTTTCGGCTTCGCATTCGGAAATCTTCTTTGGCCAGCATTTTGCCCCTGCTGCTGCTGTGGTTGTTGCTGTTGTTGCTGTGGTTGTTGTTGTTGTCTCTGTTGAGGAATCAGAATCGTGACACTAGCTATCTGCTGCGGCTGATTATACTGATGTCTTCCTCTGCCCCTGCCCCGGCCACCAAACACTGCACTAGAATCACCTTGACGTCGACCACCAAATGCTTTTCTATTACCTCCCGACAAAGTAGACTCCCCAGCTTGGAACCTTCCCACCTTAATACTATTCTCAATCATTTCACCCATCAAGATTAGATCAGAGAAACTGCCCAATGCAACAGGAAACAACTTCTTGTAGAATATCCCCGTGAATGTTCCAATGAACATATCGTTCATCTCCTTCTCCACCAGAGGAGGATGCACTATTGCCGCCATGTCGCGCCACCTTTGCGCATATTCTTTGAAACTCTCCCCAGTTTTCTATGACAAGCCTTGCAGCTGGACCCTGTTCGGTGTCAGGTTACTGTTATACTTGTAATGAGTCACAAACGCCTCAGCCAGTTGCTTCCATGTTTTGATCTGAGTGGGCTCCAACCCCATATACCACTCAAGTGACGGTCCGGATAAGCTGTCTTGGAAGAAATGCATCAGCACTCTTTCATCATTCGATTAAGCGGACATCCATCTGTAGTAAGAGCGAACATGCACCTTCGGACAAGTGTCTCCCTTATATTTATCAAAGGTGGGAGCTTTAAACTTCAGCGGTACCCTTAGGCCAGGCACCAATCCCATCGTGGTCATATCTAAACCAGAAGTATTCTGATTCACTACCCCCTTCATTTGTTCCTCAAGCATTTTGATCCTCTGAACAGGATCCACAGGTCCATCCATACCCTTACCAGAGAAGGCATCTTCTTGTTGGTCTTCCATCCAATTAACATTCTCATTTCCGTACCCATCATACCCATTGTTACGACCAAATCTAGTCTGATTCATCATAGGGCCCCGTCCTCTGTTACCATACCCTTGAGTGACCCCGGCAGGTCCAAAAGGCATCATTCCAGCACCATTTCCGTTACCGAATCCACCATAGGCCTGATTAGCATTACCAAAACCATCATATCCGAAACCCTGAGCGTTGAAGCCAAACTTCCCATCCTGGTTGACATAATCAAACCCCTGGTCGTTATAGCCGAGTCCGTTGTTACCAAAGCCGTTACCTCCATTGTTATCACCGCCCAGATTGGCGTCTTCGAATCCAACATTGTTAATGACAGTCTCATTACCAATTCCCGTATTACCATTCCCGGCGCCAGCGCCATTGTTCACATTCACAACAGGTATATTCCCCACAGGTGGAGCTATAGGCGTAGGAGTACCATCCCCATGAATGGTGTCAACATGTACAGAATTGTCGTCTTCGTTTCCATTCCCGGCATTTCTCTCCAACAATGGTTGCACCAAAGTTTGCAAGTTTTCCTGCCCCTTCACAATTGTCTCCATCGTCTGCATGAACAGCGCCAGCTTTTCACGCATCTCCTGCATCTCGTTTTGCATCTGGTCTATGACTCTTTTGCAATTGGTACGAGTAGAGTATCGATGAGGACGTTGACTTTCAATCCTGGAAAAACCTGGCGAGATGCAGGAAATGAGATACAGTTCAATAATTACCTGGTAATGCAATATGAATGTGTATGCAAATGCAACATGTGTCTGTGCATTAGGGAATATCACTCCCCAATTCTAGTGCCAATGTGCCAGTGCGGTGACAGTGATAGCAATAAGAAGCTCGAAACCCAATCATAGAAAACATCTCATACATTGCAGAAAATCCCATCAAGTCAGGAATACAATATTAACGAGCGTACAATAAGAAGGCATGACCTCAACCAACAATCCTGGTGATGGCCAGCGCAATGCAAATAAAGCATACACATCACTACATGAGATAGTCAAGTGCGACCATACGCCTGGTACTCCTCTAATAATCTCTTAGTCTCGGGATGATTTGGTTGAGTAAGCAAACCCTCGACAAGGAGATCTCTTCGCTTGAGAACACGTCGTAAATCACCAATAGATTCCTCCCATGCCCCTTCTCCAAAGCGGTCATCTAACTTCCGTTTCTGAGACACAACCTCCTTCTTGCACTCGACGGCTTTGTTCAATGAGTTCTGAAGACTATATCTTGTCATAACCTCCTCTTCATACTTTCTTTTGCTAGCCTTCAACTGATCTTCGAGTTCAGAAATTTGCTGCTTCAATTTGTCTTCCCTCTTTTTGTTGTTGGTTAGCGTAGCATTCCACGTTTTGTTGCACGAAGCGATTTCCCGGTAGGCGGCATCAAGTGACTTATTCTTGGAATCTAACATATCATGAGAGCTTCTGAATTCTTTCCCCAGGCGTTCACGTTTCTTTGTCTCTTCTGTCAGTTCGGCACCTAGCCTGTTTACCAACTCAGTCTGCTGTTGGAAGGAATACACAGCTTTGTTCTTCTCACTCCGGATTTGAGCCAATTCCTTCTCTAGCTCTTCATTGATCTTTATCAAGTCTTCTTTTTCTTTCACAACCCGCTCATAGACCTCAATAGCCACAGTAGTCGGTTCCTCAACTGGAATGGGAACGGGACGTGATACTGCTGGAAAAGGCATCTGCACCTATCTTACCCTCTCTTGAATCCACACCTTGTAAGGCATATAGGCTTGACAATCATTCTTGCCTAGTAATGGTTTCCCTTTCCTGCAGATATGATTCCAAGCATGCCGAAGCTTGGCCAAGAATTCCCCACTCAGGTCACCAGTGAAATACAGAGATTCCTGTATTTCTCCCTCCTTCGGTGGACTCTTCAAAGCATACCCAAACTGTCGAACCAACAAAGATGGGTTGTAATTAATACAGCCCTTCCTTCCAATTAGAGGAACGTTGGGAAACCCGGCGCAACTGAAGATAATCTCTGACCCCAATAAATCTCTGTCGAACCAGACAATGTCTTCTGAAGAAAGTCCCATTAGACGCTCAGACCATTCAGTTGTACCTGCAGACTCAACAAAAGGACCCTTCTTGGGGAGATGGCTCTCGAACCACATATTCAGCAATGGTACACAACAATGGACATTCTTCCCCCTTCTGTTTTCATTCTTATAATGCAAGGAATGATAGAAATCCCCAATCAAGGTAGGCACCGGGTTACCTGCAGCAAACAAGTGGAATGCATCCAAATCAACGAACTCAGGCAGATTAGGGAACAGTATAATCCCATAGATGCACAAGGCAAGAACAGCGTTAAACACGATCCAGCAACCACTTTTGGCGTATTCCTGAGCTTTGCTAACCAAGAACTTGAGAGAAAACCCCGAAACTCCATGCTAGGAAGTCAACAACAACTCTGCAGGATCCATATGCAAGGGAATAGCTAAGTCTTCCAGCTTAGGCTTAGCATCAAAGTGAATGAAGGGCACTCTGTTCTGAACTGGCAACTCTAGAAACTCAGCGTACTCCTCCATGGTTGGAGCCAAAATGAAGTCCTGGAACACAAAACACCTCAAGGAGGGATCATATAACTGCATCAATGTGTATAACCCATTCAGCTCGTATGTGGTTGGTCTACAAACCAAATTCAGCAGCTTCCCATAGCTCTTCCTAAAGCTTCTCTTCACATCATCGTCAGCTAGGGAAATCAGACCCAGCAGAGAAGTCACATCAGGGTTAGGCAACTTATATGCAACAGTCTTCCTCAAAGTAGTCTTCCTCAAAGTACTCATAATAACAGATAGCAGTCCGGAGCACTAGAATCGGGAAGTATGAAAATGCACCTGCAGCACAGACACACGTTAATGATATGCACATGATGATGCAAACAATGCAATATGCAAGGAATGCAACAAGGAATCAAGTGCCCCTGGCTGAGAAGCCCAATCCACAATATTGGCCTCAAATAGACCCACAAACTGCTCAAGACCATCCACAATGCTCCAACCTGGTCTCTGACAGCCCCAATAATATCGTCCTCAAATATCAACACCACTGAATCTCAATCAAGAAAACCGGTAATCTGGAGGTCAAGTTACCTGCATGTCCCAACCCCTCTCACAGGTAGGTGTCCTAATAACTGATACAAGGTATGACATCCTATGCGGTCGTTGGTGTCACAGACTTTCAATACGAATGATATGATACCCAGAAGGTGTGGCATCATCATGTCCTGAAGAGGCCTCACTTAGCCAACTTCCAAATGATCGGTCCCCAGAGTCGACAATCCAACTAACCAACAACCCCTTCAACCCAAAGGGTTGAAAAAGAAGCCAACCAGAAGAACCTCGTCTGAGCGTGGATTTCATGAGACACTAGTACATGCAAAGCATGCACGCGCCCACTAATTTCCACTCTAATTCTAGGTGCACTGAAGCCCAGGTCCGGCTTATCTCTCAATCATAGAACCCCCTCATACCCACAGCAATAATAACAATAATATAATGCTGAATGTAAAATACAGAAAACGTAAATCCATACAAAACCCACGACGGGAAAACAAGCGCTAGGATTGACTCGCGTAGGGAACCGTTGGAGTCCCTAGCAGAGTCGCCAGCTGTCGCTACTGTGAAAATCGGCGCCGGCTGAACAGAAGAGTCGCCACCGTGCGTTATTTATCCCAAAGGAGGGAAAGGAAACGCTCGAAGTAAACCTACCGCAAAGACGGGAAAGGAATGGTCATCGCAACCAAATCCTGGATTCGGGAGTCGGTTATGCAAGGGGAAGGTATTAGCACCCCTCACGTCCGTCGTACTCGACGGGATCCACGCTTGTTTTCTAGTACGGATTGTTATTTTATCTACTCTACAGGTCTGGGGTAAAAAAGAAAAGAAAATGACTCGGCAAAGTATCGCACTTTATGCCTATGTATTCCCGTCTAGAACGAGAAATCAGAGTCAACGTAGTTCGCCTACCTACGGGAAAGGAGGGGAAGGTTGCTCGCTAGGATATCGCATCCTATGCCTACGTACTTTCATACAGCATGAAAGATCAGAGCAAACATAGTTCGGGCCACGGAAGACACAGATTTGTCTGTTTATCTTTTATCATTCTGAAAAAGGTTTTCTCCTGATTACGGGTCCAAGTGGACAAAAATGACACTTTGACTGGTTTTCAGTCTTTTACGCAAGAACTGTCTTTTATTGATGTTAGAAATCTTATTACTGTGTTTTGAATGATTTTGAGATAGAAGAGAAAGAACTCTAAAACCTAGGGTTTGAAATGGGAATCAAAACTACCCTAATGTTGTCATGCATGGATTAACACCTAATGGCTGTCATATTTCTCTCTTGCGCAGAGAGAAACAGAGATCCTAGGGGATAAACGGAAAAGAAACAACATATATACAGTAAAGCAGTAAAATGCATGAGATGCAGCAATACAAGCGAGGCAAGGGAGTCCCACTCAACCTCGAACCTGAGAAAACAATAGGCAAAGTGAAACGGCTTCACTTCAAACCTAAGGGGAAAATTAACAAACAATACAGCAAAGAAAAATAAACTCCAAAACCAGCTCTGACAGCACACCAGCTCCTACAGCAGCAGCTCTAAAAAAGCATCAAACTCTTACAGTTGATAAACAGCAAAAACAGCAACCTTCAAATGAATCCCAAAATCAAACTTCAATGGCCTCCAAGCTTTCGATAAGCTTCATCCTCAAGGCAAGCACTCCAGAAGAGAATCACTTAATAGAATGAGTCGGAATGATAAAACAGCTTGTTGACGACCAAAGGAAGCCTATAAGTGTTTATCATCATGAAAGACTGGTTCCCTCAAAGTTCTACCTCTAAGGTAAGGCCACTTATCCCTCCAAAGGAGAGAGGTGAATACCCTAGAGGGACTTTATGTCATAAAGAGGAATGGAAGCACAAAAAGCTATCCATGCTTGTACAAAGAATTTGGTCTATTCTAAGGCTCTGCTTATCCCTATTTCCTATGTCTTCAAAAACATCTTCAAGCACAAGAATATTCATGCATCCCACTTTAATTTCCATCTTCAATCTTCTCTTATGCTCCTTCATGCTCCACAAGCCCAATCCAAGCCCCATACCCCATAGCAAAGCCCAACCCCAAGCAAACAATACAAAAGCCCATAATGGCCACACCAAACAATCACACTATTTACAAAAATCAAGTAAAATAGTAGTATGTTATTTAAAATCCTAAAATTAATTCTAAGGGGATCTATACATCTACCTTACATACCCTATATTTCCAAGCTACTAATTCAAGCTAAAAACCCAAAATCTAAGTGTTATGATGCACCTATGTCAAGTTTAACCCTAATTCTAGTCACCCTAATGTTGATGGTTCAAAACTATCCTAAATTAAATCAAAAAATGTGAGATAAATCTCTAAGGGAACCTAATACTCTAATCTAACCATAGGAAAAAGAATCACATCAAAGTATGAAAGGAAATGGCTAAACAAAATTCAACAAAATGGATATACAAACTAAAATGCAATAAAAGCAACTAAATGTGGAAGTTCACCAAAAATATAAAAAATGATTAAAATACTAATTTTATTTTTTTATAATTTTCTTGAGACATTAATGAGAATGATAAAAAAAATCCCATGTAAAAATGACTATTTTTGAATTTATTATGATTTTTTGAGTTCCTATATGTAGGGGTGTACGCGGGTTGGGTTGGACCGGGTTCGCCTTAACCCGTTACCCAACCCGTTCAACTTTCAATGGGTTGAGTTTATCATCAAACCCGTAATTCTACTTTAAAAACCGACCCGAATCAACCCGGATATTTACGGGTTGGGTAGGGTTGGGTCCACGGGTTGTGTATATAATAATTATTATTTTCAATTTAAAAAATCTATAACACAATTCAATATAATTTTGCATATTTCAAACAATTAAATTATTTACGTAGTGGAGACAAATCCTACATATAAAATAGAATAATTAAAAATATAACAATTAAAATTTTGAAATGTATTTTCTTTGTCATAAAAAATATTAAGATACATATACACCATTAATTATTTATATATTTTCATTAATATACCTTAATTTATAAAAATTTATTAGTTATTTTGATACTCAAATGTTATCCATTACAAATATATATCAACATATGTAAAACAAATATATAATAATATACAGTATATATTAGTTGTTTTGATACTCAAATGTTACCTTTTCTAGCACATGCTTAAAAGTAGGTCCGTAAACTATCATATATATTAACACTTAATAATATATAAAATTCCATAAAATATCATTTCCATAAAATTCATAAATTCTAAATAATTCAAAAGCAAATAAACATCACTTAGTCTTAAAATGACATAGATGTATTGGTCCAAAATTGGTCTAATAGCACCAAAATCTAACAGCAACTATAAAAGATTCCAGCACCAGCAGTGAAAGGTTTAGCAACAACAGAAAATCCAGCAACAGTAGCTGTAAAAGATTCCAGCAACAACAATGAAACGTTTAGCAACAACATAAAATCCAGCAACAACAGTTAAAAGTTTAAGCAACAATAGTCAAAAGAAGAAGAAAAAAACCAACACTAGAAAATACCTTAAAATCTAGTAGTAACAGTTTAAGCATGATTAATATTAATAATAATGTTTAATTATAATAATAATAATAATTTAATGTGTGATTGAAAACTGGAAGGAAAGTGCAAAAGATCTTTGTGTACGTTACAATTTACAAAGTTATAGCAACTTTAAAATTTATAAATAATAATAATATAATAATAATAATAATAATTAATCATGTCACGTCAACGGGTTGGGTCAACGGGTTCATGGGTTTAGAAACTAAAACCCAATACCCGAACCAAATCTATACGGGTTGTTACGGGTTGGGTCGGGTATACCCGTAAATGAATGGGTCTGGGTAATTAGTGGGTTGGTTCGGTTTGGGTAGGCGGGTTTGCGGGTCGACCCGCACCCATGAACACCCCTAATTATATGGTTAGTATTAGTGTTAGAATTAATAATCTGATACGGGATAAATTTAGCGCTATGTTAAGCAATCTTAGCATAATCTATAAGGAAGATCATACTATGGGAGGCCGGTAAATAATAATTTACGTACCATACACATTAGAGATATGATAGAGATCATACTCCTAAAAAATATAGCACAAGTAAAAACCAAGGAGGGATCAATCACTAAGGCAAGGAGATTGGTCCATTACATCAATCAATCCTTCATGACACTTAGGACATACTTATGCATCAATCCAAAGTACCTCGAATGATCAATGATCAATCAAATAGTAGACTTCAAATGATGAAAGTTTATCAAGCATCAATCCAAACCTCATGAACAAGATAGACAACAAATCATCCAGTTGATCAAGAGAAAAGAAAAGGAAAAAAGAAAGAGAAAGAAAGATGAAGAGAGGACCAAATTAAATCAATACTCAAGATTACTTCATCGTCAATTTCAATCATCTTTCTTGGTGGATTAAGGCACAAAATCTATCAACAACACAAAGCACCAAAAATGAATCAAAAGATTCATTTAATGATAGATTTGTATTTATGAAGGTTCATCAAACCTCATTAACACCCAAGATCTATTAAAATTAAGGAGAAACTTGATCAACAAGTTATGATTCAAGGCAACAAACAACAACCAATCAAAATGCATAAAAAGGATTTTTAAATTAATTTTAAATTGAAAATAAGAGAGAAAATGAGAAAAAAGCTCCTAAAACACAAATCGAAGTTTAAGAAAATTACTACAAGTCAAAAACAACTTGAGGATCATATTAAAATTTTTAGAGAATTTAAAAATGCATAAAAGTAATGTTAAACTATTTTAAATGCATGAAAAATGAAGAAATGAATGAAAATTAGTAAATGATGAAATAAAAATATGGAAAATAGCTCAAAAAGTAGAAAATATTTTTATGAAACTATGAAAAAAAGTGGAGTGAAAAATGTTAATGAATCTATTTTTCACGAATTTTTGAAATTAAATGACAAAATGAAAATATAGAAAATAAAATAGCAAACTAGAAAATACCACAACCCTTGAATCTGTGTTGACTAACCAAAGTATGTACAATGAGAGGTCCAGATCTGTCGTGTATAATGGACTTTAAGTTACAAAAAACACGTTGGATTATTAAAATACGTGAGCCATTGGATCTACGTGGACTGACCAAAGTACGCGTATCCAAAGGTCCAGATCAAAGGCACACAATGGGGATTAAGTGAAATAATGCATCTAATCCATTTTAAACTTAAAACAAACTCCGATCACCTTCTAATCTCCGGTCATCTTCTCCGGTTACTCATCACCATAGTTTTGGCAAATGGTAACATTAGAGAATGAGACCACAACCATTGTGACCATTATCTCATCACAAATCCAACAATATGCTTCATTTTCATTTATTGAAAGTGAGCATAGAGAATTTCAGAGAAAACTCAGCAAAAGAGAAAACACGAAAAGAGAAATTAAATGTCAAAGAAGAGCAATCAACACCAGATAAGTTAGGGGAAACGTTCAAGGAAGATCAAACTACATTGTGGTAACTTGTTTGAGTGAAAATGAAGCCTCAAACTGCCTTGTCCAAATGTGATCAGAAGAGGTTGAAAGGTGGATCTGATTAGCATAATTTGAAGAGTCTTAGAGCTTGATTCTTGTTGCAGAAGCTGCAGAGAAGTACGATGGAGCTATTGGAATCAAGAAATAAGGTTGAAATAACTCAGAAATTGGAAAGGAAATCAAAAAATTTAAGAGTAAAGTGTGAGCTCGAGCTAGGGTTCTAGGGGATTTCTAAGCTTTGTTTTTAGTGCAAATGAGCCTTCTATTTATAGTTGATAAGAATGAAACTCATACGTGTGATAATTAGCTTGAATCTGTGTGACCATTCTATGCAATTTCAAGTCGTTTTTGCTCTTTACACGTCACTTAACATCATCGAGTCTTAATCATGTGCACATATTGAATTACAATTCAGCATTGGATGGATTTGATAATCTGACCATGGACCATAACTCAGTTTCAGGTAGCCATGTTCATAGCTAGGCCAAATAAAACCTACTCGTGCATTTCTTGATTTTCTTTGAGCCAAATGATCTATTCATGGAGTAGAATACAATGCAATAGGAACCAATCCAAAGGATGTTGGAGGTGAAAATGGCACGAGGTAAAAGTTGAGGTCATGGCCCTGAAAATCAGGTCAGGCATTAGGTTAAACAGGTCATGACCTAGTTTTATGCATAAATGGCCTTCAAGATTTGAGGTCCTTAGTGCATGAATTGATGTTTGACCTCCAAAGTAAAGTTGTAGAGGACATGAAGAGGGATATTTAGAGAAAATAAGCGCCCATAAAAATTGAATATTGAAGTAGTTATGATCTTTGGAAGTTAGGCATGCGAAGCTTGAACTTAGGCCAAAAACTTCTAAGTCCACAAGATGACCTATAATGTCTTCAAACTTTTGGTGATCTTCCAAGTATAATTGGCTCTTTACTTGTGAAGAGAAGTTGGGTAGGATGTCAAGATGAGTCATTTTCCCAAAAGAAGCGCTCAAAATGTTGAAGTATGAAGAAATTCTGAAGTCTTGAACTTAGGCTTAAAATGTTGACTTATTGGTCAAACTTCCTTGAACAAACTTGTAACCTTTGGACTTTTCTTGCATTTCAAAGCACATTGATGATCTCATGGCTCAAAATGGTGTACCCTTGATTGTTACTTGATGAATCATGCAATGGCTTGATGAAATTTGTTGATGAAGGCATGGAAATAAACACATGAACCTTGGAAATTTCTTGAGAAACAAGCCATCCAATCTTGAGATATCTTTGATAAAATGAAGTTGAATGATGCTTGGTATTGCACCTCAAAATTTGACCAACCGGTTCCCATATCTGGCTTATGTTTCGACGCATTTTGCATTCACATTCGCATATTGCATGCATTGCAATTTTCTCAGTCATGTTGATTTTATCGGGATTGCAGCCCCTGGTGTTTCAGGAATTTCAGGCCAGTTTGAATAAGCGGATTTGGAGAATTGGTGCTCGTTCCCTGTGTTTTCAGGCCATCTCGGGGTCCGGGTTTCGTTATGGTTGCGCAATCGTTTTATAATCGATTTAATCGGCCTCCTGGCATTTTTTTAGGATTTTTCTTTTATTTTCTAGATTTTTAATGCATTTAATAGATTTTTAATAGGGTTATTTGCTTTTTAGATAGTAAATAGGTTAGTATTTTGTTTTTAGAATTTAGTAGATATTGTTTTAATAGTTTTTTAGATTTTTAAATAAATATTCCTTTTTTTTAGAGATTTAATAGATTTTAATTTTTTTTTAGATATTAGTTTTATCTTAAATAGAATATTTTTTAAAATAGATATAACTAGATATTACTTTTCTTAAATAAGAATAGATTTTTAAATAGATATTAATGTTTTTTAGATTTTATTCGATTTTAATTGTTTTTTTCAAATTTAATAGAATAGATTTTTTTAAAAGGATTAAATATTTTTAGATTTTATTAGATTTTATTTGATTTTTCAGATTTAATTAGAATTTTTAAATAGTTTTTTTAGATATTAAATAAATCTTTTCTATTTTTTTTAATAGATTAATTAGGGTTTTATTATTATTTTTCGTTTATGCTTTAATTAGGATTAGTTAGAGGTCTTAATTAGGTTTTTTTATTATTAATTTCGTTTTATTTTTTTTAGGGTTAATTAGGTCTTAGAGTTTAATTCAGGTAATCAGGTTTAATGCTTTAATCAGGTCATTAGTCTTAATATTGGGCCAATTATCCATAAATCTTAGAGGCCCAAGTCCAGAATTTCGCCACTTGTCATATAAATAGAGTGCCACGCGTGGGTCCACTCTTTCAGCCACCTCATTTCTCAGACTCCCTCAGAACCCGCCACCTCACTCTCCACTAAGTCTCTCTCTCTGCCACTTGGATGCTCCTCCCTCTCTCCCCCCTCCACGCGTCTCTCTCTCCCTCCTTCTACTGCCACGCGTCTCGCCATCGGTTTCCCACCGCCGGCCATGCAAAGATCACTGGACCACCACGTCTCCTCCGTAATTGTCGCCGGAATCTGCTAACCTCGCCGGAAAACTCATCAGAATTTGCGTGTTTCCAGAATCACCAAGGATTTCTCCCAATCTTCTTCACCAATCTTCATCGAACACTCACCGGAGACACAACAAGACGCCGGAAAATCACAAGATCATCAAGATCCGTCTACCGTTTTTCCAGAAAATCACCTCCAACTTCATCGTTCGTTCATGAATCTCTAGATCCTTCAGAATCACGCTCCTCCATAGAACATCAGATTCATCAGCAATCCATCTACATCTTCATCAATCATCATCAGTTTTTCCAGATTTCTCCAGATATCAACAATTTTCGAGGATCTTCAACGAACAATCTTCAACCAGTTTTCCAGATTTCGTCCGTGCTTCGTAGATCTTCATAGAGCCTTCTCCAGATCTTCTTCAAGACTTTCGTCAGAACCTCTTCGTCATCTGTAGATCTCCAATAGCATCCTCATCCAGGTTTTTTTCTCTTCTCATCCGATCCATTGCATGTTAGTGATAAGTTGTTAGATGTAGACTTAGGGTTTTGAGGTTAGCTGGTTTGAATGATTAGGTTTGAGCATCGAATTTCTGTGAGGTGAGTAGGTTAAAGATTGGTACGGTGAGCTGAGTTTTGGTTGTTGAGTGATGGCGGCGTGGATTTTGTTGAAGGATTTTGCTGGCGATTTGAATGTAGGATGAAGTTTGTATGGCTGGTTTAGGTTGATGAGGTTTGTCTCTGAGGAGGTTTTGTGGTGCGCTTGAGAGATTGAAGGAGTTTCAGAGAGGGAGAATCAGAGCGCCGTTTAGGGTTTCTTGGTTAGGGAAGATGAACAGTAGCAGTGTGAGGGAGAGTTAGAGGAGTTTAGGGTTTTGTTGTGCTGGTAAGGTTGGATTGGATTAGGGCTTAGGCCCAGTTACGGGGATTGCTAATCCTACTCCCCGTTTCCCATTCGCACCCCCACTCCCATCTGTGTTGTGTTCTGGGCCTTAGGCCAGGTTGCTATTTGCACCCCCCGTTTGGGGCCCAAACATGAATCACCCAGCGAATCATTACTTTTCACCCCCCCCCCCCAGGTTTATGGTTTTACATTGTTTTTCTGGATTAGTAATGGGCCCAGCGTTTTTGATGCTTGCACCCCCCTCCTGGGCCCAATGCATTTCTGAACTGCAGAAATTACTTGTTGCCACCCCTGTTTTTTTTTAATTTTGTTTGAATTTTCATATTGTTTTATGTTTGCATATAGGTAGGGGTGTTCATGGGTGCGGGTCGACCCGCAAACCCGCCTACCCAAACCGAACCAACCCACTAATTACCCAGACCCATTCATTTACGGGTATACCCGACCCAACCCGTAACAACCCGTATAGATTTGGTTCGGGTATTGGGTTTTAGTTTCTAAACCCATGAACCCGTTGACCCAACCCGTTGACGTGACATAATTAATTATTATTATTATTATTATATTATTATTATTATTTATAAATTTTAAAGTTGCTATAACTTTGTAAATTGTAACGTACACAAAGATCTTTTGCACTTTCCTTCCAGTTTTCAATCACACATTAAATTATTATTATTATTATAATTAAACATTATTATTAATATTAATCATGCTTAAACTGTTACTACTAGATTTTAAGGTATTTTCTAGTGTTGGTTTTTTTCTTCTTCTTTTGACTATTGTTGCTTAAACTTTTAACTGTTGTTGCTGGATTTTATGTTGTTGCTAAACGTTTCATTGTTGTTGCTGGAATCTTTTACAGCTACTGTTGCTGGATTTTCTGTTGTTGCTAAACCTTTCACTGCTGGTGCTGGAATCTTTTATAGTTGCTGTTAGATTTTGGTGCTATTAGACCAATTTTGGACCAATACATCTATGTCATTTTAAGACTAAGTGATGTTTATTTGCTTTTGAATTATTTAGAATTTATGAATTTTATGGAAATGATATTTTATGGAATTTTATATATTATTAAGTGTTAATATATATGATAGTTTACGGACCTACTTTTAAGCATGTGCTAGAAAAGGTAACATTTGAGTATCAAAACAACTAATATATACTGTATATTATTATATATTTGTTTTACATATGTTGATATATATTTGTAATGGATAACATTTGAGTATCAAAATAACTAATAAATTTTTATAAATTAAGGTATATTAATGAAAATATATAAATAATTAATGGTGTATATGTATCTTAATATTTTTTATGACAAAGAAAATACATTTCAAAATTTTAATTGTTATATTTTTAATTATTCTATTTTATATGTAGGATTTGTCTCCACTACGTAAATAATTTAATTGTTTGAAATATGCAAAATTATATTGAATTGTGTTATAGATTTTTTAAATTGAAAATAATAATTATTATATACACAACCCGTGGACCCAACCCTACCCAACCCGTAAATATCCGGGTTGATTCGGGTCGGTTTTTAAAGTAGAATTACGGGTTTGATGATAAACTCAACCCATTGAAAGTTGAACGGGTTGGGTAACGGGTTAAGGCGAACCCGGTCCAACCCAACCCGCGTACACCCCTACATATAATTGTGCTAACATTTATTTTTATGCCATTTACTTTTATGCAACTTTATTTTATGTCATTTACTTTCTTACTCCTTATATATATTGCTTTATTGTTATTATTATATATCATATTGTTTATGTTTATGTCTTCTTTCTTTGTCTACTTGGATCTTTCTTTTTGTTTCTTTTCTTAAGACATTAATAAAGGCAAAACCATTAAAAGACTTGATTGTTTCATTCGACTATTGGCTATTATCCATTGCTTGGAAGTTGGACTTATGCACTTAGAATTATGTTATTGATCTTATGCTTTGGATATGTGACTTGAGACTTTGGAATTCATCTGGTATCTTGACCTTGGATTGACTTTTGGAAAAATTGGCTATGTTACCTCATCTTTGGCCTTGGCTTAAGTTCTTCTTTATCTGATACTTGGTTATTTCTCTGTTTATTTGGTTGCTTATTGCTTAATACAAAGGATGGGAGTTTTGGCTTAACTTATGTCAAAAGCTTGCTATCTTGGTTAGATCTTTCCTTCCCTAGATTTTATTTTGTGCATTAGGATAGTCTCTTCATCTCCTCCCCTTCTTTAATTTTCAAAATCTTTTTCCTTTTTCAAAACTTTCTTGTTTTCAAACTTGAACCACTTTCTTAATAAACCTTGACTTTGTCAAGTGATTTTCAAACTCTTTTCTTGAATAAGTACTAATTCATCTTAAGCATATCAAGACCACTTTCATAAGACTTAAAAAATACATAACCCATTCAAATCATTTTGTGTCCTTTGCGCACTTTCTTTTTTAAAACCTTTTCTCAAGGTTTAAACTTGAGTAATTTTCATAGCTGAGATATAAATCTCTTATCCCCATAGTGATGTTTGATGTTGATTCTTTTCCACTTGAGAGAGTTAGTGTCATACTTGTTGATCTCTATCCAAGTTGGAGCCCTTCTCAATAGTGATGCAAAGGTCCATTTTTATATACTTGTGGATGATTAGTTGAGTTTTCTCCTTAAAATGATAAAATATCTTTTTCATTTAAAATCAATCAAAACAAACTCTTTTGTCATTTTTACCATGAACTATGATGTTTTGATCCTCCATTGCACTTTGTGGGTACGTAGGCACTAGGGTCAGGAAGTCTTGTTAAACACCAAAAACCCTGAAAAAATATTTCTCTTCTCATCTCCTCAATCTTTTGCAAACAACACCTTTTTAAGTCAAACATAGATTTTCAAGAGGTTCCTATAGAGTACTATAGATGTTTTGGATGCTAACACTTTCCCATTACATAACCAACCCCTATACCCTTTGTCTTTCTGTTTTATTAGTTTTGTTTTAAAACTTCTGCGGGTTTTGTTCGTTCTTTTCCCCATTCCTTTGGAAAAATAAAAGTGTGGTGGAGACTCTTGCTTTATGAGTTAAGTTAATCAATAACTTAATCTCAATTTTTCTGCTACAGTGAGAAACCAAGAGCTAAATTTATATAAGAAGAAAGCATTATATGATTTGAAGCAAGCTCCAAGAGCTTGGAACAAAATAATATATGGTTTCCTATATGAGGTTGGCTTCAAGAAATGTGTGTTTGAGCATGGAGTGTATGTGAAGACAAATTCAAGTGAAGGAGTGATTATCTTTTTCTATATGTAGATGACTTGTTGTTAATAGGCAGCAACAGAAAGTGAATTTCTAAGTTCAAGGGTGAACTTATGACAGAATTTGAGATCACCGACCTTGGTCCCATGACATACTTCCTTAGTATTGAGTTCCACAAGTTCAAAAAGAGATTTCTCATGCACCAAAGAAGGTATACACTTGAGATGTTGAACAAGTTTGAAATGGAGCATTGTAATGCTGCTATTACTCCGGCTGAACCAAGTTTACAATTGTCGATGAATAAGGATGAGCAAGATGTTGATCCTACTTAATATAGGAGGTTCGTTAGATCCTTGCATTATTTGTTCAATACGTGACCGAATTTGGCGTTTAGTGTCAACATTGTGAGTAGATTCATGGGAAGACCGAAAGTGTCTCACTTGGCAGCAGTCAAGAGGATCTTGAGATATGCCAAAGGTTCTGTTGGCTACGGAATTCTCTTCCCTGCAGCACATATGGGCAGAAAATGAAATTTGCTCGATTTTACCAATTACAATTGGGGTGGAGATGAAGATGATCAAAAGTCTACAGCTGAATACATATTTATGTTCGGTACAACACCAATCTCATGGTGTTCAAAGAAGGGACCAATAGTTTCACTCTTGTCTTGTGAGACCTAGTACATTGACATTTTGTTATATGTGTGCTAAGCTGTGTGTGTTTTATGAATCTATTGGAGGGGTTAGACAGTGTTAGATGCCCAATTGTGCTTATTTGAGCTATCAAACATGGGCATCTTTCGCTCTTTTTTGTCTAGTTTCTATTCAAAATCGCCATGCTTTTGTTGATATGCAATTTTATGTGAAATGCTCTTGGTCCTTTTAATTTGTGTGTTATTGTGCATTATTTGAGCATGAAAGAGTAGAATTTGAAGACACAAGAAAGTTGACAAAGGAATCAAGAAAGAACAAGAGCAAAAGCATGTTCGCTAGGCGAACATCTGGCAAGTGTTGCAGCGAGCTGTTCGCTAGGAGAGCCCGTAGCGAGCTGCTGGCGAACACTCCCAGACTTGGGCAAAATCAAAATGGCATCATTCGTCGGCAGCGAGGAAGGTGGCGAAGAACTCGCTAGGCGAGCACCTAGCGAGCAAGTAGCGAAGCATTCCAGAATCTTTTCCTCAGTCCTCGCTAGCATGTTCGCTAGGGGAGGCTATAGCGAGAGTTCCCTGTGAGCTCGCTAAGCGAACAAGGTCGCAAGCGTGATAGGACAACAACTTTTTCTATAAGTAGCTATTTGTACTTTTTGAGACAATACCATATTTTTACTAGTTCTGTTTTTAGAAGGGATTTTTGTGACCTAGAAACCTAATATCTCTCATTTCTTCATCTCTTAACATTATTCTACAAAAGGAAGGTGGATTCTCATCCAAGTTGGATTCTTCGACTTGGATGTTCATCAACCTTCTTCTGAAACTTCTTGTGCAAGCTACCATGAAAATGAGTAGCTAAGTTCTTCATTTTGTCAAGTTTAGATGTAGGTGATCATTAAGCTTTTGTATGTATATGGATGATCTTCATTTGTAAACTCTTTGATGATGAATATATGGTGAAAACCTTGCTTTATTTATAACTCTTTGTGTTGGTTTATGAGTGAAAGATATTTTTCAACTCTTGACCTAGGTTTTCATCCATCTATTTTCTTAAGCTAGAAATAGTTTTAAATGTGGTTGTTCATGAAAATGTTAAACCTAAATGTTGTCATTTTGATAGATTGTGTGAGAAATCAACAATGGATCAAAATGGGAAAAATCACAATGTGAGTTAGAAATAATCACATTGGGAGGATATTGTGAATGTGTTTATCATCTAAAGGAGTTTATGCATATTGTTGATCGAACATATACAAGCAAAGTGATTACCGAACCCTAACTTTGACAATATTTATTAAATCGTAAAACCAATCTTTTACCGCAATTTATTACTTTTTATGCAATATACCGTGACTAAAAACCAAATCCATTTTGTTACTATAAAGTTAAGAACTTGACAACTGTCGAACGGCGGCAATATCTCAGATTACCTGTGGAGACGATAACAAAAACCCGACACTTTACCACTGCTCTAACAGGCAGCAGTGAAGTTGAGGCTATTACACTCCTGGTTGACAATGTTTCAGCGACTAATCTTTTTAAGAACCCAATTGCACATGGAAGGAGTTAGCATATTGGGATGAGGTTTCACTACTTGAGGGAAGTTATTAGTGAAGGAATATTATGACTGAGATATTGCAGAAGTGAAGACCAACTGGATGATTTTTTGACTAAGCACTACTGCAAAAAATGTTTGTTACCTCGAACTTGAAGTGCATAATACCTCAGCTATAGAAGCGAGGTAATTGCGGGCGACATGATAATTCACAACTTATTAATTCAATGTTATTAAAACTGAGAGGTAAAGTTAAATGTGCATGGATTCGAACTCCAACAACAACACTTTTATTATTTTCAAAACTAGCGTATATTTCATCTTGGTTTATCTTGAAAACGAGGGGTTAGATAATTTCTTTTTTTTTTTTATTTTTATTATTACATTGTTTACCCAGAATATTACATTGTTTAAAATAAAACTCAAATTCCCTAGAGAACAATGTAAAAATCAAATTCCTTGAAGATCTAGACTTTAGATCTTCGAATTATTGAATCTTGGGGAAGATCAAATATTGGGTGCAAGGTTTGTGTCTTCGGATATTGCATGCATTTGATTATGAAGTAAAACAAAATAAGGGTTAGATAAATAAAATCAATATTCAAATATATGATTTTATACTTAAATAAATATTTAAGAAAAGAAACCTTAAACCCAAGTAATTTTCTACTCTTGCAATCCATCTTAGAGAACTTTTCCAAACGTCTTTATGTTTCAAGCGCTTCATGTTTCATTTAGGTTAGATTTTCAAAATTCAACATGCTTTTGTAACAGATGTCCTTTAGGTTTCACGCGGATCACTAATGGCAGATTCTTAAGTATTGATAAACATTAAATGGACGACAAAGATTTGTTTAAGGGTAAATAGTAAAAAAAAAACGCTTAACTAACCCCTCAGCCAAGAAGAAAACCGAGGTGAATAAGCTGTTTTTTTAAAATTACATTGTTTATATATAATATTACAAATACATTGTAAAATATTTTTTCCAATGAGAATTTTTATTTTCTATCTTGCAATTTATCGCATGGATCTGTAGTAGCAACTCGTGATAGAAATCGACGGGGGTGACTATAAAACTGAGGTTTTGTTTTAACTATTACCTCGGTTTTCTTTAAAACCGAGGTGACTATTTCTTTTGTTTTTTTAAAATGCATTGTTTACATAAAACATCAAAAAACATTGTTTACAACAGATCTTAGGCGATATCCAGATTTTGTTGGATACCTATTAAAACAAATATTTTTGAAACAAGAATGAATTTCTGCACTTACAATCTATCAACTGAGTACTCTTCAAAGATTGAGCTAGTTCCTTTCTTTGTTGGTTAAGCTCCATTCTTTGGGTAACCTGAAGCAGGAATTCTTTTTTGCACTTGCAATCTATCAACTGGGTACCCTTCTTTAACTAAGGATTTCTCCAAAAAAATACAACAGCAACAACAACATCAACACCATTATGTGAGATAGATTGTAAGGGCAGAAAAAATATTTTGTTCAAGATAGAAGAACATTGAAGATTTTTTTTGTCTTGCAATCCATCCCAAAGAATGATGCTTGCGAGTTTGACAAGTACTTTTCATATAAGTAAAGATTATGGTAAAATCTATTTAACAAGTACTTTTATAGTAAAATCTAATTATTTTATACCTCGATTAAATAGAAAACCAAAAGGTTAGAACATTTTGTTTACACTTATAAATAAATAAAATCATAAACTGCAATAGTTGGGAATCGAAGCTTGTACTGAGTTTTTTTTCACCTCGGTTATTTTAAAAATCGAGAAAACTTATGTTTTTTTTTTAATTTTTTTAAATAATAAAAAACAATGCGTATTGACTTTATACCTCAGTTTTGTATTGTTTGAGGTGAAAGTTTTGTCATGAAAAGTGTTATTTGTTGTAGTAAGGGGAGTCACAAATGATGTGCTCAAGAGGTTGAAGATGAACATGAGTATGAAAGACTTGGAGCACTTGAATTAAGATGGTGTGTTAAAAGTGATTTTGGTAATTCAAGTGTTGTAATCGGTTAACACGGGAGTGTAATCAATTATAACAAAGTGATTTTCACTTATATGCTGAAGAACAAGGCAAGCTATTGAAGTTGTAACCAGTTAACATCTGAGGTTAATTAGTTACCACTGAAAGTATTTTTATCTGTAGTGTCAGTTGTAAACGATTAACCATTTGGTATAACCAGTTACATGCCCAAGTATTTGCAATTATCAGTTATGTACTTGAATGTTTTGGGTCTCAATCATTTTGTAATACTTGTATAAATATCTTGGAAGCATCATCATCATAGTTGTTGAAAGTTAATGCAATTCTCTCTCTCTATTACAATTTTGTCTATCATTGTTCATTAATCATTTGGTTCAAAATTCTAACATTTATCATATGTTATTTACTACAACATGTTAGAATATTTTATAATATTAATATTATTTAATTATTGTATTTCAATAATTATTACGTGGACATATATATTTTAATCATATCAGCTATTTATTAAAAATTAAGAGCGTTAATTCATTAACTGGTCAAATAAATTTAAAATGCTAATTAGATTTCTATTTAGTAATTAATTAATTAGATATGAGCTCAAATCATGACCCATTTGGAAATAATGAGAACTCTAATTGGTCATCACACTATATATAGGCTATGATTCCCGATATACCATACATAAGCAGTTTATCTTTTCTCCCCATCTAAAGAGAATTTGAGGCATTAGGAGTACCGGTTAAGGAATAACCACAAGCCAACTGGTGTTCGTCATTTGTCTCTCTTTACTTTGTGTTTCAAGAAAGTATAAAGTTTTCATGTCAATAGTTTGATTATCCAAGTATTCCTAATCTCAATCCTTACTAAATTAACATGTTGTAGATCCTAGTTTATATATATGCTCATATGGTTTCTGCACTAAAGTAAGATTATAGTTTTAATCTTTGTTATTGAGCATGTTGTATAATTATTATTAAATTACTTTCAACAAGTGGTATCAGAGCAGATCTTCATGTTTAGTTTATTGAGATTTATGCTCTAAACATCAATGTTTTATTTATTTATTTATTTTGGATCATGAAACATATATTTGAAATTCATGATTTTTTCTTTCAATATTGATATATATTTTTTAAGAGGCATGGAGATTTAATGAAAATTTTTTAGTATTTTTTTGTTACGCTTATTATGAAGTTTATGGTTTGTGTCTTATATTTATTTTCAAAAAGATTTATATGGATTTAGGATCATTCATATTTTGTGTGAATCTTTGAAAATAATTTTGGTTATAGTATATATTTAAATGATATTTGTTTTAGTGATCACATTTAAAATTATACTCATGATTTGAAAACTGTAATATCATGATGATGATCTATTTTAAGTTATAATTCTTATAATTATATTTGTGATAATTGAAAGTTTTGAATTTGACATAGAAACTACATGATAAAAAATTGTTGAAAAATTAAAATTTGAATATTTTTTGAAAGATAAATATTTGTGAAAATTTTAGTTTTTTTTTTGGAGATATGTCATTTAATATATATTATGTTAAATATGTTGAGAATCCTAAAATCTATTTTGTTTTAAAGAAGTTTAATTCTCAACAGTTTATTAATGACTATAGATAATATATTTAAAAATATATATATATTCATGTCAATTATTTGGAAAAGATAAATATTGAATTTAAATCTTATTTTGGTAATTTAATTCTTGGTTTTGAATTTTAAAAAAAATATTATCAAATCTTTTTATTTAATTTTTTAATTATTGTTTTATCTTTCAATTTGATTTACAAAAATTCTGCACATGAATTTAAAATTTTGAGAGATAAGAAATATACTAATTTGTTTAATATATTTAGTTATTATATATTATTTATGGAAATTTTTTTAATGTCTCTCAAAATTATAAGGTAAATCTAAAGATTTGATTCTTTAAATTTTAGATATTTTGGATTTTAGAATTGATTTTATTGATTCTAAAATAATTTATTTAAATAATTATTTGGTGCATATGTCAATTTGTTATATATATTTAATTTGATTGGAAGATCAATTACCTTTATATAACACTTAAGAGTAAATCTCGAAATATTGTGATCCGATTTTGGTAAGTACAAAATATTGTGCATGAGGTGGTGCCACTCTACACTCCACAATAAAATGGAATTGCAAAAAGAAAGAACAGAACCATCATGAACATGGTGAGAAGTCTGTTGAATGGAAAGCATCTACCCAGAGAATTATAGGGAGAAGCAGTTTCGACATCAACATACATATTAAACAGATGTCTGACGAAGAAGTTTGAAGGAATCACACTAGAAGAATGTTGGTTTGGTGTCAAGCCTAGCCTTAGTCACTTGAAGATGTTTGGATCTATAGCACATAGTCATGTGTCAGATCAGTTGAGAAGGGAGATGACAAGTCGAATCAGATGATCTTGATAGGATATCATTTGACTGGAGGTTACAAGTTGTTCGATCCAGTGAATAAGTAGGTAGTGATAAGCAGAGACGTGATCATAGATGAGCTTAAAGAATGGAATTAGACTGAAAATGTCAAGAAGGATTCAGTGAGAATCTCTTGTGAAGAACCAGCCACTGAAGTCGAAAGAGAAGTTTGACAGGAACACATCATAGATGAAGCAGGCCCAAGCAGACCTCGACGAACAAGACACATGCCTGCAAGGTTGCAAGAATATGTGATTATATCAGATGATGTGGTTGATGAATAAGGTGAATTGGTACACTATGCTTTCTACGTAGATGTCGAACCAGTCAATGTAGTTGAGGCATTGAAAGATTCGAAGTGGGTGAAAGCTATGAATGAGGCGTCATAGTCCATCGAAGTCAACAACACTTGGTCATTTTTGAATTTCCCCAAGGCGAGAAGGCAATTAATATGAAGTGGGTTTACAAGGTGAAGGTGAATCTTAAAGGAGAAGTAACTTGACACAAGGCGAGACTTGTGGTGAAAGGATTTTTTCAAAAGGAAGGAATAGACTTCGACGAGGTTTTTGCACCGGTTGCTAGGATCAAAACAATCAGATTGGTTGTTGGTCTAGCAAATATGAACAGTTGGTACACATGTCAGATGGATGTGAAGTGTGCATTCGTGAATGACCGCTTATACGAAGAAGTTTATGTTGCACAACCAGCTGAGTTTGTGAAATGAGGCGAAGAAAGAAAGGTGTACAAGCTGCATAAAGCCCTGTATGGACTTAAGCAAGCTCCAAGAGCTTGGAATAAGAAAATCGACAGCTTCTTAAGGGAGAAGGAATTTGTAAAGTGTACGACTGAGCATGGAGTATATGTAAGAAGAAGCAATAGTGAATTTCTTATACTAATGCCTCTATGTTGATGACCTGTTGATAACAGGAAGTTTCAAGAAGAAGATCGAAGACTTCAAACATAACTTGAGTGAGGAGTTTGAAATGTCAGACTTAGGAAATCTCTCATATTTCTTTGGCATCGAATTCTACAAGAGTAGTAGAGGTTTGATAATACACCAGAGAAGATATACAGGCGAAATACTCGAGAGATTTGAGATACAAGATTGCAACCCAACTTCGACTCCAGCTGAGACCAGATTGCAACTGTAGAAGAATTCAGATGAAGATGATGTCGACCCAACCCAATATAGAAGGCTTATTGGGTCACTTCAATACCTTTGTCACACAAGGCCTGACTTGGCATACAGTGTAGGTATGGTAAGTAGATTCATGTAGAAGTCAAAGGTATCACACCTAGCAGCGGCGGAGAGGATACTGAGGTATCTAAAAGGGACTCTCGACTATGAAATTTAGTTTCCTGTAGGTGATGAAGGAAAAGAATGCAAGTTAATGGGATACACTGACTCTAGTTGGTGTAGTGATGTTGAAGATAGAAAATCCACAGCTGGCTATGTGTTTATGTTAGGTGGTGCACCGGTTGCTTGGAGTTCGAGAAAGGAGCCAGTAGTGGCATTGTCATCATGCGAAGCATAATATATAGCTGCTTCTCTTTGTGCATGTCAAGCAACCTGGATGGTGAACCTGGTCGAAGAGATCACATCGAAGATTCATGGAGCAATTACCATGAAGATCGACAACATGTCAGCTATCAACTTGACGAAGAATCCAATAACACACGGTCGAAGCAAGCACATCGAAATGAGGTTCAATTATCTTTGAGATCGGGTAGCAGAAGGGAAGATGAATTTGGAATACTGCAGAACTGAGAATCAGATTGCAGACATCATGACAAAGGGAATGTCAGTCAAAACGTTCAAAAGGTTCAAGTCTATGATGAATGTAGATAGCTTAGACACAATGAATTAGGTGGTGTGTTGAGTTTGTAATTCCTTGTGTCAAAGTAGTGTAGCTCGACAGAAACAAGGATTAGTCAAGTTAGCCTAATGTGTTAGTGTGTCGAGTTGCTTAGTGTGTCGAAGTGTCAAAGCAGGTTGTTTCATACAGGATTTCGACTTATGCCTATTTTAGTAATGTTAGCTATTTTGGGCTTTTATAGTTTTGGATTTTGTCTTGGGGTGCAAGCAACCCTAAATCTATAAATAGGGAGAAACCCTTATTTTGTAAAATAACTCATCATATATTTTGTAATTCACAGTTTGCAGTTGCAAGTGAAATAACAGATTTTCCACAGTTTATGGGCAGAGATTTCTCTACAGAAAATTGTTCATCTTCTTCTTCTCCAGCACTTTCTTTCTTTCTTTCTAAATATTTTCATTGTCATTACGTGAGTGAGAACAATTTTGAAATCAAGATTGATTGAGTGAAATTCTTCATAGGTTCTGGTTGAATTTCCAACAATGTATGCATACATATTTTAATTATATTAGTTATTTATAAACATTAAGAGTCTTAATTGATTAAGTGGTCAAATAAATTTAAAAGGCTAATAGATTTCTATTTAGTAATTAATTAGTTAGTTAATTAATTAATTAGATATGTTCTGAGTGGATGTCGGGATGACCCATTTGAGAATAATGAGAACCCTAATTGATCATCACACTATATATAGGTTATGATCCCTAATATACCGTATATAAGCAATTTCTCTTTTCTCCTCATCTGAAGAGAATTCGAGACATTAGGAGTATCGGTTGACAAAGAACCACAACTCAACGGGTACTCGTCATTTGTCTCTCTTTACTCTGTTTTAGAAAAGTATAAAGTTGTCATGTCAATGATTCGATTATCCAGGTATTTCTAATTTCAATCCTTGATAAATTAACATGTTGTAGATCCTAGTTTATATATATGCTCATATGGTTTCCACACTAAACTAAGATTATAGTTTTAATCTTTGTTATTGAGCATTTTGTATAATTATTATTAAATTAATTCCAACACAATAAAAATATTATTTTAGTATATTTTTATGATATTAATATTAATAAAAACATTTACTATTAATAATTTAGATATTAAATTTATTTTATTTAAATAGCAAGAAATTAAACTAAATTAGATAAAAAAAATCAACTAATTAATTATAAGAAACTGACTTCAACAACAAATAATTTTATCTTTAAATATATATATATATATATATATATATATATATATATATATATATATATATATATATATATATATATATATATATATATATATATATATATATATATATATATATATATATATATATATATATATATATATATATATATATATATATATATATATATATATATATATATATATATATATATATATTATCTCAAATTCAATCTAAATGATAACACATACACTTTTACTTACATCTATTTAGCTGAGCTTAATTTTTGGTTTTATCTAAATCCTTTGAGCCACATTTGATCATATTTTAATATTATAAAAAGAGCTTTCACAATAAAAGTATTTAACCCTATCCACATATATTATGCTCCCACCACTCTATTTATTTCTTCACTAAAGTCGTTTCTTCAAATTCCATATATAATTATCAGATAACTTTTTGCTTTCTTCTTTTTATTTTAATTATTTCTTTATATTCCATATTTTTTTATTATTCATTTTATTCTTCTAAGTGTGAAACTAAGATTTGTATCACAATCAACATTAATGTTAGTTTCATTCCATGTGCATATTTTATGTCATTATATTAGTGAGACCAAGTTTATATCACTATCAATATCGATGTATGTTTCATTCCATGTGCAGAAATTAATGAATAAAAATGTGTGAGTTGGTTTTTGGGAGAAATCAATTGTAACAAGAACCCTATAAGCTAGGCATCCCTCTCCTGTCTTGTCTCTATTACAACCATTACCATTATACACTTCCATTCTCCTCTTTTATAACTTTGTCATTATTATTACTTTTTAGTAAAATTATTTTTATTTTTTAACATAATAATTAATATTTTTTTACAATAATATATATATATATATATATATATATATATATATATATATATATATATATATATATATATATATATATATATATATATATATATATATATATATATATATATATATATATATATATATATATATATATATATATATATATATATATATATATATATATATATATATATATATATATATATTAAAGAATATTAATTTATTAATATCAATAAGTACATAAATATAAATATAGGATTAAATAGGTTTATGATCCTCCTAAATATTTTAATTTCGATTTTAATCACTTCAAATATTTCTTTTTAAAAATGGTCCTCATAATTTTGTATCCCATTTTTGTTCCCTCTTGCAAATTAACACGGTTTTTACAATTTAACGACAAAATTACAGTTTTATTATTAAAGATCAAAAGTGTGAATGAAAATTTTAAAAAAATTATTCTTTAAAAAAAATATTTTGAGAAACTAAAAATAAAATTAAAAAATTTAAGAGGATAATAAACATATTTAACCTTTTATATATATATATATATATATATATATATATATATATATATATATATATATATATATATATATATATATATATATATATATATATATATATATATATATATATATATATATATATATATATATAAGGTTAAATATGTTTATTATCCTCTTAAATTTTTTAATTTTATTTTTAGTTTTTCAAAATATTCTTTTTAATAACATAGATTAAATTAGTTTGATTAAAATTTTTAAATAATTAAACGGAATATAGTAAAATAGTCTTTTTTTTTTTAATAATCTTTATAATTAAGAGTGTTTATGTTGCGCATTAACCTGAGAACTTGCTGACATAAAGCAAACCAATAAATTACTCAAACTCATTCATATACTAGTATATTTAACCCAACTTATAACAACCAATATAATTTTACTTCGAGTATTAGATTTGAGTTATATAATACACGAACCTGTCGATCAAATTTGTTGATGTAACTTTAATAATTTATTGTTATTTTTATTATTATTTTCAATAAAAATAAGAATTTGATATTTTATTAATAATTTATTTTTTTATTTTTGATCAATAATACTATTTGATCAATTAATTTATGTAATTAAAAAAATATTTTTATTTTCTTTTATATGTATTTTTTGAAAATAACGTGTATTATTAAATTTTATTATTATTAAATGTTATGTCGTGTTGATGAATTTTATTTAATATTATATAATTGTTCATCGAATTTAATGTTATAAATATGTATAATTATATTAAATTGTGTTATATTTTTTAAATCAACATTATAGAAAATATTTTTTTTATATTTAAAATCTAACCCGTCAACCTAAACATAAATGAATAAGTGTTTTAACAAAAAAATTACAGATTAAACCTCAAACTTAGTCAAATCCAACCCATATATATCCCTATTTATAATAAAATGATTGAATATGAATATTTTGTTATTATTTGTGATAGATATATAGGCAAATATGAATATTTTGTTTTTATTTGTGATAATAAGAAACTTGTTTCTCACTCTCTCTTAATTGGAGCGTATCGGTTTCACGCGTAAGGTGTGTGAGTGGCGTGTTGGTATCTGACTCCACTTCCCTCTTTTGATGATTCCCAGCCAGTATAACTAATTAGCTAATTTAAACAAAATTTTGTATGAATTTCAAAAATATATTAATATACTATAAATTTACAAAGCGACATCTTTTAACAACTCATTTTAGATGTATGAATATCATTTTTTTTTAAAATAAAGTTATAATTGTTTTTGTGAAATTTTTATCAAAATAAGTCATTTTTTAAAAAAGAAATTCTAAAATATTCCACATTTCAAATTATTTCTCAAAATATCTCAGTTTGGAGTACTAATTACATGGTGGCGCCAATTGGATTGGAAACACCTTATGGTGTCTCCAATCCAATTGACGACTGAGTCTAAAACTTACAAAGAAGTCACTAATTGAGATGGAGACAGAGTGCATTATGTAAGTTTTTTAAACAAAAACAGATAACATTATCATTAATTAAAAATACTATTACATAAATTAATATTGGCAACCAGGTTGGTCATGCCGACCACCGGTTCCACATCCCCTAGGCACCCTCACTCGTTGCACTCGTTCCCCTCGTTGCACTCGTTCCTCTCGTTGTTGATTCATGACAGGTGTTTGAGGAGTTGAAGTATCAGGCACATTCTCAGATGGTTCACTAAGAATTTCTTGCATTTCCATGAGGTCTTGTGTGTTGAAACTGAGCGTGCGACCCATGCCAGAGTAGTTCGGATGTGATGAAGGGGTCATTGGTGTGCGGCCAGGACGATTGAAGGGGGACATTGGTGTGAAAGATTTGTTGGTGAAAGGTTGAAATGGTAGTGGTGCTTCAAAGCCATAAGGTTGTTGGGATGTTTGTGTGTGTAGGCTAGGGTATGATGTCTAAGCGTTTTGGCTATGGAAAGATGTTTGAGCGTTATGACTATGGTATGATGTACCCTCATTTTGGCTATATCTTGATGTTGTGTTAGGGGCATAGCCATATTGGGTTTCTTGATAATAGTCATTTTGTTGGAGATGGTATGGGGGGTGCTCTTGGTATTGTGGTTGGGTGTTTGACATGTTTTGATGGTGGATTTGTGTGTTAGTGGGTTGGTAATTCTGTTGGGTAGGGGGTTGTGAGTAACATGGCCAATGATTTTCTAGTGGGTTAGACGCTGAAGCTTCTTGTGCGTAGGTGGTTTGTCGTGGGTCGTATAGATACCTCTCTTCGGAGACAAACCTAGTTGCAACCAATATGTACCAAGCCATATAATTATTAGTTGGTATAGACAGGGTTGCCATCACCGGGTCACGTAAGACATGGGCGATGCGGTTCCTCCATTTACGACACTCAGAATTTGCAAAATCCTTCCAGTCGGGATAGTCCCATTGATCATTAACTCTTTTGAGATGCCATTTATCGAGGTTAACATGGGGATCTGGGATGTTTTGATGCATTACAAATTGTAGTTTGACATGGTAACTGTTGTGCATCTCCACAGTGGTGAATCTGATGATCGACACGCAAGTAGTCCAAATGGCAGCATCTTCCTCTCTAACTTCATATAGGTGTTCTATGTTTAGATATGGACGCCAAATGAACTGAAGAAGAGAAAAATATTAGATCATAAAATTGTTGATATAAAAAATAAATTGATTTGGTTATAGGTCTTACATCTCCAAGTGTTAGGTGATCCAACAGATTATGGTATTGAATGATACAATGTCTAGGGCATATGTTATAACTCATACCCTTAGCCGACCATCTAAACAACAAAAAGTTCAAACTCAACTAGTTAGACACAATAATTAGTAAGGTGAAATAAACTAAGATTAAGTTAGTAACTTACTTTTGTGCAAACGGGAAGGAAAATTTGTTGTGGTTGACGAACGCTAGGAATGACAATCTAGACCAACCCCATGCTTGGAGAAAAACGGCACATCCAGGAAAAATATATGTGTTTTTTTTGGCGCACTTACACAAAGAGCTATACAAATAAGATAGACAAGTGGAACCCTAACTATAATCTCTCTTTTTATCTAGGTTCTCAGTAAAAGGAAATACATAATGTACATAGAAGAACTAGTGCCTTCAGGAAATAAAAATAAACCAATTAAAAAATATCACATCAATAACTTTGTTGATTTTAATGTACACCGAACTGATTCAAGAAGGTATGGCATTATTTGTCGTAATCCACTTTGCAAGTTCCGACTTGGTACGTATCACAGAAAGAGAAGCGATTCTTGGAAGATAGTTTTCATAGAGCCGCCTCACAGTTGCACTGCCACAAATATTGTTCAGGATCATCGAAAGCTAAGCATATAATTGATATGTCAAGATATTTTGCGGCTTGTTAACAAGGATCCATCAGTGAAGGTGAGTATAATAATCTCTCATATCATTACGCAATATAATTATACTCCCTCGTACAAGAAGGCATGGATTGCAAGGACAAAGGTTGTTGAGCAGGTATTTAGCAACTGAAAGGATTTATACAAAGAATTACCGCGATTTTTGGTAGCACTTAAGACATACACACCAGGAACTGTTGCAATCATGTAGACAGTGCCGACATGTAGATCAAATGGAACTATTGTTGATGGAAATGTCATATTTCACCGTCTCTTTTGGTCGTTTCAACCATGCATAAAAGGTTTTGCATTCTGCAAACCTATTATTCAAATTTATGGAACATGGCTCTATGGGAAATACAAGGGCACCTTGCTTATGGCTGTTGCACAAGACAGAAACAATAATGTCTTTCCCGTAGCCTTTGCTGTAGTTGAGGGTGAGACCGCTTCTGCTTGGAGTTTCTTCCTTAAGAATCTCAGAACACATGTCGCTCCACAAGCCAATCTCTGTTTGATTTCAAACAGGTATGCTTCTATAGAGAATGCTTACAATAACCATGATAACGGGTGGCATAATCCTATTTCTACCTTTGTATATTGTATTAGACATATTGCACAAAACTTCATGCATGCAATCAAAGACAAGAACCTTAGGAAAAAATTTGTGAATGTCGGGTTTGCTCTAACTCAACCATCATTTCAATACTACCTTAACAAAATTAAGATGTCAAACACAGATGCAAGAAGATGGTTGGATAACATTCCACTGGGAAAGTGGACAAGGGCTTTTGATGGTGGATGTCGTTAGGGCCACATGACGAAAAACCTTGTGGAATCCATGAACGGGGTCTTTAAAGGAATTAGAAATCTTTCAATCACCGCTTTGGTGAGATCAACCTATTATAGGTTGGCATCACTTTTCACAACAAGAGGCGAAAGATGGAGTGCAGTGTTAATGTCGGGTCAAGTATTCAGTGAAACCATAATGAATATGATGAAAAAGGATACTATCAAAGCCAACACACATGCAGTTACAGTCTTTGACTGTCATAGGAAAACTTTTAGTGTACAAGAAACTATGGACCATAATGAGAGGAGGCCAAATTTATCCTATGCTGTCAAACTAAAAAAATGTTGGCGTGACTGTGGCAAGTATCAGGCCTTCTATGTACCTTGCTCACATGTCATTGCGGTATGTGCACATGTTCGGCAGGATGCTTATAGCCATCTATCTGATATTTACAAAACGATTAATGTTATGAATGTCTACAATAAAGGCTTCACAATGCTACCGATGGAGGAATATTAACCTCCATACCAAGGGGACATTGTTTGGCACAACGATGAGATGCGAAGAAAGAAAAAAGGATGCCCAAACAACAAGCGTATAAGAACCGAAATGGATACGACTGATAAAATGATAAGATTATGCAGTATATGTTGTCATCCCAAACACAACCGAAAAAATTGTCTCAATGTTGGAGCAACCTCTGCATCATGATTTAGTGTATCCTTTCTGTAACACCCCAAATCTAAACTTGCGGATAACAGGAAAAAAAAACAATTCATATAGCAAACAAAGCGCAGCAGCGCAAACATTGACTGCATGACGGTCGTCATGAGCCTGTGACGGTCGTCACACGGGCAAAATCCCTCATATCAGAGATGTTACACTTCAACCTGCCAGACAACAATCATTATGCAACAACTTGCAAATATCATACGTAGCACGAAATTGGATGAACAATCACCAATGCATTACTTAACCATTTAATCATAAAACAACTCGTCATTACTTCCGGTGGAAGTTCGATAAAGTATACAACATGTTCTCTTAAAACAATTTAATAAAAACATCGTAACAAGTTAGATCAACAATAACATACAACTAGCGTAATTATGCGACTTCATGCGACTCAACAATGCGACTCAACTGTGCACATGCATGTGGTACCATTTTGGGAGACAACTCTCCACAACTCGGGACAGGGCCAACACCCCGAACCCATCTAGGAGCCAACACTCCAAAACTCGGGACAGGGTCAACACCCCGAACCCATCTAGGAGCCAACACTCCAAATAACGCCAATACAGGCACAACCGTCGCCAATCCAGGCCAAATGCTATGCCATGAAATGCATCTATTATGGACTACAACACAACTATAGCAACCATATAACAGGGCATTACGCCTACAACCAGAATGTCCATAACAGAGCATCATAACATCATACCACTCATACAACCATCACTTTTTACCCGTTCACATACGGGACAATGGCAACATAATTTCAACATTTACGACTGTTCATGTAAAGGAACATTACAACATCGTACCAACAAATAGGAACTTAAAGTGTTCATCCAAAACGGCTATTCCTATACAGGTATAACATCAACATCAGTTCAACAATTAATCTTTAACATCTTATCGTAATAACAACATTACGGCATCTTCTCACATAATTAATTACAAATCAATCACAACCAGGTAACTGTCCTTTTTGGCCAATTAGGGAAAACCATTAGAGCATTGTACGAATAACCGTATAGCATATTCGTTCTACATATTTTCCCATAAGGAAAACCTTAGAGCATCGCACTAATAACTACATAACACATTCATTCCTACATAGAAATCTGGTCCCATTAGGGAAACCTTTTCCTTAACATTTATCGATTAACGAAAACTATACCTATGACTCGATCCCCACATGAATTCGATCATACTCCCGATTATAAAATTGAACCCCACCCTTACCTTAGAATTGAGGTCAATTCCACGCTCTCCGGTTCCGCTTCCGCTCTACGGTGACTTTTCTGCAGAAATCCTCCAAATTCGCCGGTGGTTGATTCTTTGCTCTCAACTTTCCTCAATGCGTAACTTCTCTTTCCAGTCTTTCTTTTCCCTAAATGGTGTAATTGAGGGTAAAAGAGTCTATGGGAATGTATTTTTGTGACCCACTCTCAGCCACGTCCAAATTCTGTATTTAACTGAATTTCGTTACTATGACGGTCGTGGCAAGTCCATGACGAGCGTCACGGTCGTGACGGTCGTGGCAAGTCCATGACGGTCGTCATATCAGAAGAATTAAATTTTTTTCAATTTTTTTCTAGATAGAACATCTCTTTAGCTTTCCAACGCTTCGGACGGGGGTCAAATCCGACTTACAGATCAAGAGATATGATTTTTCGAAGTTTCCTAAAACCGCTACAAAATTTTACACTTTTTCCCGACAATTCGACCGATTCAATTCCTTCCTTCGATCCAAACACATACTCAACTACGACTACGACGCAACGAGACATAGCAAAGTCGTAATTAAATTTAATCAAAATAAAACGGGCGTTACAACTCTCCCCTACTTACAAGAATTTCGTCCTCGAAATTACCTTAATCAAACAGCTCGGGATAAGACTCCCGCATCTTGCTCTCTAGTTCCCACGTCAAGCTTTCGCCAGCAGCTCCCAACCAGACCACTTTCACCAAAGCAATCTCCTTATCTCATAACGTCTTCACCTCCCGATCATCAATTCTCACAGGATTCGTCTCCACAGTAAGATTCTCACGTACTTGCACATCGTCCATGGGAATGACATGCGACGGATCTGAAATATACTTGCGGAGCTGTGACACATGAAATACATCGTGTAGATTCGACAAATTTGGCGGCAACGCCACTCGATATGCCACCTTTCCAACTCTGTCCAATATCTGATACGGACCAATGAAACAAGGAGTAAGCTTCTTAGATTTCAAAGCTCTACCAACACCGGTCACAGGCGTGACTCTCAAAAATACATGATCTCCAGATTCAAATTCTAAATCCTTCCCGCGCTTATCATGATAACTTTTCTGCCTACTCTGTAAAGTGTTCATCTTTTCTCGAATTAACTTCACCTTCTCGGTAGTTTCTCGAACAATTTTCGGTCCGAGTACCACACTCTCTCCCGATTCATACCAACACAACGAAGTCCTACACCGCCGACCATACAAAGCTTCGAATGGTGCCATTCCGATACTAGAGTGATAACTGTTATTATAAGTAAACTCTATCAACGGAAGGTATGTATCCCACGAACCACCTTCCTCAAGTACACATGCTCTCAGCAAATATTCTAAAGACTGAATAGTCCGTTCAGTCTGACCATCTGTTTGAGGATGGTATGCTGAACTCAACCTCAACTTAGAACCCAAAGCCTCTTGCAGACTCTTCCAAAACTCAGAAGTAAACCGCAGATCTCTATCCGACATAATACACAACGGAACATCATGCAACTTAACAACCACTCTAACATAAATCTCTGCCAACTTCGATACTGGAAAAGTGATGTTAATAGGAATAAAGTGAGCTGACTTTGTAAGCCTATCAATAATCACCCAAATAGAATCACATCCTCTCAAAGTGTTCGGCAAACCCGTTACAAAGTCCACTGAAATGCTGTCCCATTTCTATTCTGGAATTTCTAACGGTTGCATTAACCCAGCAGGTTTCTGATGCTCAACTTTCGACTTCTGACAAGTCAAACATGCATACACAAAACGTGCTACATCACGCTTCATACCAGGCCACCAAAACAGATTCTTCAAATCATTATACATTTTCGTCGCTCCTGGATGAATACTCAACTTACTTCTGTGACTCTCTTCCAGAATTGCTTTCTTCATATCTGCATTATTAGGAATGCAAATACGACCACGAAATCTCAACACTCCTTGCGCATCGAACTGATAATCATTATCTTCCGCATGATCTACTCCAGGTATTAAATCCACCAACTTCACATCTAATTTCTGAGCTTCTCTAATGCTGTCCAGAAAATCATTATTAATCTTTAACATGCCCAACTTTACACTCTTCGGTGTTACTTCACAAACTAAACTCAGATCTCTGAATTGCTCAATCAACTCTAATTCTTTAGCCATCATTGCTGACATATGCAAAGTCTTGCGGCTTAAGGCATCAGCTACAACATTAGCTTTTCCCGGATGGTAATGTAACCCAAAATCATAATCCTTTAACAACTCTAGGCACCTTTGTTGCCTCATGTTCAGCTCTTTTTGGTCAAACAAGTATTTCAAACTCTTATGGTCGCTGAACACTTCGAATCTCGAGCCATACAGATAATGTCTCCAAATCTTCAGCACAAAAACAACGGCAGCAAGTTCTAAATCGTGTGTGGGATAATTCTTCTCATGGATTCTCAGCTGTCTTGAGGCATACGCAACTACTTTATTATTCTGCATGAGTACTCCTCCTAAACCAAACTTAGAAGCATCATAGTATACAACAAACGGTTCTTCTGCATTAGGCAAAATTAACACCGGAGCCGACGTCAACCTTTTCTTTAACTCTGTAAAACCTGCTTCGCATTGAGCATCCCATACAAAACTCTTCCCTTTACAAGTCAACTTAGTTAACGGAAGGGCCAACTTAGAAAAACCTTCAATAAACCTTCTATAATAACCAGCAAGTCCCAAAAAGCTTCTAATCTCTGTTGCCGACTTCGGAGTTTCCCATTTCAACACGGCATCAACCTTAGATGGATCTACGACAATTCCATCACCTGATATAACATGACCCAAAAAGCTAACTTCCTCCAACCAAAAGTCACATTTCGAAAGTTTCGCAAACAACTTCCTTTCTTTCAACACTTGCAGCACTAATCTCAAGTGCTCAACATGCTCCTCCTTCGACTTCGAATAAATTAGGATATCATCAATGAATACTACCACGAACCGATCCAAATACTCATGGAAGATACGGTTCATGTATTCCATGAAAACTCTCGGCGCATTAGTAACGCCAAAAGGCATTACCGTAAACTCATAGTGTCCATACCTGGTTCTGAATGCAGTTTTCTGAACATCGTCATCTTTTACCTTAATCTGGTGATACCCCGACCTCAAATCAATTTTAATAAACACTCGCGCTCCAACCAATTGATCCATCAAGTCATCAATTCTTGGAAGCGGGTATTTGTTCTTAATCGTAACTTTGTTCAGTTGCCGGTAGTCAATACACAACCTCATACTGCCATCCTTCTTCTTCACTAACAATACCGGAGCTCCCCACGGTGATACACTTGGTCTAACGAACTTCTTCTCAAGTAAGTCTTCCAACTGTTTCTTCAACTCTGCCAATTCAGATGCAGACATCATGTACGGTTCCATAGACACAGGTCTGATACCAGGTACAAGATCAATAGAAAATTCAATTTCCCGTTCCGGAGGAACTTCAGGAATTTCATCTGGAAACACCTCAGGGAAATCACAAACAACTTCCAATTCATCGATTATCGCTTGATTCTCAATGGATAATGATGCCACCAACGCAAACACCTGAGCATCTTCTAGCAATATCTGCTTCATCTGTTTGGTAGTTACCCAACGCGCTCCCTCCTCCTCAGGAGTAGAGAATCTCACCGACTTATCAAAGCAATTAATATGAACGCAGTTATACTCTAACCAGTTCATACCCAAAATTATGTCTATCCCACTTAGTGGCAAACAGACTAAGTCAACCAGGAAATCTCTATCAAACATCGACAGAGGAAATTTCAAACACACAAAAGACGTAGTTACCGATCCCTTAGCTGGGGTCTCAACTACCATCTCTCCACTCATATGTGACAACATGAGACCCAAACGTTCAACACAATCCGTAGTAATAAAGCAATGAGACGCACCAGTGTCAATAATAGCAAGTAAAGGACTACCATTAATGAAACAAGTACCTTCAATCAATCTGTCATCACTGGATGTCTGAGTCCCAGATAGCGCAAACACTCTTCCGCCATTTTGTTCCTTCTTAGGCTTCTGACACTTGTCTCGCAGGTGTCCCTCTTCACCACAATTGAAACAAATCATTCCTTTATGTTTGCACTCACCAACAGCGTGTCCCAACTCTCCGCAACGGTAACATTTCAATGATCCAGAATTACATACATTACTCTTGTGACCTGGCTTTCCGCACTTATAGCAAACAATACCAGCAGGAGCATCTCCCCTACTAGCTTTCCGGCCGTCAGCTACTTTCTGTTTCCCTTTGCCAGCTGGAGGGTCATAAGGCTTACCACGACTCTACTGTGATTTGCCTCTCCTCTCACTCACCAACTTGTAATGAGCATTGCTATCCTTTTCATAAATCCTACAGCTTTCAACCAATGAATCAAAGACACGGATCTTCTGATACCCGATTGCTTTCTTGATTTCAGACTTCAATCCGTTCTCAAACTTGATACATTTAGAGAATTCAGCAGTCTCTGCGTTGTAGTGTGGGTAAAACTTAGCCAACTCCTTGAACTTCGCTGCATACTCAGTAACATATATGTCTCCTTGCTTCAGTTCAAGAAATTCAATCTCTTTCTTACCACGGACATCTTCCGAGTAATACTTCTTCAGAAATTCCCTACGGAATACAGTCCAAGTAACTTCTTCACCTGCAGCTTCCAACACTGGACGGGTCTCTAGCCACCAGTCATCAGCTTCGACTGCTAGCATATGAGTCCCATAAAGGACCTTCTGTGCTGGAGTACAATCCATCACACGAAAGATTCGCTCCATTTCCTTTAACCACTCCAATGCACCATCAGGATCATGCTTACCCTTGAAGGTAGGCGGATTCTCCCGTTGAAACGTTGCCAGACTGCGAGACCCAGCATCTCCAGCAGGATTCGGCTGATGTTCCATGGCATTAGCTAAAGCTTGCAGAGCAGCAGCAATTGCAGTATCATTCCTCCCAGCCATTTCACTTAAGTTGCAACAACCAACAGTCAGATTTCATAATTAACGAGACTCTAGTGTTAGGCACGATGACTGACTCGACGACACTGGACAACTTGGCCGGACGGACCGACCTACTCTGATACCACTAATGTAACACCCCAAATCTAAACTTGCGGATAACAGAAAAAAAAACAACAATTCATATAGCAAACAAAGCGCAGCAGCGCAAACATTGACTGCATGACGGTCGTCATGAGCCTGTGACGGTCGTCACACGGGCAAAAGCCCTCATATCAGAGATGTTACACTTCAACCTTCCAGACAACAATCATTATGCAACAACTTACAAATATCATACGTAGCACGAAATTGGATGAACAATCACCAATGCATTACTTAACCATTTAATCATAAAACAACTCGTCATTACTTCCGGTGGAAGTTCGATAAAGTATACAATATGTTCTCTTAAAACAATTTAATAAAAACATTGTAACAAGTTAGATCAACAATAACATACAACTAGCGTAATTATGCGACTCAACAATGCGACTCAACTGTGCACATGCATGTGGTACCATTTTGGGAGACAACTCTCCACAACTCGGGACAGGGCCAACACCCCGAACCCATCTAGGAGCCAACACTCCAAAACTCGGGACAGGGCCAACACCCCGAACCCATCTAGGAGCCAACACTCCAAATAACGCCAATACAGGTACAACCGTCGCCAATCCAGGCCAAATGCTATGCCATGAAATGCATCTATTATGGAATACAACACAACTATAACAACCATATAACAGGGCATTACGCCTACAACCAGAATGTCCATAACAGAGCATCATAACATCATACCACTCATACAACCATCACTTTCTACCCGTTCACATACGGGACAATGGCAACATAATTTCAATATTTACGACTGTTCATGTAAAGGAACATTACAACATCGTACCAACAAATAGGAACTTAAAGTGTTCATCCAAAACGGCTATTCCTATACAGGTATAACATCAACATCAGTTCAACAATTAATCTTTAACATCTTATCGTAATAACAACATTACGACATCTTCTCACATAATTAATTACAAATCAATCACAACCAGGTAACTGTCCTTTTTGGCCAATTAGGGAAAACCATTAGAGCGTTGTACGAATAACCGTATAGCATATTCTTTCTACGTATTTGCCCATAAGGAAAACCTTAGAGCATCGCACTAATAACTACATAACACATTCATTCCTACATAGAAATCTGGTCCCATTAGGGAAACCTTTTCCTTAACATTTATCGATTAACGAAAACTATACCTATGACTCGATCCCCACATGAATTTGAACATACTCCCGGTTATAGAATTGAACCCCACCCTTACCTTAGAATTGAGGTCAATTCCACGCTCTCCGGTTCCGCTTATGCTCTACGGTGACTTTTCTGCAGAAATCCTCCAAATTCGCCGGTGGTTGATTCTTTACTCTCAACTTTCCTCAGTGCGTAACTTCTCTTTCCAGTCTTTCTTTTCCCTAAATGGTGTAATTGAGGGTAAAAGAGTCTATGAGAATTTATTTTTGTGACCCACTTTCAGCCACGTCCAAATTCTGCATTTAACTGAATTTCGTTACTATGAAGGTCGTGGCAAGTCCATGACGAGCGTCACGGTCGTGACGGTCGTGGCAAGTCCATGACGGTCGTCATATCAGAAGAATTAATTTTTTTTTTCAATTTTTTCTAGATAGAACATCTCTTTAGCTTTCCAACGCTTCAAACGGGGGTCAAATCCGACTTACGGATCAAGAGATATGATTTTTCGAAGTTTCCTAAAACCGCTACGGAATTTTACACTTTTTCCCGACAATTCGACCGATTCAATTCCTTCCTTCGATCCAAACACATACTCAACTACGACTACGACGCAACGAGACATAGCAAAGTCGTAATTGAATTTAATCAAAATAAAACGGGCGTTACACTTTCAATTGTTGTAACCTAATATTTTCATATATTGATGAGTCTTTGTTATAAAAATGTTAACAACAAACAACACATACCGTGAACTAACAACATACAACACATACGACACATAAAATAGATAACGGAAAAGAAACATAAAATATTTCTAACTGATTACAACAATCAAACTAATTTCATTCAGTTCAAATATGACTTCCCTCGCATCCTTGTCAGTCTTAACGCGAACCCATCCACGCAGGCGATCAAGTCTCTCAATACTTCGAATTTTTTCCCTTTACCAATGTCTCATTCTAACCACCGATTCAGCTCCCTCTTAAATTGATTGAAATTTTGAATGTTCCAAAACAACATGTCCATCGAAGGCTTCTCTCTCGATTAGACCACTTTTTCCCACAGTGACGATACATGTTATCCGTGGAACAAAGATATGAGATGATTCGTGGAACCAAATGATCAGAACACCTCTATTTATAGAAAAAATTTCACTTTCAATGTTGTCTCCATTTCAATTAACGACTCTCTTGTAAGTTTTATACCCAGTCGCCAATTGGATTGGAGACACCATGAGGTGTCTCCAATCTAATTTGCGCCACCTTTCAAGTCCTTGTGAAGGGTTGCCAATCCACCTGGAGCCACCATGTAATCAGTACCCCAAATTGGGATACGTTGAGAAATAATTTGAAATGTGGGGTATTTTGGGATTTTTTTTTAAAACTATATTATTTTGGTAAAAAATTTTGTTTTTTTACTCAACATTCATAATCGTCAAAATATATTTAAAAGTAGATTCATTTTAAAATAAAATAAAAAGTTATTTTAAATCCTCACAAAAAAATACAGTTCATATAATCCAAAAATATATTTCTTTATATTATAGATTAACGTCAGAGAACCAACCAACTGTTTGAAGGTTGTAGCATCCACATCCTCACCTTTAGAATCAAAATCCAATTTGTAATTGATTTCTGAAGGTGTGACAACAACCTTACAATTATGCAGCTTAAATATCTTCAGAAGCTCAAGTTTATACTTTAACTGATGCAAAATGATACCCTTCTCAGAGTACATAAACTCCATCCCTAGAAAATATATCATTTTCTCGAGGTCAGTCATTTCAAACTTATTCATCAGCACCTTCTTGAACTTGGATATCTCTTGTTCAGAACTCCCTGTCAGCAATATATCATCAACATATAGACACACCATAATCATATTTCCTTTAGAGATATGTTGAACATAAACATCTTACTCCATCTCACATTTTTGAAACCCCTACTCCTTGAAAAATGAATCAATCTTCAGATTCCAAGCTATGGGCGCTTGCTTCAATCCATAAAAAGCTTTATGTAATTTGTACACCATCCCTTCCTGATTCCTTTTAAAAAATCCAGGAGTTTTTGATACGCATACCTCTTATTGGAATAGATAGTTCAAAAGTGAAGATTTCATATCTAAATGCATTAGAGGCTTATTCCTGTTAGCAGCTATTACAATCACCACTCTCATTGTTTCATGTCTCACTAAAGCTGCAAATACTTCAGAATAATCTAACCCAGGTTTTTATAGAAATCCTCTTGCTACTAACTTCGCTTTGTGTTTTCTAATTGATCCATATGGATTTAGCTTCACCTTGAAAATCCATATGACGCAGATGGCTTTCTTGTCCTTTGGAAGCTTAGTCAACTTCCAAGTCTTGTTTCTTTCAATAGCCTCAAATTCTTCTTTCATGGCCTTCAACCAAACTTTCTTTTTGAGGGCGTCTTATGTACTTACTGGTTCAGAGTCTACTGGCATGGCACACTGAATAATCTCTCCCCCATAGTATATTTCAGTATCTCGTAGCATGTCATACTCTGAAATATTCTTGGGATGTTTTTGACTCCTTATGGCCTCTGACCTCGTTCAAAATCTCCTTTGGATGCTGGAACCCCAAAAGTTCTATCTTCAGAAGCTCTTACTTCAAAAGGTTGAACTCCTCCAAAATCTTGACCACCTTCAGAGTCAGAATCACCATCATAGTCAGACTCGCCTTCAGAGTTTACTCTAGCTTCAAAATCTACACAAGCTTCTGACTCATCAGAAACTTCTAATTATGACTTTTATTCTAAAGTTCTCACACCAGAGTTGGATTAAGACTTATTCCGATCCTAAGCTTCTGATTCCTTTACAATGATGTCTCTGATGAATTCAACTTTATTAGTTTCTGGACAATAAATCTTGTACGCACCTGTACTGTGGTACGCCACCAGTAACATCACTTTGCTTCTATCATCTAGCTTATATCTTCTGGCTTTTGGAATGTGTTGGACATCTGTTGAGAATATATGTTACGGTAGCAACAACTTCTGCCCATAAGGTGTGAGGAAGCTTATTCTCCTTCAACATGCTTCACATCATATCAAGCAAAGTACGATTTCTTCTCTCAGAAAGACCATTGTGTTGAGGAGTATAATGAGAAGTAACATCATACTCAATTCCGTTCTTCTCACAAAACTTTCTGAACTCAATAGAGTTATACTCACCTCCGCCATCGGTTCTGAGAATCTTCAGAGTCTGACCACTCTGATTCTCAGCCTTCATTCTGAATTTCTTAAATTCAGCAAACACCTCGTGTTGAATTTTATAAGGGATACCCATGTCATCCTTGTTAATTCATCAATAAATGGCACAAAGTATTTGTTCCCTCCAATCGATGCTACTGGAAATGAACCACACACATCAGAATGCACTACTCCCAAAGCATGCTTTGCTCTTAAAGCTACTTCTGACGCAAATGGTAATCTTGGTTGTTTTCCTTCCATGCACACTTTGCATGACTTATCAGGCTTTTTAATTGTAGGAATTCCATGTACCAGTTTCTTCGAATTTAGATGCCATAAGCTTTTGAAATTTAGATGACCAAATCTTCTGTACCACAACTCATTTTCCTTCACAACACTTGTTGCACTAAGGCATTCAGAGTCTGCAGTTCTGATATTCACCTTGAATGTTTTATTCCTTCCCTGTTCTGACTCCATAATCAACTTCTTATTACAGTCACACAACTTTAAAAGATTGTCCTTCATCGTAGCTGAAAAACCTTTCTCAATTAGTTGCCCTACACTCGTCAGATTTCTTTTCATGTCAGGTACATACCACACATTCTGGATCAATGTTGATTTCCCATTGTTCAGAATGACTCTGACATTTCCCATACCTTCCGTGTTGAGGTATTTATCATCAACACATCTGATATTTGTCCTCTTTCCAGAGTCAAAGTCAACCACCCATTTCTTATTTCTAGTAAGATGATTTAAGCAGACAATGTCCATATTCCAACAGTCTGTCAAATTTGTATCATCAGACTCATAAGACATCAGTAACACATATTCTTCATCATAATATGTTCTGGATATGTTTGCTTCTTATGACTTCCAATCCTTGTTTGACCAACAATCAACAACAAAGTGGTCAAAATTCTTACAACAATAGCACTGGATCTTCTTCTTGTCATACATATCTTTTCCCTTCTGAGCATTCTTCTGCCTATCAAAAGTTGGGGTTTCTGACTTTTTAACACCATCAGATCTTCTCCTGGCTTCTGAACAAGACTGCTTCTGATGCTTCTTACTAGGAGCTTCTTTCAGAGTCTGTTGCTCTATTTCTCTTTCAGAAGTTCTCTCAGTCAAACGCAACTTTTGTGCTTCTAGAATGCTTTGTAGCTCTTCAACTCTCACAGTGTTTAGATCCTTAGAATGTTCTATTGCTACCACAATGTAATCAAAATGAGGAGTAAGGGATCTCAATACCTTCTCTATAATTACTTGTTCCTCCACAATCTTTCATCTCATTCGTGATCAAAATCACTCTGGTGATTTACTCAAATACCTTTTTGTTGTCCTTCATGTTGAGATTCTCATACTACTTTTGTAGAGACTGAAGCTTCACCTTCTTCACTGATGCGTCACCATCGTAACACCTAACCATTGTGTCCCACGCAGCCTTCGCCGTCTTCGAGTCAGTGATTTTCTCAAACACGTTCACACACACACACACACACACACACACACACACACACACACACACACACACACTGATGGATATAGAACAACACCTTCTGATCTTTCTTCCTCAGATCACGCTGAGCATTTCTCTACGCATCATTTGCATTTTTTGGAAGTGCAACTGAAATGTAACCATTGTTGACGAGATCAAGAACGTCTTAAGCGCCAAACAACACACGCATCTGAATCATCCATTGATTTGAGTTCTTGTCATCGAACACTGGAAGCTTGGTGCTCAGACTACCATTTCCGTTCATCTTCAACTTTGTGCAAGTCACTCAGATCTCATCAAACACAGTGTTTCCCAATCCCGCAGAATCAGAAAATATGATTCTATTACGATTCCATTCAAGATTCAACAAGAATTCAAGAAACAAAATCAATCACACAACGCGTCACTGTTTCACTCGTGTTTCCCGTAGACGAACCGGAGATATGATACCATTTGTTGGTGCACCAATCGGGGGGAGGGGAAGGGGGGTCAAGCGAGAAGCATTCTAAATGGTGAAACGTCCTTCTTAGAGTAACACACCTTTGTGAGAGACACATCACATATTCACCCAAAACCTTAAGGTGATAGGTGGGTGGGATTCTCTCACTTATAAATGCTTAAGTCACCACATTCTTATCCAATGTGGGACTATTATCTACACTACTCACACTTGTAATTATTTTTCAACACTTCCCCCAAGTGTGATTCTACCACAATGATCCCCCTCTAGTGGAAGCTCTTTCTTCCACATACACTTGTATTGTCGTTGGAAACTCTTCAACGGGACACTCAATCCACCACTTGTGGGTATACTTTCGATATAAGTAAGTCGGTCCCTTTCTCGAACCAAAGGCTCTGATACCAATTGTTAGTGCACAAGATGATGAAAACAAAACGAATGAGAGAATATTTATTGCTCTACAATAACAACTATAAAAGCTGTAAGAAAGGTGATGAAATAAATTACAACTATCACTAGTCTATTTATACACAAATACTAGGGCCACATAGGAAACATACTAAAATACTAAATTATCCTTCAATATAAATAAGTTATTTCAAATTGAAAACAAGAATCAAAATTAGGGCAGGAGGTAGATTACATTACAGTTAATGTGGATCATGTATGACATTCATCTGCATTTCTAGAGAGCAGTCTTCACCAGCATAAAAATTTATTACAGTTTGACATCTATAAAGGCTAGTTTCTTGTTTAACAAAATTCAGAAGCCTGTTGAATTCAAGGATTTCCAAATCTTCATCATTTTGATCTGAGGATTTCTATAACTCACTTTTTATATCTTAGGATTGCCGGATGTTACCTTTTGTTTTGAGGATTTTCATAACCACTCTTTGCATTCAAGGATTGCTGAATATTACCATGTAGTTCTGAGGATTTCCTGAACTCACTTTTTGCATTCGAGAATCGTCGGTTGTTACCTTTTTGTTACAGGGATTGCCATAACCCATTTTTTCATTTGAGAATTACAAAATATTGTCACTTCGTTATGAGAATTTTTAGAATGCGTCTTATTGATACGAGGATTACCAGAGCCGTCTTGGAAAATTTGGAGGTCCTGTTCCAATTTTAGAAATTGCACCTAATAAAGGAAAACATCACAAAATAATTTTTTTTTTGTATTTTATAAAAATTTAAATAATATTAAAAACTACATAAAAAAATAAATTATGTATAAATATTTGAATGAAATTTAATACACGTAAGTATGATTTTTATATGTTTTCTTCATGTTCATGTAGAATTCATCTCTTATAAGAATAATTAAAATCATTTTGATAAAAAAAAACAATTAATTGAAACGTGTTTGCAATGTTTTTTTAAGTAAGGTTTAATTAAATGAATATTAGGAGTAATCGAATTCTGATTATAAATAGAACCCACAAAGGAATCTGAGTAAGAAAAATTTAACACCAACAAAAATTAAAGATTACAAAAAAAAAATGAATTCTTACCGAAATAGTAAAACCTATCGTTGGCATGCTGAATATTTTCTAAGATGGAATATTTCCATACTTTCAATTTGATGTATCCCAATAAATCTAAAATATTTGTTGGTGTTGCAAATGTTAACATAAAACATTTTAATAAATGAAAACAAAAAACTAAAATTGCAAATATGAAAATACCTCTCATCCTTTTATTTTTGTCAAATTTCATAATCATAATAGCATGTTGAATTGATTAAAATGTAATATAAAAATTTAATTTATTTATTTATAGTTATTTAATTATAAAATTTAATTAATATGTATTGACCGTGTAAAAATCTTTTACACGGTCAAATAATCACGATAATTGATTTATTTAAAAAGTTTGACTTTTATTTTAATCACTTAAAAAATAATATCAACGAATTATTGTGATGCATTGATAGTGTAAAATATTTTACACTGACAGTGTATAATAATTAATCTCTTAATTATAATAATTTAATTAAAAACAATATTAAACTTGCTAATTTTTTAATGTACTATCATAAAATAAAATTCAAGAATACATCTTTTTAAAAATAATATCAACGAATAATTGTGATGCATTGATAGTGTAAAATATTTTACACTGACAGTATATAATAATTAATCTCTTAATTATAATAATTTAATTAAAAATAATATTAAACTTGCTAATTTTTTAATGTACTATCATAAAATAAAATTCAAGAATACATCTTTTTATAAATAAATAAAAAACAATAAATCAAACTACATATAATAATATATTATATTCTATTATAAAAATTTAATAAATAATTAGTTTATCGTTAGATGGTTCTTTAATCATGATTTATAAATTATTATTCTAAATTCTTTTTTTTTAACTGAATAAATAATTATGGACTGATATGTGAGCAAAAAATTGTTAGTGATATTAATAACGTATAAGGACTATTGTGGAGCCCATACAAATTTTAATTGATTTATTAAGATTTAGGGTCAGGTGGTAATTAGATGAAACCGGTAATTGGAATATTTTGAGAAATTTTAACTTATACCCATACCTATACCCATACCCGTATATTTTTAAAAAAATATCCATTTTATCTTTATATATTTTAATTTTTTTTTTCACTTTTTAGATTTTTCAGACTTCCGAGAAATTCATCCCACGATCTATCGGAACACTTTGAAAATGATTTTTGGTAGGTTTTTTTTTCTCAAACCGGAAGACTTGGACAAAGAGTTCCGGTTCACAAAAATACTGTACCGGAAGACTTCAGGAAAGACTTCCGGTTTGGTAATTTTCGTGGGTGTTCACCGGAAGACTTGTAGCAAGAGTTCCGGTAGACAAAACAACAAACCGGAAGACTTTTTACAAGTCTTCCGGTTTGTTTTTTTGGCTACCGGAACACTTGCTACAAGTCTTCCGGTTTGAATTGTCCAATTATTTTTTTTATTATTATTTTTGAATTTTTTTAATGTAATTATTTCAGAAATTCCTTTACAAATATGCGATAAAGATCAGATATGCGTAGATACGTCTGATGTTTTTTTAACAACTCAAAGATTTGGTACACGAGAAGAGGTTTCAGAAATTCCTTTACAAATATGCGATAAAGATCAGATATGCGTAGATACGTCTGATGTTTTTTCAACAACTCAAAGATTTGGTACACGAGAAGAGGTAATAAGATGGATTAAAGAGATCGGAATCCGAAATAAAGTTACGGTTATCATCACTCGTTCATATATTAAAACAGGCAAGAAAGGAAGAAGTAACAAATTAATATTTGGATGTGATAAAGGAGGAAAACACAGAGATATTGATAGTGGAACCCAGAGTGCGACGAAAAAATATGGATGTCCATTTAAAATCAGATCAATTCCAGCGACTGATGGATCTGGATGGAAGATTGATGTAAAATGTGGAGTTCATAACCATGATTTACCTGATAGATTAGAAGGTCACACATTTGTCGGTAGGTTGACAGCGGATCAGAAGCAACATGTTGTTGATTTGACAAAGAGAAAGGTTCCACCTAGACATATATTGCTTTCATTGCAAGAGCAAGATCCAAATAATGTCACTCGGATCACGCAAATATACAAATAGAAGAGTATGATGAAAAAAAAAATATAAGAGGTCCTAGAAGTGAGATACAACATTTGTTTAAGCTTATTGAGGAAGCAGATTATGTTTATTGGAGTAGAAAAAGAGATGACTCTGAAGTAATTAGAGATATCTTTTGGGCTCATCCAGATTCAGTTAAGTTGTTGAATATTTTTCCTATTGTGCTAGTTATGGACAACACTTACAAGACAAACAAATATAGGCAACCTCTGTTTGAAATTGTTGGCATGACATCAACCGAGTTGACTTTTGCTATCGCATTTGCCTATATTGAGTCTGAGCAAACTGAGACTTTTTGTTGGGTGCTAGATAAGCTTAAACAATTGTTTGTGAAGAAAGAGTTGTGTCCACAAGTGATTTTGACAGATAGAGATCTTGCTTTGATGAAAGCCATTGAAATTGTGTTTCCAAGGTCGATCAATATGCTATGTCGATTTCATATTAACAAGAATGTTGATGCAAAATGGAAACAATATGTGGCTAGTGACATGCAAAAGAAAATTGACGAATTATGGACGGATGTTGTATGGGCTAGTGATGAGGTTGAGTATGATCAATGGTTGAACCAACTTGAGCAGGCGTGTGTTGATTGTAATGAATTTATTGATTATATGAAGGACACATGGTTGACACCACATAGACAAAGATTTGTTGGAGCATGGATTAATCGAGTGCTACATTTGGGTAACACTACGACTAATCGGTATGTATTTATTTTTAGTATTTCTAAATTGTATATTTTTTTTTGAATTTTTTTAAAATATTTTAAATATGTATTAATTTTAGGGTTGAGTCTGCTCATTGAAAGTTAAAGCAAATGTTGGGGAACAATATTGGTGACATGGTCAAATGTTGGGAGGCTATGAATGACAATTTAAAGTTAAAATTGAGTAATATTAGAGCTTCTTTTCAAAAGAGTTTTTATGAAGTTGAGCACGCCCACGTAAGTCCATTTTACAATAATTTACGTGGTTCAGTGTCTCGAGATGCATTGAGACACATTGCTGAAGAGTTAAAACGAGTTGATTATGTTGGAACTAACAAGGAAATATGCCATTGTACTCTTAGAACAACCTACTGATTACCTTGTGCTTGTGAGTTGACAGGATATAGAATTGATGGTTTACCGATACCAATAGATGTTGTACATGTTCATTGGAGAAAACTAAGTATGGAAGTTAAGTTGGACGGAGATGTAGATGATGGATCAGAGGTGGATATGAGTAGTGCAATAGATGAGTTATGGAAAAGGTTTAAGTCACTGGATGTTGTTGGGAAAAAGGCATTAAAAAGTAGAGTTTTTGAACTTGCCTTCCCTACAATGACTTCTATGTGTCCACCACCTGAGAAAATAAAAACTAAAGGGGGAATCAAGAAGAAAGACAAAAAACCAGTAGGATATGATGTTTATAGAGACCCTTCGTATCACGAGTATGTGGATCAAGCATCTCAATCTTCACAGATGCAATCTCAACCATCACAAACTTCGAAGAAATTGAAATTATCACAGTCTTCACAAAAGAAATCTCAACCATCACAGGCTTCGAAAAAGTTGAAATTATCACAATCTTCACAGTCATCTAAGCAGTTCATCCTTCAATTTCCTAATCACATCAAGTCATATATTGATGATGTAGTTAATGTTGTATCAGATGGTAATTGTGGATTTCGAGTCATTACTTCATTGCATGGATATGGTGAATATGGTTGGCCAATGGTTCGTCGAGACTTGGGGTTGGAAATAATATATAATGAAAGATCAAGTTTGTATGTCAATTTATTTACTGATCAGTTAACACATAAACATAAACTAAATAGGTCAAATTAGTCTAAAAGTTAACACATGAACATAAACCAATTAGGTCAAATCTGTCTAAAGGTTAACATATAACCATAAATATAAATATAAGTCACTGTGATCGACCAAGATGTAAAGCTTTGAACAAATCAGCAAACTATGGGTCATCCTCTTCAGCACCAGTCTGCTGAAGATAACGATGAATCAATGAAGACATACGAGCCACTATAGGATCAGATGGTCCTGCTTCATATACAGGAACTAACATCTCTGTTGTCGCATCAACACTGGGCGGTACCAGACGAGGATGCGAAACACGATAATACCACTCAAGATACCCATCATCTGTCTCATATGGGGTGGTGGTCGGTGCTGTCGGATGAATCACATTCTGAACGCTCTGATGGTAACTAATCCAGTCAACATCAATATCACCAGCCATTCGAGAATCAAGAGGTGGATGTGGAATGTAACACCCATTTTAATTATCTAGTCATTTTATTATTATTTTAAATATTATATGTTGGTGTGCCCTTTGGTGGGGGTGTATTTGATGATGTTTGGTGGGTGCCCCTAATGTGGGAGGACTATTGATGGTATTTTGGTGTGGAATATAATAATATAAAAATAATAGTAACATTGGTGGGAGTGTTATTATTATTATATTTATTATATTTGTTAATATTATTAATATTATTATTATTTTGGTGAAATAATGATATTAGTATTATTATTATTATTATTAATGAGTATTATTATTATTATGATTATTATTATTATTATTATTATTATTATTATTATTATTATTAATATTATAATATTATTAGTATTAATAATAATATTGTATTATTTTATTAAGTTATTTTATTAATTGGGATTAGATTTAATAAAGAAAATAGAATGTGAAGAAGTGGGGATAGTGGTACGATACATTTTAGAAATTGAGAAAAAAAGGCGATAGAAAAGAGAGAAGAGAAAAGAACGAAAGAAAGGAAAAAGAGCGAAGGAAAAAGGGAACGAAGAACGGAAGAGAAAAGGGGAAGGCCAAGAGACCAATTCTAGGAGGATTTCTATCGATCAACCAATTGATAAGGTAAGGGAGGAGAAACTTGATTGGGAATGGTTTATACATGTATAGGGTAGTTGGGGATTCCTTAACCCCGTAGGAAATTGATCGATATATGATAATATATATTGATATGGTATGATTGATGATGATTGTTGTTAATTGTATAGTAATCGTTAATGAATTGTTGTTTTTGGTTGAGTTGGCATATAGGGCATATAGGGTGTTTTACGGTTTTTAGGGAAAGTTCTGTATGGCTTTTGAGGTATCGATAGTGTTTAGGTGATGATTTTGGGAATAGGAATTAGAAACCGATTGTTTACAGTAATAGGCAAGATTGGTACTAGAATAGGCTGGGAATCTGAGTTGAGATGATAGGCATAATTTGGCCTAGAATAGCACTGCAGAATTGTGAGGAAACTGACGAATCGCAGCATTCGCTGGGCTTCGCCTGGCGAATGTTGGCGAAGCTTCGCCTGGCGAAGGAAGGAGAGAGTTCGCCTGGCGAGCTGGGGCGAAGAGGCAGCGAATAATTCAGAAATTAAGTCCCAGACTAAAAACACAAGAACTTCGCCTGGCGAATGCCAGCGAAGGTTCGCCACGGGGGTTCGCCTAGCGAATGCCAGCGAACGTAGCAGAACCAAATGAATTTTTGTGATGTTTTGGATTCGAGCATTGGTCTCGTGTGATCCTTTTAGCCTTGTTGCAGTGTGAAAATGATGAGTGTGGGATTTAACTTGTGTACTTGGTGATGGCACACATTTCCCTTAATATTGTTGGTGAGCAATTAGTTGATGTATATGTGTGTAGTGATCAGTAGGATCGAGTATCCCCGAGTGGTGGGATGTAGTTATATCTGGTGTTATAGTATGAATTTGTTTACCATTTGATTGATTTATATGGTGTTGGTGTAATATATCTATACATTTGCATTGATGTATGATGATATGATCAGGAGGATCGTGTGCACTTAGTGTGCCAGAATATAATAGTTATGCATTGGTGTCTTGCATATCATGGTGTTTTGGTGGGATGAATCATGTCTCAGGAGGAGCGTAAGTGATTCATCTGTACTCCTTTGTGGAGAATGGTGGGGGATAGATCATGTCTCAGGAGGATCGTAAGTGATCTATCCAGGTTCGATTGAATGAACCAATGAGTCGGTACCGCATGCATGGTGTTGTGTTGCATAATTGCATTATAATATGTTATATTGTAATTTGAACAGTAGGTTCGTTGTATGGTATTGTTGGGGGTGAATAATTGACGTGTTGGTGTGTTTTACTGCCTTATTTACATGTATTACATTACCATTATATTTTTGATCATGATTTCTCACCCCTTTGCTGTTGTTGTGTCTGTGCTTCTCCGGAAGTACAGATAATCCAGGTACTTAGCTAGCTTGGATTATGGTGTGACAGTCGAGTCTAGGATGCTCTGATACGTAGCACGGGACTTGGGCGTTTTTATTTGTTTTCTGAAGAACTTATATTTTATTTTCCTGTGAACGTATCAAACTTTTATTGGATTTTAATATTTTTAATATTCCGCTGTATTTTGGAGGAAAACCTTTTATAAAGGAAATGTTGATTTTATGTGATACCCCACTGGGGAGAAATACTCTGATGTTTATTTATGATGTTTATTAATTTAATTGATTTTGGGAAGTGGGGTGTTACAATTGGTATCAGAGCAGGTCGGTCCGTCCGGCCAGTGTTGTTGAGTCGAGTTGAGTTTGTCCTTTATGATGTAGTTGAATATCTTTTAACCTGGTGTTGTTCTTTTTGAGAAGTATGGCAGGAAGGAACGATGCTGCATTGGCTGCTGCTATGCAAGCAATGGCGCAAGCGGTTGCTATTCAGAATCAAACTGCAGATGCCCAGTTCAGGAGTTTGGTGCAGTTTCGGAGCAACAAGCCGCCAACATTTGAAGGAGGAATTCTGGACCCTGAAGCTGCTCAGAAGTGGCTGAAGGCAATTGAAAAGATCTTCAGGACTATGGAATGTAGCGATGAACAAAAGGTGAGGTTTGGTACTCACATGCTGGAGGGTGAGGCTGAAGCCTGGTGGGACAATAGTCGCCAAAGGTTGGAAGCTGCTGGAACTGCCATTACTTGGGAGGTGGTTCAGAAAGGTTTTCTGGAGAAGTATTTCCCGGAAGATATCCAAAGCGCTAAGGAGATTGAATTCTTAGAGCTGAAGCAGGGTAGTATGACTGTAGCAGAGTATGCTGCTAAGTTTGAGGAGCTGGTGCAGTATTGTCCCCACTATAATGTGGAGGGGGCAATGACCTCTAAGTGCTTAAAGTTTGAGAATGGACTGCGTCCAGAGATTAAGTTGGGGATTGCTTGTCAGAAGATCAGGAGCTATCCTGAGCTGGTAAGCAGGAGCAGAATCTATGATAACGATAACCGAGCAAGGATTGCGCACTACAAAGCCGTTAATGACCGTAAGGGTAAGCAGAGGTTCAGTGGTACTCCTTATAGTGTTTCTGCTGATAAGGGAAAACGTAAAGCTGTTATTGATAAGAAGCCTAGAGATGGGAGAACATCTGCTGAAGGGAAATGTTTCCGGTGCGGTGGTATGGGACACCGTGCTAATGACTGTCCTAATGAAGCCAAGAAGTGTTTTAAGTGTGGTAAACCAGGTCATGTGATAGCTGACTGCAGAGCAACTATGCCGACCTGTTATAACTGTGGTGAGAAGGGTCATATCAGTACACATTGTGAGAAGTCGAAGAAGCCTCAAACGTCTCCGGCTGGTGGGAAAGTGTTTGCCTTGGCAGAAACTCAAGTTGCCAGTGATGAGCATGTGATCAGAGGTACTTGTATTATCAATAATATTCCTTTGATTGCTATTATTGATACGGGTGCAACGCACTCGTTTATTTCTGTAGATTGTGTGGAGAGGATAGGTTTGGTGCCGTCCACTCTGGAGAGACGGATGACTATTGAGACACCCTCTATAGGTTCAGTGACTACTTCTTTGGTATGCCTGAAGTGTCCACTGACTATTTTCGATAGAGAATTTGGAGTGGATCTGATTTGTCTACCACTTGGTAAGTTGGATGTTATTCTGGGTATGAACTGGTTAGAGTTCAACCGAGTCTACATCGATTGTTTTCGGAAGGAATTGTTGTTCTTGACCCCTGAAGAGGAAGCTGTGGCAAGTTCTTTGTCTAATAAAGAATTGAGGGCCTTGTTGGAAGATGAAACTAGAGTGTTTGCTTTATTTGCAACTTTATCGGTGGATAACAAAGTGCCAATGGAGGAATTAGCGGTGGTGAGTGAATTTCCGGAAGTGTTTCCTGACGACATTACGGAATTGCCTCCGACGCGAGAAGTAAAATTTGGTATTGATCTTGTTCCTGGTATGAGACCTATTTCTATGGCGTCGTACAAGATGTCTGCAGTGGAATTGGCTGAGTTGAAGTCTCAGATTAGAGAATTGTTGGATAGAAAGTTTATTAGACCAAGTGTATCGCCGTGGGGAGCTCCAGTGTTGTTGGTGAAGAAGAAGGATGGTAGTATGCGTCTGTGCATCGACTACCGTCAATTGAATAAAGTGACTATTAAGAATAAGTATCCTCTACCTAGGATTGATGATTTGATGGACCAGCTGGTGGGAGCTCGTGTATTTAGTAAGATCGACTTAAGATCGGGTTATCATCAGATGAGAGTAAAAGAAGGTGATATTCAGAAGACTGCCTTTAGGACTCGATATGGACATTACGAATATGCTGTAATGCTGTTTGGAGTGACTAATGCGCCGGGAGTATTTATGGAGTATATGAACAGAATTTTCCATTCTTACTTGGATCAGTTCATTATAGTGTTTATTGATGATATATTAATTTATTCTAAATTTGATGAAGAGCATGCAGGACATCTGAGAATTGCCTTGCAAGTGTTGAAGGAAAATAAATTATTTGCTAAACTGTCAAAGTGTGACTTTTGGTTGAAGAAAGTAAGTTTCTTGGGGCATGTAATATCTGAAGATGGAATAACGGTGGATCCGTCAAAAGTAAGTGCAGTATTGCAGTGGGAACCGCCGAAGACAGCGACAGAGATTAGAAGCTTTTTGGGGTTAGCCGGTTATTACCGCAGGTTTATTGAAGGGTTCTCTAATTTGGCGTTGCCATTAACTCAGTTGACGAGAAAGAACCAAGTTTTTGTATGGGATGCTGCTTGTGAAGAAAGTTTTGAAAAGTTGAAAAAGAGATTGACTACGGCACCGGTGTTAGTGTTACCGACTCCGAGTGAACCGTTTATGGTGTACTGTGATGCGTCTAAGATGGGATTAGGCGGGGTTCTGATGCAGAATGGCAAGGTAGTAGCATATGCTTCGCGGCAACTGAGGGTACATGAGCGAAATTATCCGACTCATGATCTTGAATTAGCTGCGGTTGTTTTTGTGTTGAAAATCTGGAGACACTATTTATATGGTTCAAGATTTGAAGTGTTTAGTGATCATAAGAGTCTGAGATACCTGTTTGATCAGAAAGAGTTGAATATGAGGCAGAGAAGATGGTTGGAATTTTTGAAGGATTATGACTTCAGTTTGAGTTATCATCCAGGAAAGGCCAATGTAGTGGCAAATGCTTTGAGTAGGAAAGCAATTCATATGGCAGCTCTGATGGTGAAAGAAATTGAGTTAATTGAACAGTTTAGAGATTTGAGCATGGTTTGTGAGACTACTGCAAATAGTGTAATGTTGGGTATGTTGCAGGTAAATAATGACTCCTTGGATATGATTAGGGAAAATCAGAAGTTGGATGTGAAATTGGTAGATTTGATGCCTGGAGTAGGGAGTGACTCCGATAGTGACTTTAAATTGGATAGTATAGGTGTGTTGAGATTTAGAGGCAGGATTTGTGTACCAGATGATGAAGAATTGAAAAAGTCAATTTTGAGCGAAGGACATCGTAGTAGCCTAAGTATTCATCCGGGAGCTACGAAAATGTATCATGATTTGAAGAAATTATTTTGGTGGTCTGGTATGAAAAGAGACATAGCTCAATTTGTGTATGCCTGTTTGACATGTCAGAAGTCGAAGGTGGAACACCAGAGACCTTCTGGATTTATGCAACCATTAGAGATTCCGTTTTGGAAATGGGATTGCATTACTATGGATTTTGTGACAGGTTTGCCGAATACGGCGAGAGGTTTTGATGCTATATGGGTGATTGTGGATCGATTGACGAAGTCTGCACACTTTGTGTCGCTCAATATTAGTTTTCCGTTAACGAAGCTGGCGGATATTTACATTCGGGTAATTGTGAAGTTGCATGGTGTTCCGTCCAGTATTGTGTCGGATAGAGATCCGCGGTTTACTTCGGAATTTTGGAAGAGCTTGCAGGAAGCTTTGGGAACTAAGTTGAAATTGAGTTCAGCTTATCATCCGCAAACTGATGGTCAGTCGGAGAGGACTATTCAGTCGCTTGAAGATTTGGTGAGAGCTTGTGTGTTAGAAAAGGGTGGTGCGTGGGATACTCATTTACCATTGATTGAGTTCACGTACAATAACAGTTACCATTCTAGTATCGGAATGGCACCGGTTGAAGCTTTGTATGGGAGGAGGTGTAGGACTCCTCTGTGTTGGTATGAAACTGGTGAGAATATGGTGCTTGGACCAGAAATTATACAGCAGACTACTGAGACAATTCAAATGATTCGTGAGAAAATGAAAGTGTCTCAGAGTATGCAGAAAAGTTATCATGATAATCGGAGGAAAGAGTTGGAATTCTGTGTAGGTGATCACGTATTCCTAAGAGTTAATCCGATGACTGGTGTGGGTCGTGCATTGAAGTCCAAGAAGCTGGATCCTAAGTTCATTGGACCTTATGAGATTTTGCAGAAGATTGGTGTTGTGGCTTATAGGGTGGCGTTGCCGCCTGAGTTGTCAAACTTACATGATGTGTTTCATGTGTCGCAATTGCGAAAGTATGTTTCTGATCCATCTCATGTGATTCAGAGAGATGATGTTCAGATTCGGGAGAATATTACTGTTGAGACGATGCTGTTGAGGATCGAGGACCGTAAGATGAAAAAGCTCCGAGGGAAGGAAATACCTTTGGTGAAGGTAGCGTGGGGAGATGTTGCAGGAGGCAGTGTGACCTGGGAGTTGGAAAGCAGGATGCGAGAAGCGTATCCGGAGCTATTTCCATCAGGTAATTTTCGAGGACGAAAATAATTGAAGTGGGGGAGAGTTGTAACACCCATTTTAATTATCTAGTCATTTTATTATTATTTTAAATATTATATGTTGGTGTGCCCTTTGGTGGGGGTGTATTTGATGATGTTTGGTGGGTGCCCCTAATGTGGGAGGACTATTGATGGTATTTTGGTGTGGAATATAATAATATAAAAATAATAGTAACATTGGTGGGAGTGTTATTATTATTATTATTATATTTATTATATTTGTTAATATTATTAATATTATTATTATTTTGGTGAAATAATGATATTAGTATTATTAGTATTATTATTATTATTATTATTATTATTATTATTATTATTATTATTATTATTATTATTATTATTATTAATGAGTATTATTATTATTATGATTATTATTATTATTATTATTAATATTATAATATTATTAGTATTAATAATAATATTGTATTATTTTATTAAGTTATTTTATTAATTGGGATTAGATTTAATAAAGAAAATAGAATGTGAAAGGGTGGGGAGAGTGGTACGATACATTTTAGAAATTGAGAAAAAAAGGCGATAGAAAAGAGAGAAGAGAAAAGAACGAAAGAAAGGAAAAAGAGCGAAGGAAAAAGGGAACGAAGAACGGAAGAGAAAAGGGGAAGGCCAAGAGACCAATTCTAGGAGGATTTCTATCGATCAACCAATTGATAAGGTAAGGGGGGAGAAACTTGATTGGGAATGGTTTATACATGTATAGGGTAGTTGGAGATTCCTTAACCCCGTAGGAAATTGATCGATATATGATAATATATATATTGATATGGTATGATTGATGATGATTGTTGTTAATTGTATAGTAATCGTTAATGAATTGTTGTTTTTGGTTGAGTTGGCATATAGGGCATATAGGGTGTTTTACGGTTTTTAGGGAAAGTTCTGTATGGCTTTTGAGGTATCGATAGTGTTTAGGTGATGATTTTGGGAATAGGAATTAGAAACCGATTGTTTACAGTAATAGGCAAGATTGGTACTAGAATAGGCTGGGAATCTGAGTTGAGATGATAGGCATAATTTGGCCTAGAATAGCACTGCAGAATTGTGAGGAAACTGACGAATCGCAGCATTCGCTGGGCTTCGCCTGGCGAATGTTGGCGAAGCTTCGCCTGGCGAAGGGAGGAGAGAGTTCGCCTGGCGAGCTGGGGCGAAGAGGCAGCGAATAATTCAGAAATTAAGTCCCAGACTAAAAACACAAGAACTTCGCCTGGCGAATGCCAGCGAAGGTTCGCCACGGGGGTTCGCCTAGCGAATGCCAGCGAACGTAGCAGAACCAAATGAATTTTTGTGATGTTTTGGATTCGAGCATTGGTCTCGTGTGATCCTTTTAGCCTTGTTGCAGTGTGAAAATGATGAGTGTGGGATTTAACTTGTGTACTTGGTGATGGCACGCGTTTCCCTTAATATTGTTGGTGAGCAATTAGTTGATGTATATGTGTGTAGTGATCAGTAGGATCGAGTATCCCCGAGTGGTGGGATGTAGTTATATCTGGTGTTATAGTATGAATTTGTTTACCATCTGATTGATTTATATGGTGTTGGTGTAATATATCTATACATTTGCATTGATGTATGATGATATGACCAGGAGGATCGTGTGCACTTAGTGTGCCAGAATATAATAGTTATGCATTGGTGTCTTGCATATCATGGTGTTTTGGTGGGATGAATCATGTCTCAGGAGGAGCGTAAGTGATTCATCTGTACTCCTTTGTGGAGAATGGTGGGGGATAGATCATGTCTCAGGAGGAGCGTAAGTGATCTATCCAGGTTCAATTGAATGAACCAATGAGTCGGTACCGCATGCATGGTGTTGTGTTGCATAATTGCATTATAATATGTTATATTGTAATTTGAACAGTAGGTTCGTTGTATGGTATTGTTGGGGGTGAATAATTGACGTGTTGGTGTGTTTTACTGCCTTATTTACATGTATTACATTACCATTATATTTTTGATCATGATTTCTCACCCCTTTGCTGTTGTTGTGTCTGTGCTTCTCCGGAAGTACAGATAATCCAGGTACTTAGCTAGCTTGGATTATGGTGTGACAGTCGAGTCTAGGATGCCCTGATACGTAGCACGGGACTTGGGCGTTTTTATTTGTTTTCTGAAGAACTTATATTTTATTTTCCTGTGAACGTATCAAACTTTTATTGGATTTTAATATTTTTAATATTCCGCTGTATTTTGGAGGAAAACCTTTTATAAAGGAAATGTTGATTTTATGTGATACCCCACTGGGGAGAAATACTCTGATGTTTATTTATGATGTTTATTAATTTAATTGATTTTGGGAAGTGGGGTGTTACATGGAACATGCTGCCTGTATCCAAACTGACGCAAACATCTGTCAGGCAAGTATGGAACAATAGTGTCACCCCACCTCAGACACCCCCTATAGAGACATAACTCATCAAACTAACGCCATACTCTATGATTCTCGAATGGGCGCCATATGACATCGGCAGGTGTCAGCTCGTCAAGAATAGGCCTCAAGTCATCCACGTTCAAGGCACCTTGCATATAGGACCATCTCATCGCTCGTGGGAGACCCACATTATTAGCTGGTATCAAGTTCTCTCCTCTTTTCCAAAGTGTTGGAAAATACTCATGAATCCAACACTGTTACAAAATTTAAAATAATTAATTATAACATAATAAACTAGATAAATAAAATTAGTATGCTAGATAAAATTAATTAAAACAAAATATACTAAATTAAAATAAATACCTGTAGGAGAGTCAGATAACCACCAAACTGCTTACAGCTGAACATGGAAGCATCTCCGAGATATTTGTAAAGAGTAACCAACACAGCTGTTGCCCAACTGTATCCTGATAAGCCATCCAAGTCTATAAACAGTGAGAGGTATCGTGCCTCGACAAGCATAAACGTCTTGTCTACAAAAATAGTGGAACCCACTAACATCAGCAAATAAGCTCTAGTGGCATAATCCCATCGAGATGCAGCTCTGTGCTCTACGAACCGATCATATAACCACTCCACCTTATAGTAGGAACCCCTGCACTCACTGACTTGTTGTTGTGCTATTCTCTGTGACACTCCTAAATAATCAATAGCCCACTCAACAGCAAGCGCTTCACTGATATCTTGAGGGTTCCAGAAGACTCCCCTGATGGGAAAGTGAAGCACGCAAGATACGTCATCTAGAGTAATCGTCATCTCACCAAACAGCATGTGAAATGAAGATGTCTCTAGATGCCACCTCTCTGCAAAAGCGGAAACTAGGTTTGTGTCTATCTTTGTTAAACTGGTTCTCTGAAGTGAAGTTAGACCAGACCTAGATATCCAGCTCTCCATCTCTCTGGGTAGCTGTAGTGGAACCCTCTAAGTCAACTTCAACCCATGTTCCGCCACCTTTAACTCTTTCTTCGATCCTCTCTCCTGAAAAAAATTAAAAGTAAAAATATTATAAAATTCAATATTAAAAATTCGAATTCTATTCAATATTAAATAATTTTTGTTTACTTACCTCACCGAACCATATATGGTATGCAACATGCTGTTTGTATTTAACTAACAGAGATGTATCATACGGTCCTCCTGGATATCTAACTGGCTCGGATGCTGATGCAGATGCATCAAAATGCTCTTCTTCAGCCATCCTCGATGACTTGTCCCGTCCTAGTTCACGAGGGATCCTACCATCTCTGCCTCGTGTGCGCACCACTGGAAAAAAAATCAATATAATTAAAAATTAAAAAATAAATAAATAAATAAAATTAGAAATTAAAAAAAAAACAATGAACCGGAAGTCTTCAAGAAAGACTTCCAGAGAAGAAACGAAAATTTTTGTGAACTGGAAGTCTTCAGGGAAGAGTTCCGGCGAACAAACTCAAAAGTTTGTGAATCGGAAGTCTTCAGGAAAGAGTTCCGGTGAAGATACAAAAACAAAATACAAACCGGAAGACTTACTTTTAGGTGTTCCGGTATGTATTACAAATCAAATGTGTTCTGGAAGAGTTGGTAGAAGATTTCCTGTTTGTAACTGGATTCAGAGCTCTCAGAAAGTCTTGAAATGGAAAGTGAAAATGAAAAAAATGTTAAAATCATAGATATTTAAATAAGGGTATTTTGGTCCAATATTTTTGAGTGTAGGGGTGTGGGTATAAGGGTAGGGGTATGGGGTAAAATCTTCTACATTTTGACATCTCTTATTTGTAAAATAACGGCCCATGCATATATTCGAGATACGTTTTTGGGTGGAATATAATTTTCGACGCGTATTTGTTTGCAGACTGTCATAAAATTAAAAAGTCAAAAGAAGAATAAATTTAAAAATAATAATAAATTTAAATTAAAATAGTAATACATGCAAAAGATCAAATGTAACAACAATGTTATGAATAATATGATTAAAAATAAAAATTATAGAAACTTGTATTAGATAAATCAGTCGTTTTAGTTTTTTTTACAAATAAGACAATAACTTTACAAGAGAGAATACACTTTTAAAATATATACTCAATCTTTTTAAAACTCCCTTAATTTTTCACATACTTGAAAAAAATATCGATAAATTTCTATTATTCAATATTTGAATCAGTAGTAAAGTTGCGCCCGTTTATAATAGTAATATTTTATCATATATAAAAATATTTCAAAACAAAGTAATTTTTTTTCAGTATATAAATATTAATTTTGTTTTGACATTATTTATAAAAATATTTGAATCAATAGCAAAATTGTTCTCGTATATAAAAAAAATTTGAGTCAACAATGTATTTTTTCCGGTATATAAAAATTATTTTTGTTTTAACAATATTTATGTAAATATTTAAATCAATAGTAAAGTTGTTACCGTACATAAAAATATTTGAATCAACAATTTATATTTTTTCATACATAAATATTAATTTTGCTTTTACAATGTTTATAAAATATTTGAATTAAGGGTTAAAAATATGTTTTTAGGACCTGAAAATAAGTCATAATCTAGTTTAGTCCCTCTAACATTTTTGTTCAAATATTCTTCCTTCAAAACTTTTCCGTCCCTATTTTTCATCTCTGACGTCTATTACACTTGACAAGATCTTATGTGGCGGATGAGTTGACATTTTTGAGTAGATGACTGGAAAATTAAGCACGTGCTACTGAACATATAATGTGCCACCTAAGTTCCTTTATTAGTTTAGTAAATACATAGCACTAGAAATCCTAAATCATTTTCACCCCCAAAATTGACTCATTCTCGCTCCTTCGTTTACTCCATAGAAGGTAATTTTTGAATTCAACTTCATTCTTCTTCAACTTCTTGTGTTTGCTTTGTGGAACATAGTATCAGTGACACATTACATTTTTTTTTTACTTTGTTTGCAGAAAGTTGACTCCATTATCATTGCGTTTGGTTTGCTTTGTGGTCCCAGCATTTGCATGAAAGATGCTCGCTTTGTGGTCCCTTGACATTGAAACTGAGGTAGGTCCACATGTTCTCTTTTAGATTCTAATTTATTGAAGTTTGGCATAGTGATCGTATTTTACTTGTAGTTATTAGGGTTTGTATGCATACAATAGCCATTTAGTGGGTCCATGTTTGACTGTATTTTCCATCCATTATGTAGGGATGGGTGTTCTTAAAGTAATATTTTACACGATGGGCTCTTTCGTAAAAGACTCAATGCTAAAGTATGAGGGTGGGGAAGTTTATGCCTTTAATGGTCAAGATAGCGAGTTATGGTCATTTTTTTAGGCATGTGATTTAATCAAGGGAATTGATCCTAGGTTTGAGTATAATAATGTTAAGATGTGGTGGAAACATGGTGATGATACTTTAGAAAATGACCTAAAACCTTTTAAGGATGATGGTGATGCATTTGAGTTAGCTGCATTCATTCAAGCAAGTCACCAAGGTGAGGTTGAAATATACACTGAGCCTAAACCTAGTATAGGGAATGCAACCTTTATGGAGAATGTAAGAAAGATGAACAAGGCTAAAATATGTGAAGATGAGGTTGATTCAAATACTGATGAGAGTTCTAGTGATGAAGATGTGAAGGATGTCAAATTTGAGGATAGTGAAGAAGAAAGGATGAAGGGTTTTTATGAGGTTTTTGATGAGAAATTTAATAGTCAACCTAGAATTATACCTGCTGCAGATGTAGCAGGCTCTAGTGAGGCAGTGATAATAACTCTTATTACACCAGAGATGGGAAAGGAACATGTAATTGAAGATGATTATCTTACTGATGAGCTTGATAGTAGTGCTGAAGATGATAATGGTGATGATAGACCAAGAGTTTTTAGGTTCAATAAGGAATATGGGATTACAAAGGAATCTAAATTCAAGGTTGGAGTGGAGTTTTCATCTCTAAGGCAATTCAAAAGTGCTATTTTGGAACATAATGTATTGAATGGTAGGGATATCAGATTTGTAAAAAATGATGCAGTGAGATGTAGGGTGGTTTGTAAGGAAAAATCACAATGCAATTACACTGTAATGTGCAGTAAAGTCCTAACATCAACAACCTTTAGAATTAATACCTTGTATGATAAACATAAGTGTGGAAGACAACTTTTTTAATAAGAGTGTCAAAGCTGACTGGGTTGCAAAAGTGATAGTTGATAGGATGAAGGACAATAACAAAATGAAGTTGAATGATGTAATTGTAGATGTTAGGGTGAGGTATGCAACCGAAATTCCTGGTTGTAGGACATTTAAGGCAAGACAGATTGCCAAAAGGATAGTGGATGGAGACTCTAGTAAACAATATAGTTTGTTATGGTCATATGGGGCTAAATTGAGGAGGGCTTCACGAGGAAATACTTTCAAGATGAACATTCAATCTCCTGGTCCAGGTTTACTACAAGGGTTTTGAAAAGGTGTTACATGGTCTTTGATGGTATGAAGAAAGCTTTGAAATTAACTTGTAGGCCATTTATTGGATTAGATAGCTGTCATCTAAAACACAAGTATGGTGGGATATTGTTAATAGCTGTGGGAAGAGACCCTAATGACCAATATTTACCAATTGCCTTTGAAGTGGTAGAAACTGAGTCAAAGGACACTTGGAGTTGGTTTATGCAGTTACTGTAACACCCCAAATTTATTGGAATGTTTATTTAATTTATTTAAATATGAATATTTGTATTTTTGGTGATTTTCGGTGGTTGGTATGAAATATTGAGAATTATGGAGTTTTGGGTTATTTATTTAAATAATAGTATATAATATGAATATATTGATATTATTATTAAATTAAATAAATAGAAGTGAATTAAGGGCAAAATGGACATTTGAGGAGGAGTTAGTGAGGGTGAAGTTGGAAAGCCCAATTTTAAGGCCTAGAGTTAGGTTTAACAAAAAGAAATTTTGAGGGAATTAGGATTCATTCCTGTTAGACCGTGAAAAGGGAAGAAATAGAAGCCAGAGCTCTGAGAAAGAGGATTGAGGAAAAAGTTTCGCAAGGTGTCCAAGAATCAAAGAGAAAAGCTTAGAGTCGGCAATTAAGATATGGGGAGTATTATCTTCATTGTTTTCAATATGTGATTCAATGTATTTAAAGCTGATTTAAGGGTTTAAAGGGTTTGAGGCTGATTTGAGATAAAGGAAATTAGGCCTTCATGGCCAAAATCTATTATTGAGGTTTTAAAAATATAGGGATTTGAACCGATGGTCTGATAGGTTTGAGGTCGATTTGGGTTTGAGGGAAAGTAGGCTTTCATGGCCAAAATCTACTATTGAGGTTTTAACCGTATATGGATTTTGAACTGATGGTCTGATAGGTTTAAGGTTGATTTGAGAGTAAAGGAAATTAGGCCTTCATAGCCAAAATCTATTATTGAGATTGTTTAACCTGTAAGATAAGTGATTTGTGATAACTCTAATGACTGTGGGGTATTTGTAAGAAATTATGAGAAGTAGAGGCGTACATATGATACGGGATTGAACATATATCCTTTAATTTTAAAGGTTTTAGGCATAATCTAAAAATAATGATTAGATAGTTTAATTGTGTTAAAATTGTAAATTTACTTGAGATAATTATAGTGTTGAATGGGTTATAATTTTCAGAGAGTTTGGGTTTTTACGGAATCGAAATCGGAGGTCCAGAAGGCCTCCAACGGTGAAAAACGCACAAAATTGCATGCTATCCGTCACGACCGTTCATGTTTTCGGTCGAAATCGTTTTGGACGTAACTTTTGATCCATAAGTTTGTTTTGGCCCTCGTTCGAAGTGTTGGAAAGCTAATAAACAGGGATATAACATAGTATAGATAAGCGAATTGTTTTCCTAATATTTTTATATCTAATTATTTTTGAGAAGTCAATTGTGTATATGTTGTATTAATGAATCATGTTCTGGTTCAGTGATGTCTTGATGTTTTGATGCTGCGATTTTCCTGATGAATTACTATGAGGGTAACTGAGATTTTTATGTGATTAAATGAATGTATGATGAATTACTATGAGTATAGCTGTGATTCCTATGTGATTAATACATGACTGTATAATGAATTCCCATGAGTAATTGTGATGATTTATGATGTTGATTCCATGAGTTTTTGATGATTATATGATGACATGATTATTATGATGACTTTGATGAATGATGATGCACCTAATGAGTTTATTATGAGGATGATATTGACGTGTGCATCATGCATTCATATGCACACGGACTTCAGTTCAGGACCTTGATTTCTTTGGCTTCAATCCTATTGTGCGGATGTGAGGTATTTTGATGTGCTCCGGTTCTTGTATAGAATCGATCCTATTGATAGGGATCTATGGAGGGTTGATGGTCCAGTGTCGATCGAGCTGTGATGATTGGTACCACATGCATGAGTCTTGTTGCATTTGCATTTATGTGACAATTGGTGTAATTTATAATGTTGTGGTCTTTGATGTTCCTTGATGATTATGATGTTGAATATGAAAATGACGCCATTTTATATATTTATTATTATGAATCATTTTACTCACCCTGCCTATTTGAATGTTGCCTCCATGTGGGTAACGTGTGGATGGCCAGGTTTAACTATGGATGCCATCAAGGATATTTTGAAGTTTTGGGTCGTTGGCCATTGTGGTTGACTTAGAGGGTCTTGCTCTAATAGTGTAACATCGGGTTGGGGTCTTTGAGTCAAACTATTTATTGAGTTTTGTTTATGTTGATTTCCTTGCGGTAAAAGGAAAACTTTGGATTTTTTCCTTTTCGAGTTCCGCTGCCATTTGAGCACTTTTGAGTAATTTTGAGAAAAACTCGTTGCTTACGGAGCATTGACCTTGATTTGAATTTATTGAGAAATGTACTCCCTTTGAGGTGATTTTTATGGTGTTTAAAATTTTACTGTGATAAATGTGAATATTTTGCCATAATATTTGTGTGGTAGAAAAAGGTGTTACAGTTACTCCTTGAAGACATTGGTGAAAAAAGGTGGTGTTTCATATCTGACCAACAAAAGGCAAATACACTTCTAATTCTGTTTGGTTTTTTAGATGTTTGTTACTTCCATTGATTGAACTATTGTTTATACTGTTTAGTTTTTTCAGGGTCTTGTACAGGTATTTGAGGAGCTACCCAGCTTTTGAACACATATTCTGTGTTAGGCATCTGTATGCTAACTTTAAAAAAAGGTTTGGAGGTGGTACCCTATTTAGGGATCTAATGATGGCTGCAACAAAGGCAACCTACCTTGATGATCATGAACAATACATGCAGAAGATCAAGGAAGTCATCAATGATGCATATGAATGGGGAGGTAATTCCTAAAACTAAGTGTTGTAAGCATACATTTCCTTTGTATTCTAAGTGTGATGTGTTGACGAATAATTTAAGTGAATCTTTTAATGCCACTATCTTGCTTCAAAGGGACAAACCAGTTATAACAATGTTTGAATGGATTAGGTGGTATCTTATGGGTAGGTTTGCAATTTTAAGGGAAAAGGTTAATGGGTAAAAGGGTAGAATCATGTCAAAATCACTAAAGAGATTGGATAGAGAGATTGAAAAGAGTGCAAGTTGGACAACCACTTATGCTGGACAATTGACATTCCAAGTTACCCATGTCATGTTTACTAATAGCTTTGTGGTTGATTTGGCTAATCAAACATGTCGGTGTAATTTTTGGGATCTCATTCGAATTCCATGTAAACATGCAGTTGCTGCAGTCCATAGGAAAGTTGATGATCACATTAATTATGTCATAAGTGTTATCACAAGTTGAATTATGTCAAATGTTATGAGGAAGGTATCACTCATTTGAATGGTCAAAATAAGTGGCCCAAAACCAATGATCCAGTAATTTACCCACCCATGTTCAAAAGAGGCCTAGGGAGGCCAAAGAAACTTAGAAGAAGGGAACCTGATGAATCCAATGCTACCAAGTGGCAAAGAACTAATACTACTTATAGGTGTAATACATGTTTGGAGTATGGTCATAATACTAGGACATGTAAAAAGAACAAACAGATTGTTCTACACAAGAACCAAGATGTAACAACAAATGAGGTACCTACACAGGCAAGTCAAATTGGGAATGTTCAAAAGGCAACATTAACAAAGGTTAGTCTTATGGTTTATGGGTAATTGTATATTGTTTGTTCTTGTTTGTATGTTATGAGTAACTATAAACAGTTTTTTAGGGGAGACCTAAGGGGTCATTGAATAAGAAAGTCAAAGTGGCACCAAGCAAGGCACCAAGCAAGGCACCAAGCCAGCCACCAAGTAAGGCACAAAGTCATCCACCAAGTAAGGTTAAGACTGCTCAACCTCAAGTCACAGACCAGATAAATGAGGCACCAAGTCAGGCTTCAGTCCAAGGTTCTCATGCTGCTCAACCACCAACAGATCCACAAACTGCACTACCACCACCAAGTCCTCATGTTGATAATGCACAACCACCAACACATCTACAAATTGCACTACCACCACCAAGTCCCCATGTTGATACTGCACCACCACCAACAGATGCTCAGGCTGCACTACCACCACCAAGTCCTCATGCTGATACTGCACCACCACCACCAGATGCTCAGGCTGCACAACCTATAGCTTCTGATACTGAACCACCACCAAGTACAGATAGAAGAGACTAACTCAATTACATAGATCCAGATGTTCTCGAAGCAATTCTCAATGATATCAACAATGGAATGGATATTGTTCTTTACATTCAACATCTTACAGTTGACTTAAGCCCTATCAAACATGCTGCTTTAAACATAAGTCCTTCAAAGTCTGGTGGTGTGAAGACCTTCTTTGGTAGTGCACCAAAAGTCAAACCCTCTAAAGCATTCAAACATCAAGGAAAGGTCAAGGCAACCTTCAGTGATCCTGTAAATTAGGTCAAGTTTATTCATGGCTGTTTTTTTAGGTCAACATTTAGTTACTTATTCATGGCTGTTTTTTAGGTCAAGTCTATGATGCCAAAGAAGAAAAAAGTCCCAGGAGCTGTGAGTCAAACCAGAAAGAGTGAAAGACTCAAAACTATAACAACAAAAGACATCAAGGGGTCTGGAAAACAATCTGAAGATCCAGTTGTGCTCACTGAAGATGATACATCAAAACAACCAAAACAAAAGGGAAGAAAAAGTTGGAAAGAAATTCAAAAAGGCTTGACTAAATGAGGATGAAGTTTGAAGAAGTTGAATGATCTTGTTTTTTTGGGCTATGTTACTATAACATTTGTTGACTTTGAATAATTTGAATTCCTATGTTTTTAATGAAGTTATTTCATGTCAGTTTGTTGCAAATTATGATGTCAAAAGTGTTATCAAACTTTTAGGGGATATAATGCCAAAAATGAGGCTAAATTTAAGGAAACATCATGCCAAAATTTAAGATGTTATACAGTCAAAATTTAGATGTTATGAGTCAATTAGAAGACAAATTATAATTGAAAGAAAAATCCAATAAAAACACATAGAAATACAGTGATCAAACACAATTCTTATAAATTGAACATCCACAATTCCATTACATTGATCATCCAATATTCCGTTACAAAGCATATCATGACATAAACTACTTAGCATATCAATCCAAAATTCCATTACATTGATTATCCTAAATTCAACAATTACATTTCAAAAATTGATACACATTAATCATAACAGAAAATACAAAGCATATCAACTTGATTTTTCCAACTCATTCCTCTGCTCTCAGTTTTGCTTGCATCTTCATGTTCTTCTTCTTCGAACCTTCGTACAACTCTCTCAACAAATCAATAGTATCCAATTCCTTCATCCTGTTATTTTCTACCTGATCAAAACCATTATCATCTTTTTCGACAAAGATCTTCATCCCATACAAAAAGATCACAAGTATCTTCACCCCGCCAAAAAGGACATCTCCAGAAAAACATGTCTTTATTACGACCATTCTTGCACACGTATGAAATCATACGAGCATCACAGTCACAATTCCTTCCTCGACGGCGGCTTCACACAGATGGCAAATAACAAGTTTCTTAGGACTTGTCTTTGAATACGACATCAAAGGAGTTGAAAGAGGGCGAAGGCAAATGGAAGCTAAAGAAATGGACGAAGAGAAATCGAGGCTGAAGAAATGAAAAGTAAGAAGAAGACCACAATCTGAAGATGAAATGAGACTAAAGAGAAAGAGGGGTGTACGAATGTGATTTAATGAAATTAGGTTAAGGATTCACAATCTAACGTGTTGTTTCCTAGTATACGTGGAAATCCAAATAGGTCAAAATAATTAAAAAAGAAAGTCAAATCAGCGTCCACGTATGATGCCGTTAAGTGAAATAGACAGCAGGGACGAAATCTAGGGACATAAATCTTTAGGAGGATGATTCTTTAAACAAAAATGTTAGGAGGACTAAAACTAAATTTGTGGTTATTTATAGGGACCTGAAATATATTTAACCCTTGAATTAATAGTAACTTTTTTCCCGTATATAATATTTTTTTGGGTTAAATATATTTGTGGTTCTCCTAAATATCTTAAATTTTGATTTTAGCCCCTTAAAATATTTCTTTTAAAGAATGGTCCTTCTAAAATTTGTTTGAACAAAAGAGTGAGTAGCTAAACTTACATTAAGCAAAACAAGAGTATTAAGAATTGGTGAATTGTTGAGTAATTGCAACAAAGCTTCACCATTGATTTCATTTAGTTTCAGATATGTCAACCTTCCAAATACACGCAGATTGGTGAAAATATCTTTAGCATGCCTAAAAACCTTCATTACACAACAACTAAGAAGAGAGGGACAAAATATGGACTATTAGATATGAAGTAAATTCAAGCATAAGATATAATCAAACCAAAAGGTTAATGTGACCAAGTATAATCATAAAAACTAAAAAATGTATGTAAACATAAACCAAAGTCCAATTAGATTTTAAGGTTAATGATATTAATGAAATGCTTCCTAAATTTTTAAGACATCATTTATCAGTAAAATACATACAGTAGCCTATTTGTCATGTATTGAATTTTTTGAAATGCTTCTTAAAAATTCTAAATAAACCATCCTTTAACAATTACTTTTCAGGGCTTTCTTTGTTGTTGTATATAGTTATCATTACTAAAAAAATAATAGAAAATACTGCAGAGAAGGCATGTAAATTCATGTTATACCTGGTTCATGATTGGACTTTGATGTTTGGCCAAATCACTCTCACTCTCAAATTTAATTTCCCGAAGCATATTTTCCTCATTAAGACCAACCTTTTTCCGAAGGTAAATATGTAACCGGGTTTTCATTCACATATTCCATTGTTGAGACACAAGCCATTGCCAGAAATGTATGGGGCAGGCAGACTAAAAACCAGAAATATAAAGCAACAAATTCCACTGCAAAACTATCCTAGTTATGCAACAAATTTCACTGCAAGACCATCAACATGACACCACACTTCGAGTTGATGCCTGACCATCAACATGACACCACACTTCGAGTTGAAGGCATCGCATACAAACACTTTTGTCATTTCATCTTCAAAATTATGTTCTAATTAAAAGATTCCATTATGCTACCATCTTAAATATTGAATGATTACATGCTAGTACCCTGAGCTCTGCATCAAGCCTTAGCTTTTGTATAGTCTTTAGTTTGTTCTGCTCGAATCTCTTTCTAGGCTTGTATATGGCATTGATGGTGGGAGACACCACTACAGCTCATTAAAAGGACTGCAGAGGTTAAAATAACATAGCTTGGTACAAAAAGAATCCGCAATCACACATGTAACAAATCATAGATTAAATTGTTATCATTTTGATTTGTGCTCAACACTGCAGTATTTTGAAACAGATTTGAAAAAATTAAAAGAAATATGTTATGCACAAAAGGAAGCATAACTTTGATAGCGATTCGGTTAGGGATTCAGAGTTTGGTTTCTATTTATTGTCTCCAAACTGAACCACAGAGAAGAAGAAAGAGTAAGAAGAAGTAGATGAAATTGGTAGTGCAGAGGGAGGGAGAGAGATATGTAAGAAAAAGATTTGAGTTTACATCTATCCTTTGAGTTTTGATGATAACTGCACATGTTATTTAAGAGAACAATTCTATATGATATAGTTTATATCTAGTGTGTGGTTGTTGCCAATATGATTCTAACTCTGATAAAAAAGATGTGTGATGTCATCAGACTATGTTATCAATACTCTTGAAGAAAACATATGTGTACAAGATAAAGTCAAGATTCAGAAATATTTCTAATGCAACGGTTCTAAGAAACGTTAGTAACGAAGTTTCTAATTGATACTTTATAAGTAAGCCTAGAAGGTTTTACAAGAAATATGTTTTATATTGTTACAGCTTTGAAGATTCTGAAGATATGGTTCTGGTGAACAAAACTCTAAAGATTCTGAAGACATTATTTATAAAGATCAAGTTATGAAGAGTTTCTGAAGACAAGGTTCTGATTGAACAAAATGCTGAAGACTCTGAAGATAAAAGTATGCTTAATGATATCTGAAGACTCTGAAGATGAGGTTATGATAGAACAAGTTCTGAAGACTCTGAAGATAATGCTTCTAAGAAACCAAGTGTTGAAGTTTCTTATGACTAGGTTCTGCTGAACGAAGATCTGAGATTCAAAAGACTGTGGTTCTGAAGATTACACAAAGAAAGACTCTTCCACAACACGCTTCATCAAGTTAATGTCTGAAGCCTCTGAAGATGCTAGAAGACTGAAGATAAGAATGATTTTAAGCTGAATATAATAATACTAAAACTCGGTGACCTCTACCTCAAAAAGGTGGCGCAAGAGTAGCTTTTTGTATAGTGATGTTGACCATTCCTTCATGTGAACATTGAGATATTGTTGTTGGAATATGTTTCCAAGAATACCCCTCAACGGATCTATTATCTCAAGCTCTGTAAATTGAAGATCAATAAGCTTAAATAATTACTGATTACTAATAGCTGGTTGTTGGGATAGCACGCTGCTATATAAAGTCAAAGTGCTGAAGAAAATACTAAAAGCTGAAGCTTAAATGAAAAATGCTCAATGAAGAAGAAGTTGAAGCAAACAACTGAAGTGCGTACAACAATGTAACATGCTGAAGCCATGTGAAACTAGTCAAGTGAAACATCAATAAGTGAAGCATACTAACTTAGTTGATCTTGATGGTTAAATCAGAAGAAGTATTATATGCTCAAGAAGGAGTTAACCAAAAGAAGCTAAAAGCTCATGAAAAGAAGCCATAGTGCTCATCAAGAAAGATTTTAAGCAACACATAAGTAATATTTTATAATCTCTCAGAGATTCATTCTTTAGATAGTTTTATGTATTAGAAAGCAAGGAGTTGTTGTTCATATCTGTTTAGAAACACTTAGGTGTTCATGTACTTCATCTGTGCAATCAGCTTGTAAAAAACATATTATTGCACAAGAAAATCCTTGTAAAGGGTGATGTTCCTTGAGCGGTCGAGTGAAGACCAGAATGCTTGAGATGACTAAGCGTGTTTCCAACAGCTTAGTGGATGATGTTTCTTGAGCGGTCGAGTGAAGATCAGAATTCTTGAAAAGGTTAGGTCGTTTCTAACAGCTTGAAGGTTGATTCCTTGAGCGCTCGAGTGAAGACCATAATGCTTGAGAGGGCCAGGTCATTTCTAACGGCTTGGAGGTTGATTCTTTGAGAGGCGAGTGAGTATCAGGATTCTCAAGAAGACAATGGAAGGTATCCATTATGGTTGTAATCGTTGATGACTATTGGATTAAGTCCTTGTGATAAGGCGAAATCACCTTGAGGGGCAGACTGGAGTAACTTCGTTAGTAGTGAACCAGGATAAAAATAATTGTGTCATTTATTTTTATTGTCATTGTTATATTTATTCTTCTAATTCCACAAAAGAGGAAAAATGTGAAACTCAATTCAAACCCCCCTTTCTTGTGTTTCTCAACCTTCAATTGGTATCAGAGCTCCAATTCTGTTATTGATTTTTATCAAAGACTTAACCGTGTTAGATAAAGATCCGGACGAGCTTTAAGAAACACTCTGATTAATCTCTTCTACCATCTACAGTTTCAGTCTCATATGACGATGAAAAGATTGAGTACTAAAATGATAAACCAGAAAGGTTCACTATGGATTGTGTCACTGATTTTCTGAGCTGGTTGTTATTGACAACATAATCTTCTCTTATGGCGCTTGCAAGAAGATTGAAAGCAAGATGAAGAATCAACTGGTAAAAGGATAATAGACTCATCAGATAATTAGAAGAATCTGATGAATGTTATTCTTGGAATACGTTAGTTAAGAGCTACATATCTCTACAAGGTGATGCCTAGACAAGGCTTAAGAATAATGATCTAGAAGAGATCAACAAGAATCATCAGAAAGCAAGAAATCTTGTTTGCTGAAGGTTAATTCTTTCTGAGTATGGGATGTTTTCAACAAGCAAACTTGGTCTACCGTTGACTTTCTCAGTATTGCTCATTAGGAACTATTTCATGTGAAGAAGAGAGAATGCTCGTGTCATGATTCTAACGCATGGAAACTTCAAGATGAAGTATGCCGAAGATATTAGAAATATTGTCATCAAGATTTTAAATCATGACTGCAGAACTTAAGATTCTGAACGATGATTTCTTCGTCAGGATTCTTGAAGAAGATGATCAGAAGCTTGTTATATGAATAGAAGCTTATGGCAGCTGATCAAGCTTGCAGAAGATCTGGAGTAAAGCTTTTCTTGAAGAACTAAAGATATGAGCTAAACAGTATAACTCAGAAAAGGAGAAAACTATTATGCTTTAATCAGTCAGAATTCTGAAGTGATCAGAAGGGAAGTTCTTCGGTTGTCAGAAGTACATTCAAGTAAGAGCAACTTACGATTTTCTGATTATTGTCATATGTGTGAAATGATTGTAACATAGATAATTAAGTCATGTTAGCTTAAGAAAGGTATCTCAATTGAACAAGCTTAAGTTGGTCAAAATGTCTTCCATAGTTTCTCTTCAGAAGCTCCTGATACATAAATGTATCCTTCCGTGTTCACTACTTTCTGGACTCATGTGAATGAGTGAAAGTATGAGCTTAAGAAGCTATCTGGTGAAAAGAGATTCTCACGTTCTAATTCTTCACAATCAAATAAAGATGTAGAAGATAGAACAAGCTCTTAAAAAGAAGTTGTTAGTATCATGATTTTATCATGACAAAGATTTCTTAAGAAGCTAATGCATGTTATATTCATAATAAAAACAGTTTGAATATATGTTGAATGCATTATGGCCAGAATGCTTTGAAGGCTACATCATCTTGACATGGAAGTACTTCTACTGGAAAATCAAATCAATGTCAGATTTGATGATAAGCTTAGAATCCAGAAACCATAACTTATTGAAAGATTGCAAATCCAGATATTACCTATTCAGAATGATGAACAAAAGTCTTCAAACCTTCATAAGAAACATCAAAGATATGAGTCATAAGAGAAATGAAAGAGACCGATGGAAGATATGAGACAAAGATGTGAGTTAGAACTTCAGAAGAGAAATAGTGAGGGACGGTTGCGATTGATGAGAATAGGGTGAGAGACGGTGGTGAATAATGAGAAGAGGGTGAGGGATAATGGTGAATGGTGATCGGTAAGGACATGTATGGAGAACTGAAGGTGTGCTAGGTTTTCTTTACAAATTATGGAGAAAAGCGAGAAATGAAATGAAAGTCCAAAGGATAGCCGTAACTCAGTATTACTCTTTCATTCGGGCGGGTCAGGGTACCTGCAGGTCAGCTTTTCGTACCCGGCCCGCCCATATCAACCCTCTTAAAACCAGATATATCAATCGCTTGGCCCAATGGACCGACTGAACCCGCCCAATTTCCAAAAAAAAACTCAGTTTCAAGTGGGTTGGGTTGGGTAGGCGGTTTCTGTCCACCCCTAGTGGTAATGAAGTATGCATGCTATGCTTGCTGGAAAGTCAGTCTATTATCATAGAATGTGAAAAAAAAGACAATAATTTTTATAAACTTAATTAACAAGTGTTCCTGTAATAAGAATAAAAACAAAATTTTAAATATATATATATATATATATATATATATATATATGTGTGTGTGTGTGTGTGTGTGTGTGTGTGTGTGTGTGTGTGTGTGTGTGTGTGTGTGTGTGTGTGTGTGTGTGTGTGTGTGTGTGTGTGTGTGTGTGTGTGTGTGTATGTGTGTGCGTGTGCGTGTGTATATATATATATATATATATATATATATATATATATATATATATATATATATATATATATATATATATATATATATATATATATATATATATATATATATATATATATATATAATAAAATAAAAATTTGATTAACTTAAATAATTATTAATTAAAAATAGAAATAAAAACGATAAAAAACGAGAAATTGGTTAAGTATCGAAGTGCTTAAAAAATAAAATGAATACACCAAAGTGATCAGCAAAAAATATACGATTCAAAAAAATATAGTGTTTGGTCAAATTTTGAAATAAATTTTACTCGGTAAAATGGCTTAAACTTTTCAAAAATACGACTGAAAAGTGATCGAAAAATTTAAATGAGCACGACATGTTAAACTACATAAAATGTAGATTAATATCACTGACGTTTGCAAGCTCGACTTTAAAATATTTCATCCACTGATTTTACGCACAGTTGATTTTTAGTTTTACCGATTCGGCTGTAAATTCAACAAGTTTATTCCATCTGATAAATTGGGTATTATGCAAGATGAAATATGTGATAAATTATGCAGACGATGCAAAAAATCATGGGATCTTAGAGTAAAAAATTAGGGTATGGCAAGTGGATCTGTCAAACTTTCATTGCATTTAACTTCATGCTCATATGTACCATTATACAATTTCCATTTAGTATTGAGTTGCTGACCAACTTCATGGAAAAATAAAGGATCAATTTTGACATGAGGTTGTTCAAAGAAAACACAAGATCTTAGTATTAAGGCTAAATTTTGATAATAAAGGAATAATATAAGTTAGGGTTGGGATAAAACATGACATCAGAAAATAAAGGAGTTAGAAGATGATTCAAAGAACATAAGTGATCAATGCATTTTGATACACTTTATTTTACTATTTTACTTAGGCATTTATATAGTTTATTGATCGCGACTTTCTATGTCTAATACAACTAACTGCAAGTGCACAGTCTATCGCGTAGTAATAAAAGATATCAATCCCACAGGGACTCGTAATCAAACTAGTGTTCTCGGGAGTTACTATGTTTAGCTAGGTAGAATATGTTTTAAGGGAATAAGATTGTCACTAAAAGAGGGAACTAAGATTACTATTTAGATTTTAATTAATTGAATCGATACGTAGTAATTGTGTTCTTCAGGGATTTGATAAATTACTGGTGTATGAAATAGTTTTCACAGTTTATTTAAGCAGAAAATGGAGATTCAAAGACTCTCGTCTCACGATGGTTGTTGACGCTAATCATAATCCTAAGGGCCAAACGTACACTTTCGTATCCCGTTCGGGGTTAAAATCATTTTTTGGAAATCTCTAAGTTCTAATTCATTTTAAAGTGCTTTCGCTGTTATTAAAACAAATGCCTAGTGTTTACTATCTGACCTTACCGCAGCTTTCGCTTGTTGGTTCGTATCTTAATTAATCTCCCACTTTCGTGGCAAAACTACTTTTAAATAAGTTCTCGCTTTCGCGACGAAGTTTATTTCGTGAATCAATTTTAAACACTTAGACTATAGATTACTTTTGTGAAAAGAAAGTTTTCAAACAAGAGTTATCAAATCCCATTCGAATTATTACTACATATCGATTACCTAAGTTTAGCTAGACATGGAATTGGGAATAACAAAACATAAATAATAATAATAAATAATAAATTGCATTATGAATAAAACAGAAGTCGATCAAAATGAAAACCTGTAAATATGCCAATTGGCCTTTGGGCAGATCCTCCACAGATGTTGGCAGGATTCTGGTCTTTAGTGCCAATTTGATCGTACAGTACAATAGGAATTACAGAAGAGCGGAAATGGAAATGAGGAAATGTAAAGGGAAATGAATACAAAATAAAAACTGGAAAGTAAATTTGCTCTGGAAATTAAATTCGGCAGCACTTCGTGGTATGAATGCAGCACACTTTCTGAAGTCCTCTGCTTCCCTTTTTATAGAGGTGGAATCCCAACGGTTATCTCTGAGGATGATGGACTTTGAGGCAGATAATTTAGGGAGTAGTGGTCCACTTAATGGGAATTGGAACTGCTCTTTTGATGTGAAATCTGAGTGGGGCATTTTTGCCTGCATGACGGTCGTCACAAGGTGTGACGGTCGTCACCCGTGTGACGGTCGTCATGAAGCTGTGACGGTCGTCACATCAGCAAAAACTGATTGCTGCACTTTTCATTGTGTTTTCACTCCTTTTTCGTCCATATTTCATCTGGGATTGCTCCTTTTCTTCATGTTGCCTTGTTTAGACGTGATCATTGAATACCTGCAAAAACATCAGACAAATACACGGAAATAACCCGAAATCGGATCGAAAACGGTTAGACTTTAGTTGAAATATGCATGAAAATATCTATATGATTTCGTGTTATCAAACTCCCCTAAGCTTGAATCTTTGCTTGTCCTCAAGTAAAACATGGAAAAGTCGGCAAGCACGAGGCAGCTTCTTCGTTCGCAGAGTTTGGAAAAACCGGGATTCTTGGTAGGAACAAGACGAGTATCGTGACGACACTGGACTACAAGTCTTCGGAGGTCCCCTTTTTATGCAAATCGGTCTCGGTCATGCTACTGTATCTTGGTTTCAAGGTTCTCGTGGCAAGTTCACCCTGTTTGTTCTAGCGCAATCACATTAAGCCCGTTGTCCGCACACTTTCATGGCAAGTTGACCTGTTAGTGAATATGATCTCATTTCTGTTTTTGATCTTCTTTATTGATCGTAATTTTGTGTCATTGATTTTCAATGAGTTTTTCGTGCCGTTGGGCTAAATGCTCGGGTGAGGAGCACCTAACTTAGAAGGAAACGTATCTTATATTCTTGGGCTTTTTAGCTCTCTTTTCATGATTTTTCATCTTTTTGGAGATCATACACTTATTTGCATCGGTCGCTCGCTTAGAAGTGTTTTTAGGATGGTGCTGACTGCTAGTATAAACTACTTGGGGTTGAGTTTGCGTAGACACTTGAGACTTTGGTACTCGTAGGTGGTGAAACCGACTCGTATAAACTAGAGATCTAAGGTGTCTGGACGATACTGGTTTTGAACTGTCGTTTCCTCGGAGTTTCAAAACTTGTTTTGAACTCAGGTGCATTCTCGTGATGCTTTTGCTTTTGAGGAACAAATGAAAGTTTTTGTTTACGTTGAATAATGTGGGGATTGTTTGCGTAACGTGAAAAATATATAGACGAGCTTTATTTGCTAGAAATAGAAAGTGTAAAAATAGATATTACTAGAATTTAAAGTGCAGTGCAATGGAAATAAAGGAAAATTCAGAGTACAGTGGAAATAAGGCTCCTCTCCCACACTATCTCGATCAGTGTCCTCACTGATTCTTGAAGCATGCGAGAGGGAGATACAACTGAAAATGAAAATACAGAATACTGAAATATAGTAAACAATGAAGGAAAATAAAGGGAACTCTAGTCTCGGCCTCTGTCACGTCCGCGCTGGCGTCCTCTGGCTCTAGCAAGGGCTACTCTGTCCTCATAGCTCATGGCTCCGGTGTGGTAGACCGTGTCTCGGAGTCCTTCGACCTGCAGGGTCAGATTCGCTAGGCTCTCAGTGATCGTAGCTTGGCCGGTGTGAAGTTGTTGCATTTGAGTCCGGTGCCAAGCCTCGAACTGGTCAGCTCGCTGGTTCTGCTGCTGCAGCATCGTGAGTATCTGTACCTGCTGGTCTAGGGAGCGACGGAGGTCCTCTTCGGTGTAGTCTGGCACGGGATGGTGACGGCGGCGGCAGGATGATGTACCTACTGGAGGGGGAGGCTGCGATGCCTCTGGCTGCTCGGACCTGTCCAACTCAGCTTGGATTTCATCTTCGGAATCATGAGTGGGATCCTGAGTAGGAACAGCGGCAGCAGGAGGGGCAGTGAGGTCGAACAACCAGTTGGTACGGTCCTCTGGATGGATGCGGGTGCGGGACGAAAGGATGACGCTTCGGACGGTCTTGCCACGCACGACCGGATGGTATTTCCCGTCAGCTCGGGAGCGGATGAGATGGGAGGCTCTGCAGTGGTCGGTGTCAAGGAACACCGAGGGGATGGACTGGAGGTGCTGGAGGCGGTCGCCAAGGTTCAGCCCAAGTGCAATAGCCGTGACAATCCCGCCAAAGTAGAATGGCTTCGAGCCACGGTTGCAGTTGGCCTGAATGTGAGCCAGCAGAAACGGGGCAGCGTTGACAGGTTCATTGTTGAAGACGCAATGAAGAAAGAAGAGCTCCTTGGAGTTCACTTTGTGGTTGCTGTCTCTGGCGAAGATAGTGTTACTCAACATTCTGTGAAAGTACCTGATGGTGGGGTTATGGATGTGAGTGGCGTGCAGGGAGTCCCAACCATCGGCATTGAGGCCGGTCAACTGATACCACAGCGCGAAGGCTTCGTGCTGGAACTGATCAGTGATGCGGCGATGAGCGTTGTCGCCGCGAGGTAGCTGTAGGATGCCGACAATCTGGTTTTGGTGCATCTGATAGTTAACGCCAAACATCCGGAAGCAAGCGGCACCTGAATGCTGGTTGAGTTCGTCGCTGCCTGTGACGTAAGTGAACGAACTCAAGAACTCCAGAGTGAGTTGTTCGTAGGTTGGCTGTGGGTTGGTGCAGAGGTTCCAGATGCCTGCTCGTTGAAGCATCCAGGTGACACCTTCAAGGAGTCCGAGCTCCGTAAGCGATGGAAGGTGCGGGTAGTGAGTCGGCTGGAGTGACCTCTGATGAAATGCAATGTATTGTGCTCGTTGTCTTTCGCCTAACTCGCCCTCAGAGAAGGTAATGTTGCTGACATCTGCATTCCCGGCCATTTTTGGAAGATGGAGGGGTTTCTGAGGTTTTGGGGTTTTTCTGCAGAGAGGGAAAATTGACAGAACGGTGGTTTGGAGGTTGAATTTGGAGTTGAAGTTTATAGTTCGATGTGGGGAGGACGAAAATTCGTAGTGGGGTAGGAGTTTGGATGTTTGAAAGTGATAATGGGGGGAGTGGAAGGGAACACGAACCCTGTTTTATCAGATAGCAGTTCTGGACTGCGTGACGGTCGTCACAAAGGTGTGACGGTCGTCACCCGTGTGACGCTCGTCATGGGGCTGTGACGGTCGTCACAGCAGCAAAATCTGCAGAACGCAGAATTTTGCTCTGAGGGCGTACTCGTGGTGATTTTAAAGCATAGTATTGATACGGTGATGTAATATAACAGCCAACAAGCAACAATTAATGCGAAAACAAAATAATTGAATAAAAACTAGAATTGAAATAACATAAAATTGAAACAATTGTATGTAGTACATAATGGAAACGAACAATGCAAAAAATCCAAATGATTAAATTAAACTAAACTAGACTAGACTAAACTGAAACTACTGCTACGAGCTAATAACTAATCTTTTCGTGCCTTCAACTCATCGAATTTCTGTGAATAATAGTCTAATTGGTCGCAGACTAGATCCATGAAGCCTACCAGGTCACTGTGCATGCCTGCGATGTCAGCTTTTACATTAGTCAGAGCTTTATCAACGTCGTCCAATCTGAGTAACACGGTATCCATTTTGTCGGTGGTCTCCTCAGGGATAGGCTCAGGATAAGTATTGTAGTGTGGAGGAGTCATAGGGTCTACTTCAGTTTCAGAGGCAGCGTCCTCATAGTACATATAGTCGTGTGCCTCAGAGATGCGGTCACTGTCATACATATAGTTCTGGGGTGTTGACTGTGGTGAAGGAGGTCCCATAGGCTCATCCAATTCGTAGAGCCAGTTATCCTTGTTGTGGATGCTTGTCATCAGATGATCAGGCAGTGTGAATAGCTGTACTGGTTTTTCGTTAATAAGGTACTCATACGGTCCAGGTCCCATAGTCCCTAAGATGCGCCTGTTAAAGCAGAATTGTATGTTCATGGGTCTGATGGTACCAAAACGAGTGCTGGCATTTAAATGGAATCTAAGGCCAAGCTCGTGGGCAATCATTGTTACTAGGCCTCCTATAAGAATAGGTGTCTGAGGTTCTAGCGTGAGGCGTTTGAAGGATCTCATCATGAAAGGCACTGCATTTACTGTCCGTCCCTGAGAAGCACAGAGCATGATGAATAACTCTTCCTTAGACACTGCAGTAATATTTTCTTCTTTTCCAAACAAGGTGTGAGCTAGTATCTTATGGAAGTATCTAAAGGCTGGGTTATGAATGTCATCATTGTACATTTTGTCTGGTTCAGGGTGATAGTCGCCTGTGATTCTACCCCAGAAGTGATCGAGTTGCAAATCAATATCGTCATCTTCTGCACTGATGAACACATGCGGTCCGCTAGGGAATCCTAGGAGGTTAGCTAGTGACATCCGGCTATGAGTTTGGTCCATTCCAAACAATCTGAAGGTAATCAACTCTGAGCGGGTTCAAAAACCATAGTTGGGTGTGTATCTGAAAGAACTAAGGAATTCATAGGTAAGATCCTTGTAGGTAGCGAAACATGTTTTCAGAGCAGTGTTCTCCCAACCTAGTTGATTGAACAACTATTGAATGCTATCTGTGATCCCTAGTTTATCCATAGTGGCCTTGTCATAATACAGCGTTAAGGCAAATTCTCTTTCGGTCAGGGCTGCAAATCTTGCCTTTTGAGCGAGTCCTCTGAAGTGAACCTTTGTGAAATCGTACTCGGCCATATTCGCAGGTAATTCGGAGAAAACGGAAGAAATGTTTTGAAGACTTTAAAAATCCTGAAAAGTTTGAAACAGGAAATTGAAGTCAGGATTTTTAGAAACGAAAAGTGGTGGAAACAAAAGACAAAAGAGAAAAAATAAAATAAGAATAAAAGTACGAAAATGAACGAAAGTAGAAAGTAGTAGTAATTTAGAATTTTTGTTGGATTTTTCAAAGTAGAATTTTAAAGAAAAATGAAATGCAATAACGAGGGAAATTTGGGTTGCCTCCCAGTAAGCGCTGTTTTTAACGTCTAAAGCCTGACGATAGCTTGGTGAGAAGCTATTCGGGTGTTTGAGCCGGAAGCTCAAGCAATGTTATATTGCTAATTTGAGGACTGTTGTCGTTCTTATTGTAATGTTTTAGACGTTGCCCGTTTACGATAAACGGTGCATTTGTCTTGTCGGTAATTTCAACAGCTCCACTCTGAAGTACTTTAGTCACTTCATAGGGTCCAGACCACCTAGATTTTAGTTTTCCTGGGAAGAGTTTTAATCGTGAATTAAAGAGCAATACGATGTCTCCCATACTGAATTGTTTCCTGATTGAACGTTTATCATGCCACTTTTTAGTTCGTTCTTTGTAGATACGGGCATTTTCGTAAGCGTCTAATCGAAGTTCTTCCAACTCGTGTAAGTTCAAGATTCGCTTTTCTCCTGCCTCGGTGTAGTTGAAGTTGAGTGTCTTAATAGCCCAAAAGGCCTTATGCTCTAACTCTACAGGGAGATGGCAGGATTTACCGTAAACTAATTTATAGGGGGTAGTACCTATTGGTGTCTTAAATGCGGTCCTATAAGCCCATAAAGCTTCTTGTAGCTTCGATGACCAATCTTTTCTCGAGGTAGCGACAGTCTTTTCCAAGATCTGTTTTATTTCTCTGTTCGAGACCTCTACTTGTCCGCTAGTTTGCGGATGATAGGGTGTAGCTACCCGGTGCCTGACTCCATATCTAGAGAGAAGTTTATCGAATATTCGTGATATGAAGTGAGATCCTCCGTCACTAATGACGAGTCTGGGTACACCGAATCTAGGAAAGATAGTGTTCTTGAAGAGTTTGATTACTACTCGTGCGTCATTTGTTGGAGCAGCTATGGCTTCTATCCATTTAGACACGTAATCGACAGCGACGAGTATGTAGTTATTTCCAAAAGAAGGTGGGAAAGGTCCCATGAAATCTATTCCCCAGACGTCGAAGATTTCTACCTCTAAGATTCCTTTCTGAGGCATTTCATCGGGTCGTGAGATGTTGCCAGTTCGTTGGCATCTATCGCACTTTTGCACAGCGATGTGAACGTCTTTCCAGAGATTAGGCCAGAATAAGCCGGCTTGGAGAATCTTAGCGCACGTCTTGGACGTACTAGCGTGACCACCATATGGTGCTGAGTGGCATTGGGAAATAATATTTTCTATTTCTTCCTCTAGGACACAACAACGATATATGTTGTCGGCCCCTCTCTTGAAGAGTAGGGGTTCGTCCCAATAATAGTGTTTCAGATCGTGGAAGAATTTCTTCTTTTGCTAATAAGTAAGATCTGGTGGAAGCACGCCAGCAGCGAGGTAATTAACGATGTCAGCATACCAAGGTAATGTGACTTGGGCATAGACGGCTTCTACGGCTTTTTCGAATTCTGGATCTTCCGAGATTGAGTTGGGTATGTCACTTTCTAATTTGGCTATCAGACGTTCGTACGGGAAATCGTCATTTATCGGTACTGGTTCATGTCTGATGCCCTCTATTCGGGATAAGTGATCTGCAACAACGTTCTCGGTTCCTTTCTTATCTTTGATTTCTAAGTCAAACTCTTGTAATAACAGGATCCATCTCAATAGTCTTGGTTTGGCATCCTTTTTGCTTATTAGGTACCTTATGGCAGCGTGGTCTGTGTATATTATAATTTTTGCTCCTACTAAGTAAGAACGGAATTTGTCAAGCGCAAATATAACTGCTAGAAGTTCCTTTTCTGTGGTGGTGTAGTTCATTTGGGCAGGATCTAAGGTTCTACTGGCATAGTAGATGGCATGGAGTTTCTTGTCCTTCCTTTGTCCTAGAACTGCGCCTACAGCGTAATCACTCGTGTCGCACATGATTTCGAACGGCAGTCGCCAATCGGGTGGTTGCATGATTGGTGCGGTGATAAGAGCTGATTTCAATGTTTCGAATGCTTTTAAACAGTCGTCGTCGAAGACGAACTCAACATCTTTCATTAACAGGCCGGTCAGAGGTTTTGTGATTTTCGAGAAATCTTTTATAAATCTTCTGTAGAAACCGGCATGTCCTAGAAAACTCCGTATTTCTCGTACGAATTTTGGAGGTTGGAGATCCTTTATAATCTCTATTTTAGCTTTGTCTACCTCAATCCCTCTATCTGATATGACGTGTCCTAGAACTATTCCTTGTCGGACCATAAAATGGCATTTCTCCCAATTTAGGACGAGGTTTACTTTTACGCAACGTTCTAGTACCATTTCTAAGTTTTGTAAGCATCCCTCGAAACTTTGTCCACATACCGAGAAATCGTCCATAAACACTTCCATAATGTCGTCTATGAAATCTGCAAAGATTGCCATCATGCATCTTTGGAAGGTTGCTGGAGCGTTACAGAGTCCGAACGGCATTCGGCGGTAAGCAAAAGTACCGTAAGGACAGGTGAATGTAGTCTTTTCTTGGTCATCAGGATGGATGGGAATTTGGAAGAATCCTGAGTAACCATCTAGATAGCAGAAATATGAATGTTTGGCTAATCTTTCCAACATTTGGTCTATGAAGGGTAGCGGGAAGTGATCTTTGCGCGTAGCCTTGTTAAGCTTCCTATAATCAATACACATCCTACTTCCAGTCACGACTCTTTTTGTTATTGATTCACCTTTTTTGTTTTTAACTACTGTGACTCCTCCTTTCTTTGGTACGACATGAACTGGGCTAACCCATTCACTATCGGAGATCGGATAGATGATTCCTGCATCTAGTAATTTCTTTACTTCATCTCTGACTACAGTGCTCAGGATGGGGTTTAGTCTTCTCTGATGCTCTCGAGAGGTTTTAGAGTCTTCCTCTATTGTAATTCGATGCATACAGATTGAAGGGCTTATACCTTTTAAATCGCTTATGTTGTAGCCTAACGCGGTGGGGGTACTTCTTTAGGACTTCTAATAACTTTTCGGTTTCTGGTTGTCCTAAGTCGGCGTTGACTATCACTGGTCTTTTTAGTTCATCGTCTAGAAATTCATATCTGAGGTTTTTGGGTAGTGTTTTAAGTTCTAAAGATGGGTTCTTCGGACCTGGCATATGGTTTGGGGTCAGTGCTAAGCTTTCGCTTAGGCTGTCGTCTTTATACGGTTTACGCCAATTATCGTCTTCAGAAATGTCGGGTATTTGAATCTTTATTATTTCTGAATACGTGGTATCTTCATTTTCAAGTTCTCTTATGCATTCGTCAATTTCGTCTACTAAATAGCAGGTATCGTCTATTGCTGGTGCTTGTAAGAACTTGGTGAGAATGAACTCTATCTTTTCTTCTCCTACTTCGAATGTTAGCCTTCCTTTCTTCACGTCTATAATTGCTCCAACTGTAGCTAGGAACGGTCTTCCTAGGATAATTGGGGTTACAGTATCTTCCTTGATGTCCATGATTATGAAGTCAGTTGGAATGTAGAATTGTCCTATGCGTACTGGAACGTTTTCCAGTATTCCGACGGGGTATTTTACTGATCTGTCAGCTAATTGTACGGACATTTTGGTCGGCCTGAGGTCTCCCATATTCAGCTTTTTGCATATAGATAAGGGCATAACACTGATACTGGCTCCTAAATCGCATAGAGCTTTGTCTATTACGAACTTTCCTATGACGCAGGGTATGGAGAAACTACCTGGGTCTTTTAATTTAGGAGGCATGCGGTTCTGAATAATAGCGCTACACTCTGCAGTAAGTGTATCTGTTTCGTTATCCTCGATCTTTCTCTTATTCGACAGGATTTCTTTGAGAAATTTAGCGTATGACGGCATTTGAGTTATCGCTTCTGTAAAAGGAATAGTAATATTCAACTGTTTTAGGAGCTCTACAAATTTCTTAAACTGTCCTGAAGTTTTAGAGTTTATTAGTCTTTGCGGATAAGGGATAGGTGGTTTATATGGCGCTGGAGGTGCTTGAGTTTTTTCACTTGCGGCATCCTCCTTCTCGTTGTCCTCCTTCTTCTCTAACTCAGATTCCTTTTCTGCTTGTTCAGTTGGTTTTTGTTGCATGGCTGAGTTTTCGGTCCTCGGATCGATCGGTTCGTCCAATTCTTTTCCACTTCTTAGTATCACAGCGTTTGCTTGGCCTTTGGGATTCTGTTCGGGTTGTCCAGGAAATGTGCCAGCAGGTGTGGCAGCAGATGCTTGCTGTTGAGCCACTTGTGATATCTGAGTTTCTAACATTTTGTTGTGGGTGGCTAAAGCGTCTACTTTTCCTGTCAACTGTTTAATTTGCTCGCTAGTGTGTATGTTTTGATTCAGGAACTCTTTGTTCGTTTGAGCTTGAGTAGCTATGAACTTTTCCATCATCAATTCGAGGTTCGATTTCCTAGGTGCATTCTGAGCAGCTGGTTTCTGATATCCTTGCGGAGCAGTAGGCATTTGCAATGCATTTTCGCTTTTGTAAGAAAAGTTTGGATGATTTCGCCAACCTGGGTTGTAGGTATTTGCGTAGGGATTTCCTTGAGCATAATTTACCTGGTCTGGCGGGATTCCGGCTAGCAATGGGCATTCGGGTGCATTATGAGTGGTACTTCCGCATAATTCGCAATTTGGAGTTACTGCAGCGACAGTTGCAGTGGGGTTAACGGTCAGACTATCAATCTTCTGTGCTAGAGCATCTACTTTAGCATTGAACTTTTCAAGGCTGCTGATTTCGTACATCCCACCTTTCGCTGAGGTTTTCTCAGTTGGAGTGCGTTCACCTCCCCATTGGCAATGGTTTTGTGACATGTTTTCTATTAATTGATAGGCTTCATCGTATGGCTTATCCATAAGTGCACCGCCCGCGGCAGCGTCTATTGTCAATCTAGTATTGTATAGAAGCCCATTATAGAAAGTATGGATCGTCATCCAGTCTTCTAGACCGTGGTGAGGACATGTTCTCATCATATCTTTGAATCGTTCCCATGCTTCGTAAAGAGATTCAGTATCTTTCTGTCGAAATCCGTTGATTTGAGCTCTAAGCATAGCAGTTTTTCTTGGTGGAAAATATCTCGCTAAGAAGACGTTCTTCAATTGCTCCCACGTCGTAACGGAGTTGGATGGTAACGATTGTAACCATGTCCATGCTCTGTCTCTAAGAGAGAATGGGAAAAGACGAAGTCTTATCGCGTCTGGAGTTACTCCATTTGCTTTCACTGTGTCTGCGTATTGTACGAACTTCGTTAGATGTTCGTTCGGATCCTCAGTTGCGTTTCCTGAGAATTGGTTTTGTTGTACAACCGACAACAATGATGGTTTCAGCTCAAAATCATTTCGGGTAATAGCTGGGGCAGCAATGCTACTTCTAGGCTCCATCTGAGATGGTGTAGCGTATGCCTTCAGCGGTTTGTTCGGAGGTCCTTCAACCATCTCTGGTTCTTCTTCTTCTTCTGATTTGGGAATGGGAGTGAGAGGTTCGGGAGTGTTATGTTTGAGTTGTTTGAGTTGGTACTCAATGATTCTACTTCTTAAATGTAAGAAGCGTTCTAGTTCTGCGACTGAAGGTTTTACGATATCGCTTTGCGGGCGATTTCTTGGCATACAATCGACATAACTAGTAAAGGAAAAATGAGAGTTGTTAACCTAGTCTATACGGCGTAACAAAAGGTTACACTATTGACTAAACGGGTCCCTGGCAACGGCGCCAAAAACTTGATCGCGACTTTCTATGTCTAATACAACTAACTGCAAGTGCACAATCTATCGCGTAGTAATAAAAGATATCGATCCCACAGGGACTCGTAATCAAACTAGTGTTCTCGGGAGTTACTATGTTTAGCTAGGTAGAATATGTTTTAAGGGAATAAGATTGTCACTAAAAGAGGGAACTAAGATTACTATTTAGATTTTAATTAATTGAATCGATACGTAGTAATTGTGTTCTTCAGGGATTTGATAAATTACTGGTGTATGAAATAGTTTTCACAGTTTATTTAAGCAGAAAATGGAGATTCAAAGACTCTCGTCTCACGATGGCTGTTGACGCTAATCATAATCCTAAGGGCCAAACGTACACTTTCGTATCCCGTTCGGGGTTAAAATCATTTTTTGGAAATCTCTAAGTTCTAATTCATTTTAAAGTGCTTTCGCTGTTATTAAAACAAATGCCTAGTGTTTACTATCTGACCTTACCGCAGCTTTCGCTTGTTGGTTCGTATCTTAATTAATCTCCCACTTTCGTGGCAAAACTACTTTTAAATAAGTTCTCGCTTTCGCGACGAAGTTTATTTCGTGAATCAATTTTAAACACTTAGACCATAGATTACTTTTGTGAAAAGAAAGTTTTCAAACAAGAGTTATCAAATCCCATTCGAATTATTACTACATATCGATTACCTAAGTTTAGCTAGACATGGAATTGGGAATAACAAAACATAAATAATAATAATAAATAATAAATTGCATTATGAATAAAACAGAAGTCGATCAAAATGAAAACCTGTAAATATGCCAATTGGCCTTTGGGCAGATCCTCCACAGATGTTGGCAGGATTCTGGTCTTTAGTGCCAATTTGATCGTACAGTACAATAGGAATTACAGAAGAGCGGAAATGGAAATGAGGAAATGTAAAGGGAAACGAATACAAAATAAAAACTGGAAAGTAAATTTGCTCTGGAAATTAAATTCGGCAGCACTTCGTGGTATGAATGCAGCACACTTTCTGAAGTCCTCTGCTTCCCTTTTTATAGAGGTGGAATCCCAACGGTTATCTCTGAGGATGATGGACTTTGAGGCAGATAATTTAGGGAGTAGTGGTCCACTTAATGGGAATTGGAACTGCTCTTTTGACGTGAAATCTGAGTGGGGCGTTTTTGCCTGCATGACGGTCGTCACAAGGTGTGACGGTCGTCACCCGTGTGACGGTCGTCATGAAGCTGTGACGGTCGTCACATCAGCAAAAACTGATTGCTGCACTTTTCATTGTGTTTTCACTCCTTTTTCGTCCATATTTCATCTGGGATTGCTCCTTTTCTTCATGTTGCCTTGTTTAGACGTGATCGTTGAATACCTGCAAAAACATCAGACAAATACACGGAAATAACCCGAAATCGGATCGAAAACGGTTAGACTTTAGTTGAAATATGCATGAAAATATCTATATGATTTCGTGTTATCATTTATTTTATTAGTTTTACTATTTTAGTGTATTTTTATATTTAAGTTTCTTTCTGTCTTTATTTTATTTTTCCACTTTATTTTAAGCATAAACTGTTATTTGATACATGTTCACTATGCAGACCATAACTTGAGCTACAAGAATCAGATTGATGCGTTCTAATAAGAGTTAGAAAGCTAAGAGAAAGTGCTATAAGTTTTGTGTTGAAGTAAAAAGCTTATTTGGAGTGAAGTAGAGTCAAATAATTCGTTGAAGTTTCAGACTTTAGAAAAAAAAACTAGTTTGGGTCGCTTTTTATATTTTTCGATCCAGTTGGAATGAGAACCTAATTCCTGAAGGTGAGATAATACTTAGAAGGGGGGGTTGAATAAGTATGAAAGATTAAAACTTAGAATTAAAACTCAAGTATTTTTATCCTGGTTCGTTGAACTCAACTACTCCAGTCCACCCTTCCTAGAGTGATTTGCCTTTCTCAATCAAGGACTTAATCCACTATTTAATCAAACAGATTACAATAGTAACACCTAAGAACAACTCTTCTTAGTCTTCTCAAGAGCTACTGATCCCAACTGGATCCTCTTAAGGAAACCTTTTACAATCAATGTAAAACTATTACAAGAGTAAGAATGCTTCTAAAAAGCTATTATCACAACTGTGATATTTCTCTTAAGTTTAAGAATAATGAAATAAATTCTTAGAATGAATATGAAAGTATGAGAGCTTGAATGTTTTAATTTGTTTTCAACAAAACGTCAACTGAAAAATTTGGTGGAGTCTTGCTTTTATAGGCAGCTGATCCAAGGTGAGCTTCACGTTGAGAAGAGTGTCCAAAAGGTCTGAGCCTTTTTGTCTTCACATCAAGTGACCTTTCCTAGAAGAAGAAAGCACAGAAAAATCCTTTTTGTCTGTGTTCTTGTGTCTAGCATAAATAAGGAAAGAGACGTTTGATTCACTCCAACGGATATAAACTTTGAATATTTCTTCTTCAGTTTTCAGCAAATTCACCAGAGTCTAATTGGGTCAGAGTCTTCTGATGATGATCAGAGCTTTGCTGAATCAGAGTCTTCTGCAGCAGGTGTGCTTTCAGCGTGTTTAATATCAGAGCATATTTGAGACAGAACTTCAGTACTGGCAGCTTTAGTACTTTCAAAATCTTCTGTAGAAACTATGCTTTGAAAAACTCTTCATACAAAATTCTTCTTTGCTTCAGATGCTTCTGACTTGCTTCAGATTCTTCTGGAGCTTCTGCTTCAGATCCTTCTGGAGCTTTTGCTTCAGAATATTCTGGAGGCTACGCTCAGAATCTTCTGTTGACAGCAATCAGAATCTTCTATTGACAGCAATCAGAATCTTCTAATGAGTGCATCTGGCGCTTCAGAGTCTAGCTAATTTCTTGTGTTCAATTCTGATTTGCTTCTGGAGTGTTAATTCCTTTACTATCTGCAGTAAAAATTCTCAAGCAAATTTTAGAGTATATAATTCTTAAATACAAAATTTCATAATAGTTATCATCAAAACATAGAGATATTATTAAGAACCAATCTGTGTTCTAACAATCTCCCTCTTTTTGATGATGACAAAAACATCAGAAATTTTGTTTAATTGAAAATATTAAAATTATAACTCCCCCTGAGATGATGAATCTCCCCCTGAGTTAAATACAGATAAGGAATAGAAACTTACCTTTTGTCTTGAGCAATCTTCAGAGTTAGATCTTGATTGTTCTTTTAACATTTGAAAGTCAGAATGTCTTGCAGATTTAAGATTCAGAGTTTGATAATAGTCAAATGATCTGAGAGACTCAGAGTTTCTTTTATAGAGCGTACTTATCAAATGTTCTGAAATACTCAGATTAAATGTTAGATAGGATAGATATGTCTGAAGTTTCATTCTGGTGAAGTTAAATTAAACAGTTCAGATCTATATTTTCTCCCCCTTTTTTGTCATAAGCAAAAAGTAAAAACTTTAAAAAGACAAATAAAAGGAAACAGTAAATTAGATAATTTAGTGGAGAAAACTTTGATTCATTCAATGAGTTCAGATCAATAGTACATGCATCAGAAGATATATCAAAAAGTACATAAGCAAACATCAGATGCAAAAACATCAGAATGAAAAAAAATGAAAATCTAAGAGTGTTTTGACAAAAGCATCTTCAACAGATCCGTGATCTCAGAGGAGGACTGCTCTTGCTTTGACATCCACTTAGCCATTGCTTCATTCTTCTGATCCTATTTTGACATCCACTCAGTCATGTCTTCAGATTTCTTATCCTGTTTGGCCATCCAAGACTTGATCTCTGATTGACCAGCTTCCAGAGCAGCAATTTTATCCTCAAAATCTGGATGTTCTTTCTTAATCTCAGATGATGAAGGTTGAACATTTTCTGGAGCTTGAACAGGGTCAATTTCCATAGGGTTTGTAGAGTCTGGAGCATTAGAGCTAGAAGGCAGTTCTACCAGAGTCATGGCCAAAGGATTATCTTCAGATGCAGGTTCAGTAGTTTCTTCTGATGGTGGAGGAGCATCTGTAAGGAGCAAATGTTCAGATCTCTTGACAGTCCAGAACAGATTTCTTGCAGCTTCAGCAAATCTGAGCTTCGCATCATCAGAACATATGTTCTTCAGATTTGAGGCCACAAAGTTGAATCTGTTGATGAATCCATTCCAGATGACATCAGATTCTTGTGCATCCATTGTTGCTGAGCACTCCTCTGTACAGTACCTAAATACAACTGTATTTCTTGCAAAAAAGATTGAAATAAATGATTACCATTAAGTCTAGGCTTGGGATGTAACAGAGTCTCTAGTGTTATTGGTTTTGGTTGGGGGGTAGGTGGAAAAATAGATTTCTGAATGGAGATCAGAGGAGGAGGGTAGTATGGAATGAAAGGAATTTCAGGTTCAACAAGTTTGAATCTGTTTAAAGCATTTAACAGATTTGGTTTTGCTTTGGTGTGATAGGAAACCACATCAAAGGGTTTATTTGAGTAAGGTTGAAATGCAGATTTTGGAGGTTCATCAGAAGCAACAGTTTTATCAGATGAAATTGGTATAGCTGAAGCAACAGCTTTGTCAGATTTAGCAGAATATGAAATAGTTGCTAATGAACCTACATCTGACATGGATTGTATATAGGTGAGAAGCACAGATGGAAGGTTCATTGTGAGTTTGGGTTTCAGGGGAGTGATAGGGTCAGATGGTTCAACTCTATCATAAAAATCTTTGAGTTTGAAACCATATGCAATATTGTGAAATAGGGATGAGAATTGTGCACAAGAGATAGATGATCTTGGGTTAGATGTTTGGTTAGGGTTTGGAATCAGGATTTCAGATGCTGGATTGGGTGTGGGAGTAGGATCTGGAATAGGAGCTTTAGAAGATATAGTGGGTTCTGGTTGGTTTACCTCAGAGTCTCTGTGAGATGGAGAGATTAGAAAGTCTGGGTGAATGTCAAATTCTGAGGAGTTTGATGAGGTGGTTGGTGTGTAGGAATGTTGGGTTCAGAAGGATTTGTTGGTTCTGAAGGAATTTCAGAGGGTTTTGATGGGTGTTCTGAGGTAGGTGGATCAGATGAAATTGTTATTGGTTCAGATGAAACTAGAACATATGTTATTTTTGTAGGTTCAGAAATAACAGGTACAGATGCAGTGGGTTCAGATGATTTAGATGGTGGATTATCTGATGTTGGTTGATGTTCAGAGGCTTTTTCTTGTAGAGGTTCAGATGATTTTTCTGGTTGTTTTTCTTGTGGGTGCTTTTGTTGTTCAGATGGCTTTTGTTTAAATGGTTCAGAGGGCTTTTGTTGAGCAGATAGTTTTGTTGTTTGTTGTTGTTTTGTGGGTTGTTTTTCTGAAGGTTGTTTTTGTGGTACAGATTGTTTGATTTGAATTTTTGGTTGAATTGATTGTGGTACAGAGACTTTTGGAGTTTGAATTGTTTTTGTTATTGGTGTTGGAACAGATGATTTTTTAGGTGAAATGGAAATTGGATTAGAAGATTTTTGTGGTGATGGGGTAGAAACATGAGGTGGAGCAGTAACAGATGTATTTTGTGTAGAGGGTGGTTTTGGAATAGACTTAACATTAGAATCATTTAAAACAATAGGATTTGCAGAAGATACAGAAGTTTTAGTACCTTTGATCTTGATTCTTTTAGCTGGTACAGAAGGAGTGGCTCCAGATTCTTTCCTCTTTAACAGCTTCTGAGGATTCTCAGCAATCTTGATCTTCTTCTGAACAGGTGCAACTTCTGCTTCTGGTTGAGTCCTCTTTCTTTGTGGTTCTTCTTCTTCTACAACAGGCAGTGGTTGTCTTGCACTCTTTATAATATCTGCAGGAACAGGCTTACCTTCTTTCTTGCAATCATCAATGTATCTCACTACAATTTCCCTAGGTTCTTCAGCATAGAACAGAGGGTAATCATCTATAGGAGTTCTCTTCTTACTCAGTTCAGAAATATTCAGCTTCTTGGGAGCTGTTGTGAGTTCATCCACTATTTTAAGTCTCTGAAGACTTTTGGCATTCAGAGGCTTTCCCAAAATGAATTCCAATTCCTCTGTAACTCCAGCAGCGTACAGAGCAGTTACAAGTCCATTCTCAGTTAGAAGATCTGAGATTAACCTTCCAAAAGGAATTCAGGTTCTGATCTTCTGACCTTTTTCTTTCACATATTCTCTAGAAGCATTTATATGATTCCAAAGATGCATAAAGAGAATATATGGAAGATCTACCTTGGTGCTCTGACTGAGGCAGCACATAAAATAAAGTTGTTCATTATTGACATAGTCTGGAGAGTTTGTTGACTTCCTATGATGAATGCATCCCATGAAGATCTTAGCCCAAATCTTGTAGTCAGGCTTCAGATCCTTGAACTTGTTAGAAGCTTGTCCAGCAGTCATCACTTCTTCATACACTTCATCCATATCCACACGCCCAGCTGGCAAGTGTGAAACTCCATATGTTTCCTCATAGCCAATAAGTTTTTTGATCAGATCTTCTGTTATTATTATTTCTTTGCCCAGAACAGAAGATAAGATAAACTTAGGGTAAACTGAAGCATGGATCCAGAACTCTTTCACAAGAAGGGGGTAAACTGGTCCAAAAAGTCTATCAAAATATTTCACCCATCCTTGAGCACCTATAATGGAACGAAACTCAAAACCATTCTCAGCAAGTGAATCAAATTCCACCATTGATTCACACAGAACTTCCAGCTTTTCAACAGTGGTGAGTTAAGTTCTTTTTGGTGGAGAATAAGGAGTAACACCCATGTTAGCAGATGTAACTGCATCCATTGTAGATTGAAATTGTGCAGCAGTTGATGATGAAGTTGCCATTGAAGATGGTTTTGTCACACGCTTAGGGTTTTTATGCAGTGAGAAGAGAAGATGGAAATGCATAAAATGTCTGAGATGTGAAAAGTGTGAATGTGAAGAGAAGAGATGTATTTATACTAAAACAAGTAGGCATACAAACAGTCAGATTTTGGCACGTTTGAACAAAGCATTAAATAAAAAGAATAAAAATCATTTCAAGCATTTATTGCTTCTGACAAATTGGGGGGAAAATCAAGATTTTCACTATTCAAACTTCACCTCAAACGTCTCTTCAGTAGTGTACACGCCACCTTTGCAGAATTGGAGTGACACGTGTTTGCTTGCATGTTGTTGCACCCTAATTTTTGACCATAATATCCCACCTCCTTGTGTTTATTTCTTGCTTGTCTTATTCTACTTTTATATGTATGTTTACCATGACTAACCAACATGTGCAGATACAGTGATTTTAGATGAAGATAACATTCATTCTCACAACTTAAATACTCTAAGACGTGGTCGGTTGGCCTTGCTTCAGAGATTTACGTAATCATTTGAGGATTGATCATTGGTTTTGTGGCAAGAGGAATTTTGAGTTTTTTAAATTTAAGATTTTAGTCCAGGCTACAAATCCGAAGATTGTGTGCATCATTGCAAAATCGAGGCCCATTTGGTGTTTTTCCATAAGGCTATTTTGAGAATTACTTATATTCAAGTTCAAAGGAGTCCGAACAAAATCCATCAAGTTAACGTCAGGCTTCCTAAGCCAACCTTCATCAATTTTTCATTCAAGCTTCAAATTCAAGGATGATAAAATGGTTCACAAATTCGTCCTAAGTCCTAATTACTTTTATGGATCATATTTTATTTTGAATGAAGTTCCTAAACTACTCTTAACGATGCGGTGGACCTATGTTAAGATATTTGAATCCATATATGATTGGTTTGGTCTCCTGCATTTCTACGGTGTTAGTTGATTTTCAACCTCATTGAAGGCTCAAAGTTCATCATGAGTATCTAGCATTAAATCATACTTCAAGACTCATAACTTAAACTTATAGTTTATTTTATTCAAAAGTAGAAGCTCATTACCAATTTGAGAAGTTCAAACCGTACGGAAGAGGTCTTTGGTTAAGTTCATATTGCAAGACCTTACAAGATACAATTTTTTAAGTTTTATTACAAACCATATACTCAAGATCACCAAGGCCCACCAACTATCAAGAAGAAAGGAAAGAAGGAAATTTATGCAGGAAAACAAGATTCACATTACAATCATTTTTCACTTTACAATAGAGCTTCTTGAGCTTCTCTTTCTCAAGACCAGTTACAACGACACTACGGCCACCGCTCGCATGTTAGAAAGTCCTGTGAATCTCAAGAATATTGGTTTGCTGCTTAAGGAATGAGGCGGTTTTACAGTTGATGTACCAGAGTTGAGACTACTAAGGATTTGCCATTCAGATGATGTGTCATGAGTTTCCCACGTTAATGATGTTTTGGGGAGAGTTCACAGACCTGGAGATCATCATAAGGTAGCTGATGGATTGAAAAGCATTCTTGAAAAAGGTTTCTCTTTGAAAATTCAAGTTGATGAGGTGCCTCTAGTTGAAACTGAGCTGAGGAAGGCTAATTGCTGACAGAAAGCTTCCAAGGCACATGATTCTAAGATATCCCTTGAATTCATTCAGCAACTGCTAAAGGAGGCCACTATGCAGGGAATTGAGGAAGAGACGCATTTCGTTAGTTTATCGTGTGTGCTTGACGTCGCCATGCGTTGGGAGGAAAGAGCCATGAGGATTCAAAATACTACAGACCAACTTACCAAGTCACGCAGTTTGCACATCATTCATAGAAGGTGCACAATCCTTCCAAAAAACCACTCACTTTCACAAAACCGCAAAACCGGGCGCTTCGCTTTGGGGTAGCCAAGATCCTACTTCGGTACTGCATTTCAGAATAAGAATTGAGAGGTTCAATTAGTACATCTTCCCAACAAAAACAATTTCAGGTTTTGGTAAGGAATCAAGAGCAATAAAAGATCCTCTAACAACAATACTTCACCCCCAACACATTCGAACCTACAGACGGGCAATGCCGAGACTGGAGTTTCTGCTGACCACTTTGTTCCCACGCTTACGACATCCTTTGTCTATGCATATATTGATGGTCCTGCAAAAAGGAAAATGGGAGAAAACCTTTAAAAAGGTATAACAGATTTACAAGCAATATTCAAGATGTTTGTTCAAGAATGTTATAGGCCCTGACTGAAGGTAATGATTGCCAGAGAGGTTTTATGACTGTACTTCTGGAGGCCACTGTCACGTTTTTCTTGTTTCTCACCTTGCTCAAATTCCTTCATCAACCATGCACTTAAAGGATGTTTTACTATCAATGCCTACTCTGCACCACCATTGAGGATGCACTTCTTCAGATGTCAAACACAACTTTTTAACCCCTCATGAACCCGTCCCGACAACCTGCAATCGCAAAAGCAAAGATGTCCTTACAGATGAAGCTTACTTTAATAAAATTTGAAGAATTACAACAGTACTTCAAAGTGAAAAAGAGTGCAGGCAATGTTACCATTCAGCGGAGGGCCGTTGCGGTGCCGCTATGACAGAAAATGAACTGTTGAAGTACCTTCACATTAACGTTATCTTCCGGGCATTGGTTTTAAACTACAAACAATTGGAAAACAGTGATGGAAGGCATTACAAAAGAGCAATGTCGGTATAACTCTGCGCGTAAACACCAAATTCGGCTTTGATGGAATCACCTGCTAACTAGAGTATGCTACCAAGTTGAAAACTGCCGTTTATTGCAGAGGACTCGTTGTAACTCCCACGGTAGCAGCTGTCTGAACTTAAGTTTACAAGTTCAAAGCCCTTAAGCCACCTGCACGACACCAGAAACCAATTGCAGAAAATGAGTTACCTTATAATCAGGCAACAATTGGTAACTTCTGAAGAAAGCAAAAACAACCCTGTATCAGTTCCAAGTACTGAATCAATAGCAACACCCGCTGTAGATGATAAAGAGAGTGTAGTTACCTCATGTGCTGTCTCCAGTGGTAATGATGATAAGTGGGCTATTGAGAATAATGAGCAGCTCCGGGAACAAGAAAAATATGATGAAGGAAGAGTTAACCAGGGAAGTTGAAAAGATTGCATCTATCCTTGTACCTGATTAAAGAATAGTCCGTTCGTATTGCTACTACCATGCAGAAAATTGAAGAGGCGCTACTAATCATCCTTGCCTTCTTGGTGGACCTTTAATCAAAGACACTTTCTTAATTGGAAGAGAAATTTTTGAACTCCAAAGCACCTACAACAGACAACAACGGTTCATTATGACTTTGAAAATTTCCAAAATTATTTCAGATGTGTTAAAGGTAGGAAATCAATTTGTGTCCTAAAAAATCACAGATAAGCAATCCTTATCCATTCAGATATCATTAACATCCACAAGACCAAAACAGAAGGTTTTTAAGTAGATTGATTCGAAGGGGGACAAGGTGATAATTATTTCCAAAACAGCTGATGGACATGTTCATACGGATTTGGGAACAAATTAACTGTGATTCAAATAGAGAAGGTTGGTCAAGGCTATAAAAGGACTCATATAAACATGAAAAAAGGGACGGCCACAAACATTCAACAGCTACAAAAATCACTTCAACACCCTAAAATTAGTAAAAGAAGGAACTTATCTTGTTGTAAGATCCGCCGCGGTATCACGACACCAAACCCTATGTCACTTTTGCCACGAAATCACCATACGCACAAACAGCCACAAAACGTCCCAAAACCAAACCCTAAACTGAAGGTCATACAAATAAAAAAACCTATCTTCGATCTTCCTCAAATCCGTTCGCATCAATACCGGAGGTCGCTATTCCCGCCGCCGTCAACCATGGAATCAACAGCTCCATCACGAATCACAGATCGCCGTTCGCCGTGAATCCACCAATTGGACGCCTACAAAACCATTCACATCGTGAGCTTGTTTCATTTTTTTCTTAACACAATTTGTTTTGCTTGTTCTGTATATTGTTTCTAGTGTAAAGAAAGAAGCGGGGACGGAGAAGGATCGTGATATAAGAGAGTAGAAAAGGAGGAGAAGATTGTGACCGAAGAAGAATCGAGGGGAGAGAAGGTGATGGCGGAAGTGACGAAACGAAAGCAGAGAGAGTGAGATCGAGGAGGACGACGAGATTTGGGAAAAAAAGGGATCTAGGGTTTTCTTCTTATTTTGTTCTACCCGTTGTAATTTGTTAATCATGTATCTGCAGCATACGCATCACGTGCACAACACTACACACACCCTTAATCACGTTAATCACCACACACGCACACAATAGCACTCACCGTACACCCTAATCCACCTTTTTTTTTATAAAATTAAACTAAACTTTTTTAATAATCAATCTTTAATCAATCTTATAAATAACTAATCACTCATTCTATTAACTTTTTAATTAAACATATTTCTTACTACTCAATTAGTTAATTAATTCCTTTTTAACAAATTTCTTTTTTTATCAAACTTTTATTTTATAATGATATATTTTGCTCAATAAGAAAAGTCCATTCTATTCAATTTTCTCAAAATTTATATTAAAATCTTTTCTATTTTAAGTCCAATTATTATTTTAAATCTAAAAAATAAATAAAACTCTTACTAAAAATACCTAAAGTATTATTTTAAGTCTAAAAAATAAGTAAACTTTTCTTAAAACAAATAATACCACTCCTTTCTTAAAACCAATTCACCCCCTTAAAATTAAGCCCATCTAAAATCAAATCAATTAAAATCGATCAACATCGTAAAATACAATTCAATCGTGCACACTCACATTCACGACACATCCACCTACACTCAGCGCTTTCATGCGTATGCTTTATCTTTATCCGCTTTTATTTATCCACAACTCACACACTCACTTAGCGCTTTCATGCGTTTGTGTATGGTTTACTTTATCCGCAATTTATCCTTCCGCAATTTACATTATCGCATTGCATCCGTCCAAAAGGAAAACCCTACACATAATTCAACGTTATGTGTAGTTGCACATCATTTGCATCATACTCCCTTTGATCCTTGATTCCATTCAAGTTGATCGCTTAAGTTTAGGACCTACCCATAGGAAGGACCTTGTCTTTTATCTTTTACAACTTGGAACAAACATTCAAACAATCAATACAATACAACTTTTCAAACTTATTCAACATTAGAGAATAGATGTTAATCATTTTAAGTGAGATATAATCTCCCCCCCCCCCACACACAATAATACAATCAAACATGTAGGAACTTTGCCTTAAGAGTGGTAAAGGCATACTCGTCAAACAATCCGAGTACTTAAGCCCTTTTCTTAAGACGATGCAAAGACTATTTTCCTACAACCCCCTTTACACTTGTGGTGGTTGCATCTCCCTTAACATGAAGACTCATCACTTCTCCTAAACCCAATCAAAACAACTACCCTAAACCCGTAGGAACTTTGACCACAGTCAAAGAGCTCCTCTAACCCTTTAGGGGAACTACAAATACTCTGATTCCACTCCCGTAAGGATATGTAGGCATAAGATGCGACATCTTATCGAGTATACTTAGAAATAAACCCCTAGGTCTTTTAAACCATTAAGAAGATAAACCATAGTAGTAAACAAACATAAAACAAGAGGTTCCTGTAGAGTACTACAGAAACTTAGGATGCTAGTACCTTCCCTAAGTTTAACCAACCCCCGAACCTAAGACAATCTAGCTTGCATTTGCATTGCATTGTGGGAATTTTGATCTTTATCCCTTCCTTTGGACAAATCAAAGTTCGGTTGCAAAATGAATTAAAGATTCAAACTAATCAATAGTTTGGTATCCAAATTTCACCGCGAAAGAAATGGCGACTTCACTGGGGACCTCTCAGTGGGTTTCCCTATCTTATTATTTTTGTTTATTTCTTTATATATCTGTTTACTTGCTCAAATGTTTATTTTCTCTTGTGTTTATTCTTTTGGGATTGTTATCCTTGAGTGGTGAGACAAAGTCCTACACCCGGACTTGAGAGAAATTAAGATAGGATGGTGATATATTCGACGAGGCTTATAGGGAGTGAGTCCCGACTAAGTTAAATCGAGAATCCCGCTCAATTGAGGCCCTCTCGAAATAGTACTGTTGAACGAGTGATCGTGAAGACACTCATTATTTTCGACCTTGGAGCCTGTGATATTGAGGATCGTAGTTACCTTAACCCAACTTTGGCCTTTATTAGGACGTAGTGGGGGACTATGAGGGAGTACTCCCAAAATAGTGCTACGCGATGCTACACTCAAAAGAAGTTCTCTTGAGAATATTATTAACCCCCGAGTTAGTTGGGAAGTTGACAATATCCGAAAGATGGGCTAATGACTTTGGGAACCTTTTTTAGAACCTTGTTCTGCAGGTACAATCAAACCTTTAGTCCACACCTTTGGGAATGAGTATACCTATGCTCCATGCTCATTGCAAACCTAGGGTCCCCTTTGTTTGTTTATCTTTATGTCCTTATGTGCTTACATGTGTTTGTTGCATTCATAAAACATCATATTGCATTGGGTTTCATGGGATTCCTAGTTTAGTTATAAACATTACAGAAACCAATAGGGATTACAAAAGAAATTTTTTTTGAAATATTCTTTTAAGAGTCCTAACTTGGGTGACCTAAGGAAGTTAAGGGCGCCGATTGAAGAATCAAGAAACTCAAAAGACAAATACAAGAGGCTTCCCTTATCATTGAAGATCAATAGAAGACTTCCATCAATATTGAAGATCCAAAGGATTTCTTTCTTATTTTCCAGCAAGAAAAGAGATGGAGGATTTATTTTCCTCTATCAATTTAATCTTTAGACGATCCAAGTGGAGGAACAAATCAACAGACACAATGAAGGATTTCCTTAGGGCTTTATTTAGCTTTTATTTAGCTATTATGTTGGGACTATTATAAGAATATTCACTTGTAATCCAAATAATTTTACTTGGTAAATCTGTAACGTTTATAAGAGCTTGAGTTCCATGAAACCTTTCATTTCTGTATTAGCATCTAGCATCTTGCACATGCATGTGTCTCTTCTCCGTTGCGTCCTCATCCGTCTTTCTGTCTTTGTCAGCTGACATCTCGACCATCTGACCAAGCTCGAAATATTACCGAAGGATAGCAAAGAGAACAAAGATATGGATTCTATGACTAGCTTTAGAACAAGGACTAATCCGTTATTCGATCTACCCTCTGATAATGTTCAACAAGTGGATATTTCAACACAACGCCAGCCTGTGCAAGACAATCTAGTTGAAAAAAGAGCTCCCCAGTTTCCACAGCATGTACCTAATCTTCAGAATGTCCGTACAAGTAAAAAGATGGACGATCCTAGATTTATAGCAATGGAGAAAGAACTTCGTGATCTCAAAGAGCAATTAAAGATGACAAAAGGAGCTGATACATATGATTTTAATGCTCGTGACTCATGTCTGGTTCCAGGTGTGATTATTCCTCCGAAGTTTAAGATGCCTGTCTTTGAAGTGTACAAGGGTACTAGTTGTCCAAGAGATCATTTGATGATGTTCTGTCGGAAGATGGCTGCTTATGTTAACAACGACGAGTTGATGATTCATTGCTTTCAAGAAAGTTTATCTGGAGCATCCTTGATATGGTATACGAAGCTACAAAGGAGTCGTATTCAGTCTTTAAAAGATTTAACCGATGCTTTTATAAAGCAGTACAATTATAATTTAGACGTGGCTCCAGACAGTGATCAATTGATGGACATGAGTAAGAACGACAATGAATCTTTCAAGGAATATGCCCAACGATGGAAAGAGTTAGCATCTCAAGTTCATCCATCACTTCCCGAGAGAGATTTAAGCAAGATGTTTCTAAAGACACTGCCAGACCCTTATTATGTTAGAATGGTAGGTGTTGTGCCATTGGATTTCTCCAAAATTATAGAAGTTGGAGTAAACATCGAGAATGCACTCAAAAGTGGAAGAATTCGGGATAATTTGAATAACCAAGCTAATAAAGAGATTTCAATTGACAATTCCCAAGAGGAAGGAAGTGTTGATGTTAATTCAATTCAGGACTCCCCCCAGATCCTATCAGACCCAGTTCCAGTACCTCAGCATCGATATGTAGCGCCTGCTCAGCGCGAGCGGCGACTACCTCATAAGCAAAGGGTGGCATCTCTAGATCAACATCAGAATCGACAAGTTCGAAGACGGTTTCAGAATATACCTCTAAGCATTCCGAAGGAAGAAGCCCGCTGGTTTGATCTTATCCCAATGACTTACCGTCAGCTATGGTCTTATTTTGCTAAAAACTCAGTAATGACACCTAGAAAGACTAGAATCATGAGGTCTCGTCCACCGTGGTTCAACCTGAACGCCAGCTGTGAATTTCATGATGGAGCATTGGGGCATTCGATTGAGGAATGCAAAGTTTTCCAAGGAAAGGTTCAAGAAATGATTGATGATGAAGAGTTGACCTTCAATGGAGAAAGTCCAATCGTGAATGGAACGCCGTTATGTCGATCAGCTGTTCATTTTGTGTGCTTATTTTCTCTTGTTATTTTCTTTGGTTAAAAGCATAATTAGCGTGTGAGAAATTGTTTATTTTGAATAAGTAATGCAATAAGTGTATGTCTTGAAGAAACCCATTCGTTTCACTCAAAATTATTTTTCATAAATTATAATGCCAATGCTACCCAATCTCTTGCTTAGGCGGGAAATTAGAAGGAGGATGATGAAGTAAAACACATGATTTCTCGGTGTATGCTTTTGAATAAAAACCCTACTGATGACGCAAGGCATTGTTTCAAACCTCCTAAACACCAAAATATTTAGATAAATAATCTATCTCTCCCAAATCAAACCCTTTTTTTAAAACCTGGGGCAGGGAAACTTACAAACAGAACCTTCAAGAGAAAAAAACATCTTCCAAAAATGGGCGGACACAAATATATTCTAACCCTTTTTTTTTACCCCTTTGTTTTATAAATCCTAAATTAAACCCAGATATAACCTTCAAAGTCCTAATTGAAGTAAGGTTTACCTCGAAAGCATACTCGATGAGATATCGTTTCCTGACTCCTATGAGCTATGCTCAAAATTTTTGTTGGCTTTATAAAAAATAAATCGATATCCTAACTAGCGATTTCGGTCACCAGTTATTGCGATATCTCTTTTTCAAAACTTCAAGACAAGCATGTATGTTGCATTACTAGTTTCAGGATAACATTTCACGCATGTTAACTTTGCCTGATATCATAGAAAGTTACATACAAGCGTCATCATCAAGTTTGTCCTATTGGAATTCGAAGACTCCGTTGATCAGGGGCAAGTTGGTTTCCAAATGGTTTGCTCAGTTATACAAATTGGATTTCACCTCTAAAGCAAGATTGAAGACTCGTCATGTATATCGTCAATCAGGGTCCGTTACGTTGAGATTCAGCGAATCTCTCTAAGAGTTTGAAAACAGTGGGACGCCTTGTTTTCTGTAAAATCCTCTTGGAATGACTTCTTCTCATATCCATATGACTTGGGGCAATTGAGACACAAAGATTATCTTTCCCACTCAACAAGTTTTTGTTCAAATGGCGACTATTACACAATTCATCAAGTCAGAGTTACTCTGTTCTGCAACACTCTTCATGTTCCCAGTAAATTTTACTTCTGGTGGTCATGACAATTCTCCGATGAAGTTTTAATCCCCAATGAAGCGGACGATGTTTCATCCTCAGTGAATCTTCTTGAACTTCATCTCCCCAGTGAAGTGATTGTTACTGTGCTCCCTAATGGATCTCTACAATGCTAATCTTCTCCAGTGAGGCGGATGTTTATTTCATCCCCGTGAAGTTTCTACGACATATTCAACAACTATGTTATCCGGGTTTCCCCTCTGAAATGGATATTTATTTTATCCCCACGAAACCTCATTTCTTCAGCAATATCAAGTTGTTATATCCCCAAGTGGAGTGTTCTCTACTCCCCCAGTTGAAGTTTTTGAAGCTTTGAAGCAAGATTGAGATCCTATATCTGGTTCTCCGTATATCCTCCAGTGATGTTTCTATCTTTGAAGATTGGTAGGATGTTTGTTTCGAGATGTTTATCCCATCTCCGGTCGTTGCTTTCGTCTGTTTTGTCAGCATAAGCATACGCATATCATATAAGTAGATAGCATAACATTTGCATTTATGCATCTTCGTGTGTGTGTTCTTCTGTCGCTTTGGTCATGTCTATCCACAAGCTGTTGGGCGTGTCCTCTCCTTCCAAATAGAGTTGTCACCCCTAGGCAAAAAAAGCGCAATATTTCTATTTTCCCCACGAAGTTCGATCCTCGTGGAAGACGGTTGCTTTAGTATATTCCCATTTGAGTTCATACCTCAATGGTCGAGTCTTGCTTGACAGTTTCTCTTCAGCTATTTCCTGAATGGAACTTCGGTCCTTGACAATCACATTTTTTCGGACTTTTTCCAACTTCTGAACATGGATCAAGTGTGCATTTATTTTGCACTGTTATCCCCAGAAAGGTCTTCATGAAGATAATTATTGAAGACGGATATCTCTCCAACAATATTACAAGACATCTTTCCAACAATCTACATCTGGTTTGCAAGTAATCTCTTTATTTGAGCAACCTCTTTATTTGAGCAACTCGTTTTGATCAGGATTTCTATTAAAACGACAAAGGGCAGTCTCCTCAAGACAGTTTGTACATCCACAATGGGTTATCAAGATCATCAACTCATGGCATCTCTCCGGAAATCCATCAGAGTGGTTTATCGAAGACTCCACATATGTTTTCTCTTTATTTGAGAAACGTCCACCTCAAGAAGTTCACATACTTACAATTACAACAAGATACTCTTCAGGAATTTATTCCCTAGTGAGTTCATTACACAAGTTTACTTCCATCAAGTGACATCTCCCCGAAGAAGTCGAAGGAGTTTATCACAATAGTCTCTCTTTATTTGAGAAGACATACATTACAATTCAACCGGCCCACATCTCTTCCGAAGATCCCCGGTGAAGCTTTACAAACTACATCAAATCTACAATACATTACAAATTACATTTACAGTCTACAATGACAACTACAGTCTACAACGACAACTACAATTACATCTACAATTACATCTACAATCTACAAAATCTACAACGCCTTTGTGAAGATGCCCTCACGAGTTTTCATCATTTCGGGCAGAGAATGAGACCAGCTCATGGCACCCATACCATGACGCACAGGGAAGTTTTTTCAACAACAATCATTCAAACATCTTACAGTTCCTGGTTAATCTTGACAGTAGATTCCCAGAAGACCTCGACAGTAGGTAGTACCATTTCATTTCCTGGTTAATCTTGACAGTAGATTCCCAGAAGACCTCGACAGTAGGTAGTACCATTTCATTTCCTGGTTAATCTTGACAGTAGACTTCCGAAAGACTTCGACGGAAGTATTTTTCCAACAGACTACAACATAGAATCTCAACAGCAGATCCCCTAGAAGTTCTCGACAGTAGATACTTTGACAAAAGCATCCTTACATGAAGTTACCAGACTCGACATTAGACTTCTCCAACTGATATCTTGGAATCATTACATTTGACATATGCAGTAGGATCTTCAATTGGATTTTTCTCACTAGTACCTTTGCAACGTATTTACAAACACTTTGTGATTATCAATCTTCTCCCCGCAGAGTCTCGTTTTGTTGAGCCTGTTTCTTCCCGTGTGTTGTATCTAGTTTCTCCCCTGTGGCGCCATTTCTCCACGGGACCATGTCTTGCATTCCATATCATCTCATATCATTTGCATTCGGTGGCTTCTTATGGCCAAAAAAAAAATAAATTCGCGCAATGTTTGTATTTAAGTCCCTCCTATCTCATCGAGACGGAGATTTCAATCTCCATATCTCCAGATAGGAGTAACTTAAATAGGGGCATCTGTTGCACCCTAATTTTTGACCATAAGATCCCACCTCCTTGTGTTTATTTCTTTCTTGTCTTATTCTACTTTTATATGTATGTTTACCATGACTAACCAACATGTGCAGATGCAGTGATTTTAGATGAAGATAACATTCATTCTCACAACTTAAATACTCCAAGACGTGGTCGGTTGGCCTTGCTTCAGAGATTTACGTAATCATTTGAGGATTGATCATTGGTTTTGTGGCAAGAGGAATTTTGAGTTTTTTAAATTTAAGATTTTAGTCCAGGCTACAAATCCGAACATTGTGTGCATCATTGCAAAATCGAGGCCCATTTGGTGTTTTTCCATAAGGCTATTTTGAGAATTACTTATATTCAAGTTCAAAGGAGTCCGAACAAAATCCATCAAGTTAACGTCAGGCTGCCTAAGCCAACCTTCATCAAGTTTTCATTCAAGCTTCAAATTCAAGGATGATAAAATGGTTCACAAATTCGTCCTAAGTCCTAATTACTTTTATGGATCATATTTTATTTTGAATGAAGTTCTCAAAGTACTCTTAAGGATGCGGTGGACCTATGTTAAGATATTTGAATCCATATATGATTGGTTTGGTCTCCTGCATTTCTATGGTGTTAGTTGATTTTCAACCTCATTGAAGGCTCAAAGTTCATCATGAGTATCTAGCATTAAATCATACTTCAAGACTAATAACTTAAACTTATAGTTTATTTTATTCAAAAGTAGAAGCTCATTACAAATTTGAGAAGTTCAAACCGTACGGAAGAGGTCTTTGGTTAAGTTCATATTGCAAGACCTTACAAGATACAATTTTTTAAGTTTTATTACAAACCATATACTCAAGATCACCAAGGCCCACCAACTATCAAGAAGAAAGGAAAGAAGGAAATTTATGCAGGAAAACAAGATTCACATTACAATCATTTTTCACTTTACAATAGAGCTTCTTGAGCTTCTCTTTCTCAAGACCAGTTACAACGACACTACGGCCACCGCTCGCATGTTAGAAAGTCCTGTGAATCTCAAGAATATTGGTTTGCTGCTTAAGGAATGAGGCGGTTTTACAGTTGATGTACCAGAGTTAAGACTACTAAGGATTTGCCATTCAGATGATGTGTCATGAGTTTCCCACGTTAATGATGTTTTGGGGAGAGTTCACAGACCTGGAGATCATCATAAGGTAGCTGATGGATTGAAAATCATTCTTGAAAAGGTTTCTCTTTGAAAATTCAAGTTGATGAGGTGCCTCTAATTGAAACTGAGCTGAGGAAGGCTAATTGCTGACAGAAAGCTTCCAAGGCACATGATTCTAAGATATCCCTTGAATTCATTCAGCAACTGCTAAAGGAGGCCACTATGCTGGGAATTGAGGAAGAGACGCATTTCGTTAGTTTATCGTGTGTGCTTGACGTCGCCATGCGTTGGGAGGAAAGAGCCATGAGGATTCAAAATACTACAGACCAACTTACCAAGTCACACAGTTTGCACATCATTCATAGAAGGTGCACAATCCTTCCAAAAAACCACTCACTTTCACAAAACCGCAAAACCGGGCGCTTCGCTTTGGGGTAGCCAAGATCCTACTTCGGTACTGCATTTCAGACTAAGAATTGAGAGGTTCAATTAGTACATCTTCCCAACAAAAACAATTTCAGGTTTTGGTAAGGAATCAAGAGTAATAAAAGATCCTCTAACAACAATACTTCACCCCCAACACATTCGAACCTACAGACGGGCAATGCCGAGACGGGAGTTTCTGCTGACCACTTTGTTCCCACGCTTACGACATCCTTTGTCTATGCATATATTGATGGTCCTGCAAAAAGGAAAATGGGAGAAAACCTTTAAAAAGGTATAATAGATTTACAAGCAATATTCAAGATGTTTGTTCAAGAATGTTATAGGCCCTGACTGAAGGTAATGATTGCCAGAGAGGTTTTATGACTGTACTTCTGGAGGCCACTGTCACGTTTTTCTTGTTTCTCACCTTGCTCAAATTCCTTCATCAACCATGCACTTCAAGGATGTTTTACTATCAATGCCTACTCTGCACCACCATTGAGGATGCACTTCTTCAGATGTCAAACACAACTTTTTAACCCCTCATGAACCCGTCCCGACAACCTGCAACCGCAAAAGCAAAGATGTCCTTACAGATGAAGCTTACTTTAATAAAATTTGAAGAATTACAACAGTACTTCAAAGTGAAAAAGAGTGCAGGCAATGTTACCATTCAGCGGAGGGCCGTTGCGGTGCCGCTACGACAGAAAATGAACTGTTGAAGTACCTTCACATTAACGTTATCTTCTGGGCATTGGTTTTAAACTACAAACAATTGGAAAACAGTGATGGAAGGCATTACAAAAGAGCAGTGTCGGTATAACTCTGCGCGTAAACACCAAATTCGGCTTTGATGGAATCACCTGCTAACTAGAGTATGCTACCAAGTTGAAAACTGTCGTTTATTGCAGAGGACTCGTTGTAACTCCCACGGTAGCAGTTGTCTGAACTTAAGTTTACAAGTTCAAAGCCCTTAAGCCACCTGCACGACACCAGAAACCAATTGCAGAAAATGAGTTACCGTATAATCAGGCAACAATTGGTAACTTCTGAAGAAAGCAAAAACAGCCCTGTATCAGTTCCAAGTACTGAATCAATAGCAACACCCGCTGTAGATGATAAAGAGAGTGTAGATACCTCATGTGCTGTCTCCAGTGGTAATGATGATGAGTGGGCTATTGAGAATAATGAGCAGCTCCGGGAATAAGAAAAATATGATGAAGGAAGAGTTAACCAGGGAAGTTGAAAAGACTGCATCTATCCTTGTACCTGAGTAAAGACTAGTCCGTTCGTATTGCTACTACCATGCAGAGAATTGAAGAGGCGCTACTAATCATCCTTGCCTTCTTGGTGGACCTTTAATCAAAGACACTTTCTTAATTGGAAGAGAAATTTTTGAACTCCAAAACACCTACAACAGACAACAACGGTTCATTATGACTTTGAAAATTTCCAAAATTATTTCAGATGTGTTAAAGGTAGGAAATCAATTTGTGTCCCAAATAATCACAGATAAGCAATCCTTATCCATTCAGATATCATTAACTTCCACAAGACCAAAACAGAAGGTTTTTAAGTAGATTGATTCGAAGGGGGACAAGGTGATAATTATTTCCAAAACAGCTGATGGACATGTTCATACGGATTTGGGAACAAATTAACTGTGATTCAAATAGAGAAGGTTGGTCAAGGCTATAAAAGGACTCATATAAACATGAAAAAAGGGACGGCCACAAACATTCAACAGCTACAGAAATCACTTCAACACCCTAAAATTAGTAAAAGAAGGAACTTATCTTGTTGTAAGATCCGCCGCGGTATCACGACACCAAACCCTATGTCACTTTTGCCACGAAATCACCATACGCACAAACAGCCACAAAACGTCCCAAAACCAAACCCTAAACTGAAGGTTATACAAATCAAAAAACCTATCTTCGATCTTCCTCAAATCCGTTCGCATCAATACCGGAGGTCGCTATTCTCGCCGTCGTCAACCATGGAATCAACAGCTCCATCGCGAATCACAGATCGCCGTTCGCCGTGAATCCACCAATTGGACGCCTACAAAACCATTCACATCGTGAGCTTGTTTCATTTTTTTCTTAACACAATTTGTTTTGCTTGTTCTGTATATTGTTTCTAGTGTAAAGAAAGAAGCGGAGACGGAGAAGGATCGTGATATAAGAGAGTAGAAAAGGAGGAGAAGATTGTGACCGAAGAAGAATCGAGGGGAGAGAAGGTGATGGCGGAAGTGACGAAACGAAAGCAGAGAGAGTGAGATCGAGGAGGACGACGGGATTTGGGAAAAAAAGGGATCTAGGGTTTTCTTCTTATTTTGTTCTACCCGTTGTAATTTGTCAATCACGTATCTGCAGCATACGCATCACGTGCACAACACTACACACACCCTTAATCACGTTAATCACCACACACGCACACAATAGCACTCACCGTACACCCTAATCCACCTTTTTTTTTTATAAAATTAAACTAAACTTTTTTAATAATCAATCTTTAATCAATCTTATAAATAACTAATCACTCATTCTATTAACTTTTTAATTAAACATATTTCTTACTACTCAATTAGTTAATTAATTCCTTTTTAACAAATTTCTTTTTTTATCAAACTTTTATTTTATAATGATATATTTTGCTCAATAAGAAAAGTCCATTCTATTCAATTTTCTCGAAATTTATATTAAAATCTTTTCTATTTTAAGTCAAATTATTATTTTAAATCTAAAAAATAAATAAAACTCTTACTAAAAATACCTAAAGTATTATTTTAAGTCTAAAAATTAAGTAAACTTTTCTTAAAACAAATAATACCACTCCTTTCTTAAAACCAATTCACCCCCTTAAAATTAATCCCATCTAAAATCAAATCAATTAAAATCGATCAACATCGTAAAATACAATTCAATCGTGCACACTCACATTCACGACACATCCACCTACACTCAGCGCTTTCATGCATATGCTTTATCTTTATCCGCTTTTATTTATCCACAACTCACACACTCACTTAGCGCTTTCATGCGTTTGTGTATGGTTTACTTTATCCGCAATTTATCCTTCTGCAATTTACATTATCGCATTGCATCAGTCCAAAAGGAAAACCCTACACATAATTCAACGTTATGTGTAGTTGCACATCATTTGCATCATACTCCCTTTGATCCTTGATTCCATTCAAGTTGATCGCTTAAGTTTAGGACCTACCACATAGGAAGGACCTTGTCTTTTATCTTTTACAACTTGGAACAAACATTCAAACAATCAACACAATACAACTTTTCAAACTTATTCAACATTAGAGAATAGATGTTAATCATTTTAAGTGAGATATAATCTCCACCCCCACAATAATACAATCAAACATGTAGGAACTTTGCCTTAAGAGTGGTAAAGGCATACTCGTCAAACAATCCGAGTACTTAAGCCCTTTTCTTAAGACGATGCAAAGACTATTTTCCTACAACCCCCTTTACACTTGTGGTGGTTGCATCTCCCTTAACATGAAGACTCATCTCTTCTCCTAAACCCAATCAAAACAACTACCCTAAACCCGTAGGAACTTTGACCACAGTCAAAGAGCTCCTCTAACCCTTTAGGGGAACTACAAATACTCTGATTCCACTCCCGTAAGGATATGTAGGCATAAGATGCGACATCTTATCGAGTATACTTAGAAATAAACCCCTAGGTCTTTTAAACCATTAAGCAGATAAACTATAGCAGTAAACAAACATAAAACAAGAGATTCCTGTAGAGTACTACAGAAACTTAGGATGCTAGTACCTTCCCTAAGTTTAACCAACCCCCGAACCTAAGACAATCTAGCTTGCATTTGCATTGCATTGTGGGAATTTCGATCTTTATCCCTTCCTTTGGACAAATCAAAGTTCGGTTGCAAAATGAATTAAAGATTCAAACTAATCAATAGTTTGGTATCCAAATTTCACCGCGACACATGTGTTCTGAATTCTCTTGAGAAATGAAACGTTAACCAACGTTCAGATCCTCTAAGGATTGTTAGTTCAGAGTTTCACAAAACCAAATTAATAAAATAAACAAGCAGTCAGAAGAAATACTTCAGAGCATTAGGCATTTTTGCATCTGTAAAAATTTGCTTCTGACAAATATCATTCTGGACAAAAATCCATACCAATATTTTTCAGAATAAATTTGAATCTATCTTCAACAAGGGGTTTTGTAAAAATATCTGCCCATTGATGATCTGTATCAACAAAGGCCAAATTTATGATTCCCTTCTGAACATAGTCTCTGATGAAATGATGCTTAATTTCTATATGTTTTGCCTTAGAGTGTAAAATGGGGTTCTTAGACAAACATATAGCAGAAGTATTATCACAAAAGACAGAAATGTTACTTTCAAATATTTGATAATCTTCTAGCTGACTTTTCATCCAGAGCATCTGCGTGCTACATCCAGCAGCAGCAATATATTCTGCCTCTGTTGTTGAAAGTGCAATTATGGGTTGCTTCTTGCTGTACCAAGAGATTAGATTTCTTCCTAGAAATTGACAAATTCCAAAAGTACTTTTTCTTTCCACTCTGTCTCCAGCGTAGTCAGCATCACAGAATCCAACTAATTTGAAATCATCAGATTTTCTGTAACACAAACCCACATTAGAAGTACCTTTCAGATACCTTAGAATCCTCTTGACAGCTGTCAAATGTGATTCTCTAGGATCTGATTGGAATCTAGCACACAAGCATACACTGAACAATATGTCAGGTCTAGAAGCAGTTAAATAAAGAAGAGATCCAATCATACCTCTGTAGAGCTTCTGGTCTACTTTCTTACTTACCTCTTCCTTGCCAAGTGAGCTAGTTGGATGCATGGGAGTCTTTGCCAGCTTACTATCAGTCATGTTAAATTTCTTTAGAAGTTCTTTAACATATTTGGTCTGATGTATGTAAGTGCACTCTGGAGTTTGATTGACTTGGATTCCTAGAAAGAATCTGAGTTCTCCCATCATGCTCATTTCAAATTTTGCCTGCATACATGTAGCAAACTCCTTTCCCAGCATAGTATTGGTAGATCCAAATATTATATCATCCACATAAATTTGACAAATTAGAAGATCTTTCTTAATTGATTTACAAAAGAGTGTTGTGTCCACTTTGCCTCTGATGAAATTTTTCTCCAGAAGAAAATTGCTCAATCTCTCATACCAAGCTCTGGGAGCTTGTTTTAAACCATATAGAGATTTCTTTAATTTGAAAACATGATCTGGAAATTTTTCATTTTCAAAACCAGGGGGTTGGTGAACATAAACTTCTTCTTCTATAATACCATTTAGAAAGGCACTTTTAACATCCATCTGATATAGAGTGATGTTATTTTGTGCAGCAAATGAAATAAGAAGGCGTATAGATTCTAACCTTGCCACTGGAGCATAAGTTTCAGTGTAATCAATACCTTCTTGTTGATTGTACCCTTGAGCAACAAGCCTTGCCTTATTTCTTTCAACTTCTCCTTTCTCATTCAGCTTATTTCTGAAAACCCATTTTCTTCCAATTATATTGAATCCTTGTGGTCTTTGAACTAGATCCCATACATCATTTCTGGTGAATTGATTTAGCTCTTCTTGCATGGCAATAATCCAATCATTGTCTTGCAGAGCTTCATCTACAGAAGATGGTTCAATTTCTGACACCAGTCCAAATAGTGAAGCTTCAGATGATCTTAGAAAGGATCTTGTTCTGATGGGATCATCCTTCTTTCCAATAATGACATTCTCTGGATGAGAAGCTTTAATTCTGGATGATGATCCTCTAACAGTTGATTCTTCATAAATGTTTAGATTGTTCATCTGAGAAGTTAAAGGAATAGCATCTGGCGTTGCTTCTGGTTCCTTCACTTGAGCTTTGTCTGCTTCTGGGACTTCAGAGTCAGTGAAGACTACTTCTCTATCTGCAGAGTTTTCAGACTGCTTTGGCTTTTTATTGCCAAGCTTATCATCAAATCTGACATGAATAGATTCTTCCACAATCTGTGTCTCAGTGTTGTATACTCTGTAGCCTTTAGAGCGTTCAGAATATCCAAGCATGAAACACTTCTGTGCTTTGGAATCAAACTTGTTCAGATTTTCCTTAGTATTTAACATATAGCAAATACATCCAAAAGGATGAAAATATGAAATGTTGGGCTTTCTGTTCTTCCACAGTTCATATGGAGTCTTCTCCAGAAGAGGTCTTACAGACACTCTGTTCTGAATGTAACAGGTTGTGTTGATTACTTCTGCCCAAAAGTGTTTTGCCAGATTTGTCTCATTGATCATTGTTCTGGCCATTTCTTGCAGAGTTCTGTTTTTCCTCTCTACAACCCCATTTTGTTGTGGAGTTCTAGGACAGGAAAAATCATGAGCAATGCCATTTTTATTAAAATATTTTTCAAAATATTTATTTTCAAATTCACCACCATGATCACTTCTGACTTTTATAATTTTGAAATCTTTTTCATTCTGGACTTGCTTGAAGAAGTCAAAGAACACAGAATGTGACTCATCCTTGTGTTTTAAGAACTTTACCCATGTCCATCTACTATAGTCATCAACAATGACTAATCCATACTTCTTGCCTCTGATGGATGCAGTTTTCACTGGTCCAAACAGATCAATATGAAGTAATTCTAGTGATCTGGAAGTAGAAACAACATTTTTTGATTTAAAAGATGATTTTGAAAACTTCCCTTTTTGGCATGCTTCACAAAGAGCATCTGAGGTGAACTTTAGATTAGGAAGTCCTCTGACAAGATTAAGTTTATTAATCTGAGATATACGTCTCATATTAATATGGCCCAATCTTCTGTGCCAGACCCATTGCTCTTCATTAACAGACAAGAGGCATTTAACATTCTGAACTTTAAGTTTTGAAAGATTTATTTTATAAATGTTGTTTTTCCTCTTACCACTAAATAGGATAGAGCCATCCTTTTGACTAATAGCTTTACAACATTTTTGATTAAAGGTAATATCATAACCATTGTCACTTAATTGACTTATGGACAATAAGTTATGCTTTAACCCTTCAACAAGTAAAACATTAGTAATAGAGGGAAGTTTACCATTTCCAATAGTTCCAGATCCAATGATCTTGCCTTTCTGGTTCCCTCCAAACTTCACATCACCTCCAGATCTAAGTTCCAGGCTTTGGAACATAGACTTTTCTGCTGTCATGTGTCGTGAGCATCCAGAGTCCAGGTACCATGATTGGTGTCCTGACCTTGCTGCTAAGAACATCTGCAACAGAAATTATTTTACTTTTAGGTACCCAGATCTTCTTGGATCCTTTAGGGTTAGTGGTTCTGAAGGTTTGTCTAAACTTCTGTTTTTCAACATAAGGTTTATTCTGACTTGCCTTGGGTTTAAACACATAAGTATTCTTCTCAGAGCTTGTGTGTTTAATGTCATTTAAGTGACCAAACTTAAATTGAGAGTACAAAGGTGTCTTCTTGATGAAGAGTTTGTCAACAGATTTTGGATTACTTCCAGAGGAAGATTCATATCCAATACCTCTTTTGTTGTTCCCATTAACACCATAGATCATAGAAGCCATCTTGCTTCTGTCTATGCTCTTAGTAAGGAATCTCTGAAAGCTAGAGTCATATTTTTCTAAAATGTTTTCACATGACTTAGTCTCAGATTCAGATTCTTGTTGAGCTATTTCAAAGTTATTTTTGATTTTCAGGTTAATTTCTTTTTGCTCAACAAGTTCTGTCTTCAGATGATTAATCTCAGATTCAAGACTGCTTTTCAGCTTCTTGCATTTGAGCTTAATATTGTTATAACTTTTCAGAACTTCTGATAACACTTTGATAAGTTCTTCTTTAGTATGTTTAGCCATTACCTCTTCAACGTCAGAATCAGATTCAGAATCAGATTCATATCCTGAAGTTCCTTCCTCCTGAACTTCTGTGCTGGCCATCAGTGCAACATTAGCACATTCTTCTTCTGATTCAGAAGATGATTCAGATTCATCTGAGTCATCCCATGTTGCCATCAGAACCTTCTTCTTTTTGTCAAAATTCTTCTTGGGTTTTTTTCTTTGAAGTTTGGGGCAATCATTCTTGTAATGCCCAGGTTCTTTGCACTCATAACATACAACTTCTTTCTTGCCAGATCTTCTGTGCTCAGAAGATTCCTTTCTATGATCAGATTTTCTGAAGTTTCTGAACTTCTTTCCTTTATGCTTCCAGAGTTTGTTTGTTCTTCTGGACAACATGGATGGTTCATCTTCATCTTCAGATGAGGATTCTTCAGAGCTTTCCTCTATTACCTGCAATGCTTTAGCAGATTTATTAGATTTTAAAGCTACAAATTTACCTTTCTTTTGAGGTTCATCTTCCTCAAGTTCTATTTCATGACTTCTTAGTGAACTGATCAGTTCCTCTAAGGAGATCTTGTTCAGATCTTTAGCCATCTTCAGCGCTGTCACCATAGGTCTCCATCTGGTGGGTAAACTTCTGATGATCTTTTTCACATGATCAGCAGTAGAGTATCCTTTGTCCAGAACCTTTAGTCCAGCTGTAAGTATTTGAAATCTGGAGAACATAGCTTCAACAGATTCAGAGTCTTCCATCTTGAAGGCTTCATACTTCTGGATCAGAGCCAGAGCCTTTGTTTCCTTGACTTGAGAGTTTCCCTCATGAGTCATCTTTAAGGATTCAAACATGTCAAATGCAGTTTCCCTGTTTGTAATTTTTTCATACTCAGTATGAGATATTACATTCAACAATATTGTTCTGGCCTTGTGATGATTTCTAAATTCTTTCTTCTGAGCATCTGTCATAGATTTTCTGTCTATCTTCTTGCCATTCCCATCTGTGGGATGAACATATCCATCTATGACCAGATCCCATAAATCAGCATCATATCCAAGGAAAAAACTTTCAAAATTCTGTCTTTCCAATAATCAAATTTCTCCCCATCAAACATAGGGGGTTTGGTGTTGATTCTGTCCCTTTCTTCATATTTGTTGTTAATGTTAGACATTGTATTATCAGCCATAGTAACAACTAAATATATATCAAAGTATTTCTCTCTGGATCTTTACTGTCACTGTTAAGTGGTAGCACACACAAAACCGGAGCTCTGATGCCAACTGAAGGTGAGATAATACTTAGAAGGGGGGGGGGGGTTGAATAAGTATGAAAGATTAAAACTTAGAATTAAAACTCAAGTATTTTTATCCTGGTTCGTTGAACTCAACTACTCCATTCCACCCTTCCTAGAGTGATTTGCCTTTCTCAATCAAGGACTTAATCCACTATTTAATCAAACAGATTACAATAGTAACACCTAAGAACAACTGTTCTTAGTCTTCTCAAGAGCTACTGATCCCAACTGGATCCTCTTAAGGAAACCTTTTACAATCAATGTAAAACTATTACAAGAGTAAGAATGCTTCTAAAAAGCTATTATCACAACTGTGATATTTCTCTTAAGTTTAAGAATAATGAAATAAATTCTTAGAATGAATATGAAAGTATGAGAGCTTGAATGTTTTAATTTGTTTTCAACAAAACGTCAACTGAAGAATTTGGCGGAGTCTTGCTTTTATAGGCAGCTGATCCAAGGTGAGCTTCACGTTGAGAAGAGTGTCCAAAAGGTCTGAGCCTTTTTGTCTTCACATCAAGTGACCTTTCAAAGAAGAAGAAAGCACAGAAAAATCCTTTTTGTCTGTGTTCTTGTGTCTAGCATAAATAAGGAAAGAGACGTTTGATTCACTCCAACGGATATAAACTTTGAATATTTCTTCTTCAGTTTTCAGCAAATTCATCAGAGTCTAATTGGGTCAGAGTCTTCTGATGATGATCAGAGCTTTGCTGAATCACAGTCTTCTGCAGTAGGTATACTTTCAGCGTGTTTAATATCAGAGCATATTTGAGACAGAACTTCAGTACTGGCAGCTTTAGTACTTTCAGAATCTTCTGTAGAAACTATGCTTTGAAAAACTCTTCATACAAAATTCTTCTTTGCTTCAAATGCTTTTGACTTGCTTCAGATTCTTCTGGAGCTTCTGCTTCAGATCCTTCTGGAGCTTCTGCTTCAGAATCTTCTAGAGGCTACACTCAGAATCTTTTGTTGACAGCAATCAGAATCTTCTAATGAGTGCATCTGGCGCTTCAGAGTCTAGCTAATTTCTTGTGTTCAATTCTGATTTGCTTCTGGAGTGTTAATTCCTTTACTATCTGCAGTAAAAATTCTCAAGCAAATTTTAGAGTATATAATTCTTAAATACAAAATTTCATAATAGTTATCATCAAAACATAGAGATATTATTAAGAACCAATATGTGTTCTAACAATTCCTTGTTTCTTTATACCTAGTAGCAGTTGTGCTAGTAGTTCATAACCATTTTTACAATTCACTACTCACGAGAATAATTTTCTTTGTATGATTGTAATGGAGAACTAATCCTCTGACGGTTGATCTACTGTAACCGCGCCTCCATCATACTTTGAGGTTTTTATATTTCCCAATTAAATTTATTTTTCTTTCAATTCTTATCTTTGATATCTTGTTTGCTTAATTCGACTTCTCTTAGAGTTGATTGATTTATTTCGACAATTGTACGTTCCTATACCTTAATCGCGTTTGCTTAATCCGCGTTTGTATTGTCGTGTTTTCTTAATTCGCGATTGTTATAACTCGTCTGTTTGTTTAATTTGGAAATTAGGAATATATATCTTTTAGTATCGATTGTGCTTGTTTGATTGATATTGTAATAAAAAAGGGAATAGAGCCCACATAAGGATTGGAAATTATTTTGATTGATGATAAGTGGGAGACTGAAATAGTAGATTAGCTTATTTCATAATCACTTTTTATAATCACTTACTCTCAATCAAATCAAAACCCCCAAATTGATTTTAGTAGGTAAATCATAATTCAAGAGTCCTTGAGATACGGTATTCGAGGGTCTCTTCTCTTTTACTGCGTTTTGTCTTAAACTCGTTTTTGACCCGTGTGCGACAGCGGATCAAATTGGCGTCGTTGCCGGTGAGCATCCCTTGGAAGAGTATTTTGTTTTTCAAATAGAGTTGCTTTCTGAAATTTTTTATGAAGCATATTCTGATTTGTTTTCAGCTGATTTTCCATATTTAGTTTTGATGATATTTACTCATGTGCTGATTATACTGACACTAATATTTGTTCTGTTTATGTTGAGATTGAGGTTGCCTTGCAGGTTAACATTTTTCCTACAGATGGAGTTGTAGATGAAGATGTTTATACAGCTGAAACTCTCGACATCCTGGCTGCTCCGACCAAAAATTCTATTAAACAACCACCTTCTGAATCACTTCTTGAAGATTTAAAATTTTCATCAAAGCTTGAATTTGAGCAGGAAGAGAAATTATTGCAGGAACATAAGAAGGGAATTGGATGGACCTTAGTTGAAACTCGCGACTTTAGCCCATCCATGAGTATGCATAGGGTCTCACTTGAAGATGAAACAAAAGTAGTGAGGCATCTCATTAATCCTTAGAATCTTGACGTTGTGAAAAATGAGATCAAGTTGACGTGCCCATTCGACATTTTTACTCATCGAAAGTCCTTCTTTGATCCTGGAATAAAAGATGAAGACATTACTAAAAATTTCAAAAACAATGGACACTGCCCAAAACTACTCCATGAGAACCCCACTTTGGAAGAAGAGATTGTATAAGACATCTCTTTGGGAAATGTTGTTTATGCGATCATCTATCGACCTTGACTCCTCAGGTGTGTTCTTTTCTATCTCTCCTCACTCTTATTTTATATTTTTGTTCTTTCGTTGAGGACAATATGTGTTTTAAGTGTGGGGAGAGAACCATTTACTTTGTTTTATTTCATTCAGTTTCTTTGTTTTTGTTTGTTTTCTTACATAAAAAAATAAAATATAAAATGCATGTTTTTTCTATGGTTTTTGAGTTACAATTGTGAGTATTTTCTCTGTTCTATTGATTAAAGACTTGTGGTGTGATGTGATTGATTTTTTGTGTACATTTTTAGTATGATATGTAGGACTAAACTCTAAATTGTACATCATTTGTGGTAGATCATTTACCTTGTGAGATTTTGAGCCTAATAATGGATAACGTTCAAAAATCCATCTTTTTCTTTCTTGTGTGTTTCACTCATGCCTGTTAGTCTCTAGAACTTGTATTGACTATTTTTTAAACTATTTGTTTACTTGTGCATAGTGAGATGATAAATGCAATTTGTTTTAGTTTTATTTTTAGCCACTTAGCCAAAAATCCAACCCCTGAATAACATCGTCCCTTGTTTGGAAACCCCTTGAGCCTATTTATCCCTTTATTTGTTTAAAACTCATTACAAGCCCGAAAGTGAAAAACAATATTATCACCCATTCATAGGGTTGAAAGAGTCTTGTTTGGAGTTGTGTGGGGTTGAATAATTATAGTTGTGATATTTGATTCAAAAAGTTGGCAGAAAAAGAAAAAAGACAAAGATTGAATTGAAAATAATTCGTTGAAGTTTCAGACTTTAGATAAAAAGCTGAAGCAGAGTCAAATAATCCGTTGAAGTTTCAGACTTTAGAAAAAAAATTAGTTTGGGCCGGTTTTTATATTTTTCGACCCGGTTGAGATGAAAACCTAATTCCATGTTTTTTATACCTAGTAGCAGTCGTGCAACTGCTCATCACCATTTTTACTATTCACTATTCACGAAAATAATTTACTTTGTATGATTGTAATGGAGAACTAATCCTCTGACGGTTAATCTACTGTAATCGTGCCTCCATCATACTTTGAGGTTCTTATATTTCCCAATTAAATCTATTTTTCTTTCGATTCTTCTCTTTGATATCTTGTTTTCTTAATTCGACTTCTCTTAGAGTTGATTGATTTATTTCGACGATTGTATGTTCCAATAACTTAATCGTGTTTGTTTAATCCGCATTTGTTTTATCGTGTTGCTTAATTTGCGATTTTTATAACTCGTTTGTTTGCTTAATTCAGAAATTAGGAATATATATCTTGTAGTATCGATTGTGCTTATTTTATTGATATTGTAATAAAGAAGGGAATAAAGTATGCTTAGAGATTGGGAATTATTTGGATCGATAATAAGTGGGAGACCGAAAGAGTAGATCAACTTATTTTACAATCACTTTTTATAATCACTTATTCTCAATCAAATCAAAACCCCCAAATCAATTTTAGTAGGTTAATCATAATTCAAGAGTCATTGAGATATGATATTCGAGTGTTGCTTCTCTTTTACTGCGTTTTGTCTTAAACTCGATTTTGACCTGTGTGCGACAGCAGATCAGTAAGTTTACAACATTTGGGAGATAAAATATGGAAAAGGAAACCAAAAGTGGTATGTTACCAAACAGATGTCACAGGGATTATTCAATGCATCTCATGGTTTATTTGTGATGTTTCTATGAAGTCCTTTTGTGATGAGAATGGAAATTATTAAGTGGTTATATAAAGGAACAAATGGGCATCTTCGAATGGGCCTCGCCAAATGGGCCCAAAGTGATTAAGGTCATGATATTATGGGTGACATGGATATATTAATGTATTTCTTTTGTCGATTGTTGTGTTATACAATCATATTTAAAGTAGAATATTTTTAAACTGAGTAATAGAGATTTGTTTCAGTTTAATAATATAGTGGAAGATGAGTACATATCTTTACTATTGGTTGACAACATATTGATTTAACCATAGTAGCATAAGTTTTAAACTATAAGATACAAAGGGGTAATTTATATTTGATTTACAAATTTAGTAATAAAGATAAGAAGAGTGATGTTGGATACTATAATGATTCACATATATTTCATATTTAAGGTTATGTATTGAATTTGGTGATATTATAAACCATGTATTAACTATTTTTAAAATACAGTTAATAGTTGCACCAAAATATTGAGATGCACATATGAAGACAAAATGAAGCTAAGTTTTGCCGCTTTAAGTTTTTGCTACCACCAATGTGAAATATAATTGCACCATTCAAATATAGTTGTATAAAGAAAATAAATGTGAATACATCAACTGTTATAAAGGTGGTGTGTATATGTCAACCATTAAAAAGGCTATGTAATGGGATCCAAAATATGTTGGGGAGAGCAACACATCCACGCATTACCATGTAATCTTTATCATGAAAGTTATAGAGTGAAAAATCTAAATGTTGTACCTGTATTTGAAAGAGATAAAGATTGTTAACACAGGAAAATTCAATTATGTCCATAATGAAATGTAATAAAACTTTGCAATTTAAGTCTAGAACTATATGACAACATGACTTTGGTATAATTTCTAAATGACACCAAATTTTGGTTAGTCAAAGTAATGAAACTCTAACTAATTAACATCCATGCTAACATTTTAGATATTGTGAAAAACGTCCTTGTAAACAACATTTGTTGTTGAAACTTTGACTACAATTTTTTTTATCATGGACTACGATCTTTATGCATTTTTTGTCAGTAACCCTTTAGGTAGCAATGTAGATTTTCCCATGACTAAATACATCCCTGGGCAAATAGAGACCAACCCAATCCAATATTTGACCTTGAGATTTTTTTTTATTGTTATCTAGTAACATACAATTATTAGGAATTGTCATCTGTTCAACATGAAAGGCCAGGGTGATTGAGAAGGTGACATATCCATCCTTGGGATATATATGACTTTTCCATGGCCTTTACCACCCATCATTTTAGCCTCAATAACGTGGTTTCCCAATTTTATTACAACCAGTCTTGTTCTATTACACAAACCTTCAGATTGATCGATGTTTCTCATGAGCATTATGGGTGTCCCAATCTTTAATTTGATGTAATGGTTTGGAAAACCAGAAATTCCTAATGAAGTTAGAAACATAGGTGTAAGTACTTCAATAATTTTGTTATGTATTTCTGATCTATCAATTGAGTTAGAGCTATAGTAATCCTTTGTATCTCATACGTAAAATTGACGATGTTATATATGAAAAGTAAAAAAAGATAGTCAATAATGAAAAATAATAAAACAGTGTAATATGTATTACCTAGAAACATTTGAAATATGTGATCATTAACTTGATCAACAACTTCTATTGTTGATGCTAAGATTGTCCGACTCTTGAGATAGTCATAAAATTATAACTATTAATGAAATTCGGATATGTACTTTCCATGATGGAAATAATAAGATCATCAAAATTTGTTATTAAAACTTCATGTGGGGTATCAATTCCAGCATAACCGTCTTTTGGTTTTGATATCCTACCTTCACCAATCTTCAAAAGCCACTCAAAAAACTCTCTTAAACCCTTCTTTTCCTGCTCCCCAAAACCTCCTGGTAAATGCATATTTTTTTGTTAAAGTCAACACCTCACAATAATCTCAAATATAAGAAGCATTAATTATAGAATGAATAATATCAGATCGACTTCCTCTAGGCATTACTGGCAAAATCTGTATGAAAACTCCCCCAAATACTACACCTTTTCCACCAAAGATGTCATAAGAATTACTAGTTTTGCTCATTACGCCCTTCAAAGTCATGTCGAGTGCTTCAAAATAAAATTTGTTAGCCATTTGTGCTTCATCCTAAATAATCAATTTGGTTTGTCTTAGAGGTTCTGCATGGTAATCATTATGCTCTATTTTGTACATCGAATTATCAAGCATTGTGTCATACCCTAATTTTGTCTGTTTTTTTTTAATTCATATGATGCATGTCAATTTGTCAAGTTTTGCATATTTTATCCATATGTCTTTCTAAAATCAAATAATGTCTACCAAAAGTCAACATTTCATGTATTGTGAAATTTGACTAAAAATTCATGCATCATTGATCATTATCATGCATCATAATTAAAGTCAAAGGAGAGTCAATATTTTACATGTTGAAGAATTTGACTAAACTTGCATTTTTTATTATACATTAAAAAAGAATAAATTCATAATCATTTGATTTATCATCATAATATACATTTCAATTTAATTAATCATTTTCACGCATCATAGAACAAAAAATCAATGTAGAAGACTAAATGTCTCTCATATATTACATTATTATTCCATATAAATACTACATCATAATTCACTATTTAATTAATTAAATTTCTAAAAAGAAATCACACAACTCTCACCTATTTTTCAAAATTCCTAAACTATCATTTTTAGAGCCTATAAATAAAACAATTCTCATTCACAAATTTCACAAGAAACACTCACAAGAACAAGTCAAAACTTTGCACAAATTTCTCTCCAATTTTCAAGTCATTTTTTATTTTTCTTTATTTAGGTAGGCTTTTAATATTTATTTTTTATTTAATTTTCTTTACATTATTATTCTTGCTACACTTAATTAGTATCTTAATAATCACTATTTTGCATAAAAATTCCATTGATTCAAAATCAAGAGTTTAAAGTGTTCTTGAACCTCCATGGACAAAAGTGGTTAAATGTGAATTAATTTCGCTTTTTTTTTCGTGACTTATTATTTAATTTTGAACTTTCCATGATGTTCGAAAGATCAAGTAAATGAATTTTCATTATCCACTAGTTTAATTCCATGAAAATTTGAGCAAGTTATGGAAAAAATAAGGATGAATATTGTCGTTGTTCTTGAAGACAAACCCAGATTACATCCTGACCATCCGTTTCATCATGTTTCTTCTTTGTCTTTTTTCCAATTTTTTTTTGTTTGGTTTCTTGTGGGCCTAGCACCCATTTGGGCTTATGCCATCATTTTATTGTGCTATTTGTACCTCTTTTGGTCCAACACCTTTTTTTCATTTTATTTTTTTCTTATTGTTCTTGAATGTTGTGCCATTTTATTTTTTTGATCTTGATTTTTTGTATGCACTTGTTAATTTCAATTGCTCATATATTAAAAAACTCAAAAAACATTTTATTTTATTTTTTAAATTTAATTAAGTAATTAATTGTATATTTTTTCTTTTTATTATTTTTTTATGCTTATTTGTTTTATTTTAATCTTGTATTGATAATGCATCTCCCTTTTTTCCCATTTATTCTTACTCATGTGTTGATATTGCATCCTCATCCCTTTTATTATTTCTTTTATGCTTTATTTATTTTATTTTATTTTTGTATTTTTCTTTATTTCCATTAATTGTTCACACATTATGTATTAATAGTGTATCCCTCTCCCTTTTATTATCTCCTTTATTGGTTCTTTTTTTTATTTTTATCTTTGACCAACTATTGTATTAATAGTACGTCACTCTCCATTTTATTTTTATTACTTTAGTTTATTTTATTATTTCTTTAGCTAATGCATGATTGTTAATACAAGAAAATAAGCAGCGATTAAAAATCAATCTCTTCAAAATAAAATGTTTGATTAACATTAAGTAATTTTTAAAGCATTTCGTCACCCCTCATCATTTCAAAACCAGTTTCCTAATTCGCTCCACAAACGCAAATAAAAATTCTTGATCGAACATCGAGTTATTTTAACCACTAGTTCAAATATAAATTCAAATCTTTTCCTAATTAAGCATAACATTAAAAATATTGTTCTTAACAAATGCAAAAGAAGAGGACCGTTGGAGTCTATTGATCCAGTGGAATACTCATATGGTCGATCTTGAAGCATACGTTTTGGGCTACCCATTTATTCTTTCTTTCATTCTTCTAAAACACTTAATATAAACTTGGATAAAAAGGGTTTTTGGAGTTTGGCATTCCAATGGAACCCTTGAAAAATCGATTCATAGACTCACGTATCATTCTTATTGAGCATTTGTTTACCCATCAAACAAATTTCTTAATTGCCTTGAATGAAAAAGGACCATTGGAGTCCAACATTCTAGTGGAACCCCAAATAATTGATCTCAGGGCTTACAATTCATTCTCACTGAGCATTCATCGTTCGCCTAAAACATATCGTTACCTTGGATTTTTCGACCTAACCATAAATGGCAAGTGAAAAAATAAGTATGCCATGTGGAAAGTTGAAATTGAATGTAGTCAACCAGAAGTCAAAAGTTGATTTAATATTGAAAATTATACATGATGATGGTGATCGAAACAACTAGAGGTCGTAGAACATTGTTAGGGTCTAGGGACTTAGTAGAATTTTTAATTGTTCTGGTCATTTGCTACCTGATTGAGTATTATGCTATGTTAGTTAAGGTTGGAGTCCATCATTACAATGGAAACAACGGTGACTTGGGTACCATATGTGGAAAGTACTACAGAGTGTGTTGTCTCAGCATTGCCGATCCTGGTGATTCCGACATAATTAAGTCAATTCTTGGTGACTAGTAAAAGTAGTTAATATATTTGAATGGTGTTGAAAGAAAGGAAATTGATTTGAAGCAGACGGTTACTCAAAGACACGTGGAAACTCGTCGAAGAAAATGGTTGCATATGACTGGAACGTGTCGTGATAGGGTTAGTAAACTATTTGTAGGTAGTTATTTTAGATTAGTATATAAAGGGTCTCATGTTCATGTTGTAAAGGGTCCGCAATTATAGTCACATTTCTATATACTCAAAGTATCTGCGTATTTGAGAAAAGAGTGAAGAAAATGTACATATACGTTCCACATTTATAAATTTCAAGCATTTTTACTTCAAGCATTTTTCTGCATTCAGTTACATTTCGATTCACAATACAATTCTTATCATTTTACTTTATTTTGCATTTTGATTTTAATCAATTTTATTTTCGAAATCTTGCATTCCAAGTCTTGTTTAAAGTCACATTGTTACTATTCAAATAGTATCCTTTGATTTAGATAGTAAAATGTTGTTTGAAGTTTTAAATGCACACAAATATGTTATGGGATATTTTTGAGTTTAATCCCTTAAGTATTAATAAAAACTTGTTTTGTTTACCAAATTTTCGAGTAAACTAATTGGCACGCCCATTAGGACCTTTTTTGTGTGTATTTCACTTTATATTTTGAAAATTATAGTTCTTCATTCCATTAACTTCTCATTTTTTTAGTGTGCATAAAATTAAGGAGTGGTTAGATAACAAAGAGAGAAGTTAGGAAACTTGTAAGGAAGTACGTCAGGAGAATGGCAATTCCCAGGAATAAAAATGGAGAACAACCTTCTAATAGCGCTAGGACATGCATGGTCTCTACGATGATGACTGAGACAACCCCTTCAATCGCTAGTACTATGGTTATACTATCTACAATGGTTGTGCCATCAACAATACCTGAAGGGACACTTTTTCCCCTTCAGTAATCCAGAGTCCCCCAGTGACTCCCAAACCAATTGTAGTGCCATAATTCAAGCCTTTTTCCACGAGTTTCACAATGCCCATGTCAGGGCCCAAACAACCTTATGGAATGCCAACAACAATGATTGCAAGCTTGCATAGAAATTTATAGACATTTGCTAACAATGTTGTGAATACATATTCGTCGGTTTTGGCTTAATGCTCGTCCATCGGTAACCAGGGAATCACGTCCCCTCAGATGGAAATGGGATTTGGCTCCCAGGCAATGCCAACACTTACAACAAACTCATTGTTAGCTATAAGGCAATAAATAGACGAGAGTAACCATGATATGGTTAATACTCTAACACAACAAATAAGTACGATATTTAATCCATTGATTCAAAACACGAATCAGAGTTGCCAGCGATTGGCAACTCAGATGAATTGAATTGCTGACTTTTTTGGCGCCCCACTAGCCCAGGTTCGACCAATCATACAACCCTAAATTGTTAGGCAAGTTAGAAACGAAGGGTTGGTTTTGGACGAAAACACAGTAAACCAAGGAAAATAAGTCGTGCCCTAAGCGGTCGAACAAGAGATACCTAGGGAGGAAGAGCGTCCACCTGTCATGATAGTCAATCAAAATTAAGACACCGACCAAGTCATCCAATAGGTTTGACAAGGAAATTTGTTAGGAGACAATAACCTTGCAAAGGCCAGAGTACACATATCCCATTTCAGAATATGTGTTTCAGACTGAACTGCCAAGGGGTTAGAAAGTCCCTAGTTCACAAAGTTTGTTGGCGACACTAATGAGTCTATCGTTGAGCACATCGCCTGATATTTGACCGAGGTGGGAGACATGGCTAATAATGAGAACTTAAAGATGAAATACTTTCCTAGTTTTCTCACAAAGAATGGTTTTACATGCTTTACGACCCTCCTGCTCATTCCATCAATGATTGGACTCGATTAGAAAGATTGTTCCATGAGCAGTTTTACATGGGGCAATCCAAGATTAGCCTGAAAGAATTGTCGAGCATGAAGTGAAAGTTTGCTGAATCAATCGACGACTACTTGAATCGATCCTGTTTATTAAAAACAGGGTGCTTTACTCAAGTGCCTAAGTATGTGCTAGTTTAGATGGCCGCTGGGGGATTAGATTACTCTATTAGGAAGAAACTAGATACACAATATTTGAGAGATATGGCCCACTTGGCATATAGAGTTTTACATGTCGAAAGATTAAAGGTTGAAAAGGCTAGAGTGAACAAGGTTAAGAAGGAGCTTTCGACTTACATCGAAATGAAAGACAACTAATTGATGTCAAATGTCTAATATAACCATGTCGAGGAGTTTGAGGTTGATGTGGCTGAATTAAAGCAAGGCCCTCATTACGTGTGTAAGTTGCTCACACCTGCAAATGGGAAGAATCCTCCTGAGTTGAAGAAAAGTGATAAATTCCCCAAAAAACTTATACCTTCGACGTGACCAAATGTGATAAAATTTTTGATTTACTAGTTGCAGATGGTCAAGTACTTGTGCCACCTGGCACAAAAGTACCACCATTAGAATAAAGAAAGAAACAAGGGTTTTGTAAATATCATAATTTTTTAGGGCATAAGACCTCACAATGTTTCTTTTCAGGGACCTTGTTCAGAGTGCACTGAATGAAGGCAGGCTAAAATTTTCCAAAGGCAAAACTCTAATGAAGATTGACTCTCGCCCTTTGCAAATCGGGAACGCTAGCTACGTGGAGCTTGTGGCAATTAACGTGGTTGAAATTTATGAGGATTTCAACATGGCTAAGTTCAAGGAGAGTGAAAATCAGATCGAAGATGTGTTCCCAAAGGCTGGTGAAGGACTTGTGGAATTTCTCCACAGGTGCAAGGCTGAAGATTCAGAGGTGATGCTTTGTCCGTGATGCAATGTTGTATTTGATAAGATAGCTGCAAAGAGGGTCGAAAGTGCCTAGCAGGAAAAGAAGAAGGAAGATTAAAGGAAGAATAGGTCTCAACTTTATTTCGATAAGAGGGGGTACCCCAAAGGAAACAACAAGCCCCTGCTCAGCAAAAGGCTATACCTAATACTTACATACCTACGTCCAATGCTTCTCATGGAAGGTGGACCAAACATAATGGTAAAGAGCAGGCTAGAAACCCTAAGTGGAGGAAATTTAAAATGGGTCGAGGGTACTCTATGACTTATCGAGAGAACTTCCAAATGTCGGCAAAGCGCTCGTATAGGCCTAGTAACTACACAGGAAAAAATCCTATGTCAAAGACGCAATGGAGGAGGTTCCAGAGAAAGATAAAATCTGAGAGGGAGGCTGCAAAGTCAAGCAACAATAAGCAACATCAAAGTCAAACAAATTGACCAAATGAAGAAGCAAGTGGGAAGAAAGTTGCTTTCTCCTAAGACAAGTCAATCGAAGTGAAATGTCAAGGGTGGGGAGCAGGCGAAGGAAGATAAATTAGTGATAGAAAATTTTGATTCTGGGTCAGAAGAGGATTTTTACATGCTATGCAATGTAGTTTATGTACTCCCTATGGAGTACAATCGTGTGACAGAAGTTGTTGAGATCGAAGACTATGAGGAGGAAGAGATGGCAAAACATTAGTCGACATGTTACTTTGTGATGAACAACGAATGTATTAAAGAAAAAAAATGCATTTTTCGAAAGGCCCTATAAGGGTATGAAAATACATTTGAATCCCCTCTTTATATGGGAAAAGTCATAAGCACTAAGGTGAACAAAATTCCGATGGATGGTGCGGCAGCTGTGAATTTGATACCTCATTTTTTGTTGGCCAAAATAGGAAAATTCAATATAGACTTGAAGCCTTATAACATGGTCCCTTCAATTATTAGGGTAAGATTATCCAGACTATGGGAGTTATCCGAGTGGAGATAACAGCGGGATCCATAATTCGACCCACAATCTTTATAGTTTTAGCGTCGAGGGCTAGTTCAAACCTGTTGTTGGGACGAGAATTGATACGTGGAGTGAGGGAAGTCCCTTCATCACTCCACCAAAGGATAGTGATCTGGTGTAAGGATGGAATAATCGAGAATATTGAGGCTGATCATGGATAGTATATGGCAGAAGTGAACCATGTAGATAAAAACCTGGCCAACATAGCGCCTTGCACACAAGAAGGGTTATCATACATGCCTCTGGAGGAGGCATTTTATTCTTTGAAACTTCACCCTACCAATAGATTCACATGGGATAGAGAGCTCATCGGGGATATGTTTTATGATTCAGATACAATTCGGCCGACAGACTAGGGCAACGAATTTGGTGATGATGACTGAGTTAGATGCACTAAAGCGAATCACAACTTATATGGACGAGAGCAGACTCAAAGTGGCTTTGGAAGCCGAAGTACCACACACGACTGTTGATGCCAATGAGTTAGAAGTGTTCAACGTAAGTCAAATGATCAACATCAGACCTCAACCAATCGAAAAATCATGATCAGCAAGCTTGGAAGATGATGGTCGAAAAGACTAGAGGCTTGATTATATTCATGACGATAAACCTTTGGGTTTTGAGAAGGATCCTGTTGTGTCTCCCATGAAGATGCATCCTCAAGATCCACTTGAGGAAATAGATTTAGGTGATGGATCTACCAAAAGGTCGACTTACATCAGTGCCGACATCAATCCAAATTTGAGAATAGAGGTAATTAATTTGCTTCAGGAATTTAAAGATTATTTTGCTAGGGATTATAATGAGATATCGGGTTTAAGTAGGGAATTTGTGGAGTTGAAACTGTCAATAAAGCCTAGAAGGAAACCAATCAAGCAGACCCCTAGGCGGTTTGCCCAAAAAATCATGTCCAAGGTAAAGAAGGAGATCGAAAGACTCCTAAGAAGCAAGTTCATAAGAACGACAAGGTATGTCGAATGGCTTGCAAATATCATTCCAGTAATTAAGAAAAATGAAATGTTAAGGATTTATATCGTCTTCAGAGATCTGAACGCTGCAACCCCAAAGGACGAATACTCAATGCCCGTCACCGAGATGTTGGTCAACTCAGCATCGAGTTTCAAATATCCGAGTGGAGATAACAGCGGGATCCATAATTCGACCCACAATCTTTATAGTTTTAGCGTCGAGGGCTAGTTCAAACCTGTTGTTGGGACGAGAATTGATACGTGGAGTGAGGGAAGTCCCTTCATCACTCCACCAAAGGATAGTGATCTGGTGTAAGGATGGAATAGTCGAGAATATTGAGGCTGATCATGGATAGTATATGGCAGAAGTGAACCATGTAGATAAAAACCTGGCCAACATAGCGCCTTGCACACAAGAAGGGTTATCATACATGCCTCTGGAGGAGGCATTTTATTCTTTGAAACTTCACCCTACCAATAGATTCACATAGGATAGGGAGCTCATCGGGGATATGTTTTATGATTCAGATACAATTCGGCCGACAGACTAGGGCAACGAATTTGGTGATGATGACTGAGTTAGATGCACTAAAGTGAATCACAACTTATATGGACGTGAGCAGACTCAAAGTGGCTTTGGAAGTCGAAGTACCACACATGATTGTTGATGCCAATGAGTTAGAAGTGTTCAACGCAAGTCAAATGATCAACATCAGACCTCAACCAATCGAAAAATCATGATCAGCAAGCTTGGAAGATGATGGTCGAAAAGACTAGAGGCTTGATTATATTCATGACGATAAACCTTTGGGTTTTGAGAAGGATCCTGTTGCGTCTCCCACGAAGATGCATCCTCAAGATCCACTTGAGGAAATAGATTTAGGTGATGGATCTACCAAAAGGTCGACTTACATCAGTGCCGACATCAATCCAAATTTGAGAATAGAGGTAATTAATTTGCTTCAGGAATTTAAAGATTATTTTGCTTGGGATTATAATGAGATATCGGGTTTAAGTAGGGAATTTGTGGAGTTGAAACTGTCAATAAAGCCTAGAAGGAAACCAATCAAGCAGACCCCTAGGCGGTTTGCCCAAAAAATCATGTCCAAGGTAAAGAAGGAGATCGAAAGACTCCTAAGAAGCAAGTTCATAGGAACGACAAGGTATGTCGAATGGCTTACAAATATCATTCCAGTAATTAAGAAAAATAAAATGTTAAGGATTTATATCGACTTCAGAGATCTGAATGCTGCAACCCCAAAGGACGAATACTCAATACCCGTCACCGAGATGTTGGTCAACTCAGCATCGAGTTTCAAATATCTTAGTATGTTAGATGGTTATTTTGGTTATAACTAAATTTTCATTGCAGATGAAGATGTACTGAAGACAGAATTTCAATGCTCAAGAGCTTTAGGCACCTACAAGTGAGTAGTGATGCCATTTGGTTTGAAGAATGCTGAGGAAACCTACCAGAGGATGATGAATTCTATCTTTTACGACTATATCGAAACATTTATAAAAATATATTGATGATATAATTATTAAGTCCACGTCAAGAAATGGTCATCTCGACCACCTTTGACGCTTATTCGAAAGGAATTATTTGGACTTGAAATTTATTTGAATTTGAAAATTAATTAAAAGAAATTATTTGGACTTTAGGCCCAAGACTTTACAACATCTATCCAACCTATAAGTGGACATATCATGTTTTTCTAACCTATATAAACAGTTTCATAAAGTGTAGCTAATGTGGGACTTCCTCATTTCTTCCACTTGTGTCAAAGTAATACCGTTTGTGAATTAATAAAAAATTTACTTGCCAAGCATGAATGGTATTGGAAAACTGCAACAAACATCACAATTTTGAGAAAGATATGTGACTGCAATGAAGATATAACATATCTGTTAGAACATAGACATATAGTAGTCATAAAATCCGTGCTCTTAACTGCATTGTCTTCCATGATTATATCTCTGAAGTAGTAAATTCCACCTGCTAAGCCATGTGATTTATCCTTCTTCAAATATCCAGATTGATATCAGTAGCACACTATGGTCACAGATCCAACATTTAACAAAACATGCAAACATAAACTTCAAACTCAAAGTAGCACACTATCACTATGTTCCACAATGTGCTAGCTTCAAACTCAAAAGTCAACCCCAACTTCTTCTACTTTCCTCATCTCCTTCTTAAATTGATAACCTAATGTTAAAGTTTGATATTAGATTTCTATTGTTGAACCAAATGGGTTATTGATAAAGAGAAAAAAAAAATTGTTTCATAAAGAAAACAACAATTTTGCAAGATGGAAAAATCAATAGTAGGCTTAACAATACAACAAATCAATTATTTATTATTTGAAGAAGTTGTATTCTTATATGGAGTAGAAGACAAAGTTCGTCAGCTAAGAAATGACTTAAGGATGACGAAATCTTACTTACAAGCTGCAGACAGAAAACAAGAAGAAGATGAAACTCTCAAGAACTGGATTTCAAAAATAAGAGAAATAGCTTATGATTCTGATGATGTCATTGAAGCATATGCACTCAAAGCTGAGCTTCAAGAAGAAATAACATGTTAAATACTTTTAACAAATTCAAAAGTTTCATTTTAATAATCAATAGGTTAATAGAGATTCATCAAATAGGTTCATAAGTTGATGATATCATTTCTAGGATAATTAGTCTCACCAGAAGTTTAGAAACTTTCATTTTCATCTTCACAGTAAGTGAGTTTGGTATAAGTGCATGAATGATTAAAGGCAGATTTGAATTAACCTATGAACTGGCCATGAACTTCATAGAATGGGAATAAGAATATACGTCAATCTTCTTGTTCTCTTGCATCAATAAAAAAGTTGTAGAAAATACAATAGTCATGGTAAATGAGTTTTGTATGAATGCGTGAATGATTAAAAACACGTTTGAATTAACTTACGTTGGCTTGGATGCAGCGAAAATATGAATGTTTAAAGGCATGTTTGAATTTTATGTTCATGTCATACCCTAATTTTGTCCCACCTAATGTCTCTATTTATTTTCAATTCATTTGCATTGCATACATTTCATTTTTCAAGCATGATCCATCCGAGTCAAAATTAAAGTCAACCAAAAAGGATTTATGCAAAGTCTCCAACTTGTGCATTTTCAACTCCATCTCGTTATTGCATTGCATATTTAGTTGGTCAATTTTTAAAGTAAATAAGAGTCCATTTTTCATTATGTTCATTTTATATGCAATTATACAATTGCATTTTCTTACATCATAAGATACCAAAATTATTAGTCTATCATTCTCCTTCATCATATGATCACCATTTCAATTTGAAAAGAAATAATATTAGGTTAAGTAAAATTCCATTCACCACCACATTATAAAATCACCTTTATCATCTCAGTTGTCATAACATTACCATTATCATCATGTTTTCATCCTTTTGATTTGAAAGAAAACAAGCGAGCAAAGTGAATTAAAAATGAAAGCATTGCATCACATATCCATACCATCATCACATACAACCATATTGTCATCATCATGAACCATGTTGGCTTATTACACTATCATCCAACAAAACGCATACAAGACCAAAAGTAAAAAATCATAGCCATGAAAGTGAATTGAAACAAAAAGCAAGAATCAACATGGTTTGCATAAACATTATCATCCTACACATCCATCATGAGAAAAATTAAATTTGAAGTAAAAAAGTGAAGTTCAGAGTAAAATAAACTTGTTTATTACATAGAATCAACAACAACATCATCATCCCTTCCATAACTTTCATTCACGCATACATACATACATAACACATCCATCAACCCAAAGAAAAAAGAGTCGGATTGAAAGAAAAAAAGATCATGAATTCATTGATACACATAGCAATATTGTTGATCGTACTTGATCAGAGAGATCGCTGGCTGGCTACGCGTCTGAGCTGTCGAACTGTTGATTTGATGGACAAATGGGGGGTGTACCTGAAACACACTCCGATGCCAAAGTAAGGGACGAGCAGAGTGATAACAAGTACAGAGAGAAAGGAGTAAGAGTTAGATTACCTGACCCTTTAGTGGAAAATGGTATTTATAATGAGCCCCCAGCACAGAGCCAACGGTTACTATATGTTGGGCTAGGCTGTCAGGCCCAATACTAGTAACTGTTAGGGCTGACGTGGTGTCGTGAAGACTAACACGTGGTCTTCTCTCTAGTGTAACTGTTCCGTGTTATCCGGGAGGTGAAGGACCGAATAATCAGGACACGGATAGTTACCTGATGACGTGTCTCCGCATAGGGGACACGTTGAGAACGTGGGGGAGGTCAGAGGAGCTCCATGAGCTGGATGGGTTCTGCCCGACCGTAGGGCAGAAGAAAGGTAATCCGGGAAGATATATGGATCCTGGCCGACTGCTGTTGGTCCGTGCCCGACGGGGAGAAGATGTTCTGTCCGATAGGTCTCTTTCCGATGATGAGGACTTATATGGCCTTCCAACCTGGTGGGGTTTGGGCCTGCTCGACTATGGGCCAAGTGTCGGCCTAGTCCAGAATAGTAGTCTCCCAAGTCGTTGCTCGCGGTCAGACGCCCCTATGACTTAAGGTGCAAAAAGCGTCGAGCATGTCGCTATGTCGGGAAGGCCGCGGCTGAAAAGGTCGGGCGAGCCTATGATGTAAGGGAAGCCTGTGGTCGAGGAGGGGGAATCTGAAGAGACGTAGGGAAGGTTGAAGGTCACCACGTGTCACCCTATGGAGGCTACAGGCGAGGTACTCGAGTGCCTAGTGACGCTTCATTTTTCGTGCTAGGGCGTATATATACGTAGGCCCAACTCGCCTTTTCGTTCATTCATTCCTTTTGCTGTTGTTCATCGTTCTGAATTGTCTTCTCGATGCCTTTAGTCTTTCTGCTCGACACGACCGCATTTTCCCACCTTATCACGTAAGTCTTTGCCTCCATACTGGTATTTTTTAGTACATCCGACGGTGGTTCTGCTGGGGACGCTGAGGTGACCTTGGGCTTTTCTGGCGAATACGTCGGAGGGTCCTTCAAAACTAAGGTTTTTGACTAATTGTCCCCGGCCCCTGCGATGAGTGGCCCGAGGAGGATTGACAATCGTTGAATATCCCGAGGGTAGTCAATGAATACCCCGAACACGATAGATGAATGCGCCGAGGATAAAGGTTGCATTCCCCGGGCACACAGGAGGGTCGGGTTACCCCAAAATGGTCTTCTGGGCGCCCAGGCGTCCATGCCCTTTCACTTGAACTGCAGTGGAAGGGTGGATTTGATTTGACTATCGAATTCACCAAGTTCCTCTACTTTTCAGGTAAATGGCCGACCATGAAGAAGAGGAGACAATGTGGTATCTTTCTGACAACGAAGAGGGTCGTCAAGATGAGGCCGTCGTGGATCCTCCGGACAGGCCGATCGGGGAGTGGGTCGGGGACGAACCCCTTAATTATATGTCGCGGGTTGCGCTCGATGATTCAAATGTTTTTGTCGTGATTGAAGATAGGGAGGTCGGGGCTCTCCGTTAGTTTCGAGCATGTCGGCCTTGGGAATTGAACCGTATCTGCTCTCGCTACGACGGAGGCTGATTCCCAATGTATGAATTTGATTTTAAGGAGGCGGGATACGTTTGTCGTTCGCGGGCTTTCAGCAGGGAGTGTTCGACCACCTGATGTTGCTGCCATCTCAACTTCACCCTGACTCCCTCGCCTTTCTCCATGCGTTCGAGATCATTTGCAATTATTTCGAGCTCAGGGCCACCATATCGTTGTTCTTCTGCGTCTTCCACTTGCAGCGGTAGACTGTGGCTGGTCGAAATAACTGGGTCTCCCTGAAGCAGCTGACCAGGCTCTTTCGGGCATACACAGACTCTGTTAGAGGATTCAAGGATAGTTGGTTCGTGGTTATGCCAGAGACGGACGAGGCCTACAACACAATGTTCCAGAGAGAGGTTATCGTCGTAGACGGCGAGTCCGTGGAGAGCTTCGAGTCCAACTTCCCCTTAGAGTGGATGGAGTTGCACTTCCGCTCTAGTACCGAGAGCTTTATCTACCGACCTAACCGCCTGGGCAGGGAGGATAGCCTGGCTTTTAAGAAATTGGTCGACTTCGTCGGGCGTCTTCCGCCTTGTAAGTACGTGACCCCGGATGGACAGTACATCTGTGACACCAACGGGAAGATCTGGACTGAGACCAGGTGCATCAATATGAGGGGCCTCCTCGAGTGCCGGACAGAGACCGAGGCTCATCGGTTTTTAGGTAGTGGGCTGCTTCCTCGGTTTCCCTTTGTTTTGTTTTTGACTTTTTGTACTAATTATTTTCTCGTGCTCTTCTTGCAGGTGCTATAGGTTCAATGGAGGAACGCGTGACGAAGCTGTTAAAGGGGGGTGCCCGACGTCCCTCAGGGAGGGCTGCTGCTGCCAGGAAGGAAGTTGTTGCTGGACCGGTGGGGTTGGCTTCATTTCCACATGGTAGCGGCTCCCCGAAGCAGCCGCCAGTCTCCAAGAGGCGATGGGAGATTGAGATGTCTCCGATCGACTTGACGGAAAGCTCCCCGGAGAGGCGTTTTGTTCTACCACCTTGCTGTCTTCGGCCCAATTTCTTTACAGGGGGGAATGTCTCCGTTGTGGCTCCTGAAGAGGCAAAGATTATCCTAGCTGCCAGCAAGGAAGCTCGGAGGAAAATGTTGTCTGATGACCTGGCTTCAATGGTGAGGGCGTTTGAGACGACCATCGTGTTGAACGAAGAAGGGTGCTCCTCAGCGGATTTAGCTACCATTCGGGGTGAGCTGGTGGTGTCCGAGGAAGTTAGGTCCAAGCTGGTCGTCGACTAGAGGGAGTATCAGAAGCAGGACAAAGTCCACCGTGAGCGGATCAGGGAGCTCGAGAAGATGCTGAAGGATGAGGAAGAGGAGCTGGCCAGGATGAGGAGTCGGGTTGCTGAGCTCGAGGATCTGGTCTCTCCTGCAGAGGAAGAGTTCGACGAGGAGAGACTAGTGGCTTCCCGACGGGAGCTGGTGGAGAAGATCAGGCTACTGGAGGACGACTGCTTAGGGGTCATCGAGGTGGGCTTCAAGAGTGTCGTGATCAGCTTCAGCTCGCCAATCCTAACGTGGATTTGGTGACTGAAGGGACTGGCCCCTATCATCAGATCCAAGGCGACCGTATTGTCACGCCTGGGAGATCTGAGGATGACGAGAAAGACCAACCCGTCAATGACGAGGAGGATCATGCTGATTAGGAGATGGTGGTCTGCGTGCCCCTTTTGTTTTGTCGGCCTGCGTGCCAAACTCTATTTTGGCCTGTGCGCCTAGTTTTTTTATTTGGATTGTAGCTCAGGCCGAGTGCCCTTACTTGTAACTTTTTGACAGCCGGGTTTGTGCCCGTTTATAAAAATTTCATCATTTTGCTAAGTGTTTGTGTGTTCGTTTATTTACTTGTGTGTGCTTATTCGTACGTTTTGTATGCTCGTTCGCATGTTTTTTATGTTGTTGGGAGTGGTAGCTCGACGCTATCTGTTGTGTCCGGTAGTATAGGGAACTGGCCAGGTGACCGGGGTGGTTACCTGGTCGGTTACGGAGAGGGACCACGGTCGTGGTCCTATCTCTGCAGCGTGAACGTCCCATTTAAACTGGGTGTTCTGCCTATCTCGGTACGACCATGGTGACTCTCAATTGAGAGGTCCCCGTCAAACAGAATGTTCTGCTCGCACACACAAAGGGAAGACGCTTGTTATCTCGTTGAGTTTGGGGAGACGCGTTAGTACCATGTCGCGCTCCCGTGGTCGCGAGGCGTGTCGTCGCGGGCAATGTTTAACTATAGTATTTTTTAGCTTCTCAGCATTTCATGGTCGAGCTATCTCGTCCCCGTATAAATTCTCGAGGTAGTAGGCCCCGTGCCCCGTCTTGTCCCGGACACGATAGGGGCCTTCCCAGTTAGAGGCGAGTTTGCCCTCGCGCGAGTCTTTTTGGTTTCTCCGTAAGACCAATCCGCCAATCTGAAACTCACGCTTTATGACCCTGCTGTCGTAGCGGAGGGTAATTTTCTATTTCAGCACAGCTTCTCGGAGAGCTGCTCCTGAACGAATCTCTTCGACTAGGTCGAGCTCATCTATGAGGGCCTCGTCGTTGGCCTCCTCCTCGAGGGGGGATTCAGTTCTTCTAGACGACTCCCTTATCTCTACCGGGATTACCGCCTCGGTCCTGTAGGTCAGCCGAAATGGGGCCTCCCTGATGGTCGAGTGGGGCATCGTTCTATATGCCCAAAGTACATTGTGTAGTTCCTCGACCCACCTCTTCTTGGCATCCCCGAGATGGCGTTTCAGGCCCCGTAGAATGACTCTGTTTGCGACCTCCACTTGGTCGTTCGTTTGCGGGTGCTCGACTGACATGAAATGTTGCTTTGTCCTGAGTTTGGTCACAAAGTCTTAGAAATTTTTGCCAATGAACTGTGTACCATTGTCGGTCACGATGGCCATGGGCGCGCCGAACCTGGCGAGGATGTTCCTCTTGTAGAAGCGAAGTATGCTGTGCACCGTGATTTTGGAGACAGCCTCGGCCTCGCCCATTTGGTAAAATAATCGATGCCGACTATCAGGTACTTGTTTTGATAGGAGCCTATGGTGGCAGGCCGAGGATATACATCCCCCACCAGGAGAACGACCAATGGGTGGAGAGGGACTTGAGCTCGCTCGGGGGGGCAAGGTGCATCCCCGTGTCGCTGGCACCTATCGCACTTCTTCACGTGTTCCTTCATATCTTGTTGCATCGTTGGCCAGTAGTATTCAGCCTGCAAGGCCTTCGTCACCAAGGATCATCCTCCCGGGTGTTGCGCGTTGATGCCCTCATGAACCTCTTGTAGGATGGTCGGGGCTTGGGCTTTGTCGACACATATGAGGAGGGGGATCGAGAAGCTACTTCGGTATAGTCTGCCTTCGAGCAGCACATAAGAGCAGGCTCGAAGTTTGACCGTGCTGGCCTCCTTAGTGTCGTCAGGGAGGCGCCCCGTGCTAAGGTAAGCGTGTATCAGAGTCATCAAACAGTCTCTGTCCCCGATGGCGTTGACGTCGAGCATTATTTTTGCCTTCTCCATACTTGGTTGTGCGAGGACCACCTGGACAACTATTAAGGGCCAAATATTCGATCAAATTGTTGTTCTTTGCTTGGTACTCGCCCCGAACTTGAGAGGCGACCAACTGGGAATTCATGAAGATTTTTATCTCCTTGGCTCCGAGGTCTTCTGCTAGGCGCAGTCCGACCAAGAAGGCTTCGTACTCGGCCTGATTGTTCGTCGTTGGGAAGGTCAGGATTAGGGAAACTTCCACGACCGTGCCTTCCTTGTTTTCCAGGATAATGCCCGCGCCGCTCCCCGAGGAGCTCGAAGCACCATCGACGAAGATGGTTCACTTGTGGGCTCCGAGGGTTGGCTCCGCGGTGGGCATCATTTTGGCAATGAAATCGGCCAGTACTTGTGCTTTAAGCGCTTTCCTGCCTTCGTAGATGATGTTAAACTTGGAGAGCTCCAATGACCACTTCAACATGCGCCCCGCCATGTCGGGCCTGCCGAGCAACTGTTTGATCGACTGCTCGGTTCTGACTACGATGGTGTGGGCCAGGAAGTAGTGGTGGAGTCTCCTGGCCGCGTTGGTGAGGGCCAAGGCGACTTTTTCGATCTGCTGATACCTCACCTCGGGGCCGTGGAGGGCTTTGATCATGAAGTAGATCGACTTCTGCCCGTTAGAGGTTTCCCGGATCAGTACGGCGCTCACGACTTCAGTGGAAATGGCCAAGTACAGGTAGAGGGTTTCCCCGACATCTGGCCTCGTCAGGACCGGTGGCTCCGACAAGACGCGTTTGAGGTGGAGGAGGGCCTGTTCGCACTCCTCCGTCCATTCGAACGCAACCTCTTTCCATAGTAGCTTGAAAAATGGAAGGGCATGTTGCGCGGATTTAGCGACGAAGCGGGATAATGAAGCGAGCATCCCGTTCAGGGACTGTATCGACTTCTTTGTGCTCGGCGTTGCGATCTCGGAGAAGGCCTGACATTTGTCTGGGTTCGCCTCGATCCCTCATTCGTTCAGATAAAACCCGAGGAACTTCCCCGCGCGTACACCGAAGATGCACTTCTTCGGGTTAAACCGCATCCTGCACTTCCTTGCTGTCTCGGAGACCTTATTGAGATGGGCCGTGTGGTCGACCTCAGTATGCGATTTGACGATCATGTCGTCCATGTAGACTTTGAGCATGTCGCCAATCTCTCCCCGGAAGACCTTATTCATCATCCGCTGGTAGGTGGCGCCAGCATTCTTTAGGTCGAAGGGCATTGCATTGTAGTAATAGTTGTCTGACTCGGTCATGAAGGTTGTGCTCTACTTGTTGACTTCAGCCATGGGGATCTGTTTGTATCCCGAGTAGGTGTCCATGAAGGACAATAATTTGAAGCCAACCGAGTTGTCGACGAGCTTGTCGATATTGGGAAGGGGATAGGCGTCCTTAGGACATGCCCGGTTGAGATCGATGTAATCAACACACATTCTCCACTTTCCATTTGATTTTTTAATGAGTATAACATTGGACAGCCAGGTTGAATACCGGGATTTCGAAATAAATTTTTCCTCTAGGAGGTCTTTTACAACTTTTTCAGCCGTCGCCGACTTTTCGGGGGACTGCTTACGTCTACGTTGTACTATGGCCTTCGCAGCTGGGTTGATGGAGAGCTGGTGGTAGGAGACCTCGGGGTCAAGGCCGGGCATCTCGGCAGCGCTCCAGGCGAAGAGGTCGACGTTCTCATGGAGGCAGGCCTTCAGCTGTTTCTTCTCCAGGTCGGGCAGTCCTGCTCCAATCTTGACGCTCTTGGCCGTATCGTCACCGAGGACTACTATCTCAAAGTCTTCGTCTGGAATGGGGCACGTTAGGTGGAAAGGATGCCCATTGACTATTGGAGAAGTGTGCTCGGCTTCGTCCTCGTGGTCTTGTTCACCAGGGAAGCGATAGTCGAGGTCCATGACGTTGACGCGGTCCTTTGGCCTGCTCTCCTGGACGGGCGGCAACTTGGTCGCTTTGGTAGAGGGACCGATTATGCTGAGGCCCTTCATGGCTGCCTCGAAACATCTCCGAGCTGCCTCTATGTCCCCGTTGAGGGTGACGACGACCCCCCACCTAGTGTAATACTTCATCTTCAAGTGGACTATTGATGGCACCGCAATAAGCTCTGCCAGTGTCGTCCTGCCTAAGATGCAGTTGTACAGGGACGGGCACTCGACGACCAGGAAGCGGATGTTGATTTCCCTGGCCGTTTCCTGTGCCTCGAAAGTAACCTTGAGCTACATGTATCCCCATGGTCTCGTTGTCGTCCCGTTGAACCCCTGAAGGTCGGAGCCGACATAGGGGGTCAGGTTGGTCTCGTCGAGGTGCAACATCAAGAATAGGTGGGTATACATGATATCCACCGAGCTCCCTCCGTCGACTAGGATACGGCGGACGTCGAAGTTGGTTATTTGTGCCCGGATCGACATGGGAATGACGGAGTTGGGTGCTCCTCCAAGAAGCTCTTCGAGGTAGTACGTTATCAGGTTAGATCGATAGTAGAACTTGTTAAGAGTGCTCATTTTATCGGAGCTGTTGCTCATTAACTCGTCAAACTTCCTCTTCACGGACCCGATGGAGAGCTTGTTCGGGGCCCCGCCTGAGATGACCATCGTGGTGGGGAAGTATTCCCACGGGCTAATGGGCGTATTAGCTTTTCAGGCAGCGAATGCTCGGTAGGGAGACTGTGTTCTCTCAGGGAGAACAAGTCTTCAGGCCGACTTATGCTAAGGGCCACCTGCATCCCAGATTCGTTGGTGGGAGGAGGGATGTTCTCGACCCTTTTGGCTTCTTGGGCCTCTTGCCGAGGGGTGTCCCCTCCCCTGGTGTACCTCTTTAAGTGTCCATCCTTGATGAGTATCTCGATCGCGTCTTTCAGATGGATGCAATCTTCGGTGAGATGCTCGTGGCCGCGGTGAAAGCGGAAGTATTTGGACTTGTTCACGTTGGCCTTGGGGGGTGCCGGTTTGGGAAAACGGATACCTCCCCGGACGAACTTCGAGTTGGCGTACTCAGTCAGGATGCGCTCGCGGGAAGCGATGAGGGCGGTGTACTCGGTGAAGCGGCCTACAGGGCTCTTCTGTTCTCTGGGCTCTCGGGGACGATCATCGCGTCGCCGGTCTCCCCCTCGCCAGGTGGCTAGGGCTCCCTCCTCCTAGGATCCTCGGGGGGCTTCGCAGTTATGGGAGTCTCGGGCTGAATTAGCAGCCTCGGTCTCCTCGTATCTGATGTAGTGACGGGCCTTCTCGGGGAAGCCTCGCAGGGTGGTCGGTCGGTGGATCGCCACTGCCTCGTAGAATTTGGATCCGCGACACATGCCTTGCTCCATGAGGTAACGCTTCATGTCATCTGAAGTCGTCACTTGAACCGCCTCCCTCGTGAATCTCTCAATGTAATTCCTGAGAGGTTCATCCGGGGCTTGAATGATCGCGCCCAGGGCAGCCTCCGTCTTCGGATGGCGTCGGTTCGCTGTGAAATGTTGCAAGAAGAGGTCCTTCAGGACTCTCCACGATGTGATGGACTCGGGCTCCAGGCTTTTGTACCAAGCCATGGCTCCCTTCCTCAGCGTTTTCGGGAAGAGCTTGCACTTGATGGCCCCTCAGACTTTCCGATAATCGAGTATGGCCTTTGTCGCTTGCGCGAAAATAAGGTGCCGGCATGACAGAAGAGTCGCCAACTTTCATTATTTATCCCTCAGAACGGGAAAGGAAACGATCGGAAAAACCTGACGAAAAAGGGTAAGACAAGGTCATCGCAACCATTGTCTGGGTTCGGGAGTCGGTTACGCAAGGGGAAGGTATTAGCACCCCTCACGTCCGTCGTACTCGACGGGATCCACGCTTGTTTGTTTACTTGGACGGGTTGGTTATGATCTATCTACCTATCAAGGCTGGCTGAAAAAGAAAAGAAAAATGACTCGGCAAAGCGTCGCACTTTATGCCTACGTATTCTCATCAGAGAATGAGAAATCAGAGTCAACGTAGTTCGACCTACGAAGGATTACGGGGAAAGGTTAAAGGTTGCTCGCTAGGACGTCGCATCCTATGCCTACGTACTTCCACACTGTATGGAAGATCAGAGCAAACGTAGTTCGGGAAACTACGGGTTATCTCCTGAAAGAAGTGTTTTTTATTGTGTTTGCGATTTCAACCGCACTAGAGACTATGACCTGAGAGTGAATGCGTCGCATGTCACCCAAAGGGTACCATACTAAACATCCCACCTCAGATAGCTTAAGGCTCGTAACGTACGAAAGAAATCATTCATGATTACTGTATCTTAAACTGTTTTGAGATGAGAAGAGAACAGGCCCAACTAGGAGGGAGACTATCAAGTCCTACTGTTATCATGCCATGGATTCATCCTATGGTTGAGGTTTGAACAGGGAACTCCTAGAAGTTGTCATGCATAGGTTTCAACCTAAAAGTCTATCATCAAATCCTTATCAAAGGAAATGAGAGTCCTAAGGGATCATGTCAATGATACACCAAAACAGACAAAAGCATCAGCTTAACAGTAAAATGCATGCAATGCAAGTGAGGGAGGAAATGTGTGTGGGGCTTCAGCCTCCACAAGCTCGTCTCGACCTCAAGCCAGTCATGAAATAACAGTAATCATACTGAAAAAGACAACATGCTATCAAGCAATAAACAGATATAAGAAATGAACTGCCATCAGGCAAACAAACCACATGCTTGAGAAGGGAAGAATCTACATCTAATCTCTAATCCTAACCCTAAAACAGAACTCTAATCAAATCTAAGCAAAGCCCTAAAGCAAAACCCTACACAAGAGGAAGCAATCCCAGTCTCCAAGCTTCAAAACAAGCTTACCAAAGAAAGGGAGCTAAGTATGCAGACTCATAGTGTCTTCCTCAGGAAAGCACTAGGAGGTGTATACTCAGGAATCATATCCTATGTGGCTCAACAACTGTGATCAGTTTACATTCCTCCTCAGGATAAATTAAACTCACATGTTGGCTCCAACATCACTGGATACTTAGGAAATCCTACCTGAACTAGTGGAACTAAGTGAATAGACCCATAGGACCTTCCTCAGGAAAGTACCAGGAGGCTTCCACTTAGGAATTGTATCCCATGTGGCTCAACAACATGTGATCAGTTTACCTTCCTCCTCAGGATAAATTAAACTCACAAGTTGGCTCCAACATCATTGGATACTTAAGAAATCCTAGATGAACTAATGGAACTAAGTGAATAGACCCATAGGACCTTCCTCAAGAAAGTACTAGGAGGCTTCCACTTAGGAATTGTATCCCATGTGGCTCAACAACATGTGATCAGTTTACATTCCTCCTCAGGAGAAATTAAACTCACAAGTTGGCTCCAACATCATTGGATACTTAAGAAAGAGGTGAGAAGAAAGAATGAAAGTCATTCATAGTGCCTTCCTCAGGAAAGTACCATGAATTCCCCTCAAACTTCAGGATCTCAAACCTCACAGACAGGGAACAAGCTCCAAGCTCTGGGTCTCTGAGTCTTGATCTACAATCCTCTCCTTCATCATGCTCCTCAACAAGATCTTCAAAACAAACTAAGCCCCACGACAAATTCCCCAAAATAAACCCCAGAGATAAACAGATAACCACAGAACAGACAAAATCATCAGCCAACTTCAGAAAATACCTAAAAATACTAAAACAAGGGGGAAAAATCTACCAATTATTCACAAGGGTCCATAACATCTACCCATAACATCCCTATATGCCTATACCCAAAAATCAAAACAAAACTCTCAAAAGAAAATGAGCTATTTCACCTATGCATAACCTAAACCCTAATTAGGATACCCTAATGCTAACCTGATTAAACTAATCAAATTTTAATCTAAAAATCAAGAATTAAATCCTATGGGGAACTATGGTCCAATATCTAATCACACCAAAAAGAATGAATTAAAAAGACTAAGGGAAGGTCCTAAAAGAAATTCTACAAAATTGGATACAATATTAATCCTATTTAAAAGCTATCTAAATGAAAAATATACTAAAAATACTAAACTAAAAATAAAATGGAATTTTTATTTTTATTAATTTTCTAGACAAATTTATTAACCTATAGAAAAAACAAGAATTGAAAAATATTAATTTTTCCATTTTCTATGAATTTTATAATATGCATGGAAATTAAAAGAAATCAAAAATAAAAGAAATTGAAATAAATGGGATGGGGGGTGAAAACAGCAAAGCGCCCAGTTCACTTATCAGGTGGGCCAGACATGGTGGGGTGTGAAAAGAAAATGGGATAGGCCCATGTGCGTTTCAGAAAAAACAAATGAAAAATTAAAAAGAAAATGGACATGAGGACGGTGTAAATAGCAAGGGCTTTCAGGGTTATTCTGAGATGGGCTCGCTGGTGGGGGTGTCACTAGCGATGGGGCCTTAGGCCCAATCTAATTCTCTGTCTCTCACGCAGGGGGGAAATGAGCAACTGGAGGGTGCATCAGCAAAACGAATCTTGGGCTTAACCCAGCCCAGACCTAACCCTAATCCAACCAGCCTATGAACGAAACCATTTCCTCCCCCAATTCTCTGGCTACTGTTCACCCAACGACAAACCCTAGCTTCGTTTCTCTCATCTTCCTCACACCTTCTCTGCAATTCTTCTCCAGAAAACAGCTCAAGAACTCTCAAACGAAACAATCAAACAAAATACCACAATATCACCACTAACCCTCTCAATCCACGCCTCAACCAACACCAAACCCTAGCCATAACTAAATTCCAACGAATCAACATAACCTGAAGCCGTATAATCAAGGAGAAGAATCATGCAATGAGATTGAAGTGAGGTGTATCTGGCTTGAGCAAGAACTGGCGAAGATTTCTTGAAGCTCGTTGGAGTATCTTGACGCGCGGTTGAGGATCTTTGGAGAAGACGAAGGCAGCCTGAGGATTCTCACGATCTGGACACGGAGGGGAGATTGAGGGTGAAGATGTTCTTGCGCTCGTTGAAATTTCCTGGAAAGAAGCGAAGAATTGATGAAGACTTGAAGGGCTTCTGGAAAGTTTGGATGAAGAATCTGGGGATTGTTACGCTTTCTGAAGAAATCTGGAGAATTGGTGGATGAATCTGGGAGCGGTGATGACTTTTCCGGCGACGTTGAGTTTTCCGGTGGGATATTGATGAGGTTGGAGGGAGGAAGGAAGAGGAAGAAGATGAAGATCGGAGACGATCAGAGGTGTTTCTGGGAAATTTCCAGATTCTGGCGAGGTCACCAGTTTCCGGTGACCGGTACGGTGGATGGGAGTAGGCTGGCCGGCGGCTGCATGGTCGGCGATGATGTGCTCCGGCGAAGTACTGATGGGGACAGGTGGCAGGAGGATGGAGTTAGTGGGGGGCACGTGTGGAGAGAGAGGGAGTTCTGAGTGGTGAGGTGTCCGCGTGTGGAAAATTCTGAGGTGTGTTGGTGGGGTCTTCCTGAGTACACGCGTGGCGTGTTTTATAGGTGACAAGTGTCCTTTCTGGCCAAAAATAATAAAAAAACTGAATTGGACTTGATTGGGCTGCCAAAAACTGCACTGGGCCCACGAAACTGATTATCAATAAGCCAAAAAAAGTCTGAATTAAAAAGATTAAACTCAATTAACCTAATTAAGACTACCCCTAATTAATCACTAATCAGAAATTAAACCTACTTATATTCTAAAAACAATTAACTACTAACTGAACATTAAACTAACCTAATTAATCCTAACAAGTTCAATTAAATCTAAACCAAAGATTAACTCCCAATTAACCTAAAAATGATTAAGATCTAATTAACTCTATGTTAATAAAACTTCTACTAATCTCTATTTAATCCCTGATAACCTCTATATTATTTATTTAAACTATTAAAATTCTATTATCCTAAAACAAACACTATTAAATCTCTATAAAAACAAACTCTATTTATTAATAAAAGAAGAAAAACTATACTTTCTATATTATCTAAAAACAATTAAAAACTATTTAAAATCTATTATATTCTAAAAAATGATTTAAAAAACTATTAAACCAATTAGAAATTCTATAAAATTCTAAAAAAGATTCAAACTATTAAAAAATGTTAAAAAACCTATTTAAATTCTAAAAACTTATAAAGCTCTAGAAAAAAAAAACTTAAACTATTTAAAAGAGTTTAAAAATCCATTTAAATCCTAAAGATGATTAAAAGCCTATTTAAAATCCACAAAAGGCTATTAAACCCTAAAAAATGCAGACAGAGGCCAATAACCAACATAAAAGAGCGTGCGACCAGATCAAATCAACCAGTAAACCCCTGGCATCAGAATATTCCCCAATCATCGTGCAAGCTGAAAATCACCGAGGAGCGCACAGTTTCCCGAAATAAAACCCTGATGACCTAGACTGGATCTGAAATATCTGATAGACGAAACCCGAACTGTAACTCTGATATCCTCTGTCTGTGCACACCTATCATGCATCTGATATGCGAACATGAATTTAAACCACGAGCCAGCTAGGAGAATCGGTTGGTCAAATTTTGGGGTGCAACAGCTGCCCCTATTCAAACGGCTTGAACCTGACTGGGTGAGAAGCGAACGGCTCTCAGCCAATCACGATGCGAGACGATTGAATACCGGTAAACCCGAAAATTTGCCAACTGCACGAGCACACGATACTATGCGGGGAACAAACCTTTGAACACTGCAATACTAGCTGCGCGGCAACTAGCTGGAGAAATATCGATCTGACGTCGCCGTCAGTTATCCACGTTAACTTCTTCTGACATCATCTTCAGGCAACCAAACACCCAACATCGCCGCTGGAAGACTAAATCTGATATCGCCGTCGAACAATCAAAATACCCCGCATCGCCGCTGGAGAACTAAATCTGACATCGCCGTCGAATAATCAAAATACCCCGCATCGCCGCTGGAGAACTAAATCTGATATCGCCGTCGAATAATCAAAATACCCCGCATCGCCGCTGGAGAACTAAATCTGATATCGCCGTCGAATAATCAAAATACCCCGCATCGCCGCTGGAGAACTAAATCTGATAAAATACCCCGCATCGCCGCTGGAGAACTAAATCTGATATCGCCGTCGAACAATCAAAATACCCCGCATCGCCGCTGGAGAACTAAATCTGACATCGCCGTCGGACAATCAAAATACCCCGCATCGCCGCTGGAGAACTAAATCTGACAAAATACCCCGCATCGCCGCTGGAGAACTAAATCTGATAAAATACCCCGCATCACCGCTGGAGAACTAAATCTGCCAAAATACCCCGCATCGCCGCTGGAGAACTACATCTGACCTCGCCGTCGGACAATCAAAATACCCCGCATCGCCGCTGGAGAATTAAATCTGCCAAAATACCCCGCATCGCCGCTGGAGAACTAAAGGATCTGCATCACCTAACATCGCCGTCAGAAGACTGGATTAACTTGACATGCCCAACATCGCCGCTGGAAAACTGAATCTGACATCGCCGTCGGAAACAAACATCCTCTTAGAGACACTCGACATCGTCGTCGTACAAACATCATCTCTACTGGGGATTTAAAGAGCCTGACCTCGCCGTCAAACAAACATCCAACCTCGCCGTCGAACAAACATCCAACCTCGCCGCCGAACCAATCATAATCTGACCTCGCCGTCAAACAAACATTCAACATCGCCGTCGAACAAACATCCAACCTCGCCGCCGGACACATTCAACATCGCCGTCGAACCAATCATAATCTGACCTCGCCGTCAAACAAACATTATCTGACCTCGCCGTCAAACAAACATTCAACCTCGCCGTCGAACAAACATCCAACCTCGCCGCCGGACAAAATATAATCTGAAAACAAACATTCAACCTCGCCGCCGAACAAACATTCAACCTCGCCGTCGAACAAACATCCAACCTCGCCGTCGAACAAACATCCAACCTCGCCGCCGGATAAAATATAATCTGAAAACGAACATTCAACCTCGCCGTCGAACAAACATTCAACCTCGCCGTCGAACAAACATCCAACCTCGCCGCCGGACAAAATATAATCTGAAAACGAACATTCAACCTCGCCGTCGAACAAATCTAACCTGGGGTTCACCCCTGGTAAATGGAACAAAAGGTACACTTGCATATTTGAAACTACTCCGCTGGGAATGAGAGACCTAACCGAGCACACTCTGATCTGGGGTTCACCCTCAGAACCATAACGAACATCGGAATACTACTGCACACTGCCCACCGTAGAACTTTAATATCAAAGCTATATGAAACCCTGGCCCCTGGCCGCTTCCAGCTTCAGCTAGAAAAGATCTTCAAGTATTTCTGAAGATAAGCATCCTTGACCTTCAAGGATGTAAACTTTGCCCGTCGGCAACTCTGCAGGAGGTATCTTCGACTTCAGTCTGAAGAAATGGTCCTTGGCCTTCAAGGATACATGGGTATGCCTTCAGGCAACTCCACCTCTGCTATAGAGCATCCGTGACTTCAGTCAGGGATATACTTCGGCCTTCAGTCCGAAAAATGAATCCTAGGTCATTCATGACCTTGGGGGATAACCTTGCCCTTAGGCACCTTCGCTTCAGCTTGGGAAATCTGTGACTTCAGTCAAAGAAATGGTATCCTGAGCCATTCATGAATCTACGGGGATTCAAACACTTTGCCTTCAGGCAAAACTCCGCTTCAGCTGGAGAAACATCTTCGACTTCAGTCAGAAGAAACACTATTCACTTGATCGCAATCAATCATCACCTCAGGACAACTGACTTGGTCTTCAGGCCAACACGGATCATCTTGTTATATCTACAAACTTTGGAACCTTGTCTTCAGCCACACGTTGATTCATCAACAAGGAAATCTGAATCCACAGGAACATTCTGATATCGCCTTCAGGCGTTCACGAAGTCAATCTTCAGATTAGACATCACTGTTGGAGCAAACATATCACGCTGCTATTCTCCTGACATCCTGTCAAGTCGTTGCTAAATAAAAGCAAACATGCCGGGTCACCGGACATAATCACCAGGTTAACAACTCTGTTGAGGGGAGAGGAATGAGGGTTCACCCAAACAATCCTGACGACTCACTGGGGAAAAGGAAGAAGGGTTCACCCAAACAACCTTGTAGACTTTGCTGCAGAAAGACGAGAGAGCTCACCCAAACGGCTTCAACAACTGCTGGAGAATAACGAAAGAGCTCACTCAGACGATTCCTACCAACTTTACTGTGGAGCAAGTACTTCTGTTCGAGAGCACGGTGACCACCTGGTTCGTGCTTCATATGCAAATGCTGGAAAAATGGGCGTAATGCTCCGTGCGAAACGGAATGCTACGCTTTTAAGTAAATGTTATGCAGTCACGCAAGGAAATGCCCAGCAAAATAAATGCTGGGAAGAGGAATCATCCTCTCGGGGAGAGTGACCATTATGCAGAGGAAGAGCTACCCTTCAAGGGAGCTGCATTTTCTGCCCATCTCAACTGGACTTACACTTGAGGATGACGGGCTCCTCCGGAGAACACAGCACATCAGGCTGATCAACACACTATCCTCCGCTATACTCTGCATGGGGAAAGCGATAAATGCCCTGAACGGCTCTCTGAGGAACGACCCTTCTAGGGAACATAGCCTTCAGGCTACAAGACACTCATGTCATTAAGTCCTCAAACTCACGGGGATAAACAAACTTCAGCTTGCTGGACAATCCTTCAGGATCCGCCTGGGGAAACATTCCATCTACCACTCATGGCCGTGCTCGGCTGGGGATATCAATCTACCTGCCTGCTGCTGGGGAAGCATTTCATCTACCACTCATGGCTGTGCTCGGCTGGGGATATTAATCTACCTGCCTGCTGCTGGGGAAATGCCAACCACCTGCTGGGGAAAAGACCTCCACTCCGTTGGGGATTCCAAGAATTATTCTGGGCAACTCTTGCTGGGGACGCTACTGGGGAGCTCAAGAATCATCCTAAGCAACCAACTCGGGAAACTGCGCTGAGGTCTTAAGAATCATCTTAAGCAAACGGCCCTGCTGAGGAATTCAAGAATCGTCTTGAACTGAAGACTTCGCTGGGGATCTCGAAAATCATCTTGAGCGAGCGGCTGCGGGGATTACACCGGGGTCTTAAGAACCATCTTAAGAAAACGACCTCGTTGAGGAGAATGTCAGGAATCATCCTGAGCAACTGGTCTTTTGGTGGAACACCTGTAAAAACAAGAATGATAATAACCTAGATCATGCTTATGACGCCTATGCTTCGGCGCCATGCCCCACACGATGGAAATGCTATGCGTTTATGCTAAATGCTATGCAATCATGCACAATGCTATGCAATCCCGTCAGCAAAATAAATGCCGAAGGGGAATTCTCCTGTCAAGGAGAAAGAACTACTCAGATAGAGGAATCATCCTGCTGAGGAGAAAACTGCACGCCAATATCAATCGGACTCTGTCTGGGGAATTGATCTTCCGTTGACTGCTGCAGGGAAAACAACTTCAGTTGACTGCTGCAGGGGACGAAGCTCTACGAGAACCTGGACCTGCTGATATCAATCGCGAGAATAAACTGCGCGGCCGTCTCGGCTACTCTTCTGGGGATAACCACTCTGTGGGGAAACAACTTCAGCTGCTCAACACTCCACTGGGGAAACAACTAGACATGATCTGATCAACCTCCAAGGACTCAGCTCTCTTGGACATCTGCAAACTCGGCTGAGGAAGGAGAAGTCATTCCGCTTCGCTGGAGAGAGTGCGACTCTGGGGAAAATACAACACCAACTGTTCAATATCTGTTAGGGAACATCCACTCGTGGTCCCAACTGCTTCCAAGGATTCTGCTTTCCTGCGGACTCAGTCGGGGAGAGAAATCATTCTACTTCACTGGAGAGTACAACTCTGATGAGGAATTTCAATTCCGCTGGGGAAGAAAGAATCATCTGACTTTGGGGGAGAATACGACTCTGCAGAGGAATACAACATCAGCTGTTCCAACACTCTACTGGGGAAGAGGGAATCATCCAACTTCAGGAGAGAGCATGACTCTGGTGGGGAATCTCAATTCCGCTGGAGACTTCAGTCTGGCACCATCAGTTACTGCATACTTCGGCATACGAACAGCTTCCTACAAGACTTGCACTTGTGACCCGGTGCTGGGGGAGACACCTGCTTCGGCGACTTTACTGGGGAAAACACGAGCTTCGGCACCCGAACATTTCTATGAAACCTGCACTTGTGACCCGGTGCTGGGGGATGAGCTTTGGCCCTCGACTCAGCTGATGAGGTGACGTTCCTTCAGGATGCGTCTGCTTGGGGAAAAGAATCATCTCTACCTGGGGAGACATATCAATGCTCACTATTCTGCGTTCAGATTCTGCGGAGGAGAGACTACCGAACTCTGCTGGAGAAGGAGGACCCGCCCTGCTTCGGGGATATCAATCCTGGTCTGCTGAGGGTAATCCTGACCCTAATCTGATAAAGGATAAACGCCATCTCAATCTGCTGCAGTCTCTAACTGTACAGGGGGAACAACCTCAAACCGTACATCTCTGCTGAGAAACGATCCTGGTTCAACAACGTCAACACAGGGAATACAGACTACCAATCATGGAGCCAAGTAACAGGTTAGGCTGTGGGATAACAACAAGGCTTCTTCAGAAGGTTCAGGTTTTGGCAGGGTGATGACACGATTCCCCGATACTCAACTCTTGCTAGGGTGAACAAACTCATTTGAACAACTTGCCCCAGCGCAATTCAACTTGCCTCAATCCGACTTTTGGGAATAATTCATTCTGAACAGAAAGTAGCTAGCAACAAGACAATCTTCAGATGGTTTGCCCCAACATCTGCACAACAGAAGGATTCATCCTCCACTAATCCACTCTCAGCACGGTCGGCTTCAATATTTCTGAAGTAGTTTGCCCCTGAACGAGCGATGAGCGACTCAACATGCTCTGATTGATCACTGGAGGGATCTGTCCTCCAATCGCAAGAATTCTGGATAACTGCCCCTGATTGGGTCTCGAGAAAATTCACTTCCGATCAACTGCTTCTTGCATAAACTGCCCCATAATCAACTGATGCTCCGGGACTTGTCCTCAGACAAACCGATTCCAAATTCGCATGAAGTCGTTGCCCCAGATTCACAGGGCTTCGCAGCATGCCATTCTGATCCAGACCTCTGACGATTCAGTCCTGATTGACTATTCCCTGCTGAAGTTCCTTCGTATCAGCTACTAACCTGCAATTAAAATTGTGTATTCACGAATGGTAATTTTAATGCAGTGTTCATGCAAATTTCAAAAAAATGTTGTACTGTCACTTATTTACGTGTTATGCTAGTGAGTGACGAATGAACCAAAGAGTTCAAACGTAGTGCTGATGTGATCAATGAAAAATAGGATATGATTAGTAAATCATGAAGGAGTCAGGCTACTCAACCTTATCGTAATGCGCTCTCAGAATAAACCCTGCCTCAATTAGGTCTTTTAAGGGTTGTATCGTGGTCGGGTTCACGGTTCGTGAAACAAAGGATGTTTGGCTCAAATTATGATTTGTACCCACCCCTTCTACGTGATGATCTCCGATCCTAAAGTTCAGTTAACTTAGCTCGAGCGCTCGCCTCTTCGAGAGGTATGTTGAACATTGGGAACAACTGGTTAAAGAATTCACAAGGTGTTTCGGAGTGACAGTTACCCCTTTTTTGTTTTCGGTGTCTGTATCTACACGACTTCGTCCTTGTTCGAGGATTTTTATTTTTTATAATTCTTTCTTTTTCATTCTTTTGATTCCCTAATTTTTGCCTGGACTGACTCCTTTTGAGTTCTTTTCGATTTTTTTCTTTTGAAGTCCAGCGGGATGCCCTGATTTTTGCCTAAGTATTTGCTTTCTAGCTTTTCCTTTTACTTAGCAGGCTTTCTTATTTTCTTTTTCTTTGGGAACAAGTCATGCGACACTGGTTGTCTGGATTTATCCGAGAGGATTATAACTGTCTCACTCCTGATTGGTGAGGTTTAACCATTGTGGTTGATGAGGTACGACCTCTGGAGAGGAATATGATGTGATTGGTCCTCGAAGGACAACACCCCTCTATAAGACTTGAACGCTCGATCAAGCTAACTGACGACTACCCTGCCCCGGGTTAAGATGTGAGGGTTAAAAGGTCCGAAGAAAAACTCCTACTTCTCGGCTCGAAGTGGTTAACAAGGGATTCTCTTCCTTATCTCTCCGGTGTTTAGGGGATTTGAAACAATGCCTTGTACGTCATCGGCAAGGTTTTATCTGAAAGCAATACGATCATTGGTTATGAGTATTCAGTTTCATCATCCTCCCTCCGCTCATTGCTAATCATAGTGATAAAGTGGAGTGAATAAAATGCAAGTGTCAGTGCAATGCAGTAAATGAGTGACAACGACATAACTAATTCAGAAAAATGCATAGTCACTTTATTAATATTACCATTCGAAACATACAATGTTTAACAGCAAGTAGTAACTAACAGAAAAGAAACTACAAATGCAAATGGTAAAAAGTCCGAGGACTGCCAATACTGGGGACGTCTGCCTGTCTGGACCACTGGCTTCTGAACATAACCCTTTGAATCTGCGAGCTCAAACAGCTGAGAGGTTGTTACGCACAACCAAAACTCCGTCTGGAAAGGAAATACACCCTTGGTCGATCAATTGTTGCACTTTCTCCTGGAAAGCCTTGCAATCTTCAGTTGAATGCCCCGGAGATCCACCATGGTAACCGCACTGAACATGAGGATTGTACCCTGGAGGGTAAGGCTCTGGCACGGGCTTGAGAGCTTTCGGTTCCACCAAAGAATTCTGAATCAACTGTGGAAGAATCTGGCTATACGGCACAGGCACTGGACGGGAAGAAGCATTCCTTCGTTCTAAGTGGTTTCGAGGTCTCTTGTGATCCTGGTGCTGGTATTCTTTCCGCCCAGGAGCAAGAAGTCGTCGTTTCTGAATGGCAACGGTCTCTTGTTTAGGCGCTCGCGTCCTTGAACTTGATCCAGGTAGAAACCGCGAGCGAGGCGATTCAGTCACCAAAAGTCGCGGGACATATTCAAGATCTTTCTCAGCTTCAGGCAAAGGAGTGGAATCATTCACCTCTTCTGCAGGGTACGGGATGAAATTTCCCGATACTCTCATGCCGCCCGGCACAAGCCTAATTGTCCTTGAGTCGATAAGGTCCTGAATCTTATTCTTGAGAGCCTTACATGTTTCAACATGGTGCCCTGGTGCTCCTGAGTGGAAATCACAATGTATGTTGAGATCAACGTCTGGTGACATGTCACCTGGTGGATCCGAGGTCCGAAGCTTGAGAATGCGGTTCTGAACCAACAGTGGCAACAGTTGGGCATAACTCACAGGTATGGGGTCTACAGCTCTATCAAGTAGCTTCTTCCTTTGATTATGACCTTCCGGGTTATTCTGAGATGCCCGGCGCGGCTGCTGACGAGACAGGTCTCGAGCTTCATGTTGTGTAGAGGATTTATGAGGTCCACTTGGCTTCAGCACAGGTGGCACTGACGGCAATGGAGGAAGCACTTTGGTCTCCTCCTTGGGTGCTCGATCACTCTCCTTTTTTAGCATACTTCTCACCACTCCCATGAGAAAGCTCAACTGATTCTGCAGCTGCTGATTCTCTTCTCTGAGTACTTGCTGGTCCAGGCGCACTGCCTGTATGTCATTCATGACCTGCCCCAGCTGGCTTTGGATTTTCCCCAACTCAGCTTGTACCTGCTCCATTAGTCTGAGTTGCTCGATTCTGAGTCAAACCTGCAAACACAAGGGTTAGAAGACAAGTCCCGGCTTCTGCCATGCAAGATGAATTATGCTAATGCCATGGGTGTCTGTACGTTTAGGAGATCACCCCTAATTCTGGTGTCAACGTGCCAACATAGTGTCAATGCAGTGATAAGACTAGATCCATTCATGGAAGAAAATATCTCATATTGCTCGGGACACCAGAATCAGGGTACGAAACGCGCCTGCAGCACAGACACATGCTAATGGAATGCAAACATGAATATGCGAGCTAATGCAAAATGCAGTCATGCAATAATATATCCAGGTAACTGCTGTGGAGATTCGGTATCAACAGTCGCTGATGAGAAGGAAACCCCGGTGCAAGACCACTAATCCGACCCGCTGAGAATAACCATCTGATAGGATCGAGATCAAAATTCTGCTCTGCCGAGAACGAATGTCTGATAACAAGGACCCCGGATGTATGATCAGAAAACGTCCGTTGATGAAGTCTTCAGACCCCACATCAAAAATCTGCCCTATCAAGAACAACCATACAGCTGCTGATGAGATCTTCAGACCCCACTCAAAATCTGCCCTATCAAGAACAAACAACAACTGCTGATGAGATCTTCAAACCCCACTCAAAATCTGCTCCATCCAGGACAAACCTCTGATGACGATACTCTGATCGAAACCTGCTCTATCAAGAACAGATATACACCCGATGATAAAATCCTCTGATCAAAAAAAACTTGCTCTGTCAAGAACAGTCAAATCTGCGACTGAGAACCCTGATACCAACATAACTGATTTACTGTCAAGAAAACTAGGTAGTCTGAAGGTATAAGTTTCCTGCAATATCCCAATCCCGCTCACAGGTATGGACCTAATCCACAGACAAAGGTACGGCATCCTATGCGGTCATCAGCGTCACAGACTTTCATGAGTGACGATACGATTCCCAGAAGGAGTGGCATCATCAAGTCATGAAGAGGCCTCACTTAGCTGACTTCCAAATGATCGGTCCCCAGAGTCGACAATCCTCACGTCTGGACTCCCCTCAGATCCTCAGGACTGGAAAGGAGCACCTCTGCAAGAATCTCGTCTGAGCGCAGATTTTCGTAGGGAACTGTGCCTGCTCAGCAGACAGGTTCGTCTACTACTTCTCCGCAACTATATCTAGGTGTATACTCAAGCCCAGGTCCGGCTTCTCACTCATAGTAACATCCCTCTCCCACAGCAGCACAGATAATCATATCAAACTGGAAATAAAATGCGGGAAATAAAATGCGAGAAGTAAAAATGCGATAAATAAACGCAACCCAACAAGCAAACATACACGCGCTAGGATTGACTCGCGTAGGGGATGGGAAATGGTCCCAGCATAAGGGATGGGAAAAGTCCCTAGATGCTATAAATCCCCAACAGAGTCGCCAGCTGTCGCTTGCGCGAAAATAAGGTGTCGGCATGACAGAAGAGTCGCCACCTTTCGTTATTTATCCCTCAGAACGGGAAAGGAAACGATCGGAAAAACCTGACGAAAAAGGGTAAGACAAGGTCATCGCAACCATTGTCTGGGTTCGGGAGTCGGTTACGCAAGGGGAAGGTATTAGCACCCCTCACGTCCGTCGTACTCGACGGGATCCACGCTTGTTTGTTTACTTGGACGGGTTGGTTATGATCTATCTACCTATCAAGGCTGGCTGAAAAAGAAAAGAAAAATGACTCGGCAAAGCGTCGCACTTTATGCCTACGTATTCTCATCAGAGAATGAGAAATCAAAGTCAACGTAGTTCGACCTACGAAGGATTACGGGGAAAGGTTAAAGGTTGCTCGCTAGGACGTCGCATCCTATGCCTACGTACTTCCACACTGTATGGAAGATCAGAGCAAACGTAGTTCGGGAAACTACGGGTTATCTCCTGAAAGAAGTGTTTTTTATTGTGTTTGCGATTTCAACCGCACTAGAGACTATGACCTGAGAGTGAATGCGTCGCATGTTACCCAAAGGGTACCATACTAAACATCCCACCTCAGATAGCTTAAGGCTCGTAACGTACGAAAGAAATCATTCATGATTACTGTATCTTAAACTGTTTTGAGATGAGAAGAGAACAGGCCCAACTAGGAGGGAGACTATCAAGTCCTACTGTTATCATGCCATGGATTCATCCTATGGTTGAGGTTTGAACAGGGAACTCCTAGAAGTTGTCATGCATAGGTTTCAACCTAAAAGTCTATCATCAAATCCTTATCAAAGGAAATGAGAGTCCTAAGGGATCATGTCAATGATACACCAAAACAGACAAAAGCATCAGCTTAACAGTAAAATGCATGCAATGCAAGTGAGGGAGGAAATGTGTGTGGGGCTTCAGCCTCCACAAGCTCGTCTCGACCTCAAGCCAGTCATGAAATAACAGTAATCATACTGAAAAAGACAACATGCTATCAAGCAATAAACAGATATAAGAAATGAACTGCCATCAGGCAAACAAACCACATGCTTGAGAAGGGAAGAATCTACATCTAATCTCTAATCCTAACCCTAAAACAGAACTCTAATCAAATCTAAGCAAAGCCCTAAAGCAAAACCCTACACAAGAGGAAGCAATCCCAGTCTCCAAGCTTCAAAACAAGCTTACCAAAGAAAGGGAGCTAAGTATGCAGACTCATAGTGTCTTCCTCAGGAAAGCACTAGGAGGTGTATACTCAGGAATCATATCCTATGTGGCTCAACAACTGTGATCAGTTTACATTCCTCCTCAGGAGAAATTAAACTCACATGTTGGCTCCAACATCACTGGATACTTAGGAAATCCTACCTGAACTAGTGGAACTAAGTGAATAGACCCATAGGACCTTCCTCAGGAAAGTACCAGGAGGCTTCCACTTAGGAATTGTATCCCATGTGGCTCAACAACATGTGATCAGTTTACCTTCCTCCTCAGGATAAATTAAACTCACAAGTTGGCTCCAACATCATTGGATACTTAAGAAATCCTAGATGAACTAATGGAACTAAGTGAATAGACCCATAGGACCTTCCTCAGGAAAGTACTAGGAGGCTTCCACTTAGGAATTGTATCCCATGTGGCTCAACAACATGTGATCAGTTTACATTCCTCCTCAGGAGAAATTAAACTCACAAGTTGGCTCCAACATCATTGGATACTTAAGAAAGATGTGAGAAGAAAGAATGAAAGTCATTCATAGTGCCTTCCTCAGGAAAGTACCATGAATTCCCCTCAAACTTCAGGATCTCAAACCTCACAGACAGGGAACAAGCTCCAAGCTCTGGGTCTCTAAGTCTTGATCTACAATCCTCTCCTTCATCATGCTCCTCAACAATATCTTCAAAACAAATTAAGCCCCACGACAAATTCCCCAAAATAAACCCCAGAGATAAACAGATAACCACAGAACAGACAAAATCATCAGCCAACTTCAGAAAATACCTAAAAATACTAAAACAAGGGGGAAAAATCTACCAATTATTCACAAGGGTCCATAACATCTACCCATAACATCCCTATATGCCTATACCCAAAAATCAAAACAAAACTCTCAAAAGAAAATGAGCTATTTCACCTATGCATAACCTAAACCCTAATTAGGATACCCTAATGCTAACCTGATTAAACTAATCAAATTTTAATCTAAAAATCAAGAATTAAATCCTATGGGGAACTATGGTCCAATATCTAATCACACCAAAAAGAATGAATTAAAAAGACTAAGGGAAGGTCCTAAAAGAAATTCTACAAAATTGGATACAATATTAATCCTATTTAAAAGCTATCTAAATGAAAAATATACTAAAAATACTAAACTAAAAATAAAATGGAATTTTTATTTTTATTAATTTTCTAGACAAATTTATTAACCTATAGAAAAAACAAGAATTGAAAAATATTAATTTTTCCATTTTCTATGAATTTTATAATATGCATGGAAATTAAAAGAAATCAAAAATAAAAGAAATTGAAATAAATGGGATGGGGGGTGAAAACAGCAAAGCGCCCAGTTCACTTATCAGGTGGGCCAGACATGGTGGGGTGTGAAAAGAAAATGGGATAGGCCCATGTGCGTTTCAGAAAAAACAAATGAAAAATTAAAAAGAAAATGGACATGAGGACGGTGTAAATAGCAAGGGCTTTCAGGGTTATTCTGAGATGGGCTCGCTGGTGGGGGTGTCACTAGCAATGGGGCCTTAGGCCCAATCTAATTCTCTGTCTCTCACGCAGGGGGGAAATGAGCAACTGGAGGGTGCATCAGCAAAACGAATCTTGGGCTTAACCCAGCCCAGACCTAACCCTAATCCAACCAGCCTATGAACGAAACCATTTCCTCCCCCAATTCTCTGGCTACTGTTCACCCAACGACAAACCCTAGCTTCGTTTCTCTCATCTTCCTCACACCCTCTCTGCAATTCTTCTCCAGAAAACAGCTCAAGAACTCTCAAACGAAACAATCAAACAAAATACCACAATATCACCACTAACCCTCTCAATCCACGCCTCAACCAACACCAAACCCTAGCCATAACTAAATTCCAACGAATCAACATAACCTGAAGCCGTATCATCAAGGAGAAGAATCATGCAATGAGATTGAAGTGAGGTGTACCTGGCTTGAGCAAGAACTGGAGAAGATTTCTTGAAGCTCGTTGGAGTATCTTGACGCGCGGTTGAGGATCTTTGGAGAAGACGAAGGCAGCCTGAGGATTCTCACGATCTGGACACGGAGGGGAGATTGAGGGTGAAGATGTTCTTGCGCTCGTTGAAATTTCCTGGAAAGAAGCGAAGAATTGATGAAGACTTGAAGGGCTTCTGGAAAGTTTGGATGAAGAATCTGGGGATTGTTACGCTTTCTGAAGAAATCTGGAGAATTGGTGGATGAATCTGGGAGCGGTGATGACTTTTCCGGCGACGTTGAGTTTTCCGGTGGGATATTGATGAGGTTGGAGGGAGGAAGGAAGAGGAAGAAGATGAAGATCGGAGACGATCAGAGGTGTTTCTGGGAAATTTCCAGATTCTGGCGAGGTCACCAGTTTCCGGTGACCGGTACGGTGGATGGGAGTAGGCTGGCCGGCGGCTGCATGGCCGGCGATGATGTGCTCCGGCGAAGTACTGATGGGGACAGGTGGCAGGAGGATGGAGTTAGTGGGGGGCGCTGTTGCACCCCAAAATTTGACCAACATTTATTTGTTCATTGAATGTTTGAAAGTTGATACCTTCATCAGAAAGTTCAAGAGATCCCCAGAGAAGTGGGTTGAAACCAGGGTTGTGTGCTTCACAGTTTGAAAGTTGTGGGTGCTCCTCAGATGATTCTGAGACTTGGAGAATGAACTTGATGTTTTGAGAAAGCCTATGAGATGTCTTGATAGCCATCATGAAGCCCAGAGAGGTCATTGAGCAAGAATTCAGAAGATTCAACCATGAGTGATAGAATTAGGGTTTTGACTGGGTCAACCCTAGATCAGCTGAAGATTTGGAGAAGGTTGAGACTTAATCCAAGGGCCATGAGATCATGGAATGATGCATAGAGCTTATATAAAGATGATTCCTAGACCAACTCATCATGATTGAGGAGTTTTGAGAAGTTTCAAGTTAGGGTTTCTGAGGATTGTCAGTGGAAAAACCCTAATTTGATCCCTATCTTCCAGGCAGTTTTAGCACTAGATGTGTTTGATATCTCATTTTCCCCACAACATGAATGTTGTAGAGCTTGTTCTAAGCTTTAATTTGAGTGGTGGAAGCCCTTGATAGGAGTTACAGAGCTCAAGTTATGGTTTTGACAAATTACAGGTCAGCAGAGGTGTGTGAATCTGGGTCCTTGAAAGTCACCCAACTTGCAGACAACTTTTGCCCTAGTAGGATGATTCCTATGACTTCTTGGTCAACATGAATGTTGAAGAGGATCTTCTTAGCTTTAATTTGAGTGGTAGAAGTCCTTGATTGGATTTGTGGAACTCAAGTTATGGTTTGAACAAGGCAGGGGTATTTTGGTCATTTGTCAGTTATAGGTCATTTTAGCCAATGCCTAAAACTCCTATTTCCAAGCCTCAAATGAAAAAACTCAAAACATGAAAGTTGCTCAAAATGTGATTTTAAGTCTAGAAAGAAGGTCACAAATTGTTGAAAAGGCTCATAGCACAAGATTCCATGATTGGTCAAAAATGAACTAAAAATGACTTATAACTTTGAAAAGTTGAAATTGAAAAGTGTTTTGGAAGATCTACAAATCCAAAATAGGTCATCCAATATATCATTTTGATTGGAAAAACCATTTTGAGAAGATTGGTTTAAGTAGAATTTTCATTTGAGGCTTAAAAAATGTGGTTCCTTTGGAAATTAGTTACTTGAAAAAGGAGGCAATGTTAAAAAACCCTACATAAGCAACAAATGCACTTGTTTTCACTTATCCTCATTCAATAACTCATGTAAGGAGAATTTGAGACCAAAATAACAAGGCATGGCATATGAGATGAGATAACCACTTTGGAATATCATGGAACTTTCAAGAAACTTCCACACCATTCTAGATGATTCTAGAAGCATCCAATGATTAATATTTAAAGAGGGCATCAAGGAGTGTTAGAGGTTGGTGAAAGTTGGAATCAAGTCAGAGAAGAGAGAAGGAGAGATAGCCATTGAAGCCATTCCTTCAACTTGAAGCAACTCAAGAATTCTTCCATTACAAGTCTTCTCCTTCAAGAATTGTGCAAACAGAAGGTTAACCATCATCAAAGGATCATCCTGAAGGATTTGCAAGCTTGGAATCGTGCTCAAGCATCATACACCATAGTTCCTTGACAGGTTCTTTCTCCTCTCTTTTTCACCATAATTATGCATAGATGGTTTAGATTCTAGGTGTATAATTGATGTATTAGGGTAGAGGATTAATTCTAGAAAGCTAGGGCACGATCCATGATGGTTTGTAACAGGTGCATGATTCTTTAAGTTTCAAGAACTATCTGTTTAAAGAGTTTTAGGCAGTATGAATTGGTTTAGAATCATCAGGATAACATCAAGAACATCTGTGGATCATTATGCTGAAGTTTAATCTAGGTTGATATCAGTTGAAATTCATAACCGTGTTTGTACCATGATCTTCAAGGCTTCTGTTTGGATTATCCACGAGGAGTTAAGAGAAAGTGAACGTAGGGTTGTGTAGGGCTTGAGACGTAGATGATTTTCCATGTTGGAGTCGTGTGGAGCCGTGGCCTGTAGAGGGAGCTAGAGGAGCTCGAGTTTGTGCGCATGGCGTGAGGGTTCTGCAAAACCCTAGTTTAATGAAGACGATGAGGGAGCGCCGTTGGATTAAGTCCAATGTTTGACATTTTATCCCAATCTAATGGATGAGATCGCGTCTGAAGACTGGAGGGAAGATTTGAATTTTAATCCAAACGCTGCGTTTCATTTAGAGGGCGCTGGGCCCAGTCTTCTATTCCCACCCCCCTTTATTTCTGGCCCACTATTTTTTAACTGACGCGTTTACTTGTTGCACCCCCACCCCTTTAATTCAATTAAATTGTTTTATTTTTCTTCTTTTATTTTTCTGATTTGTAAAATTCATTAAAAATAGTTAAAAAATGATTTTTAATTTCTTCTTTTTTCTATGAGTAGATTAAAGTGTGTAGAAAATTATAAAAATAAAATTGAGATTTTATTTTTAGGTTTAATATTTTTAGTAGATTTTCCAATTAAATAGCTTTTTAATTGTTTCATTTTGATATTTGATTTTGTAGGAATTATTTTAGGACATTCCCTTAGGGTTTTTTACCCATTCTTTTTTATGCAATTAGATGATTAGTCATACTTCCCCATAGGATTTTTTCTAGTTTTTTTAGAATTGATCTTGATTAGTTTAATTAGGGTTGACTTAGGATAGTCTAATTAGGGTTTAGAATTGTGCATAGGTGATGATTCCTTTCTTTGATTGAGTTTTATCTTGATTTTTAGGTAGAAACCTTTGTAGATGTTATGAGAAGGTGTTGAGGACCCTTATGAATATTTGTGGAATTTTTCCCCATTAGTTTAATATTTTTAGGTATTATCTGAAGATTGCCTGATAATGTGATTTGTTCAGTGGGTTATCTGTTCATCTGTGGGGTTCTTTCTGAGGAATTTGATGAAGGGCTTGGGTTGCCTTGAGGATATTGATGGAGAGCATCATGAGGGGAAGCTTGTAGATCAAGATGCAGAGACCCAGAGCTTGGCTGATGCCCTGTTGGTGAGGTTTGAGAGCCTGAAGTTTGAAGGAAGTTCATGGTACTTTCCTGAGGAAGGCACTATGAATGACCTTCATCCTTCCTTCTCACCTCCTTCTCAAGTATCCAATGATGTTGGAGCCAACTTGTGAGTTTAATTTCTCCTGAGGAGGAATGTAAACTGATCACATGTTGTTGAGCCACATGGGATACAACTCCTAAGTGGAAGCCTCCTAGTACTTTCCTGAGGAAGGTCCTATGGGTCTATTCACTTAGTTCCACTAGTTGATCTAGGATTTCTTAAGTATCCAATGATGTTGGAGCCAACTTGTGAGTTTAATTTCTCCTGAGGAGGAATGTAAACTGATCACATGTTGTTGAGCCACATGGGATACGACTCCTAAGTGGAAGCCTCCTAGTACTTTCCTGAGGAAGGTCCTATGGGTCTATTCACTTAGCTCCACTAGTTCAGATAGGATTTCCTAAATATCCAGTGATGTTGGAGCCTGCTTGTGAGTTTAATCACTCCTGAGGAGGGATGTAAACTGATCACAGTGGTTGAGCCACATAGGGTATGATTCCTGAGTATGCACCTCTTAGTGTTCTCCTGAGGAAGACACTATGAGCTTGCTTGCTTAGCTCCCTTTCTTTGGTAAGCTTATTCTGAAGCTTGAAGACTGGGAATGATTTCTCCTGCCTAGGGTTCTGCTTGAGAGTTTTGCTTAGGTTTGTTTAGATCCTGTGATTAGGGTTAGGGTTAGAGAATAGATGATTCTTTCTCATGTGAGTTTTGTTTGCCTGATGGTACTTCATTTCCTTTATCTGTATGATTGCAGTTTACTGTTTTGCTTGATAGCATGTTGTTGATTTTCAGTATGATTACTGTTATTTCATGACTGGCTTGAGGTTGAGACGAGCTTGTGGAGGCTGAAACCCCACACATATTTCCTCCCTCACTTGCATTGCATGCATTTTACTGTTAAAACTGATGTTTTTGTCTGTATTCTGTGTATCATTGACATGATCCCTTAGGACTCTCATTTCTTCTGATGAGGATTTGATGATAGACTTTTAGGTTGAAACCTATGCATGATAACTTCTAGGAGTTCCCTGTTCAAACCTCAACCATAGGATGAATCCATGGCATGATAATAGTAGGACTTGATAGTCTCCCTCCTAGTTGAGCCATATTTTAACCCGTAGTTACCCGAACTACGTTTGCTCTGATCTTTCATACCAGATGAAAGTACGTAGGCATAGGATGCGACATTCTAGCGAGCAACCTTTCCCCCATAATCACCCGTAGTTAGCCGAACTACGTTGACTCTGATTTCTCATTCTCTGATGGGAATACGTAGGCATAAAGTGCGACGCTTTGCCGAGTCGTTTTTCTTTTCTTTTTCAGCCAGCCTTGATAGGTAGATAGATTATAACCAACCCGTCCAAGTAAACAAACAAGCGAGGATCCCGTCGAGTACGACGGACGTGAGGGGTGCTAATACCTTCCCCTTGCGTAACCGACTCCCGAACCCAGACAATGGTTGCGATGACCTTGTCTTACCCTTATTCGTCAGGTTTTTTCGATCGTTTCCTTTCCCGCTCTGAGGGATAAATAACGAAAGGTGGCGACTCTTCTGTCATGCCGGCACCTTATTTTCGCGCAAGCGACAGCTGGCGACTCTGCTGGGGATCGAACCCAGAGTCTCTGGTTCTCCGGTTCCCTACGCGAGTCAATCCTATCGTTTGTGTGTTTGCTTGTTGGGTTGCGTTTATTTATCGCATTTTTACTTCCCGCATTTTATTTCCCGCATTTTATTTCCAGTTTGATATGATTATCTGTGCTGCTGTGGGAGAGGGATGTTACTGTGAGTGAAAAGCCGGACCTGGGCTTTGAGTACACACCTAGATATAGTTGTGGAGAAGTAGTAGACGAACCTGTCTGTTGAGCAGGCACAGTTCCCTACGAAAATCTGCGCTCAGACGAGATTCTTGCAGAGGTGCTCCTTTCCGGTCCTGAGGATCTGAGGGGAGTCCAGACGTGAGGATTGTCGACTCTGGGGACCGATCATTTGGAAGTCAGCTAAGAGAGGCCTCTTCATGACTTGACGATGCCACTCCTTCTGGGAATCGTATTGTCACTCATGAATGTCTGTGACGCTGACGACCGCATAGGATGCCGTACCTTTGTCCGTGGATTAGGTCCATCATACCTGTGAGTGGGGTTGGGATATTGCAGGAAACTTTGACCTCCAGACCACCTGGTTTTCTTGACAGCGAATCAGTTATGTTGGGTCCTCAGTTGCAGATATGTTCTTGATAGAGCAAGGGTTTGATCAGAGGATCTTATCGTCGGGTGTTTGTTTGTTCTTGATAGAGCAGGTTCCGATCAGAGTATTGTTATCAGAGGTTTGTTCTGGATGGAGCAGATTTTTGAGTGAGGTCTGAGGATCTCGTCAGCAGTTGTTATTTTGTTCTTGATAGGGCAGGTTTTGAGTGAGGTTTGAAGATCTCATCAGTAGCCGTGTATTTGTTCTTGAGAGGGCAGATTTGTGATTTGGGGTCTGAAGACTTCTCCAACAGATATTCCTTGATCTCGCATCCAGGGTTTTCATTATCAGGCCTTCGTTCTTGTCAGAGCAGAATCTTGATCTCGATCCTACCAGATGGTTATTCACAACAGATCAGATCAGTGGGCTTACACCGGGGTTTCCTTCCCAGCAGTGACTGTTGACATCGAATCTCCACAGCAGCCTTGGATATATTGATGCATGCCTGCATTTTGCATTAGCTTGCATAATCATTCCATTAGCGTGTGTCTGTGAGGTTACTGTCTCCATGATTGGGCCTAGATTCTTCCCCTTATTATTATCAGCAGATGCCAGGACCGGGGAAATCTCTCAAGCACACGGACACACGCATGCATTTGCATGAAGCATTCTTGCATGACATACATTCTGTTGCTTTTCCTAACCTTTAATCTTGACAGGTTTTTCAGGTACTCAGGTTCCGAGCTGCTTTCAGGATTGATCAAAGATTCATCCACCGTTACTCGACTCGCGCCAATCAAACGAGAATCATGGACCAGGTACAATCAGATGTTCAGGAGCTTCGTGAAAGGATGGATCGTTTTATGGAGTTGATGCAAGTAGTTGCGAACGGGCAAGAGCAACTTCGTACTTTAGTTCAACCTCTCATCTCCAGGGTTGACAGCAATGGAATTCTTCACGGCGGGGCCGTACCTACTCCTCCTCAAGTGGATACTCCTCAGAACGTTGTTCCTGCTGCCGGGGGCAACGCTAGTGCTAACGGCAATCTTATGAATAATCTCGGACTTAATGCGGCGGGCGCCGTCAATGGTGGTTTGGGAGCCAATGTTACCGTGGGGCCGGTCAACGGCAATGTTGGTGCAGGAAATATGGTGGTGCCTCAACCGTGGCTGGAGGACCATCAGGATGACATTTTCTCTCAGAGAGGTGTAGAGGCTGAGTTAACTGCTGAAGCTAGACTCAGGTTCAAGGCACTGGAAGATAAAATGAGAGATATAGAAAATCAGAACACATTGGGCGTTGACATGTCCAAACTTGGGCTGATTGCTGACTTTAAAGTACCTCACAAGTTTAAGGTGCCTATCTTTGAGAAGTATAGAGGCACTACTTGTCCCCGTGTTCATCTCCGATCATATTACAGAAAGATGTCCGCTTACTCTGATGATGAGAAGTTGCTGATGCACTTCTTTCAGGATAGTCTTTCTGGCCCATCGCTTGAATGGTATATGGGTTTGGAACCCGCTGCTGTGCGAACGTGGAAAGATCTCGCTGAAGCATTTGTTCTCCACTATCAGTATAATAGCGACTTGGCTCCCAACCGAGTTCAGCTTCAGAATCTCTCGCAGCGAAGCAATGAAAGCTTCAAGGAGTACGCCCAGCGGTGGCGTGAATTGGCTGCTCGGGTTCAACCGCCGATGGTTGAGCGTGAGTTGGTACAGATGTTCGTGGCTACTCTTCCCGGAGTCTATTATGAGAAGTTGGTTAGTGGCATGTCCGGGACATTCTCGGCCCTCATCACTTTGGGCGAGCATGTTGAAAATGGTATAAAGATCGGCAAGATTCAAGGCGAATCATCCTCAGCTGGAGGAGCTACCAAGAAACCATATACTGGCAAACGCCGAGAGGGCGATGCCAGTGCTGTCTCTAACGCTAGGAGAAAGGGCAAGGGCCCTCAGTCTCAGATCGCTAGCATAAACATCCCAGCTGCTCCCCCTCAGCCGCAGCAGCAGCCTCAGCAACAGAATAATCCGGGATATAAGAAATATCAGCATCGGGGTCCCCTCGCAAACCGTCATTTGGAAACTCCTCCTATGTCGTATGCCCAGCTTCTGCAGACGTTGCTTCAGCTCCAACTGGTTCAGAAAAGGACGCTAGCTCCCTTGACAGGGGCACCACCACCCGGGTACGATGCTAATGCTACATGTGAATTTCATTCTGGGGCACCTGGCCATACAGTTGAGAACTGCAAAGCTTTTAAGCATAAGGTCCAGGACATGATTGACGCCAAGATAATAAATTTTTCTGACAACGCGCCCAACGTCACCAAGAATCCGATGCCTCATCACTGGGGGGGCGGAGTAAATGCTGTCATCACTGAAGAGAATTCAGACTTGCTGACTGATGTCAGAGATTTGAAAACGCCACTGAGTTTTGTTAAAGCTAAACTGCTGAAGAAAGGCTTCTTTCCCGGGTGTGGGGAATTTTGTATGGCATGTGCTACACTTCCTGACGGGTGTGAGCAGTTGAGTGAAGGTATCCAGAGTCTGATGACCGAGGGTATTTTGCAGTTTAGTCGAAGCGTTGAGAATGCGTCGGGAGAAGTCGTGCTGAAGCAGGCGGACAAAGTTGCTACTATCACCATTCCTCGCCACCCTATCACCATTTCTGCACCTCGTCCTCCTACTATTACCATCACCAGGGCTGGACCAATCCCTTTCGAGAGTACCAATGCCGTGCCATGGCATTACGGCGCTGAAGTGTATTGTAATGGCCAGAAGGTAGAGATTGAGCCGCCCAGATCGACTGCGCAGAGTCTTGCTGAGGCCAGTGGTATCACCAGAAGTGGCAGAGTGTTCGCGCCGGCAGAGGGTGCGGCAGAGAAGGTAGTCAGGGCTGATGCTGCTGATAAGGGCAAAGGTAAAGCTGTTGAGGAGGTTCCTGCGGGGGCAGAAAAAGACTTGTTGGTTAAAGACGCAGAAGAGTTCATGCGGCTGATCAGGAAAAGTGACTACAAGATTGTAGATCATCTTCACCAGACTCCGTCAAAGATCTCGATTCTCAACCTGTTGCTGTGTTCTGAAGCACACCGCAACGCATTGCTGAAAGTATTGAATGCTGCATACGTGCCGCAGGAGATATCGGTTAATCAACTTGAGGAAGTAGTAGCTCATGTCAACGCTGGTAATGGGCTGGGTTTTACAGATTTGGAGCTGACGCCCAAGGGAAGAGATCACAACCATGCCTTGCACATCTCGATAGAGTGCAGGGGCACGATTATGTCACATGTCCTAGTAGATACGGGCTCCTCGCTGAACGTGCTTCCGAAGAAAGCACTAATGAAGTTGGATACCCGGGGACTGCTGTGCACGCCCAGTGATCTGGTCGTAAAGGCTTTTGACGGAACCAAACGCCACGTCTTTGGAGAATTGACCCTGCCGATTCAAGTCGGTCCAGAGACGTTTAATGCAGTGTTCTATATTATGGATATCATGCCCGCCTACAGTTGCCTCTTAGGTCGGCCGTGGATTCATTCCGCTGGTGCCGTAACGTCTACGTTGCATCAGAAACTTAAATATGCTGTTGGGGGCAGCATAGTGACAGTTTGCGGAGAGGAGGACATCATGGTAAGCCACCTGTCGTCCTTCAAGTATGTCGAAATGGATGGCGAGATCCATGAGACTCTTTGCCAGGCGTTTGAGACCGTCAAGGTGAAGGAAGTAGCTCCCATTGTTGCGGAGAAGCAAGAGGTGAACCTCTCTTCGTTTAAGGAAGCTAGAGCCGTTGTCGAAGCTGGTTCTACCCCAGGCTGGGGGCACGTTTTGGATATACCATTCAAACAGGATAAGTTTGGATTGGGATATTCTCCTGAAGCTGAAGCTTCAACTTCTTCTGGTAGCTCATCTCGTGGAAAGGGGCCGATCCTATTCACCAAAGGAGGGGTAATATTCGAAAGTGTCAACGCAGCGTCGGAGGACAGCGGAGACAGTGACTGTGATCTCGATGCCTGGATTCAACCGAGCAAACCAGGCGAGCGCCTTCACAACTGGACCATCAAGGAGATTATCGAGCTGACAAGTGAAGAGTAATGATTTGCTTTTTACAATCTTTTGTACAACCCTATGTCCTGCCCGGGGCATAGTGGTTTTACTGTCAGGGCCTTGTTGGATTATGTGTATACATTTTATCAATAAATAAAAAGGCGTTTTCTTCGTAATCAAATATTGTGTTCTCTGTTATTCATATTTTATGCTTGTTTTGAAAAACAGCAAAATGGCAACGAGGTTCGTGCTAACCTGCATATTCCTGCTTTAAACTTAACCCTTGTTATTGCAGGATCCACGTAACAGACGACATCGACTCTGGACCCTCTACGGCTCACTACGACTTTGATTGCCCGATCTATCAAGCCGAGGATGAGATTGATGAAGACGAAGACCTTCCGGAAGAATTGGCCCGCTTGTTGAAACAAGAGGAGAAGGTTATTCTGCCTCATGAGGAGGAGATTGAGATCATAAATCTGGGTTCTGAGGAGCTTATCAGGAATGTCAGAGTCGGGGCTGCGCTGCAGAACGATGTCAAGCATAGACTGGTCGAGATGCTTCGAGAGTATAGTGACGTCTTTGCTTGGTCATATGAGGATATGCCTGGACTTGACACCGATATCGTGGTTCATCGCTTGCCGTTGCGAGAAGATTGCCCTCCAGTCAAGCAGAAGCTCAGGAGGACGAGACCAGACATGGCTGTGAAAATCAAAGAAGAGGTCCAGAAGCAGTTGGACGCAGGATTTCTAGCCGTTACCACCTACCCTCCGTGGGTCGCCAACATAGTGCCTGTACCGAAGAAGGACGGTAAGGTACGTATGTGCGTCGATTATCGGGACTTGAATAGGGCGAGCCCTAAGGATGATTTCCCGTTGCCTCATATCGATGTGTTGGTCGACAATACAGCCCAGTTTTCCGTGTTTTCATTCATGGATGGCTTCTCCGGTTACAATCAGATTAAGATGGCGCCGGAGGACATGGAGAAAACAACGTTTATCACCCCCTGGGGCACGTTTTGCTACAAGGTAATGCCCTTCGGTCTGAAGAACGCAGGGGCCACTTACCAGCGAGCAATGGTAACTTTGTTTCATGATATGATTCATCATGAGATCGAGGTCTATGTTGATGACATGATTGCGAAGTCCCAAACGGAGGAGGGGCATCTGGTCAATTTGCTGAAGCTGTTTGAAAGGCTTAGGAAGTTCAGGCTGAGGCTGAATCCTAACAAGTGCACTTTCGGAGTGCGATCCGGAAAGTTATTGGGGTTTATCGTTAGCGAACGAGGTATCGAAGTTGATCCTGCAAAAATAAAAGCTATCCAAGAAATGCCAGCGCCGAGAACAGAAAAAGAAGTTCGTGGTTTCTTGGGCCGAATAAACTACATTGCGAGGTTTATCTCCCAGCTCACGGCCACTTGTGAACCGATGTTCAAGTTGTTAAAGAAAAATCAGGCGATTACTTGGAATGAAGACTGCCAGAAGGCATTCGATAAGATAAAGCAGTATCTTCAAGAACCTCCGATCTTGATACCCCCAGTGGCTGGACGGCCATTAATCATGTACTTGACAGTTCTTGAGAATAGTATGGGGTGTGTTCTCGGTCAGCACGACGAGACGGGCAGAAAGGAGCATGCCATTTATTATTTGAGTAAAAAGTTCACTGAGTGTGAATCTCGATACTCGATGCTGGAGAAGACGTGTTGTGCACTAGCTTGGGCCGCCAAACGTCTACGACAGTATATGCTCAATCACACCACTATGCTGATTTCGAAGATGGACCCGATCAAGTATGTCTTCGAGAAGCAGGCTCTTTCGGGCAGGATTGCCAGATGGCAGATGGTGTTAACAGAATATGATATTCAGTACGTCTCTCAGAAAGCCATCAAAGGGAGCGTATTGTCTGATTACCTTGCCGAACAGCCAATCGAAGACTATCAGCTGATGAAGTTCGAGTTCCCTGACGAGGACATTATGTTTCTCAAGGCGAAGGATTGCGAAGAGCCATTGCCCGACGAGGGGCCGGATAGGAAGTCTCAGTGGAAGTTGATATTCGACGGAGCGGTTAATTCCTATGGAAGTGGTATCGGGGCTATCATCACAACTCCTCGCGGATCCCACATCCCGTTTACTGCGAGACTGACGTTTCCAGTTACCAACAACGAAGCCGAGTATGAAGCGTGTATTATGGGTCTAGAAGAGGCAATTGATTTGAGAATCAAGAATCTAGACATATATGGTGACTCAGCGCTTGTAATCAATCAGATCAAAGGGGAGTGGGAGACTCGTCAACCGAATCTAGTTCCGTACATGAATTACGCCAGAAGGCTGCTTCCGTTCTTTGACCGAGTAGAACTTCATCATGTACCACGGGCTGAAAATCAAATGGCTGATGCTTTAGCCACGTTGGCTTCTATGTATAAGGTCAATCTTTGGAATGAGGCTCCAAGCATTGTTCTTTCGCGTCTTGACAGACCAGCATATGTGTTCGCAATCGAGGATGCCACTGACGGCAAGCCATGGTTCCACGATATTCAGACCTTCCTTATGACTAAGGAGTATCCCGCGGGTGCGTCAACCCAGGATAAGAAGACTCTGAGGAGGCTATCTGGAAACTTTTATCTCAACCCTGATGGAGTGCTGTATAGAAGAAACCACGATCTCGTGCTGCTCAGATGTGTAGACGAGAAAGAGGCCAGTATGCTCATGGAGGAAGTCCATGAGGGCACATTTGGTACGCACGCCGGCGGGCATGCCATGACGAGGAAGATCCTGAGGGCAGGATATTACTGGTTGACTATGGAGTCGGATTGCTTCAGATTCGCGAGGAAGTGTCATAAATGCCAGATTTATGCTGATAGAGTTCATGTGCCGCCATGCCCCTTGAATGTCATATCCTCCCCTTGGCCGTTCTCCATGTGGGGCATTGACATGATAGGCAAGATCGAGCCCACCGCGTCCAATGGTCATCGTTTTATTCTGGTAGCTATCGACTACTTCACCAAGTGGGTGGAGGCAGCCTCGTACGCTAATGTGACCAAGCAGGTGGTTGCTAAATTCATTAAGAGGGACATCATCTGTCGCTATGGAATTCCCGAGCGGATCATTACTGATAATGGTTCGAATTTGAATAACAAGATGATGAAGGAGCTGTGCCAGAGCTTCAAGATTGAACACCACAACTCATCCCCTTATCGGCCAAAGATGAATGGCGCCGTCGAAGCGGCCAACAAGAACATCAAGAAGATTGTTCAGAAGATGGTTGTGACGTATAAAGATTGGCACGAGATGCTGCCGTTTGCCTTGCACGGTTATCGTACCACGGTGCGTACGTCGACCGGGGCAACTCCTTTCTCCTTGGTGTACGGTATGGAAGCTGTCCTACCGCTAGAAGTGGAGATTCCCTCTTTGCGAGTTTTGGTTGATGTGAAGCTTGATGAGGCAGAATGGGTGACGAATCGCCTGAACCAGCTCAGTCTGATGGACGAGAAGAGGCTAGCATCGATTGCATTTGGTCGCCTGTACCAAAGCCGAATGAAGAAAGCTTATGATAAGAAGGTGCGTCCTCGAAGCTTTCAGACGGGTGATCTCGTCCTGAAGAAGATTCTTCCGCCACACTCCGATCACCGGGGCAAGTGGACTCCGAATTACGAAGGGCCGTATGTCGTCAGCAAGGTCTTCTCAGGAGGGGCTTTGTTGTTATCCACGATGGATGGTGAAGATTTTGCATCCCCGGTGAACGCGGACGCAGTTAAAAAATACTTTGCTTGAAAGCGACCCGCTGGACAAAAAAGAGAGAGTCCAGGCAAAAAAGGGGCATCCCGGCGAACCAAAAACAGAATAAAAGGTTCGGGCAAAAATTAGGGATATATTGAAAAAATGTACACCCGCGAAGTCGAAAACCTACACTGGGCGGCTTCGGCAAAAAGGGGTATCCCGGTGAACTGAAAACCCGAAAGGGCGGTTCACGCAAAAGTTAGGGATTTAAATAAGCAAATGACTGCGTTCCGCGTATGGACTTTCATTGTTTAGTGGTTCGGAAGACCTGAGGGCCGTTTATCTGAATCAATCTCTTCCAAAGCTGAAGCATCGGAGAAGTATCGAAGTCGAGTGGGTCTTAGAGGGATCAACTCATGGTGTTCGTCTACGCCTCGATTGCCGACATTTGTATATACTGATGTATATTTATGTTTTCTTTTTTTGCGCGGCTTCCTCATTTCAGGAGCTTGCCTCTGTTGTAAAACATTTTTGCCCATTCAGGGGTTCACCATCAATAAAATGCACATTATTCAGCAATTCCACTTGTCTGTTTTGCATTTACCTGTTTTGTTTGCGAATGATAACGCCAATGTGTTTTTTGATAAAATGCGCATACATAAACCTGCGGGCCTAAGCCTATTGATTGTCGAAACAATTAATTAATTGAACGTTGTCGCGAGATAATAACCCTGATAGGCCCCTTTGAGGAGGGTATCTTGTCTGTTTGTTTGTGTCGTTGCAGGCATAGCACCCGTCAGAAGATGTGTCGTGCGTATCCCCGAAGCAGGATGAGTCCTCCTTCTTCAGCAGAGTTCAGTGATCTCTCCTCCGCGGAATCAGAATCAGATAGTGAGCATTGATATGTCTTCCCCAGGTAGAGGTGATTCTCTTCCCCAAGCAGACGCATCCAGAAGGAACGTCACCTCATCAGCTGAGTCCAGCACTGAAGCATGATTGATTTTCCCCCGCACTGGGTCACAAGTGCAGACATCATAGAAGTGTTCGGGTGCCGAAGCTCGTGTTTTCCCCAGTAAAGTCGCTGAAGCATGATTGATTTTCCCCCAGCACCGGGTCACAAGTGCAGGATTCGCAAGAAGCTAGCCGTATACCGAAGTATGCAGTAACTAATAGTGCCAGACTGAAGTCTCCAGTGGAATTGAGATTCCTCACCAGAATCAGGCTCTCTCCTGAAGATGGACGATTCCTTCTTCCCCAGTAGAGTGTTGGGACAGCTGATGTTGTATTCCCCGGCAGAGTTGTACTCTCCCCGAAGTCAGGTGATCCTTTCCTCCCCAGCGGAATTGAAGTTCCCCATCAGGGTTGCCCTCTTCAGTGAAGTAGAATGATTTCTCTCCCCGGCTGAGTCCGCAGAAAAGCAGAATCCTTGGAGGTTGATCAGATCATGATTAATTCTCCCCAGCAGAGCATGGAGCAGCCGATGCTGTATTTCCCCCAGAGTCGTACTCTATCCAGTAAAGCAGAATGATTTCTCCCTCCTCAGCCGAGTCTGCAGATGTCCAAGGGATCCGAATCCTTGGAAGTGGGTCAGATCATGATTGGTTTTTCCCCAGTGGAGTGTTGAACAGCTGAAGTTGGTTCCCCACGGAATGGTTATCCCCAGAAGAGTGGCCGAGATGGCCGCGCAATTCATTCGCGCGATTGATATCAGCAGATCCAAGTTCTCGTAGAGCTTCGTCCCCTGCAGCAGTCAGCTGAAGTTGTTCCCCTGCAGCAGTTCGCGGAAGATTGATTCCCCAGACAGAGCCTAATTGATATTGGCGTGTTCACATTCTCCTCAGCAGGATGATTCCTCTACCTGAGTGGTTCTTTCTCCTTGACAGGAGGATTCCCCCCTCGGCATTTGTTTTGCTGACGGGATCGTATCATTGTGCATGACTGCATAGCATTCAACACTGCATGGCATTATGCATGATTGCATAGCACTGAGCATGATTGCATGGCATTTAGCATAAATACATATCATTCCCACCGTGTGGGGCATAGCGCAGAAGCATATGCATCATAAGCATGACCTAGGTCATCATCATCCTTGTTGAACAGGTGTAATACCAAAAGACCAGTTACTCGGGACGATTCCTGATGTTCTCCCCAGCAAGGTCGATTCCTTTAGATGATTCTTAAAGACCCCGGTGAAATCCCCACGGTCGCTCGCTCGCCCAAGATGATTTTTGAGATCCCCAGCGAAGTCTTCGGTTCAAGATGATTCTCGAATTCCTCAGCAGGGCCGTTTGCTTAAGATGACTCTTAAGACCTCAGTACAGGTTCCCGAATGGTTTGCTCAGGATGATTCGTGAGCTCCCCAGTAGCGCCTCCAGCAAAAGTTGCCCAGGAAGATTCCTGGAATCCCCAACAGAGTGGAGGTCTTTTCCCCAGCAGGTGGTTGGCATTTCCCCAGCAGCAGGCAGGTAGATTGATATCCCCAGCCAAGCACAGTCATGATTGGCAGATGGAATGTTTCCCCAGGCGGATCCCGAAGGATGGTCCAGCAAGCTGAAGTTTGTTTATCCCCGTGAGTTTGAGGATTGAATGACATGAGTGTCTTGTAGCCCGAAGGCTATGTTCCCTAGAAGGGTCGTTCCCCCAGAAAGCCGTTCAGAGCATCTGTCGCTTTCCCCGTGCAGAAGTACTAGCTCTCCCTCAGTAAAGTTGGTAGGAATCGTCTGAGTGTGCTCTTTCGTTTTTCTCCAGCAGTTGTTGAAGTCGTTTGGGTGAACTCTCTCGTCTTTCTGCAGCAGAGTCTACAAGGTTGTTCGGGTGAACCCTTCTTCCTTTTCCCCAGTGAGTCGTCAGGATTATTTGGGTGAACCCTCATTCCTCTCTCCTCAACAGAGTTGTTAACGTGATGATTATGTCCGGTGACCCGACATGTTTGCTTTTAATTAGCAACGATTTGACAGGATGTCAAGTGAGTAGCAGCATGATATGTCTGCTCCAATAACGATGTCTAATCTGAGGATGGATTTCGTAAGCGCCCGAAGGCGATATCGGAAGGATCCGGTGAGTCCAGATTTCCGTGTTGAAGAATCAACAGGTAGCTGAAGACAAGGTTCCAGGGTTGTAGATACAACAGAGTGATTCGTGTGAGTCTGAAGACCACGTCAGTTGTCCTGAGGTGATGATTGATTGAAGTCGAAGATGTTTCTCCAGCTGAAGCGGAGTTTTGCCTATAGGCAAAGTGTTTGAATCCCCGTGGAGTCATGAATGGCTCAGGATACCATTTCTCTGACTAAAGTCACAGATTTCTTAAGCTGAAGCGAAGGTGCCTAAGGGCAAGGTTATCCCCCAAGGTCGTGAAGGACCTAGGATTCAATATTCGGGCTGAAGGCCGAAGTATATCCCTGACTGAAGTCTCGGATGCTCTATAGCAGAGGTGGAGTTGCCTGAAGGCAGATTCATGTATCCTTGAAGGGCAAGGATCACTTTCTTCAGACTGAAGTCGAAGATACCTCCTGCAGAGTTGCCATCCTTGGAGGCCAAGGATGCTTATCTTCAGAAGTACTTGAAGATCTTTGCTAGCTGAAGCTGGAAGCGGCCAGGGGCCAGGGTTTCATCTATCTTCATAAGTGCTTGAAGATCTTTTCTAGCTGAAGTTGGAAGTGGCCAGGGGCCAGGGTTTCATATGTCTTTAATGTTGAAGTTCTACGGCAGGCAGTGTGCAGCAGTATTCCGATGTTCGTTATGGTTCTGAGGGTGAACCCCAGATCAAAGTGTGATCGGTTAAGTCTCTCATTCCCAGCAGAGTAGCTTCAAATACGCAAGTATACCTTTTGTTCCAGGGATGAACCCCAGGTCAGAGTTGTTCAGTGTTGTATTTTCTCCAGCGGCAACGCGGGGTATTTTGTTTAGATCCGACGGCGAGGTCAGATTATGTTTGTTTCCGGCAGCAAGGTTGGATGTTTGTTTGACGGCAATATCAGACTCCTTTAAATCCCCAACAGAGATGATGTTTGAACGACGGCGATGTCGAGTGTCTCTCAGATTATGTTTGTTTCCGGCAGCAAGGTTGGATGTTTGTTTGACGGCAATATCAGACTCCTTTAAATCCCCAACAGAGATGATGTTTGAACGACGGCGATGTCGAGTGTCTCTCAGATTATGTTTGTTTCCGGCGGCGATGTCAGATCAGTATTTCTCCAGCTAGTTGTTGAGCGGCTAGTGTTGCAGTATTCAAAGATTTGTTCCCCGCAGAGTACCGTGTGCTTGTGCAGTTGGCAAATTTTCGGGTTTACCGGTATTCAACCGTCTCGCACCTTGATTGGTTGAGAGCCGTTCGCTTCTCACCCAGTCAGGTTCAAGCCGTTTGAATAGGGGCAGCTGTTGCACCCCAAAATTTGACCAACATTTATTTGTTCATTGAATGTTTGAAAGTTGATACCTTCATCAGAAAGTTCAAGAGATCCCCAGAGAAGTGGGTTGAAACCAGGGTTGTGTGCTTCACAGTTTGAAAGTTGTGGGTGCTCCTCAGATGATTCTGAGACTTGGAGAATGAACTTGATGTTTTGAGAAAGCCTATGAGATGTCTTGATAGCCATCATGAAGCCCAGAGAGGTCATTGAGCAAGAATTCAGAAGATTCAACCATGAGTGATAGAATTAGGGTTTTGACTGGGTCAACCCTAGATCAGCTGAAGATTTGGAGAAGGTTGAGACTTAATCCAAGGGCCATGAGATCATGGAATGATGCATAGAGCTTATATAAAGATGATTCCTAGACCAACTCATCATGATTGAGGAGTTTTGAGAAGTTTCAAGTTAGGGTTTCTGAGGATTGTCAGTGGAAAAACCCTAATTTGATCCCTATCTTCCAGGCAGTTTTAGCACTAGATGTGTTTGATATCTCATTTTCCCCACAACATGAATGTTGTAGAGCTTGTTCTAAGCTTTAATTTGAGTGGTGGAAGCCCTTGATAGGAGTTACAGAGCTCAAGTTATGGTTTTGACAAATTACAGGTCAGCAGAGGTGTGTGAATCTGGGTCCTTGAAAGTCACCCAACTTGCAGACAACTTTTGCCCTAGTAGGATGATTCCTATGACTTCTTGGTCAACATGAATGTTGAAGAGGATCTTCTTAGCTTTAATTTGAGTGGTAGAAGTCCTTGATTGGATTTGTGGAACTCAAGTTATGGTTTGAACAAGGCAGGGGTATTTTGGTCATTTGTCAGTTATAGGTCATTTTAGCCAATGCCTAAAACTCCTATTTCCAAGCCTCAAATGAAAAAACTCAAAACATGAAAGTTGCTCAAAATGTGATTTTAAGTCTAGAAAGAAGGTCACAAATTGTTGAAAAGGCTCATAGCACAAGATTCCATGATTGGTCAAAAATGAACTAAAAATGACTTATAACTTTGAAAAGTTGAAATTGAAAAGTGTTTTGGAAGATCTACAAATCCAAAATAGGTCATCCAATATATCATTTTGATTGGAAAAACCATTTTGAGAAGATTGGTTTAAGTAGAATTTTCATTTGAGGCTTAAAAAATGTGGTTCCTTTGGAAATTAGTTACTTGAAAAAGGAGGCAATGTTAAAAAACCCTACATAAGCAACAAATGCACTTGTTTTCACTTATCCTCATTCAATAACTCATGTAAGGAGAATTTGAGACCAAAATAACAAGGCATGGCATATGAGATGAGATAACCACTTTGGAATATCATGGAACTTTCAAGAAACTTCCACACCATTCTAGATGATTCTAGAAGCATCCAATGATTAATATTTAAAGAGGGCATCAAGGAGTGTTAGAGGTTGGTGAAAGTTGGAATCAAGTCAGAGAAGAGAGAAGGAGAGATAGCCATTGAAGCCATTCCTTCAACTTGAAGCAACTCAAGAATTCTTCCATTACAAGTCTTCTCCTTCAAGAATTGTGCAAACAGAAGGTTAACCATCATCAAAGGATCATCCTGAAGGATTTGCAAGCTTGGAATCGTGCTCAAGCATCATACACCATAGTTCCTTGACAGGTTCTTTCTCCTCTCTTTTTCACCATAATTATGCATAGATGGTTTAGATTCTAGGTGTATAATTGATGTATTAGGGTAGAGGATTAATTCTAGAAAGCTAGGGCACGATCCATGATGGTTTGTAACAGGTGCATGATTCTTTAAGTTTCAAGAACTATCTGTTTAAAGAGTTTTAGGCAGTATGAATTGGTTTAGAATCATCAGGATAACATCAAGAACATCTGTGGATCATTATGCTGAAGTTTAATCTAGGTTGATATCAGTTGAAATTCATAACCGTGTTTGTACCATGATCTTCAAGGCTTCTGTTTGGATTATCCACGAGGAGTTAAGAGAAAGTGAACGTAGGGTTGTGTAGGGCTTGAGACGTAGATGATTTTCCATGTTGGAGTCGTGTGGAGCCGTGGCCTGTAGAGGGAGCTAGAGGAGCTCGAGTTTGTGCGCATGGCGTGAGGGTTCTGCAAAACCCTAGTTTAATGAAGACGATGAGGGAGCGCCGTTGGATTAAGTCCAATGTTTGACATTTTATCCCAATCTAATGGATGAGATCGCGTCTGAAGACTGGAGGGAAGATTTGAATTTTAATCCAAACGCTGCGTTTCATTTAGAGGGCGCTGGGCCCAGTCTTCTATTCCCACCCCCCTTTATTTCTGGCCCACTATTTTTTAACTGACGCGTTTACTTGTTGCACCCCCACCCCTTTAATTCAATTAAATTGTTTTATTTTTCTTCTTTTATTTTTCTGATTTGTAAAATTCATTAAAAATAGTTAAAAAATGATTTTTAATTTCTTCTTTTTTCTATGAGTAGATTAAAGTGTGTAGAAAATTATAAAAATAAAATTGAGATTTTATTTTTAGGTTTAATATTTTTAGTAGATTTTCCAATTAAATAGCTTTTTAATTGTTTCATTTTGATATTTGATTTTGTAGGAATTATTTTAGGACATTCCCTTAGGGTTTTTTACCCATTCTTTTTTATGCAATTAGATGATTAGTCATACTTCCCCATAGGATTTTTTCTAGTTTTTTTAGAATTGATCTTGATTAGTTTAATTAGGGTTGACTTAGGATAGTCTAATTAGGGTTTAGAATTGTGCATAGGTGATGATTCCTTTCTTTGATTGAGTTTTATCTTGATTTTTAGGTAGAAACCTTTGTAGATGTTATGAGAAGGTGTTGAGGACCCTTATGAATATTTGTGGAATTTTTCCCCATTAGTTTAATATTTTTAGGTATTATCTGAAGATTGCCTGATAATGTGATTTGTTCAGTGGGTTATCTGTTCATCTGTGGGGTTCTTTCTGAGGAATTTGATGAAGGGCTTGGGTTGCCTTGAGGATATTGATGGAGAGCATCATGAGGGGAAGCTTGTAGATCAAGATGCAGAGACCCAGAGCTTGGCTGATGCCCTGTTGGTGAGGTTTGAGAGCCTGAAGTTTGAAGGAAGTTCATGGTACTTTCCTGAGGAAGGCACTATGAATGACCTTCATCCTTCCTTCTCACCTCCTTCTCAAGTATCCAATGATGTTGGAGCCAACTTGTGAGTTTAATTTCTCCTGAGGAGGAATGTAAACTGATCACATGTTGTTGAGCCACATGGGATACAACTCCTAAGTGGAAGCCTCCTAGTACTTTCCTGAGGAAGGTCATATGGGTCTATTCACTTAGTTCCACTAGTTGATCTAGGATTTCTTAAGTATCCAATGATGTTGGAGCCAACTTGTGAGTTTAATTTCTCCTGAGGAGGAATGTAAACTGATCACATGTTGTTGAGCCACATGGGATACGACTCCTAAGTGGAAGCCTCCTAGTACTTTCCTGAGGAAGGTCCTATGGGTCTATTCACTTAGCTCCACTAGTTCAGATAGGATTTCCTAAATATCCAGTGATGTTGGAGCCTGCTTGTGAGTTTAATCACTCCTGAGGAGGGATGTAAACTGATCACAGTGGTTGAGCCACATAGGGTATGATTCCTGAGTATGCACCTCTTAGTGTTCTCCTGAGGAAGACACTATGAGCTTGCTTGCTTAGCTCCCTTTCTTTGGTAAGCTTATTCTGAAGCTTGAAGACTGGGAATGATTTCTCCTGCCTAGGGTTCTGCTTGAGAGTTTTGCTTAGGTTTGTTTAGATCCTGTGATTAGGGTTAGGGTTAGAGAATAGATGATTCTTTCTCATGTGAGTTTTGTTTGCCTGATGGTACTTCATTTCCTTTATCTGTATGATTGCAGTTTACTGTTTTGCTTGATAGCATGTTGTTGATTTTCAGTATGATTACTGTTATTTCATGACTGGCTTGAGGTTGAGACGAGCTTGTGGAGGCTGAAACCCCACACATATTTCCTCCCTCACTTGCATTGCATGCATTTTACTGTTAAAACTGATGTTTTTGTCTGTATTCTGTGTATCATTGACATGATCCCTTAGGACTCTCATTTCTTCTGATGAGGATTTGATGATAGACTTTTAGGTTGAAACCTATGCATGATAACTTCTAGGAGTTCCCTGTTCAAACCTCAACCATAGGATGAATCCATGGCATGATAATAGTAGGACTTGATAGTCTCCCTCCTAGTTGAGCCATATTTTAACCCGTAGTTACCCGAACTACGTTTGCTCTGATCTTTCATACCAGATGAAAGTACGTAGGCATAGGATGCGACATTCTAGCGAGCAACCTTTCCCCCATAATCACCCGTAGTTAGCCGAACTACGTTGACTCTGATTTCTCATTCTCTGATGGGAATACGTAGGCATAAAGTGCGACGCTTTGCCGAGTCGTTTTTCTTTTCTTTTTCAGCCAGCCTTGATAGGTAGATAGATTATAACCAACCCGTCCAAGTAAACAAACAAGCGAGGATCCCGTCGAGTACGACGGACGTGAGGGGTGCTAATACCTTCCCCTTGCGTAACCGACTCCCGAACCCAGACAATGGTTGCGATGACCTTGTCTTACCCTTATTCGTCAGGTTTTTCCGATCGTTTCCTTTCCCGCTCTGAGGGATAAATAACGAAAGGTGGCGACTCTTCTGTCATGCCGGCACCTTATTTTCGCGCAAGCGACAGGCACGTGTGGAGAGAGAGGGAGTTCTGAGTGGTGAGGTGTCCGCGTGTGGAAAATTCTGAGGTGTGTTGGTGGGGTCTTCCTGGGTACACGCGTGGCGTGTTTTATAGGTGACAAGTGTCCTTTCTGGCCAAAAATAATAAAAAAACTGAATTGGACTTGATTGGGCTGCCAAAAACTGCACTGGGCCCACGAAACTGATTATCAATAAGCCAAAAAAAGTCTGAATTAAAAAGATTAAACTCAATTAACCTAATTAAGACTACCCCTAATTAATCACTAATCAGAAATTAAACCTACTTATATTCTAAAAACAATTAACTACTAACTGAAAATTAAACTAACCTAATTAATCCTAACAAGTTCAATTAAATCTAAACCAAAGATTAACTCCCAATTAACCTAAAAATGATTAAGATCTAATTAACTCTATGTTAATAAAACTTCTACTAATCTCTATTTAATCCCTGATAACCTCTATATTATTTATTTAAACTATTAAAATTCTATTATCCTAAAACAAAAACTATTAAATCTCTATAAAAACAAACTCTATTTATTAATAAAAGAAGAAAAACTATACTTTCTATATTATCTAAAAACAATTAAAAACTATTTAAAATCTATTATATTCTAAAAAATGATTTAAAAAACTATTAAACCAATTAGAAATTCTATAAAATTCTAAAAAAGATTCAAACTATTAAAAAATGTTAAAAAACCTATTTAAATTCTAAAAACTTATAAAGCTCTAGAAAAAAAAATTTAAACTATTTAAAAGAGTTTAAAAATCCATTTAAATCCTAAAGATGATTAAAAGCCTATTTAAAATCCACAAAAGGCTATTAAACCCTAAAAAATGCAGACAGAGGCCAATAACCAACATAAAAGAGCGTGCGACCAGATCAAATCAACCAGTAAACCCCTGGCATCAGAATATTCCCCAATCATCGTGCAAGCTGAAAATCACCGAGGAGCGCACAGTTTCCCGAAATAAAACCCTGATGACCTAGACTGGATCTGAAATATCTGATAGACGAAACCCGAACTGTAACTCTGATATCCTCTGTCTGTGCACACCTATCATGCATCTGATATGCGAACATGAATTTAAACCACGAGCCAGCTAGGAGAATCGGCTGGTCAAATTTTGGGGTGCAACAGCTGCCCCTATTCAAACGGCTTGAACCTGACTGGGTGAGAAGCGAACGGCTCTCAGCCAATCACGGTACGAGATGATTGAATACCGGTAAACCCGAAAATTTGCCAACTGCACGAGCACACGATACTATGCGGGGAACAAACCTTTGAACACTGCAATACTAGCTGCGCGGCAACTAGCTGGAGAAATATCGATCTGACGTCGCCGTCAGTTATCCACGTTAACTTCTTCTGACATCATCTTCAGGCAACCAAACACCCAACATCGCCGCTGGAAGACTAAATCTGATATCGCCGTCGAACAATCAAAATACCCCGCATCGCCGCTGGAGAACTAAATCTGACATCGCCGTCGAATAATCAAAATACCCCGCATCGCCGCTGGAGAACTAAATCTGATATCGCCGTCGAATAATCAAAATACCCCGCATCGCCGCTGGAGAACTAAATCTGATATCGCCGTCGAATAATCAAAATACCCCGCATCGCCGCTGGAGAACTAAATCTGATAAAATACCCCGCATCGCCGCTGGAGAACTAAATCTGATATCGCCGTCGAACAATCAAAATACCCCGCATCGCCGCTGGAGAACTAAATCTGACATCGCCGTCGGACAATCAAAATACCCCGCATCGCCGCTGGAGAACTAAATCTGACAAAATACCCCGCATCGCCGCTGGAGAACTAAATCTGATAAAATACCCCGCATCACCGCTGGAGAACTAAATCTGCCAAAATACCCCGCATCGCCGCTGGAAAACTACATCTGACCTCGCCGTCGGACAATCAAAATACCCCGCATCGCCGCTGGAGAATTAAATCTGCCAAAATACCCCGCATCGCCGCTGGAGAACTAAAGGATCTGCATCACCTAACATCGCCGTCAGAAGACTGGATTAACTTGACATGCCCAACATCGCCGCTGGAAAACTGAATCTGACATCGCCGTCGGAAACAAACATCCTCTTAGAGACACTCGACATCGTCGTCGTACAAACATCATCTCTACTGGGGATTTAAAGAGTCTGACCTCGCCGTCAAACAAACATCCAACCTCGCCGTCGAACAAACATCCAACCTCGCCGCCGAACCAATCATAATCTGACCTCGCCGTCAAACAAACATTCAACATCGCCGTCGAACAAACATCCAACCTCGCCGCCGGACACATTCAACATCGCCGTCGAACCAATCATAATCTGACCTCGCCGTCAAACAAACATTATCTGACCTCGCCGTCAAACAAACATTCAACCTCGCCGTCGAACAAACATCCAACCTCGCCGCCGGACAAAATATAATCTGAAAACGAACATTCAACCTCGCCGCCGAACAAACATTCAACCTCGCCGTCGAACAAACATCCAACCTCGCCGTCGAACAAACATCCAACCTCGCCGCCGGACAAAATATAATCTGAAAACGAACATTCAACCTCGCCGTCGAACAAACATTCAACCTCGCCGTCGAACAAATATCCAACCTCGCCGCCGGACAAAATATAATCTGAAAACGAACATTCAACCTCGCCGTCGAACAAACATCCAACCTCGCCGTCGAACAAATCTAACCTGGGGTTCACCCCTGGTAAATGGAACAAAAGGTACACTTGCATATTTGAAACTACTCCGCTGGGAATGAGAGACCTAACCGAGCACACTCTGATCTGGGGTTCACCCTCAGAACCATAACGAACATCGGAATACTACTGCACACTGCCCACCGTAGAACTTTAATATCAAAGCTATATGAAACCCTGGCCCCTGGCCGCTTCCAGCTTCAGCTAGAAAAGATCTTCAAGTATTTCTGAAGATAAGCATCCTTGACCTTCAAGGATGTAAACTTTGCCCGTCGGCAACTCTGCAGGAGGTATCTTCGACTTCAGTCTGAAGAAATGGTCCTTGGCCTTCAAGGATACATGGGTATGCCTTCAGGCAACTCCACCTCTGCTATAGAGCATCCGTGACTTCAGTCAGGGATATACTTCGACCTTCAGTCCGAAAAATGAATCCTAGGTCATTCATGACCTTGGGGGATAACCTTGCCCTTAGGCACCTTCGCTTCAGCTTGGGAAATCTGTGACTTCAGTCAAAGAAATGGTATCCTGAGCCATTCATGACTCTACGGGGATTCAAACACTTTGCCTTCAGGCAAAACTCCGCTTCAGCTGGAGAAACATCTTCGACTTCAGTCAGAAGAAACACTATTCACTTGATCGCAATCAATCATCACCTCAGGACAACTGACTTGGTCTTCAGGCCAACACGGATCATCTTGTTATATCTACAAACTTTGGAACCTTGTCTTCAGCCACACGTTGATTCATCAACAAGGAAATCTGAATCCACAGGAACATTCTGATATCGCCTTCAGGCGTTCACGAAGTCAATCTTCAGATTAGACATCACTGTTGGAGCAAACATATCACGCTGCTATTCTCCTGACATCCTGTCAAGTCGTTGCTAAATAAAAGCAAACATGCCGGGTCACCGGACATAATCACCAGGTTAACAACTCTGTTGAGGGGAGAGGAATGAGGGTTCACCCAAACAATCCTGACGACTCACTGGGGAAAAGGAAGAAGGGTTCACCCAAACAACCTTGTAGACTTTGCTGCAGAAAGACGAGAGAGCTCACCCAAACGGCTTCAACAACTGCTGGAGAATAACGAAAGAGCTCACTCAGACGATTCCTACCAACTTTACTGTGGAGCAAGTACTTCTGTTCGAGAGCACGGTGACCACCTGGTTCGTGCTTCATATGCAAATGCTGGAAAAATGGGCGTAATGCTCCGCGCGAAACGGAATGCTACGCTTTTAAGTAAATGTTATGCAGTCACGCAAGGAAATGCCCAGCAAAATAAATGCTGGGAAGAGGAATCATCCTCTCGGGGAGAGTGACCATTATGCAGAGGAAGAGCTACCCTTCAAGGGAGCTGCATTTTCTGCCCATCTCAACTGGACTTACACTTGAGGATGACGGGCTCCTCCGGAGAACACAGCACATCAGGCTGATCAACACACTATCCTCCGCTATACTCTGCATGGGGAAAGCGATAAATGCCCTGAACGGCTCTCTGAGGAACGACCCTTCTAGGGAACATAGCCTTCAGGCTACAAGACACTCATGTCATTAAGTCCTCAAACTCACGGGGATAAACAAACTTCAGCTTGCTGGACAATCCTTCAGGATCCGCCTGGGGAAACATTCCATCTACCACTCATGGCCGTGCTCGGCTGGGGATATCAATCTACCTGCCTGCTGCTGGGGAAGCATTTCATCTACCACTCATGGCTGTGCTCGGCTGGGGATATTAATCTACCTGCCTGCTGCTGGGGAAATGCCAACCACCTGCTGGGGAAAAGACCTCCACTCCGTTGGGGATTCCAAGAATTATTCTGGGCAACTCTTGCTGGGGACGCTACTGGGGAGCTCAAGAATCATCCTAAGCAACCAACTCGGGAAACTGCGCTGAGGTCTTAAGAATCATCTTAAGCAAACGGCCCTGCTGAGGAATTCAAGAATCGTCTTGAACTGAAGACTTCACTGGGGATCTCGAAAATCATCTTGAGCGAGCGGCTGCGGGGATTACACCGGGGTCTTAAGAACCATCTTAAGAAAACGACCTCGTTGAGGAGAATGTCAGGAATCATCCTGAGCAACTGGTCTTTTGGTGGAACACCTGTAAAAACAAGAATGATAATAACCTAGATCATGCTTATGACGCCTATGCTTCGGCGCCATGCCCCACACGATGGAAATGCTATGCGTTTATGCTAAATGCTATGCAATCATGCACAATGCTATGCAATCCCGTCAGCAAAATAAATGCCGAAGGGGAATTCTCCTGTCAAGGAGAAAGAACTACTCAGATAGAGGAATCATCCTGCTGAGGAGAAAACTGCACGCCAATATCAATCGGACTCTGTCTGGGGAATTGATCTTCCGTTGACTGCTGCAGGGAAAACAACTTCAGTTGACTGCTGCAGGGGACGAAGCTCTACGAGAACCTGGACCTGCTGATATCAATCGCGAGAATAAACTGCGCGGCCGTCTCGGCTACTCTTCTGGGGATAACCACTCTGTGGGGAAACAACTTCAGCTGCTCAACACTCCACTGGGGAAACAACTAGACATGATCTGATCAACCTCCAAGGACTCAGCTCTCTTGGACATCTGCAAACTCGGCTGAGGAAGGAGAAGTCATTCCGCTTCGCTGGAGAGAGTGCGACTCTGGGGAAAATACAACACCAACTGTTCAATATCTGTTAGGGAACATCCACTCGTGGTCCCAACTGCTTCCAAGGATTCTGCTTTCCTGCGGACTCAGTCGGGGAGAGAAATCATTCTACTTCACTGGAGAGTACAACTCTGATGAGGAATTTCAATTCTGCTGGGGAAGAAAGAATCATCTGACTTCGGGGGAGAATACGACTCTGCAGAGGAATACAACATCAGCTGTTCCAACACTCTACTGGGGAAGAGGGAATCATCCAACTTCAGGAGAGAGCATGACTCTGGTGGGGAATCTCAATTCCGCTGGAGACTTCAGTCTGGCACCATCAGTTACTGCATACTTCGGCATACGAACAGCTTCCTACAAGACTTGCACTTGTGACCCGGTGCTGGGGGAGACACCTGCTTCGGCGACTTTACTGGGGAAAACACGAGCTTCGGCACCCGAACATTTCTATGAAACCTGCACTTGTGACCCGGTGCTGGGGGATGAGCTTTGGCCCTCGACTCAGCTGATGAGGTGACGTTCCTTCAGGATGCGTCTGCTTGGGGAAAAGAATCATCTCTACCTGGGGAGACATATCAATGCTCACTATTCTGCGTTCAGATTCTGCGGAGGAGAGACTACCGAACTCTGCTGGAGAAGGAGGACCCGCCTTGCTTCGGGGATATCAATCCTGGTCTGCTGAGGGTAATCCTGACCCTAATCTGATAAAGGATAAACGCCATCTCAATCTGCTGCAGTCTCTAACTGTACAGGGGGAACAACCTCAAACCGTACATCTCTGCTGAGAAACGATCCTGGTTCAACAACGTCAACACAGGGAATACAGACTACCAATCATGGAGCCAAGTAACAGGTTAGGCTGTGGGATAACAACAAGGCTTCTTCAGAAGGTTCAGGTTTTGGCAGGGTGATGACACGATTCCCCGATACTCAACTCTTGCTAGGGTGAACAAACTCATTTGAACAACTTGCCCCAGCGCAATTCAACTTGCCTCAATCCGACTTTTGGGAATAATTCATTCTGAACAGAAAGTAGCTAGCAACAAGACAATCTTCAGATGGTTTGCCCCAACATCTGCACAACAGAAGGATTCATCCTCCACTAATCCACTCTCAGCACGGTCGACTTCAATATTTCTGAAGTAGTTTGCCCCTGAACGAGCGATGAGCGACTCAACATGCTCTGATTGATCACTGGAGGGATCTGTCCTCCAATCGCAAGAATTCTGGATAACTGCCCCTGATTGGGTCTCGAGAAAATTCACTTCCGATCAACTGCTTCTTGCATAAACTGCCCCATAATCAACTGATGCTCCGGGACTTGTCCTCAGACAAACCGATTCCAAATTCGCATGAAGTCGTTGCCCCAGATTCACAGGGCTTCGCAGCATGCCATTCTGATCCAGACCTCTGACGATTCAGTCCTGATTGACTATTCCCTGTTGAAGTTCCTTCGTATCAGCTACTAACCTGCAATTAAAATTGTGTATTCACGAATGGTAATTTTAATGCAGTGTTCATGCAAATTTCGAAAAAATGTTGTACTGTCACTTATTTACGTGTTATGCTAGTGAGTGACGAATGAACCAAAGAGTTCAAACGTAGTGCTGATGTGATCAATGAAAAATAGGATATGATTAGTAAATCATGAAGGAGTCAGGCTACTCAACCTTATCGTAATGCGCTCTCAGAATAAACCCTGCCTCAATTAGGTCTTTTAAGGGTTGTATCGTGGTCGGGTTCACGGTTCGTGAAACAAAGGATGTTTGGCTCAAATTATGATTTGTACCCACCCCTTCTACGTGATGATCTCCGATCCTAAAGTTCAGTTAACTTAGCTCGAGCGCTCGCCTCTTCGAGAGGTATGTTGAACATTGGGAACAACTGGTTAAAGAATTCACAAGGTGTTTCGGAGTGACAGTTACCCCTTTTTTGTTTTCGGTGTCTGTATCTACACGACTTCGTCCTTGTTCGAGGATTTTTCTTTTTTATAATCCTTTCTTTTTCATTCTTTTGATTCCCTAATTTTTGCCTGGACTGACTCCTTTTGAGTTCTTTTCGATTTTTTTCTTTTGAAGTCCAGCGGGATGCCCTGATTTTTGCCTAAGTATTTGCTTTCTAGCTTTTCCTTTTACTTAGCGGGCTTTCTTATTTTCTTTTTCTTTTGGAACAAGTCATGCGACACTGGTTGTCTGGATTTATCCGAGAGGATTATAACTGTCTCACTCCTGATTGGTGAGGTTTAACCATTGTGGTTGATGAGGTACGACCTCTGGAGAGGAATATGATGTGATTGGTCCTCGAAGGACAACACCCCTCTATAAGACTTGAACGCTCGATCAAGCTAACTGACGACTACCCTGCCCCGGGTTAAGATGTGAGGGTTAAAAGGTCCGAAGAAAAACTCCTACTTCTCGGCTCGAAGTGGTTAATAAGGGATTCTCTTCCTTATCTCTCCGGTGTTTAGGGGATTTGAAACAATGCCTTGTACGTCATCGGCAAGGTTTTATCTGAAAGCAATACGATCATTGGTTATGAGTATTCAGTTTCATCATCCTCCCTCCGCTCATTGCTAATCATAGTGATAAAGTGGAGTGAATAAAATGCAAGTGTCAGTGCAATGCAGTAAATGAGTGACAACGACATAACTAATTCAGAAAAATGCATAGTCACTTTATTAATATTACCATTCGAAACATACAATGTTTAACAGCAAGTAGTAACTAACAGAAAAGAAACTACAAATGCAAATGGTAAAAAGTCCGAGGACTGCCAATACTGGGGACGTCTGCCTGTCTGGACCACTGGCTTCTGAACATAACCCTTTGAATCTGCGAGCTCAAACAGCTGAGAGGTTGTTACGCACAACCAAAACTCTGACTGGAAAGGAAATACACCCTTGGTCGATCAATTGTTGCACTTTCGCCTGGAAAGCCTTGCAATCTTCAGTTGAATGCCCCGGAGATCCACCATGGTAACCGCACTGAACATGAGGATTGTACCCTGGAGGGTAAGGCTCTGGCACGGGCTTGAGAGCTTTCGGTTCCACCAAAGAATTCTGAATCAACTGTGGAAGAATCTGGCTATACGGCACAGGCACTGGACGGGAAGAAGCATTCCTTCGTTCTAAGTGGTTTCGAGGTCTCTTGTGATCCTGGTGCTAGTATTCTTTCCGCCCAGGAGCAAGAAGTCGTCGTTTCTGAATGGCAACGGTCTCTTGTTTAGGCGCTCGCGTCCTTGAACTTGATCCAGGTAGAAACCGCGAGCGAGGCGATTCAGTCACCAAAAGTCGCGGGACATATTCAAGATCTTTCTCAGCTTCAGGCAAAGGAGTGGAATCATTCACCTCTTCTGCAGGGTACGGGATGAAATTTCCCGATACTCTCATGCCGCCCGGCACAAGCCTAATTGTCCTTGAGTCGATAAGGTCCTGAATCTTATTCTTGAGAGCCTTACATGTTTCAACATGGTGCCCTGGTGCTCCTGAGTGGAAATCACAATGTATGTTGAGATCAACGTCTGGTGACATGTCACCTGGTGGATCCGAGGTCCGAAGCTTGAGAATGCGGTTCTGAACCAACAGTGGCAACAGTTGGGCATAACTCACAGGTATGGGGTCTACAGCTCTATCAAGTAGCTTCTTCCTTTGTTATGACCTTCCGGGTTATTCTGAGATGCCCGGCGCGGCTGCTGACGAGACAGGTCTCGAGCTTCATGTTGTGTAGAGGATTTATGAGGTCCACTTGACTTCAGCACAGGTGGCACTGACGGCAATGGAGGAAGCACTTTGGTCTCCTCCTTGGGTGCTCGATCACTCTCCTTTTTTAGCATACTTCTCACCACTCCCATGAGAAAGCTCAACTGATTCTGCAGCTGCTGATTCTCTTCTCTGAGTACTTGCTGGTCCAGGCGCACTGCCTGTATGTCATTCATGACCTGCCCCAGCTGGCTTTGGATTTTCCCCAACTCAGCTTGTACCTGCTCCATTAGTCTGAGTTGCTCGATTCTGAGTCAAACCTGCAAACACAAGGGTTAGAAGACAAGTCCCGGCTTCTGCCATGCAAGATGAATTATGCTAATGCCATGGGTGTCTGTACGTTTAGGAGATCACCCCTAATTCTGGTGTCAACGTGCCAACATAGTGTCAATGCAGTGATAAGACTAGATCCATTCATGGAAGAAAATATCTCATATTGCTCGGGACACCAGAATCAGGGTACGAAACGCGCCTGCAGCACAGACACATGCTAATGGAATGCAAACATGAATATGCGAGCTAATGCAAAATGCAGTCATGCAATAATATATCCAGGTAACTGCTGTGGAGATTCGGTATCAACAGTCGCTGATGAGAAGGAAACCCCGGTGCAAGACCACTAATCCGACCCGCTGAGAATAACCATCTGATAGGATCGAGATCAAAATTCTGCTCTGCCGAGAACGAATGTCTGATAACAAGGACCCCGGATGTATGATCAGAAAACGTCCGCTGATGAAGTCTTCAGACCCCACATCAAAAATCTGCCCTATCAAGAACAACCATACAGCTGCTGATGAGATCTTCAGACCCCACTCAAAATCTGCCCTATCAAGAACAAACAACAACTGCTGATGAGATCTTCAGACCCCACTCAAAATCTGCTCCATCCAGGACAAACCTCTGATGACGATACTCTGATCGAAACCTGCTCTATCAAGAACAGATATACACCCGATGATAAAATCCTCTGATAAAAAAAAACTTGCTCTATCAAGAACAGTCAAATCTGCGACTGAGAACCCTGATACCAACATAACTGATTTACTGTCAAGAAAACCAGGTAGTCTGAAGGTATAAGTTTCCTGCAATATCCCAATCCCGCTCACAGGTATGGACCTAATCCACGGACAAAGGTACGGCATCCTATGCGGTCATCAGCGTCACAGACTTTCATGAGTGACGATACGATTCCCAGAAGGAGTGGCATCATCAAGTCATGAAGAGGCCTCACTTAGCTGACTTCCAAATGATCGGTCCCCAGAGTCGACAATCCTCACGTCTGGACTCCCCTCAGATCCTCAGGACTGGAAAGGAGCACCTCTGCAAGAATCTCGTCTGAGCGCAGATTTTCGTAGGGAACTGTGCCTGCTCAGCAGACAGGTTCGTCTACTACTTCTCCGCAACTATATCTAGGTGTATACTCAAGCCCAGGTCCGGCTTCTCACTCATAGTAACATCCCTCTCCCACAGCAGCACAGATAATCATATCAAACTGGAAATAAAATGCGGGAAATAAAATGCGAGAAGTAAAAATGCGATAAATAAACGCAACCCAACAAGCAAACATACACGCGCTAGGATTGACTCGCGTAGGGGATGGGAAATGGTCCCAGCATAAGGGATGGGAAAAGTCCCTAGATGCTATAAATCCCCAACAGAGTCGCCAGCTGTCGCTTGCGCGAAAATAAGGTGTCGGCATGACAGAAGAGTCGCCACCTTTCGTTATTTATCCCTCAGAACGGGAAAGGAAACGATCGGAAAAACCTGACAAAAAAGGGTAAGACAAGGTCATCGCAACCATTGTCTGGGTTCGGGAGTCGGTTACGCAAGGGGAAGGTATTAGCACCCCTCACGTCCGTCGTACTCGACGGGATCCACGCTTGTTTGTTTACTTGGACGGGTTGGTTATGATCTATCTACCTATCAAGGCTGGCTGAAAAAGAAAAGAAAAATGACTCGGCAAAGCGTCGCACTTTATGCCTACGTATTCTCATCAGAGAATGAGAAATCAAAGTCAACGTAGTTCGACCTACGAAGGATTACGGGGAAAGGTTAAAGGTTGCTCGCTAGGACGTCGCATCCTATGCCTACGTACTTCCACACTGTATGGAAGATCAGAGCAAACGTAGTTCGGGAAACTACGGGTTATCTCCTGAAAGAAGTGTTTTTTATTGTGTTTGCAATTTCAACCGCACTAGAGACTATGACCTGAGAGTGAATGCGTCGCATGTTACCCAAAGGGTACCATACTAAACATCCCACCTCAGATAGCTTAAGGCTCGTAACGTACGAAAGAAATCATTCATGATTACTGTATCTTAAACTGTTTTGAGATGAGAAGAGAACAGGCCCAACTAGGAGGGAGACTATCAAGTCCTACTGTTATCATGCCATGGATTCATCCTATGGTTGAGGTTTGAACAGGGAACTCCTAGAAGTTGTCATGCATAGGTTTCAACCTAAAAGTCTATCATCAAATCCTTATCAAAGGAAATGAGAGTCCTAAGGGATCATGTCAATGATACACCAAAACAGACAAAAGCATCAGCTTAACAGTAAAATGCATGCAATGCAAGTGAGGGAGGAAATGTGTGTGGGGCTTCAGCCTCCACAAGCTCGTCTCGACCTCAAGCCAGTCATGAAATAACAGTAATCATACTGAAAAAGACAACATGCTATCAAGCAATAAACAGATATAAGAAATGAACTGCCATCAGGCAAACAAACCACATGCTTGAGAAGGGAAGAATCTACATCTAATCTCTAATCCTAACCCTAAAACAGAACTCTAATCAAATCTAAGCAAAGCCCTAAAGCAAAACCCTACACAAGAGGAAGCAATCCCAGTCTCCAAGCTTCAAAACAAGCTTACCAAAGAAAGGGAGCTAAGTATGCAGACTCATAGTGTCTTCCTCAGGAAAGCACTAGGAGGTGTATACTCAGGAATCATATCCTATGTGGCTCAACAACTGTGATCAGTTTACATTCCTCCTCAGGAGAAATTAAACTCACATGTTGGCTCCAACATCACTGGATACTTAGGAAATCCTACCTGAACTAGTGGAACTAAGTGAATAGACCCATAGGACCTTCCTCAGGAAAGTACCAGGAGGCTTCCACTTAGGAATTGTATCCCATGTGGCTCAACAACATGTGATCAGTTTACCTTCCTCCTCAGGATAAATTAAACTCACAAGTTGGCTCCAACATCATTGGATACTTAAGAAATCCTAGATGAACTAATGGAACTAAGTGAATAGACCCATAGGACCTTCCTCAGGAAAGTACTAGGAGGCTTCCACTTAGGAATTGTATCCCATGTGGCTCAACAACATGTGATCAGTTTACATTCCTCCTCAGGAGAAATTAAACTCACAAGTTGGCTCCAACATCATTGGATACTTAAGAAAGATGTGAGAAGAAAGAATGAAAGTCATTCATAGTGCCTTCCTCAGGAAAGTACCATGAATTCCCCTCAAACTTCAGGATCTCAAACCTCACAGACAGGGAACAAGCTCCAAGCTCTGGGTCTCTGAGTCTTGATCTACAATCCTCTCCTTCATCATGCTCCTCAACAAGATCTTCAAAACAAACTAAGCCCCACGATAAATTCCCCAAAATAAACCCCAGAGATAAACAGATAACCACAGAACAGACAAAATCATCAGCCAACTTCAGAAAATACCTAAAAATACTAAAACAAGGGGGGAAAATCTACCAATTATTCACAAAGGTCCATAACATCTACCCATAACATCCCTATATGCCTATACCCAAAAATCAAAACAAAACTCTCAAAAGAAAATGAGCTATTTCACCTATGCATAACCTAAACCCTAATTAGGATACCCTAATGCTAACCTGATTAAACTAATAAAATTTTAATCTAAAAATCAAGAATTAAATCCTATGGGGAACTATGGTCCAATATCTAATCACACCAAAAAGAATGAATTAAAAAGACTAAGGGAAGGTCCTAAAAGAAATTCTACAAAATTGGATACAATATTAATCCTATTTAAAAGCTATCTAAATGAAAAATATACTAAAAATACTAAACTAAAAATAAAATGGAATTTTTATTTTTATTAATTTTCTAGACAAATTTATTAACCTATAGAAAAAACAAGAATTGAAAAATATTAATTTTTTCATTTTCTATGAATTTTATAATATGCATGGAAATTAAAAGAAATCAAAAATAAAAGAAATTGAAATAAATGGGATGGGGGTGAAAACAGCAAAGCGCCCAGTTCACTTATCAGGTGGGCCAGACATGGTGGGGTGTGAAAAGAAAATGGGATAGGCCCATGTGCGTTTCAGAAAAAACAAATGAAAAATTAAAAAGAAAATGGACATGAGGACGGTGTAAATAGCAAGGGCTTTCAGGGTTATTCTGAGATGGGCTCGCTGGTGGGGGTGTCACTAGCAATGGGGCCTTAGGTCCAATCTAATTCTCTGTCTCTCACGCAGGGGGGAAATGAGCAACTGGAGGGTGCATCAGCAAAACGAATCTTGGGCTTAACCCAGCCCAGACCTAACCCTAATCCAACCAGCCTATGAACGAAACCATTTCCTCCCCCAATTCTCTGGCTACTGTTCACCCAACGACAAACCCTAGCTTCGTTTCTCTCATCTTCCTCACACCCTCTCTGCAATTCTTCTCCAGAAAACAGCTCAAGAACTCTCAAACGAAACAATCAAACAAAATACCACAATATCACCACTAACCCTCTCAATCCATGCCTCAACCAACACCAAACCCTAGCCATAACTAAATTCCAACGAATCAACATAACCTGAAGCCGTATCATCAAGGAGAAGAATCATGCAATGAGATTGAAGTGAGGTGTACCTGGCTTGAGCAAGAACTGGCGAAGATTTCTTGAAGCTCGTTGGAGTATCTTGACGCGCGGTTGAGGATCTTTGGAGAAGACGAAGGCAGCCTGAGGATTCTCACGATCTGGACACGGAGGGGAGATTGAGGGTGAAGATGTTCTTGCGCTCGTTGAAATTTCCTGGAAAGAAGCGAAGAATTGATGAAGACTTGAAGGGCTTCTGGAAAGTTTGGATGAAGAATCTGGGGATTGTTACGCTTTCTGAAGAAATCTGGAGAATTGATGGATGAATCTGGGAACGGTGATGACTTTTCCGGCGACGTTGAGTTTTCCGGTGGGATATTGATGAGGTTGGAGGGAGGAAGGAAGAGGAAGAAGATGAAGATCGGAGACGATCAGAGGTGTTTCTGGGAAATTTCCAGATTCTGGCGAGGTCACCAGTTTCCGGTGACCGGTACGGTGGATGGGAGTAGGCTGGCCGGCGGCTGCATGGCCGGCGATGATGTGCTCCGGCGAAGTACTGATGGGGACAGGTGGCAGGAGGATGGAGTTAGTGGGGGGCACGTGTGGAGAGAGAGGGAGTTCTGAGTGGTGAGGTGTCCGCGTGTGGAAAATTCTGAGGTGTGTTGGTGGGGTCTTCCTGGGTACACGCGTGGCGTGTTTTATAGGTGACAAGTGTCCTTTCTGGCCAAAAATAATAAAAAAACTGAATTGGACTTGATTGGGCTGCCAAAAACTGCACTGGGCCCACGAAACTGATTATCAATAAGCCAAAAAAAGTCTGAATTAAAAAGATTAAACTCAATTAACCTAATTAAGACTACCCCTAATTAATCACTAATCAGAAATTAAACCTACTTATATTCTAAAAACAATTAACTACTAACTGAAAATTAAACTAACCTAACTAATCCTAACAAGTTCAATTAAATCTAAACCAAAGATTAACTCCCAATTAACCTAAAAATGATTAAGATCTAATTAACTCTATGTTAATAAAACTTCTACTAATCTCTATTTAATCCCTGATAACCTCTATATTATTTATTTAAACTATTAAAATTCTATTATCCTAAAACAAAAACTATTAAATCTCTATAAAAACAAACTCTATTTATTAATAAAAGAAGAAAAACTATACTTTCTATATTATCTAAAAACAATTAAAAACTATTTAAAATATATTATATTCTAAAAAATGATTTAAAAAACTATTAAACCAATTAGAAATTCTATAAAATTCTAAAAAAGATTCAAACTATTAAAAAATGTTAAAAAACCTATTTAAATTCTAAAAACTTATAAAGCTCTAGAAAAAAAAATTTAAACTATTTAAAAGAGTTTAAAAATCCATTTAAATCCTAAAGATGATTAAAAGCCTATTTAAAATCCACAAAAGGCTATTAAACCCTAAAAAATGCAGACAGAGGCCAATAACCAACATAAAAGAGCGTGCGACCAGATCAAATCAACCAGTAAACCCCTGGCATCAGAATATTCCCCAATCATCGTGCAAGCTGAAAATCACCGAGGAGCGCACAGTTTCCCGAAATAAAACCCTGATGACCTAGACTGGATCTGAAATATCTGATAGACGAAACCCGAACTGTAACTCTGATATCCTCTGTCTGTGCACACCTATCATGCATCTGATATGCGAACATGAATTTAAACCACGAGCCAGCTAGGAGAATCGGTTGGTCAAATTTTGGGGTGCAACAGCCTTGAATGTTAGAACACAGATTGGTTCTTAATATATCTCAATGTTTTGATGATAACATTAATGAAATTTTGTATAAAGAAAATATATACTCTAATTTTGTTCAAGTGTTTTTGTTTCAGATATCAAATAAATATTCATCTGAAGACAAAAAGAATTCCTCTGAACATTATGTAACGCAAGGCTCTGAGCATAAAAGCTCAACTACAGAAGATTCTAAAGCGCAGCTGTAGAAGACTCTGAAGCGCGGCGCAAAAGACTCTGAAGCGCAGCACAGAAGACTCTGAGCAAAGCTACAGAAGACTCTAAAGCGCTACCTACAGAAGACTCTGAGCGCAGAGTATAAAGATTCAGTATTTAGAAGAATCTGTGAGAACTCAACGCTGCAACCTACAGAGGCTCTGAGAATCAAGTCAACTCTGATCATTCATTCACACTAAGCACTTTGCTGCAAAACTCTCGATAGAGTGACTCTGATAAAGAAGAACAAGGAACATCATCAGATGATCTGATGCAAGATTATTTTTCATATTGTTCATTTGAAAAGATATTGTTCAAGAAAGATACGTTGCTATACTCAATGTCTTCCAACGACACTATCTCTCATTCGTGTATGGCACAGGAATTCAGGCAAAAAGGGAATGTCAAATCAAGATGAAAAGTATTTGTCCTTTCTGTCTACATCCTACAATACTTTCATCTACACGCTATTTGAGAAAGTGGAGTATATAAAGAAGTCTCCATCAACACTTCAAGCTACAAGATTTCAAAAGAAGAATTCCAAAACAATCAAAGAAAATAGTCAAACAAATTTCTTCAACAAACATACTTGTTTTATTTGTTATTCATTTTGTGTAAAAATCACAGTTGTGATAATATCTTTTTAGAAGCACTTAAACACATTGTATTTTATCTTTGTAAAAGTTCCTTGAGAGACCAAGTTGTGGTCAGGATTCTTGAGAAGACTAAGACAGTTTGTCTTAGTGATATCACTGTAATCAGGGTTTGATTTTGTGGATTAAGTCCTCGTTTGAGAGAGGCAAAATCACCTTGGCCGGGTGGACTGGAGTAGTTTGAGTTCAAACAAACCAGAATAAAAATAACTTGTTATTTTCTATTGTCATAATTATTTGAAAACCCCTTATTCAAACCCCCCCTTTCTAAGTGTTTTCCTACCTTCAGTTGGTATCAGAGCTCCGGCTCTGAAGTGCTATCACTTAACAGTAACAGAGAAAGATCCAGTTGGAAAACTCTTTGATTTATTATCCTTGATTTATTATGGCTGAAACTTCAACTTCAAACAAAAGATATGATGATAAAGATAGAATCAACACCAAACCTCCCTTGTTTGATAGAGAGAAATTTGATTATTGGAAGGATAGAATAGAAAGTTTCTTTCTAGGTTATGATGCTGATCTATGGGATTTGGTCATTGATGGATACATTCACCCCACTGATGGTGAGGGCAAAAAGATTGACAGAAAGTCAATGACTGACCAACAGAAGAGAGATTTCAGAAATCATCACAAGGCTATAACTATTCTGTTAAACGCTATATCTCATACTGAGTATGAGAAACTCACAAATAGATAAACAACGTTTGACATGTTTGAGTCATTAAAGATGACACATGAAGGAAACTCTCAGGTGAAAGAGACAAAGGCTCTTGCGCTTATTCAGAAGTATGAGGCCTTCAAGATGGAAGAAGAAGAATCTGTGGAAACCATGTTTTCAAGATTCCAGATTCTGACAGTTGGTTTGAAGGTCCTTGACAAAGGATACTCCACTTCTGATCATGTGAAGAAGATCATCAGAAGTCTACCAAAGAAGTGGAGACCCATGGTCACAGTGCTGAAGCTATCAAAGGATCTTAACAAGATCACTCTGGAGGAACTCATCAATTCCTTAAGGAGTCATGAGATAGAGCTGGAAGAAGACGATCCTCAGAAGAAAGGTAAGTCTATTGCTTTGAAATCTAATAAAAAATCTGACATGAAAGCTTTTCAGGTACTTGAGGAAAGCTCTGGAGAATCTTCCTCAGATGAAGATGAACTGTCTTTACTTTCCAGAAGGATAAATCAACTCTGGAAGCATAAGCAAAAGAAGTTCAGAAACTTCAAAAGACCAAAACAACGTGGGGAATCTTCTGGACACAAAAGATCTGGCAAGAAAGAAGTTGTGTGCTTTGAGTGTAAGGAGACATGACACTACAAAAGTGAATGTCCCAAACTTCAGAAGGAGAAACCTAGAAAGAAGTTTGAGAAAAAGAAGAAATTCCTGATGGCCACGTGGGATGACTCAGATGATTCTAAAGCCTCATCAGAGTCAGAGGACGAATGTGCAAATGTTGCACTGATGGCTGACACAGAAGACCATGAAGAAACATCTGGATCTGGATCAGAATCAGATTCAGAAGAGGTATTTTCTGAACTTACCAGAGCTGAGCTAGTTGAAAGCTTATCTGAGATGGTTGAAAACTATAGTAAAATCAGACTCAAATACAAGAAGCTTCAGAGCTATCTTGCATCGGAGACTGATCAGATGAAATCAGAAATTGCTGAGCTAAAAGCAAAGAAATTTCAAATAAAAACTGATTTACAAAAAGCTCAACAAAAGTCTGATTCAGATACTATGTCTTGATCCAAAAATATTTTAGAAGAGTACGACTATAGTTTTCAGAGGTTCCTGTCCAGAGGCCTAGATAGATGCAAAATGGCTTCTATGATCTATGGTGTTAGCAGGAATAACAGAAAACGAGTTGGATATGAATCACCCTCTGGGAAGGGTTTAAATCCAAAACCTGTTGATAAGCTGATCATCAATTATACTCCTCTGTACACTCATTTTAAATATGGTCACCTAAATGACATAGAGCACACACGTACAGATCAAATCACAAAAAGATTTATTAAACCAAAACCTCGTCAGAACACAAAAGTTTTTAAGGAACAGAAGTTCAGGCAGAACTTCAGACCAACTAACCCCAGAGGACCCAAAAAGATATGGGTACCTAAGGATAAAATAATCTTTGTTGCAGATGTCCTTAGCAACAAAGTTAAGACACCAGTCATGGTACCTGGACTCTGGTTGCTCACGATATATGACGGGAAGAAGGTCTATGTTCCAAAGCCTGGAACTTAGATCTGGAGGAGACGTGAAGTTTGGAGGAAACCAAAAGGGCAAAATCATTGGCTCTGGAACAATTGGTAACGGTAACCTCCCTTCTATCTCTAATGTTCTGCTTGTTGAAGGATTAACACATAATCTATTGTCCATAAGTCAATTAAGTGACAATGGTTATGATATAATCTTTAATCAAAAATGTTGTAAAGTTGTTAGTCAGAAAGATGGTTCAATCCTCTTTAATGGGAAAAGGAAGAACAACATTTATAAGATAAATCTTTCAGAACTGAAAAATCAAAATGTTAAATGCCTCATGTCTATTAATGATGAGCAATGGGTCTGGCATAGAAGATTAGGTCATGTTAGCATGAGACGTATATCTCAGATTAACAAGCTCAATCTGGTCAGGGGACTTCCTAAGTTGAAGTTCAACTCAGATGCTCTTTATGAAGCATGTCAGAAAGGAAAATTTTCAAAATCTTCTTTCAAATCTAAAAATGTTGTTTCTACCTCTAGACCATTAGAGCTACTTCATATTGATCTGTTTGGACCAGTGAAAACTGCATCCATCAGAGGCAAGAAGTATGGATTAGTCATAGTTGATGACTACAGCAGATGGACATGGGTAAAATTCCTAAAACACAAGGATGAGTCTCATTCTGTATTCTTTGACTTCTACAATCAAGTCCAAACTGAAAAGAATTTTAATATTATCAAAGTCAGAAGTGATCATGGTGGTGAATTTGAAAATAAATATTTTGAAAAATATTTTAAAGAAAATGGCATTGCACATGATTTCTCTTGTCCTAGAACTCCTCAACAGAATGATCAATGAGACTAATATGGCTAAACACTTTTGGGCAGAAGCAATTAATACAGCATGTTATATTTAGAACAGAGTGTCGGTAAGACCTCTTCTGGAGAAGACTCCTTATGAATTGTAGAGGAATAGAAAGCCTAACATTTCTTATTTCCATCCTTTTGGATGTATTTATTTTATTTTAAATACTAAAGATAATATGAACAAGTTTGACTCTAAAGCATAGAAGTGTTTTATGATTGGATATTCTGAACGCTCTAAAGGCTACAGAGTATACAATACTGAGACACAGATTGTGGAAGAATCAATTCATGTCAGATTTGATGATAAGCTTGGCAATCAAAAACCAAAGCAGTTTGAAATTTTTGCAGATAGAGAAGTTCTTCTCACATACTCTGAAGAATCAGAGGCAGATAGAGTTAAAGCAAAAGAACCAGAAGCTACTTCAGATGCTACTCCATTAGCTGCTCAGCTGGACAATTTAACCATTTCTAAAGAAACCCCTCTGAAAGGATCCTCTAGAATCAAAGCTTCTTACCCAGAGGAAATGATTATTGGAAAAAAGGATGACCCCATCAGAACAAGATCTTTTCTCAAATCATCTAGAACATCATTATTTAGTTTAGTGTCAATTATTGAACCTACCTCTGTGGATAAAGCTCTGCATGACAATGATTGGATACTTGCTATGCAAGAGGAGCTAAATCAATTCAAAAGGAATGATGTATGGGATCTGGTTCCAAGACCAAAAGGATTTAATATTATTGGAACGGAATGGGTTTACAAAAACAAGCTGAATGAGCAAGGAGAAGTCACCAGAAACAAAGCTACACTGGTTGCTCAAGGCTATAGTCAGCAAGAAGGTATTGATTACACAGAGACATATGCTCTTGTGGTAAGGTTAGAATCTATACGTTTGCTTATTTATTTTGCTGCACAGAATAACATCACTCTCTATCAGATGGATGTTAAAAGTGCTTTCTTAAATGGCTTAATTGAAGAAGAAGTTTATGTTCATCAACCTCTTGGATTTGAAAATGAAAAATTTCCAGAACATGTTTTTAAATTAAAGAAATCACTTTATGGCTTAAAACAAGCTCCCAGAGCTTGGTATGAAAGGCTAAGTAATTTCCTTCTGGAAAATAATTTTATCAGAGGAAAGGTTGATACCACTCTTTTTCATCAATTAATTAAGAAATATATTTTAATCTGTCAGATTTATGTAGATGATATTATTTTTGGAACAACAAATATTACTCTTGGAAAGGAGTTTGCTGAGTCTATGCAGACAGAATTTGAAATGAGCATGATGGGAGAACTCAGATTCATTTTGGGAATTCAAGTCAATCAAACTCCAGAAGGCACTTACATACATCAAACAAAGTATGTGAAGGAGCTTCTAAAGAAGTTCAACATGACAGAGAGTAAGTCAAGTAAGACTCCTATGCATCCAACTAGCACTCTGGGAAAATAAGAGGTAAGTAAAAAGGTAGATCAGAAGCTCTATCGAGGTATGATTGGTTCTCTTCTGTATTTGACTACTTCTAGGCCTGATATTCTTTTCAGTGTTTGTCTTTGTGCTAGATTCCAATCAGATCCTAGAGAATCTCACTTAACAGCTGTTAAGAGAATTCTGAGGTATCTGAAAGTTACTACTAACATGGGTTTGTGTTACAGAAGATATGATGAATTTAAATTAGTTGGCTTCTGTGATGCTGATTATGCTGGAGATAGAGTTGAACGTAAAAGTACTTCTGGAAGCTGTCAGTTTCTGGGAGGCAATCTGATCTCATGGTACAGCAAGAAGCAATCCACAATAGTACTCTCAACTACAAAAGCAGAATATATTGCTACTGTTGGTTGTAGTACACAGATGCTCTGGATGAAGAGTCAGCTAGAAGACTATCAGATATATGAGAGTAACATTTCTATGTTTTGTGATAATAATTCTGCTAGTTGCCTCTCTAAAAATCCTATTTTACATTCTAAAGAAAAGCATATAGAAATTAAACATCATTTCATCAGAGGCTATATTCAGAAGAGAATTTTAAGTTTAAATTTTGTTGATACAGACCATCAATGGGCTGATATCTTTACAAAACCCCTTGCTGAAGATAGATTTAAATTTATTTTGAAGAATATTAGTATGGATTTTTGTCCAGAATAAAATTATTATTCAGAGGCAAATTTATTGAGATGAAAAATTATTAATGTCTATACTTTGAAGTGTTGCATCTGTAATTTCTTTTGTTACTTTATTTATTTTGTGAAACTCTGTGCTAACAAGCTTTAGAGGATCTGAGCGTTGTTTAACGTCTCATATTCTAAAAAGCTTCAGAGGCACAACAATATCAAACATGTGTCACATGAAATATGAAAAGGTGGAGTCTACAAAGTGAGGCGCCGTTTGAGGTACTGTTCGAATTATTGCAATTCTCGTTTTCCCCCACTTTTGTCAAATCTCATTAAATGCTTGAAATCATTATTATTTTTAATTAATGTGATTAACTGCTAAATGTTGGTTGTGTTTTTTGTGCCCTAATTTTATCTCTATATATTCCATGATCTCACACTTCTCACACTTTCACTCTCTCTCACACCTTTTATGCATTTTGGACTTCTCCATTGTTTTCTCTTCTCCATTGTTTTCTCTTCTCCGCTAAACCTAAAATAAGATCAGTTTATCTCACAAGTTCGTCAATGGCAACTTCATCATCTTCGTCTCAAAAGTTAGCATCAACAATGGCTAGGGTATCATCATCAGAAATGGGTATTGTTTCATACAAAGAATCAGAGAGAACCCTTCTAACACCTATTGAGAAATTAGAAGTTCTTTGTGAGTTCATGGTTGATTTTGAATGCATAGCAAAGAACGGCTTTGATCTTCGTCCAACTGTATCTTCTCAAGGATGGGTGAAGTATTTTGATAGATTGTTTGGTCCAATTTTTCCTCTTTTGGTTAAGGAATTCTGGATTCACGCAAAGGTCTACCCTAAGTTCATCTCGTCGTCTGTTTTGGGAAAAGACATCATAATCACTGAGGAGATGATTCGAAAACTGATAGGGTATGAAGAAGTAGATGGTGTTACTCATCTTCCTGTAGGACTTATAGACATGGATGAAGTCTACAGTGAAGTTTTCACTTCTGAGCTGCCTTCAAGCAAGATCAAGGATCTGAAGGTGCACTACAAGATCTGGGCAAAGATCTTTCTGGGCTGTATTCACCATAGAAAAGAATCTAACTCTCCAGACTACATCAATGCAGAGCAGCTGTACTTTCTGTACTATTTGGGAAACAATATCAAGGTGGATCTACCACACTTGCTATTTGCTCATTTGTGGAACCATGTCAAAATGTCCAGAGAAGAGATCAAAACAAAACATCAGAAGATCAGAAATTGGATCCCAATGGGAAGATTGATTTCTGATATACTCACAGAGAATAGATTAGTTGCACATCTGACAGAGGTAGGTCAGACAGCAGAATTGGAAACAATTCTAGGAAAGCCTTTGGATGGGAAAAGTTTGCAAAGGATGAAGCTGGTGGAGGAACTTCAATCTGAACCAGTTAAGGTTAACTCAGATGAAGTACGTAGAAGAAGAGTCCAATTGGATGACTTTCCACTGTTTATTGCAAAGGAACCTAAAGAAGCTCTGCTCTTCTATATTGAATCATGTCTAGCAGATGGCACTCCCATACCAGCAGATTTGATAAAAAGAGCATCTGAACCTGCTCCAGAAGTGATTGAGAAGAAGAGAAGAAAGAGGAGCAAGGTCTCAGAAGAAGGTCCTTCTAAGAAATCTTCTACACGCACTAAGAGGAAAGCCTCTGAAGAAGTCTCTTCTGTGAAGGCTAAGCGTTCCAAACTTTCAGGTAACACTTCTGTTGTTCCTATTTTAGAAACTGTGACAGAAAGTCCTACATCTGAACCTCCTCCTCCTTATGACCCTATTCCTACTCCCTCTCCTCAAAACCCCACTTCTGAACACATTTCATCTGAAAATGTTCATGAATCTGTTCCCTCTCCTCAACCACAACCACAAACATCTGAACACCTATCACAACCCTCTGAACCTCAACCCTCTGAACCACAAACCTCTAAACCAAACCCCTTTGAACTAAACCATTAAGATCCTAACCCATCTGACCATGACCATGAAATCCTTGATATCCAAGCTCTCATGAGCGTACACCCTGTTTCATCTGGATCATCTGAATCATCTGATTCTTCTTCAAGTCTTTCAGATGCCACCTCACCAACACATAACTCCCCAAACCATCCTGATGATTTTCCTATTCCCATTTCCACTCCTACTCCCATTCCCATTCCTACTTCCATTACCATTCTTACTCCCCTTCCTTCTCTTTCCTCAGAACAACCCTCATCTTTTGATAAACCTTCACCTTCTGTTGACCCTAAGGAATCCTTCTTAGAGGCTCTCCTTAAACCCAAACCTAGATCAGATGTTAGGACTCTGTTATATGGTTTCGAGACAGAAATGCAGATGTGGATGTCTGTTGTTAGGGAAAGGTGCCTGAATAGAGTGAATCCTCACGATTATGAAGTATTTTAGACTACTTTCAGAAGAAGATTCAACTCTGTGACTGAGAACCTTCAAGCTGCTTGCTCTGCAGATGCTTAAGAGAATTTTTCTGAAGCTGTCAAATTTGCTTTTCTGGGTGTACGCAGAACTCCTACTCGGTTTCTGGAAAACATACCTGCAAAGGTTGTGTGTTCAGCATCTGAAGAAACTGTTGCACTTCAGATTAATATAATTCCTCAACCTGAAGAAATTATCATAGAGGCTGCTATCTCTGAAGAGACTCCTGCATCTGATAAGCCTTCTGATATGAATTTAGAGACAACATTTGTTTCAATGGTCATTCCAGAATCAACAGTTTTGAAGCAAGACTCTGAAGAAGTGAAAGAAAAGCTTGCTCAGCAAGAGGCTGCAACAAGTGAAATTAAGACCTGGATGGTTAAGCAAGAGAAGAAAACAGAAGAGATCAAGACTTGGATGGCTAAGCAAGATGAATCTACTTCTGAGATCAAGACTTGGATGGCCAAGCAGGAAGCACAAACTTCTGAGATAACTGAGCTTCTGAAGATTATAGCCTCTCGGTCAACTTAATTGTCTTGTCTGTGCACATCTATGTTTTTTGTTATCTTCTGAGTTCTTTAAATGAATACATTTGATTGTTTTTCTTCTGCTTATCTGTTATAATTGTTTTCTTTCTCTGATATTTTTTGTCTTAAATGATTTTTTTTCTGAAATCACTTTTTGATATGACAAAAAGGGGGAGAAAATGGAAATTTTGATTATTCATATAAACAGATACAAAATGGTAACTCATACATGATAAAATATAACTAATGTTGAATTAAGTGTTTTAGAGTGTTGCACCCCAAAATTTGACCAACCTTTTTTTTTAATCTTTGGCTTATGTTTCTTTGCATTTTAGCATCTTGCATTTGCATAGCATAGTTCTTACAGGGGATCAAGTGATTGTGCTTGAGTATCATTCGAGAGGAAAGTCTTTATTGGCCACAAGCTCAAGCAAATACACTGGTACAAACCATCAGAAGGTTGTCAAGGGGTCCATAAGGTTTTATCACTGGTGTGAACATGAGGTAGAAGTTTGTTGAATACCTCAGAGGTCATGGTGGAGTGGAAATGGTCACTCATTTCATCTAAACAATGCCTAGGCAAAAAAAAGAGAGATTAGGGTTTCATTTTTAATCAGGCTAAACTTTTTTTTGGAGCAAAACTTGTTTCCATGGTCTTCCATATGTCCTAAGGTGTTTGAGTATGGGTGATTGACCATCAATTTTAATCAGAAGAGCTCCAATTGATCAGTTGATTGAAAATCAGGAGATTTGGAGAAAAAGTCAATTGTGCAGTGAAAAAGTCAACTTTTGACTTTTTGAGGTCAAAATCATGATTCTTAATTTCAATATGACCAATGGGTGGAATTTGATCAAGAAAAGTCAAGGAAATCATGAAAAATCAAGAGTTGTTGAAAGTTGCTATTTTGGGATTTAGGGCTTTAGAAACTTTCTATTTTTGGAAATTTTTATGGTTGGAACAACCATCTTCAAAGCCATATTTCTTCATGATCAAGGTTTCAAATGAACCTTTGGCCGATATCAAAGTTGTTCCTTGTACTTCAAGCTTCCAAAAAGTCCAAGAAGTCTTCCATATGATACTTGGAGCTCAAGTTATGGAGGTTCAAAGTTGGGGAAAAAATAGTCCAAAATTCATAACTTAGAATTTTTCTAAGTTACCTCTAGGCAGATTTTCATGTCATGGTTTTTATGCCTATTTTTCATGATCTTCCCAACTCCATTTTAATTTTTCTCAAGCATGAAAGTTGTAGACCTCATTTCAAGCTTTTCAATCATGGTTAGAGCTTAATTTTTTATCCATCATAGCATGAGATATGGTCTTCACAAGATAAGGTTTTCAAGTTGGCAAGTGTGGAAACTTAGTGAAATTTCACTAATTATGGAGAATGTCTCTTGAGGACAGATTTTCAAGTGAATTTTTCATACCATTTTTGGCCTTGTATCAATTTCATCTCAACATGAAAGTTGTTCATGGATATGCAATCTTCATTTTTTGTTCAAACATCATATCATTTGCTTGAGTATTCATTCACTTATGGTAGTTTGAAGTGAGCCTCTTGGAGCTTTTGCAAAGTGCCATTCATGAAGCATTTTGGCCACCACTTCTTGCAGCATAAAAGCCACACGTGATATGTATTCTTTGTGCATTCTTTGTGTGCCAAACATTACCCAAACAAGAGAAACCAAGCTTGTACCACCTGTGTATTTTTTTTTTTTGAATCTTTTGCCCAAAAATGAAGAGACAAGTTACCCTCATTTCTGTCTACTATGCAGTCCATCCAGCTTGCTCCCTCCACTCCAGAAAACAACAAGAAAGCCAGCATGCTCATGTACTACTCCTTGATTCACCATTTGATTCAAAAATCATGAGTATGTAGCATCTGATCCATCCATCTTTCACCACAGTAAAATCCCCAAAATCCCCTTTTCACATCCTATTTAAGTTAACTAGCAGCTAGGTAAAACCCTAGCCTCCATTATTGCAAGAGAAACCAGAGTTTGTGAACCATTTTCCAAATCTTCCAAAACCTAAAAAAAAACTGCATACCAGCAGCCCCTTCAACCATCCAATCATCTCAAAAAAATCATCCACACAACCCACAAATGACCTTTGGAAGGTGTTCAAACCTTTAAACCAATCCAAAACTTCATATATAAAAAAGTCACTGTTGCTTCAAGAGGGAAAGAAACATTAAAGTTTGCTCAAAAGAGGGATAGCTTGCTGCTAGCTTACTTTGGAAAGTCTTCAAGAGGTAAGTTATTTCTAAACTCTCTATTTCATATGCATAGATATCATTAAAGCATGTTTGAGTGTGTTTGTGTTCTTTGTGTTTTGTTGACTTTTATTTGAAATGATTGATGTATATTATGATGATAAGTCTGTGGTTTTGGAATGTACAATCTTGTTGTGTTGGTTTTTGTAAGCTGTTATCATGAGGAGTATGCACTGGGGTGTTTGGTTGATAGTTGACATTTTCATGCCAGTTTTGTCTCTGTTAATGTTTGAATCATGTTTCGTGTTTTTTTTTAGTGTCTATGTTTGCCATCATGTGGATGTAACATCCCGTGAAATATGTTTTGGTTGTGGACTATTTTGAACTCTGTCATGTTGGTGGTCACAGCTATGTTGTCAAGTTTGGTAGCTGATTTGGATTTTTTGTCAAGGTCGCTGCTAGATGCTTGTGTATGACTGTCATTAGGGAAATATGATCATGTTGGTACTGGACTGTTGGAATGTTTGATATTGTTGAGGATTGGTGTTGTTACATTAAGTTCTTGATCATAGCTGACAAAACTGTGTTGAAAGGGGAGATTGACAACTTATGCCTATTGTTGCTTTTAGCTGGTTTTAAGCACAAAACTTGTTTGTGTTTTTTTTTTAAGAAATAACTTCCATGTGATACAGTATCTGATTTGGTATTTGTGTTTGGCATGGTAGTATCCAAACTGTTACTGTCATGAGTTTGTAGGTTGCCATTTGAGTGAGGTTTTGGAATAGTTGTTGGATGATTTGAGCATGGGCTTGTTTTGATTTCACCTACTTGTTAGTCTGTTTTTAAAGCTGGTTTCAGGCTTGGAGGTAGTGCTCTGATCTTAGAATTGCTGAGAGTATGTTTGTGAATCCCCATTTAGTATATTTGGATTAGTCTAGCATTTGGTGAGATGCATAGCTTTGACCTAGAGTGGAAGTTTTTCTTGAGAGTTTTTTTTTAACTAGTGTGTGCCTCAGCTTTGGTTGAGTCTTTGAGAGCAGCCAGTTTTGGTTGTGTGTGAGCTGAATTTGCTTAGGTTTGTGTTGTGATCATGTTAACCATTAGTGGCCTGTTGAGTCTGCTGCTAGGGTGTTGTGAGTTTAGGATGAGGGTTCCAAGAATTTTCTCTGCTAGTTGGCTCTGGTAAGGGATGGAGGTTTCTCTTTTGGTGCTGAACTGATTGGAGTTTCAACTTCATTGACATTGCATTGATGCTCAGGTCATTGTTCAATTGTTGAGAAACATATTTAGATTTCCATATAAGCCTGGTTGGATTCCATTTTGTGGCAGATGCTGGATGAAGAGTAAGATCATAGTTGGTTTGCAGTTTTAGACTAGATTTAATTTGCTGTCAAGAGTGCCTCTTTGTGAAGACATGATGTCTTGAATCCCTTTATGACTGTTTTTAGAGGCTGATTTTCACATAATAAGGGTTTGTTCATGCTGTGAGTTCCATCTAAGAGATTGATTCTCAGACTGAGATAGGACTTTGGTATGCCTCAAGACGGCTAGTAGGAGATGTTCCAGTTAGGCTAGATGAGGTTAGAGGGTGAAGACTCAGTAGGGTTTCTTGGCCTATTTGGGTATATGCTATCAGCCATTGGTTGTTTTAACTCAGGTCAGGTTTGTTGTCAAGCATTGATGACATGGTGTGGAATTTATCTTGTTGTTCTATTTGTTGTCCACACGCTGTTGAGAGGTTTACCGTGCAGAATCCTTGTCAGGATTGCTTTAAGTCATTCAGATTTCATCTGGGTGTCTTGTGTCTAGTTAGGGTGATTTGGCTGGTGAGGGTTTAGGTTTGACATTGTGATGTCAATGTTTATGCTGGTCGTTGTCAAATATGTGAAACCTTCACCATGTTTGATTTGTTGTTGGGTTTTGTGTTGAAACTGTTCTTTCATGTTTGAGAGGCTTAGAGGGATAACTAATTGGGGTGACTGTCATGAAGGCTTAAGGATTTAGTTGTGTTGGTATGAAGGTGGTTACCTCAGTTCTGATAGAGTTTTGAGTGTAGTTGGTCCAAACAGAGTTGAGAGTTGCTTACATCTGTCCTTGGATTAAGAGTTTTCATCTAACAGTTTTGAACTTGTGTGTGTAGCATGATAGTTGTACCTGCTGGTGTGCAGCATATTTTGGTCAGAATATGTGGATGCAATTGAGGCTTTAATTTTGGAGTGGTTGATCACACAGCTGCTATTAGAATCCATGATGAGGGATTGGACTTTGTTTTAGTTTTCCATCTGGGAGTTCTAGTTTGATGGATTGACTTGCTTTTGATTTACTTAAGTTATGACTTTGATGACAGTTAGTTGCTTTCCAAGGATGAGTTTGTCAACTCACTACTATCTACTACCAGGTTTAGGGATTAGTTTTGGGTTTTGGTTGTCATTAAAGTGGATGACCAGTTTCCTTCTGTCATTAAAAGTGTGTGTGTGGGGGGGGGGGGGGGGGGGGAAGGTTGACCATTGCAGTCAGTTTCCTACGGTTTGGCAAGTCAAATTGGGGGCTTCAGGGTGGTCAGTTCTTTAGAACCAGGTTTGTTCTTGGTTTAGTTTGTTGAAGCTCAGTTTGGGTTCTACGCAGAACCATTGGTTGTTGTTGGCCATTAGGATTTTGTTGGTGTTTTAAATAGGCTAAGGATGTGTTGATTGGTCTTTTACTTGTGTGACAAGATAAGGGAAGGGATGCCATCATTTAATTTGTTTGAATTCATTGACAGAATGAAGTTTCAGCTCTTATTAGCATAGTATTTTGACACTCAGCTTACTGTCCAAGTTTATGGATAGGTTGAATCACCTAGATCCCATCAGAACCGTGTTTAAACCTTTTGTTTTGGCTGATCGCTTAGAAGTAGAACACGATATTAGGATCTGTTCAGTGCTTGTGTTAGGATCTATAGTTGTGAACTTGTCTTTCATTTTGGTGATTGCCAACTGCTTTGAGCATAATCTTATGTATGCCTTTATCATCAGGTTTGGGGTCTGCCTTGATCTTCTTGTTAACACCATAGGTATTTGACCATCATAGGCCTTTGACTTTGATGCTTGTTTTAGTTTTTTATTGAGGACCAACGATCATTGGTTTGATAGCCTCAATCTCATTTTTTGTCTGTTAGTCTTTGCCTCTGTGCTGTTAGCTTGAAGTTTGCTATCATTGGAAAACCTCTTAGTATTAATTGTGCATTGGTATGTATTTGGGTGCATGGTTGTAGGCTGTTTTTGATTAAGTTGTTACCTTGATTATGCATTGTCGGTTTTTTCCTTAAGGTTTGTAAACCCTTGTTGTCTTTAAACCTCACTTCAACCATTGCATTTCGTGTGTGAGAGTTCATGATTTGTTGCAATGTAGATTGACAGCGGTGGTTGTCCTAAGTCATTTGTTCTTGTTTGAAAATATACTCTAAAAACAAACCATTTCACCAATTTGCACTTGACAGTCACTTTCTGTTTCATGGTAAAATTGAGGCATTTCTCTGGATCCAATCTGTGAGCAACATATTTGAAACATGTTCATGCTTTTCTTTGAACCTGCTTGCACTTGTTTTGGTCTTTAGACTTCATAATGCATTTCAAACTCCACATGTGCGTGAGCCTTCAGATTTTATTGTGTGAGCATCAATTGAAAAAATGGATAGCACCATTGTGATCCTCTTGAAATTTCAAGCAGGATAGACTTTTATTTCATTAGATTTGGATAAGAATTGGAAAAATTGGAATCAAATCATTTTTGAAAGTTTTGACTTGAGTGTGCCTTGCCTCAGTCCAGCCTACACACGTTTTTTGGTATATGTAGAACTGGGGTGGTATTATACAATGGATGTATCGCCACCCCAGTGGTTAAAGCCTTACCATGCCATGTTCAGAACCTGAGTTCAACCCCCCCTGTCGGGGACATTTTTGCTCTAAATCATTTATTTTTCACGTTTTGTTATTTTTACTTTCTTTTTCGCTATTGTTCCCTTTTTTTAGTGTTTAGTTTATTTTATTTCTTCTATTTTCTTTTATTTATTATTTAACTTTTACTTTATTTTAAAAATAGTTTTAAATATCAAAAATCCAAAAAATCTTATTTTATTATTTTTATGTGTTATTTTTATTTTTTCCATCCTTTTATTTTATTTTATTTTTATTTTCCATTTTATCATTTTATTTTATTTCATCAATTTCTTTTCTTTTTCATTTCACTTGTGAGTGAATTATTTGGTGTTTACTTGGCCTTGTGCCATGATCCCCCTAAGATTCCTAGTCCCTCCGTTTAGGATGGGAGTAGGAGAGACATTAGGTGTTCAATCCTTTGCATGACAACATTAGGCTAGTTCTCCCCTTTCATCCCAACTTTAGGAGCATTGTGCATGATAACTTTAGGGTCCAGTTTCCCCTTAGTTTGAGTCTTTCTCTTCTCATCTCTTAAACATTTCAAAACACCTAATAAAGAAAGATTTGTGTCGTACGCTATGAGCCTTAAGTACTTAAGAAATGATGGTTGGGGGGCATCCTCTCAACTATCTAGAGTGTTTAGTGTATTCCCTTTGGGCGATATGCGACGCATTTGCTCTCGAGTCATAGTATTTAGTGCGACATGAGTTTCAAACCATAACTCAATCCACTTCTTGTCTTAAAAAACACAAAAATAAACACATCAAAGCTTTTTATCCCTCGGGATCTTAATTGGAAAACCATTTTCAGAAAGAGTTTTGTTAAGCTTTGGTTCTACTGCAAACAGGCACCATCCCTAACTGCTGGAACCACTGTTTAACCCTACTCGGTTTAAAACACTCGAACCAATTTGTGGTCGTGTCAGTCCGAACTACGTTTGCTCTGATTTCTCGTACCAGACGAGGATACGTAGACACAAGACGGCGATGTCTTGGCGAGCAACCTTCCCCCACTTTCACCTGTAGTTTTCCGAACTACGTTGACTCTGACTTTCCCATTGCACGAGGGAATACATAGGCATAGAGCGGCGATGCTCTATCGAGTCTCTTTCCTTTTCTTTTATCCCCGTGAGCCTGTAGCTTAGATAGATTTACACCCTTATAGACTAGACAACAAAGCGTGGATCCCGTTGAGTACGACGAACGTGAGGGGTGCTAATACCTTCCCCTTGCGTAACCGACTCCCGAACCCGAGATTTGGTTGCGATGACTTGTCTTATTCCCTTTTCGTTAGGTTTTCTTTGATCGTTTCCTTTCCCTCTTTTGGGATAAATAACGAACAGTGGCGACTCTTCTGTCATTGTCGGCCCCTCTTCGCAGCGATGCGACAGCTGGCGACTTCACTGGGGGTATCTTCCCATCTCCTATGCGAGTCAATCCTAGCGCTTGTGTGTTTTGTCTTTGGGTGTGTATATATGTGTATATGTGTTGCATCTGTACAGTTTTGCGTTTGCATTTTTATTTTCAGCACTTTATATCATATATCATGTTGTTGTGCTGTGGGTGGGATGTTCCATTGAGAGATAAGCCAAAACCCAAGCTTGAGGATACACATAGCATTAGAGTGGAGAGTAGTGGGGACCTGCACGTTAGGCGTGCACTAGTCTCCATGAAATTCACGTTCAGACGAGGTTTTCAGTTGAAGACATCCTATCCTGTGCATTGGTCAGGAAAGGGTGTTGGATCTGAAAGCTGTCGACTCTGAAGACCGATCACTTGGGAGTCAGCTAAGTGAGGCCTCTTCGTGAGACAATGATGCCGAACCAGAAATGGTGAACATATCATCGTTTCTCGAAAGTCGGTGACGCTGACGACCGCATAGGATGTCGAACCTTGTCAGATTAGGTCCATACCTGTGAGAGGGATTGGGTTTGCAGGGAACCTTGACCTTCAGCCTACCTGTTTGTCTCGTCAGTATGAACAGTAACAATGGGATCCTTATGCTAGTGTTGTATTGCCATCAAAGCGAAGCGTTGGTTCATCTTCGTCAACAACACAACAACTTGATACTCTGTTGCATTTGCATACTCATTTGCATTTTGACATTAATATATATCTGTGTTTCAGGTGTGTACTCTCACCTTGATTCTAGTCATCTCAATCCACAGTTGCCATGGAGCTTGGTCTCAAGAAAGAAGTCATTTACAAGTTCCCGATACCAGATGTGAAGCCTTTGGTTGGTCTCATTTCTGGAGTAGAGCACGAAGTTATGGAGGACTTCAAGCAGAAGTATGGGAAGATCTTAGGTTTTGTCCGCAGAGTTTCAAAATATGAGTTGGAGGGTCTCCACGCACTGCTACAGTTTTATGACCCTCGGTTATGCTATTTCACTTTCCCTGGGTACGTCCTGTTACCCACCTTGGAAGAGTTTGGTCAGTTATTGGGAGTTTCAGTGTTGGTGGGGATGCCCTTTGTGCATTCTGAAGAAGAGCCCAATTTGGCTAAACTAGTTGATTCTCTACACATCGTTGTTTCCGAAATAGATGGAAAGCTGGTAAGGAGAAGTGGAGTGCCCGGGTTTCCATTACCATTCTTAGTGAGTAAGGCTCAGTATTTTGCCAATGAAGGGTGTTGGTCTGTTTTTAATACGTTCTTGGCACTTTGTATCTATGGGATAGTCTTGTTCCCTAACCTGCCTGATTTTGTAGATTGGGATGCTTGTTGTATTTTCGCCTCAAAAAATCTAGGGCCGACTCTCTTGGGCGATGTCTATCATTCCACCCACTACAAGAACGAGAACCGGAGAGGGAAAAATGTTTCTTGTTGTACCTCATTGTTGTACAAGTGGTTTGCCTCACATCTGTCGAAGTCCGGACCTTTCATTGACCTTGCCAGAACTGTTGGTTGGCCAGAAAGACTCATGGGATTAAGAGCAGAGAATGTTGTCTGGTTTGATAGAGACCTCTTGGGTAAGGATATTGTCTACAGTTGTGGAGATTTTTCTAATGTTCCCCTGATTGGGGGAAAGGAGGTATAAATTACAACCCAGCTCTCGCCGTCAGGCAGTTTAGCTACGCTTTAAGAGACCCCCTTAAGGAGGAAGAAGTGCGGGAATCTCTCTACTTCACAGGCTTAGTTGATGCCACTACTTTGACTAGTTTGCAGCAGGCTTGGAACAACATTCACTTTAGAGGAAAACTGTATTTGGGCAAGAGCAACTCTAAAGCCTACGAACCTTACATAGGATGGATTCACGAGAGAGTCAGAAGACTATTGCTACCCTTCCCAATAAGAGAACCTTTGTATCCCACAGTAGTTGTAGAGCCTATGACAGTCGAGGTACAGAGATACAATCGACTATGGGACGAGAAGGAAGAACTGCGTAGGGCCAATGAAGAGTTAGAGAAGGAAATTGTCCAGCTCAGGATCGAGAGGAATCAAGCCATTCAGTCATCCAGGAAGCAAACGGAGTTGGTAAACAAGATGGGTACATAATTGACAAAGGAGATCAGCAACCAAGAACGAATAGATAAAGCTTTGAAAAGCGTCAATGATGTCCTCTCAAGCAAAAAGAAGGAATTAAAGAAAGCTCATCTGAGCATATCCAAGTTTGAAGCCCAATGGAATGCTCTTTTAACTAACAACAAAGAAAGAGAAGACAAACTCCGTCAACAGGATGATAGTTTGAGAGCTCGGCTTCGAGACAGCATTGCAAAAGCTCCGGGTGTACACATGAGTCTACTAGAAAGCAACCGAAAACTCCACGAAGCTCTTGCAACATTGGAGGAATACAAATTGAGGATCGATCTGAAGAGGATGCTTGGGAAGACCATATTCAGAATCTGTAAGATACTATCGAGAAGAGGGACTTGCTTATTATTAGATCCCAATTATAGTATATATTTGATCTCTAATTAGTAGTATTTTTACTTGTTTTTATCTAGTAGTGTATGAATTAGTAGTTGGATTTGCTTAGTTTCATTTTGTTTTGGTCCAAGTGAATGGTGCTTGTAATGTTGCTGTTAGTGTGCAGGATTGACACTAATAGGAGCACCTTGGAAGAGATGAGACATAGCTGCTAGAAGAAGCTGGAAATCAGAGCATTCGCCTGGCGAAGCTCAGCAAGTGCCAGCGAATGTTCTCCTGGCGAGTGCTGGCGAGCCAGAGCGAGTAATTCAAATTAAACTCCCAGGCCAAAAGGGCATGAAGTTTGCCTGGCAATGGTTCCAACGAAGCTTCTCTACCATTCGCCTGGCGAAGATCTCTTGGCTATTCCAGTAGCAAACCTGCATGAAATTCGCCTGACAAGTGAAGCCAGCGAATGTTCACCTGGCGAATGCTTGCTTCGCCTGGCGAAGGCGCGATATCTCAGAGGGCGATTTGCTTGCTGGAGGCACTTTGAAGTGCCTTGTTTCTTTTTGTTCGCCTGGAGAAGGCCTCTGTTTTCCTGGAGAATGGGCGCAAACAAAGCTTCTTTTGTACTTTATATATTGCTTTATGGCGATCATAACTGGAGGGGGAAAAGAAGTATCATTTTTGTAACATTGGAACCTAGTTCTACAACTCCAAAAACAGTAGTTTTTCTTGCTTTTGCTCATTGTGTAATCAAGAGAAGTGGAATCACATCTTTCTTTGATCCTTCGATGTGGATGTTCTTTAATCTTCTCCATTTTCTTCTTGTTCAAGCTACCATAAAAATGAGTAGCTAAGTCCTTCATTTTGTCAAGGTTAGATGTAGATGATCATAAGCTTTGTATGTAAATGGGATGATCTTCATTTGTAAACTCTTTGATGATGAATATATGGTGAAAACTTTGTTTTATTGTTAACTCTTTGTGTTGGTTTATGATTGAAAGATATTTTCCAACTCTTTACCTAAGTTTTCATCCATCTATATTCTTGAGCTAGAGATAGTCTTGAATGATATTGTTCACTAAAATATCAAACCCTAAAAATTGTCATTTTGATAGATTGTGTGAGAAATCAACAATGGATCAAAATGGGAAAAATCACAATGTGTGTTAGAAATAAACACATTGAGAGGATGTTGTGAATGTGATTATCATCCAACGGAGTTTACTAGTTTTGTTGATCGAACATATACATGCAAAGTGATCGTCGAACCCTAACTTTGACAATCTTTCTCAAATCGTAAAACCTAAACTTTTACCGCATTTATTACTTTTTCTATGCAAGCTACCGTAACGAAAAAACCAAAACCCCCTTGTTACTATAAGTTAAAAACTTGACAACTGTAGAACGGCGGCAATATCTCATATTCCCTGTGGAGACGATAACAAACCTCGATACTCTATCACTGTTCCAACACTTATTCGGGGATTGATTGACATGCCCGATCATCCAGACACAAAAGAGTTGCTAGAAGAGTTCCGGACTCGACACCGCTTCTGACACTTTCTCTCTTATTTGTTGTTATTTGTATTCTGACCATCACCAGGGTTGTTGGATGAGGTCATGATGACTTTCTTTTTGTATTCCTTTGATGATGTATGATGATACTCTATGACTCATTTTATTTATGAGAAGTTTTCCTTGGCTATCTCTGTGGTTTTTCATTCTCTCACCATGCTCGTGGAACTAGAATCAAGGGGAGAGTGTCCCTGAAACGTATTTACATGTCTGCATTCTGCATTTTTGCATCATTCTTCATTTGCATTGCAGGTGTTTCTGTTAACCTTGCCTCTTTCTGTGGTTCTCCAGAGTTTGTTTCAGGATTGAAGGACAGCCAATTCACCGTTATTCTACACGAGGAAACCAACAAAGAATTATGGATCAAGTTCAGCTCGAGCTTTAGGAATTTCGTGAAAGGATGGCGCAATTCATAGACATGATGCAGGGCGTAGCCAACAACCAAGGACAGTTAAGGAAATTGGTCCAGCCTTTGGTATCAAGGGTTGATGGAAATGGGTTTTTACATGGTGGAACCGCTGTTGTACCTCCTCCAGCTGACAACAGCACACCACAAGCAAATGTCGTCCCAACAATGGTTATCCCTCCGGGCGGAGGAAACCAGACTGGAATTCCCATCCCAGTCCCGATAGGCGTTGTGCAGGGTAACAATGGTCCCTAGTGGGAACACGGCGAACAAGATGATGTATTCTCCATGGGAGACCTTGGAGCAGGATTACAATCTGACTCCGATAGAAGGTTCAAGGCAATAGAAGATAAAATGAGGAGCCTTGAAAACCAGAATGTTATGGGTCTCGACATGTCCAATATGGGACTGATTCTGGGACTTAGAATTCCTCCGAAGTTTAAGGTGCCGGACTTCGACAAGTATAAAGGGATGACTTGTCTCAGGGTACACCTTCGGTCCTACTTTAGGAAGATGTCGGCATATTCAGATGATGAGAAGTTGCTTATGCACTTCTTTCAGGATAACTTATCTGATCCTTCATTGGAGTGGTACATGGGGTTGGAGCCAACTCAAGTAAAAAGTTGGAGGGATCTAGCAGAGGCCTTCGTAAGGTACTACCAATACAATAGCGACTTGTCACCGAACAGAGTGCAGTTGCAAAATCTATCACAAAGGAACAACGAGTGTTTTGAAGAGTATGCCCAAAGGTGGCGTGAACTAGCGGCTAGAGTTCAGCCTCCAATGGTGGAGCGGAAATTAATCGATATGTTTGTGGTGACCTTGCCAGGAATATATTACGAGAAGTTAATCAGAAATATGTCAGGGAGTTTTTCGGATTTGATTATAACTAGGGAAAGAGTAGAGAATAGGATAAAGCTGGGAAAGATACAAAGTGGAGAAGGGACCTTGTCTGGAGGTGGGAAGAAAGTTTTCGGTAACAGGAAAAGGGAAAATGAGGCAAACGTAGTGTCAGGTTTTAAGAATCGGAATTGGAATCGGAATCAGAATCAACATCAACAACAACTGTATTATCAACAACCACCACAAGTGGCTAGTATTGCCATCCCGGTAGTGCAGCCCCAACAACAACAACCACGTCAGCAACCTCAACAACAACAACAGCAACAGAACTACGCACAAAGGCGGCTTCAAGACCGTGGGAAAATGATGAATAGGCACTTTGACGCGCCTCAATGCCTTATTCTTAGTTGTTGCAACACTTACTTCAATTACAACTCATCTAAAAGAGAACTTTGGCACCATTGACCGGTGTACCTCCTCCGGGATATGACGCTAATGCTCGATGTGATTTTCATTCAGGGGCACCCGACCATAATATTGATAACTGCAAAGCCTTTAAGCACAAGGTTCAAGATCTTATTGATAGTAAGGCTATTAACTTCACTCATGATGTACCCAACATCGTCCAAAATCCCATGCCGAACCATGGAGCTGCTAGAGTGAATGTTGTTATCAAAGACAATCTGAACTTGGTATCCAGTGTTGAGGATTTGAAAACTCCACTGAGTTTTGTAAAAAGTAAGTTGTTAGCTGGTGGGGTGTTCCCAGGCTGTGGGAGCAATTGTAAAGGTTGTTTGGTTAATCCAGTAGGATGTTCACGTTTGAGAAGTTGTATTCAGAATATGATGGATGAAGGGTTTTTATAATTTGACAGAATCAGTAAGGAGGATGACGAGACGAAGATTAATGAAAAGGAGGATGAAGTGTCCACGATGTCTATCCCGTATAAGACTATCAACATTTCTGCACCACCGAGGGCACTGACAATTGTGATTACAAAGGCAGGACCGATGCCTTACGAGAGCACTAAGCGATTCCCTGGAATTATGGGGCAGAGGTGTTCTATAACGGGCAAAAACAAGAATTGAAGAATTCGCCTTGTGGGTCGGTCGACAATCTGGTCGGAAACAGTGGGGTGACGAGAAGTGGAAGAGTGTTCGTGCCTCTAGAGGTTAGTGTTGGAAGAACTGACAAGGGGAAGGGAAAAATGGTGATTGAAGAGGATCCACGGCAGGGAGAGAAAGAAGCTCTGGTGAAGGACGCAGAAGAATTCATGCGCTTGATCAGAAAGAGTGACTACAAAATCGTAGATCACTTACAACAGACACCCTCAAAGATTTCAATCCTGTCTTTGTTGTTGTGCTCTGAGGCACACCGAAATACGCTTCTAAGGATCTTGAACACAGCCTACGTGCCACAAGAGATTTCAGTTAATCATCTAGAAGGAGTGGTCGCGCATGTTAACGCTGGATATGGACTAGGGTTCACTGATCTCGACTTAACACCAAAAGGAAGGAATCACAACTCGGCGCTGCACATATCCATCGAGTGTAGAAGGGTTATTTTGTCTCATGTATTGGTAGATACTGGGTCGTCACTAAACATGCTACCTAAGAAAGCCTTCATGAAGCTAGACACTCAAGGGATAATATGCACTCCGAGCGACTTGGTGGTCAGAGCTTTTGATGGGACGAGGAGGTCCGTTTTTGGGGAGTTGACGTTACCAATTCAGGTCGGTCCTGAGACTTTTGATGCGGTGTTCTATATAATGGATATCCAGCCAGCATATAGTTGTCTACTATGACGACCATGGATCCACTCGGCAGGCGCCGTAACATCGACCTTGCACCAAAAACTGAAGTATATGGTGGATGGAAACATAGTCACCGTCTGTGGTGAAGAAGACATCATGATTAGTCAGTTGTCTTCATTCAAGTATGTTGAGGTTGAGGGGGAGATCCATGAGGCCCTATGCCAAGCCTTTGAGGGTGTTCAAGTTAAGAAGAAAGCACCTGTTGAAGTCAAAGCGCCAGAAGTTGCTATGTCATCCTACAAGGAAGCACAAGCCGTAGTGAAGTCCGGATTAGTGCAGAGGTGGAGGCAGGTGGTAAGCGTCCCAAACAAACAGGATAAGTTCGGACTGGGGTACAATCTATATGCATCATCTTTACAGAGTGCTTTGTGCTACAAAGGGTCTGTCCAGTTCACCATTGGCGGAGTAATATTCGAGAGGATTAATGTCGTATCAGAAGAAGAGGGAGACAGCGACTACGACATGGATGCGTGGATCAAGCCATGTATCCCAGGCCAGAGCTTGAAGAATTGGACCATGGAAGAAGTTATCTCTGTGACTTACGAAGAGTAATTGCTTTGTTTTGATTAATGTATTGCCCTATGCTCTACCCGGAGCATAGTGGTCTTTATTTGTAGGGCCCTATCTGTTATGTGTGTGAACAATCTTTTTTATCATCAATCAAAAAGGCGTCTTTTCATTCAAAATTTGTGATCCTTGTTTTTCTTGTTTTTATTTTCCTAACAATAAAATGGCAATGTGGTTTGTGTTTGTTTATTTTCATATCATTTAAGCATAAAATCATCATCATTGCAGGTTACACATTTCAGATACCACCGACTCAGACTCGGATATGACTCGATGTAACTTTGAAAATCCAATCTTTCAAGCGGAAGAAGAGATCGAAGAAGATGAAGACCTTCCCGAAGAGCTTGCCAGATTGTTAAGACAAGAGGAGAAGGTCATCCTGCCTCATCAGGAGGAAGTTGAAGTCATCAACCTGGGAACAGAGGAGGATAAGAAGGAAGTCAGAATAGGGGTCGCGCTGCAAAGTCATGTCAAGCAAATATTGGTTGAATTGCTCCGAGAGTATAAGGATATCTTTGCTTGGTCGTACGAAGACATGCCTGGACTTGAGACAGATATTGTAGTTCATCGCCTGCCTCTTCGAGAAGAATGTCCTCCCTTCAAACAAAAGCTTAGAAGAACCAGGCCAGATATGGCAGTGAAGATCAAGGAAGAATTCCATAAGCAATTGGACGCTGGATTTCTTGCTGTGACAAACTACCCTCTGTGGGTCGCAAACATCGTGCCCGTGCCTAAGAAGGACGGAAAAGTCAGGATGTGTGTTGACTATAGGGACCTGAATAAAGCGAGCCCAAAGGATGATTTCCCGCTCCCCCATATTAACGTGCTTGATGATGACACCGCACAATACTCAGTGTTTTCTTTCATGGACGGTTTTTCGGGCTACAATCAGATCAAGATGGCACCGGAAGATATGGAGAAAATGACTTTTATTACACCATGGAGGACGTTTTACTATAAAGTAATGCCTTTTGGGTTGAAGAACGCAGGGGCAACTTATCAACGGGCTATAGTAACTCTTTTTCACGACATGATTCATCACGAGATTGAGGTTTACGTCGATGATATGATTGCGAAGTCCCAAACGGAGGAGGGGCATCTGGTGAATCTTCTAAAGCTGTTTGAGAGATTAAGGAAGTTCAAACTAAGGCTGAATCCAAACAAGTGTACTTTTGGTGTACGGTCCGGAAAGCTGTTGGGGTTCATTGTCAGTGAGAAAGGTATTGAGGTTGATCCTGCGAAGATCAAGGCAATTTAAAAAACAACGCCAAAGACTGAGAAAGAGGTTCGTGGATTCCTGGGTAGATTGAACTACATTGTGAGGTTCATATCTCACCTCACGGCCATGTGTGAACCGATGTTTAAACTATTGAAGAAGGATCAGGCGGTTGTCTGGAACGAAAATTGCCAGAGGGCGTTTGAGAAGATAAAAGAGTATCTGCAGGAACCTCCAATATTGATGCCCCTGGTGGCTGGAAGACCATTAATAATGTACTTAACGGTTCTTGAGAATTCCATGGGTTGTGTTCTCGATCAACATGACGAGACTGGAAGAAAAGAGCATGCAATTTACTACTTGAGTAAGAAGTTCATGGACTGTGAGTCCAGATACTCAATGTTGGAGAAAACTTATTGCGCACTAGCTTGGGCCGCCAAACGCCTAAGGCAGTATATGCTAAACCATAAAACCATGTTAATTTCAAAGATGGATCCGATTAAGTACGTATTTGAAAAGTAAGCACTGTCAGGAAGGATTGCTAGATGGCAAATGGTTCTGACAGAATACGACATTCAGTACGTGTCTCAGAAAGCTATTAAAGGGAGTGTTCTGTCAGAGTATCTCGCAGAGCAACCAATTGACGACTATCAGCCAATGAAGTTTGATTTTCCCGACAAAGACATTATGTACTTGAAGATGAAAGATTGTGATGAGTCGTTGTCGGACGAAGGTCCTGAGTTGGGTTCCCAGTGGAAATTGATCTTTGACGGTGCTGTTAACTCCTACGGTAGTGGAATTGGGGCGATCATTACAACTCCCCATGGTTCTCGTATACCATTCACTGCAAGGTTAACATTTCCATGCACCAACAATGAATCTGAATATGAAGCGTGTATCATAGGTATCGAGGAAGCAATCGAATTGAGAATCAAGAACCTTGATATTTATGGTGATTCAGCTTTAGTGGTCAACCAGATCAAAGGAGAGTGGGATACTCGCCAACCAAATCGGATCCCTTATATGAACTATGCAAGAAGATTGCTACCTTTCTTCGATCGTGTAGAGTTTCACCATGTGCCGAGATCAGAAAATCAGATGGCAGATGCCTTGGCTACTTTATCTTCAATGTACAAAGTGAACTTCTGGAACTATGCACCAAGAATCGTTATCTCGCGCCTCGATAGGCCGACATTCGTTTTCGCAATAGAAGAAGCTTCTGATGGCAAGCCATGGTATTACGACATCCAGAACTTTCTCAAGAATCAAGAGTATCCGCCTGGGGCATCGGCCCGGGATAAGAAGACCTTGAGGAGGTTATCTGGTAACTTCTATCTGAATCCAGATGGTGTACTCTATCGAAGGAACTTTGACTTAGTGCGACTAAGATGTGTGGACGAAAAAAGAAGCGAATTTGCTTATGGAAGAGGTCCACAAAGGAGCCTTTGGAACACATGCAGGTGGGCATGTCATGTCGCGGAAAATGGTGAGAGCAGGGTATTATTGGTTAACTATGGAGTTAGATTTCTTCAAGTACGCCAAGAAGTGCCATAAATGTCAGATTTATGCCGACAAGATTCATGTGCCGCCGTGTCCTTTGAATGCCATGTCATCCCCATGGCCTTTCTCCATCTGGGGCATTGATATGATTGGCAAGATCGAGTTGACTGCATCCAATGGACATTGTTTCATCTTAGTAGCCATCGACTATTTCACCAAATGGGTCGAAGCAGCTTCTTACGCCAATGTCACCAAGCAAGTTATAGCCCGTTTTATTAAAAGGGACATCATCTGCCGATATGGAGTACCCGAAAGGATCATTACTGATAATGGTTCCAATCTGAATAACAAGATAATGAAGGAGCTATGTTAGAGCTTCAAGATTGAGCATCACAATTCGTCTCCCTATTGCCCGAAGATGAATGGCGTTGTGGAAGCGGCCAATAAAAACATAAAGAAGATAGTGTAGAAGATGGTTGTGACCTATAAGGATTGGCACGAGATGTTGCCCTTTGCTCTACATGGATATCATACTTCGGTGCATACTTTAACTGGGGCAACTCCTTTCTCGTTGGTATATGGTATGGAAGTTGTCTTGCCATTGGAGGTCGAGATCCCTTCTTTAAGAGTTCTGGCTGACGTCAAACTAGATGAGGCAGAATGGGTGAAGAACAGGCTAAATCAACTCAGTTTAATGGATGAGAAGAGGTTGGCGTCTATTGTGTACGGTCGTCTGTATCAGAGTAGGATGAAGAAAGCCTATGATAAGAAGATGCGTCCTCGAAGCTTTCAGGAAGGTGATTTGGTGTTGAAACGGATTCTTCCACCACAGAACGACCACAGGGGCAAATGGACTCCCAACTATGAAGGTCCATATGTTGTGAGGAAAGTCTTCTCCGGAGGATCCTTACTACTTTCAACCATGGACGGTGAAGATTTCACGTCCCTTGTGAATGCAGACGCAATCAAAAGATACTTTGCTTAAAAATAGACCCGCTGGAAAGAAAAAGAAAATCCAGGAAAGAATGGGGCATCCCGGCAAACCATAAAAGGATAGGTTCGGGCAAAAATTAGGGATAAAAAGAAAAAGTGTAAACCCGCAAAGTTGAAAACCCGAAAGGGCGAATTTGGCAAAAATGGGTATCCCGGTGAATCAAAAACCCGCAAAGGGAGATTCAGGAAAAAGTTAGGGATTTGAAAAAAGCAAATGTTTGCGGTCCGCGCGTTGATCTTCAAAGCATAGTGGATTATGGGAGAACTCGAGGATCAGCCGTCCAAATCAATCTCTTCAGAAGACGAAGCATCGGAAAGGCGTCGAAGTCACGCGAGTCATAGTTGAGTCGTTCTATGGTGGTTGTCTGTGCCATATTGCCGACATTTTTGTATATTCTTGTGCATTTCTATATTTTTCTTACACAACTTTCTCATTTCAGGAGTTGCATCCTTTGTAAATTTGCCTATTTACAGGCTATTTATCAATAAAACATACTATTCAGAAAACTTTTGTTTTTGATTCAGCTTTTACCGTTTTGTTTGCAAAAGATGCCTGATGTTTTTGATAAAACTTTGCATACATAATTTTGTGGGCTCTGCCAACTATGATCGAAACAATGTTTTTACTTGAATGATGTCACAAATGACATTTAAGATGGTGCCTGCTGCACAACACATGTTTGTTTGTTTGTCATTTGCAGGACGCTCATCCTCGAGACTTTTCCAGAAGTCCCTCATCTGAAGAAAGTGCGCAGGCTAAGCGTGTTCACATCCCCAGCAGGTTGGAACCCCGTACAATCAAGGTTATCCTCAGCACGTCGAGATTGATATCTCCAGCAGAGTTGGGTCATTTCCAACAAGTAGGCGTGGGATTATCTCCAACAGTGGAATGAATTCAGAATTTCGTTTTCCCCACAGACTCTGAATGACTGGCTCCTTTCCCCTTAGAGTCTAAGTCATTGACTCATTCCCCAAGAGGACGTTGTTATTGTTGAGCTTATTTCTCATTTTCCCCAAGCAGAGGTCGATGCTAATTCCCTCCTTATCTAATCCCCAGCGAAGTCAGCGGAGTTAATTTTCTTCCCCATAGAGTGAGACTAACTCAGAGATTATTATTCTCCATCCTCAGCAGAAAGAGCTTGGGACGGTTCCCTAGTAGATCTTATTCATAATCCCTAACAGATAGTGGATTAAATCTTCAGCAGAGCGGAATCTCTGGTAGAATAGAGCCATCCTTCAGCAGTCTGCCTTGATTCCCAGCAGAGTTGTCTGTTCCCCAGAATGTTATATTCTGGCAGACCATTCAGGGCTGATTTCCCCGGTAGAGTGGAGTTATTTGTCTCCAGCCAAGTTGTTAGTTCCCTAGAAGAGTTGTATTCTGGTAGGCCATCTGGGACATTTTCCTCAGCATAGTGGATTTGTGCTTAGCAGAGCAGTTTTACCCGGAAATTTTCTCGGAGGCCACCCAAGGCTTGTATTCCCCAGCATGAGTCCGTTTACACTAGGCGTGCCTAGTCTTTCCCCAGCAGAATTGCTTTCCTCTCTTTAGCATTTATTTTGCTGAAGTGGTTCCTTTGCATTTGCATCGTGCATAGCATCCTCCCAAACGCGTAGCATTTCCATTTCGTATGGAGCATTACGCTATATTCAAACATGTGCATTTGAAACATAAGCCAGGTTGTTACCTCTTTATTTTCAGGTGTATCTCCAGCAATTATCGGTTTATTTCTCAAGCATGTGCGGTATCCAGGTCTCCAGCAAGATCATTGACAGATGTATTCATCTTATCATTCTCTCCAACAGAGTCTATTTATTCAAGTTCATATTTCCCCAACGGATTTCTTCACCCAGATGGTGAATCGACGGATGTTCTTCTCAACTTAGGGTTGAGCCGACCTTTGGGTTTGATGCTCGCTTTTATTTAGCGAATGATTGACGGTGAAGTCAGATGATTTTGAGAGCTGACGGCAAAGTCAGATGATTTTGAGAACTGACGGCGAAGTCATATGATTTTGAGAACTGACGGCGAAGTCATATGTTTTTACATATTTGATGTTGAGTGCTGATGGCGAAGCCAGATGACATCAAGGACTAATGGCGAGGTCAGATCTTTTTACCGACTTGATGTCAAGGCCTGACGGCGAAGTTAGATGCTTTTACCGATTTGATATCGAGGATTGACAGCGAGGTCAAATCTTTTTACCGACTGGATGTTAAGGCCTGGCGGCGAAGTCAGATGCTTTTTACCGACTGGATGTCAAGGCCTGACGGCGAAGTCAGATGCTTTTACCGATTTGATATCGAGGATTGACGGCGAAGTCAGATGACATCGAGGACTGACGACGAAGTCAGATCTTTTTACCGACTTGATGTCGAGGCCTGACAGCGAAGTCAGATGCTTTTACCGATTTGATATCGAGGATTGATGGCGAAGTCATATACTTCTACCGATTTGAAATCGAGGATTGGCAGCGAGGTCAGATCTTTTTACCGACTGGATGTCGGTCACTGACAGCGAAGTCAGATATTTTTACAGATTTGATGTTGAGTTCTGACAGTGAAGTCAGATGATTTTGAGAACTGACGGCGAAGTCAGATTAGTTTGAGAGCTGACGGCGAAGTCAGAGGATATTGAGGACTGACGACGAAGTCAAGTGTTTTACCAATTTTGTGTCGATGACTGACGGCAAAGTTAGATGCTTTTACCGATTTGAAATCGAGGATTGACGGCAAGGTCATATCTTTTTATCGACTGGATGTCGAGGCCTGACGATGAAGTCAGATGCTTTTACCAATTTGATGTTAATGAATGACGGCGAGGTCAGATGCTTTTACTTGATAGTGATGACTGACGGCGAGGTCAGATTCCTTTACCGACTGGGTGTCGAGGCCTGACAGCGAAGTCAGATGCTTTTACCAACGTGATGTTGATGACTGACGGAGAGGTCAAATGTTCTTACCGACTTAACGTTGATGCTTTCTATTTGGTAATGAGTTAGCTCATTGTCCTTGCAACCATCAGATACAGTTATTTCCGGGGACTTTATTTTAGTGATTAAGTTTATTCATTTACTGTTTCTTTTTGCGGTTGTCAAATTTCCGGGTTCTTTGGTATTCAACCATCTTTTACCTCGAATGTTTGAAAGCCGTTCGCTTTTCATCCCTTCAGGTCCAAGACGTTTGAATAGGGGTAGCTGTTGCACCCTAAAATTTCACCAACATTTTTCTTAATCTTTGACTTATGTTTCTTTGCATTTTAGCATCTTGCATTTGCATAGCATAGTTCTTACAGGGGATCAAGTGATTGTGCTTGAGTATCATCCGAGAGGAAAGTCTTTATTGGCCACAAGCTCAATCAAATGCAATGGTACAAACCATCAGAAGGTTGTCAAGGGGTCCATAAGGTTTTATCACTGGTGTGAACATGAGGTAGAAGTTTTTTGAATACCTCAGAGGTCATGATGGAGTGGAAATGGTCACTCATTTCATCTAAACAATGCATAGGCAAAAAAAGAAGAGATTAGGGTTTCATTTTTAATCAGGCTAAACTTGTTTTTGGAGCAAAACTTGTTTCCATGGTCTTCCATATGTCCTAAGGTGTTTAAGGATGGGTGATTGACCATCAATTTTAATCAGAAGAGCTCCAATTGATCAGTTGATTGAAAATCAAGAGATTTGGAGAAAAAGTCAACTATGCAGTGAAAAAGTCAACTCCTGACTTTTTGAGTTCAAGATCATGATCCTTTATTTCAATATGACCAATGGGTGGAATTTGATCAAGAAAAGTCAAGGAAATCATGAAAAATTAAGAGTTGTTGAAAGTTGTTATTTTGGGATTTAGGGTTTTAGAAACTTTCTATTTTTGGAAAGTTTTATGGTTGGAACAGCCATCTTCAAAGCCATATTTCTTCATGATCAAGGTTTCAAATGAACCTTTGGTCAACATCAAAGTTTTTCCTTGTGTTAGAACACATATTGGTGTTTAATTATATCTCTATGTTTTGATGATAACTCTAATGAAATTTTGTATTAAGAAAATATATACTCTAATTTTGTTCAAGTGTTTTTGTTTCAGATATTAAATTAAATATTATTATGGAAGCAAAAATGCATCTGAACAGTATTCTACGCAAAGCTCTGAAGCATCAGAAGCAAGTGATCAGAAGACTCTGAGCGCTACCAGAAGACTCTGAAGCAGAAGCTGTAGAAGACTCTGAAGCAGTAGCTGCAGAAGACTCTGAAGCGTAGTTGAAGAATTTGTATGAAGATTTTAAAGCATTATTTTAGAAGAATCTGAATGTACTTTACACTGCAAGTACAGAGGCTCTAATAAACAAGTATGCTCTGATCAGATCACTCACGCTGAAGCACTGTTGCTACAACTCTGATATCATTGAATCTGATATGAAGAACAAGAAGCACATCAGAGGATCTAATGTTGTTTACGTTTGAAAAGATGTCAGCACGTGAATAGACTTGGTACTATTCTCAACATCCTCTCTAATAGAACTATTCCTTATTTGTGATAGACACAAGAATTCAGGCAAAAGGCATTTCTCTGAACATTCCACTTCTGAGAAAGGAAAAGTCATGTGAAGACAAAAGGCTACAGCTACTCTACTTGCACAGTCTTCGAGCATTGGACTTTCAGCACTATTAAAGGACGTCTTCAACATCTCTTCAAGGCTAATGAATCTAAAAATGAATTATTGACAAACTCATTGAAATTATTCAACAACTCTCATACAATCTTTCTTACTCCAAGTTGAATAGTTTTTATTCGTTCTTAATCTAAGTGTAAAAATCACAGTTTGTGATATAGCTTTTTAGAAGCATCTTAAACACTTGTTTAGTTTACATTAATTTGTAAAAGGTTCCTTAAGAAGACCAAGTTGTGGTCATAATTTCTTGAGAAGACTAAGACAATTGTTCTTAGTGGTTGACACTGTAATCTGTTTGAATATAGTGGATTAAGTCCTTGTGGAGAAAGGCAAATCACCTTGATAGGGTGGACTGGATTAGTTGAGTTCAACGAACCAGGATAAATATCTTGTGTTGATTTTATTGCCATTATTTTTCTAAACCCTTATTCAACCCCCCCCCCCCCCTTCTAAGTGTTTTTCTCACCTTCAGTTGGCATCAGAGCTCCGGTTCTGTTATTGCTCTCACTTCACCGTGAACAGAAAAGATCCATTTGAGAAAACTCTTGATATATTTTGGTTGATACATTATGGATGAAGCTTCAACATCCAACAACAACAGATATGAGGACGGACATAGAATCAGCACTAAACCCCCTATGTTTGATGGGGATAAGTTTGACTACTGGAAAGATAGAATTGAAAGTTTCTTTCTAGGATATGATGCTGACCTTTGGGATTTAGTCATTGATGGCTATGTTCACCCCACTAATGGGGATGGCAAAAAGATAGATAGAAAATCTATGACTGAAGCTCAGAAGAAAGAATTCATGAATCATCATAAAGCAAGAACCATACTACTAAATGTTATATCTCATACTGAGTATGAGAAAATTACTAACAGAGAAACAACATTTGGTATGTTTGAATCTTTGAAGATGACTCATGAAGGAAATTCTCAAGTCAAGGAGACCAAGGCTCTGGCGCTGATCCAGAAATATGAAGCCTTCAAAATGGAGGAATTTGAATCTGTAGAAGTTATGTTCTCTAGATTCCAGATTCTCACAGCTGGCTTGAAAGTTCTGAACAAAGGTTACTCCAGTGCTGATCATGTTAAGAAGATCATCAGAAATAGTAGGCCAGAGTAATCCATCCTTTGCATCTTTCAAGAGCACCAGATTAACAATCGACAGGGGCATTCCTGAAGGTTGGGAAGAAGTGATCGACATCAAGACCAAGACTAATCGCCACGGGTTGGGTTACAAACCAACTCATGATAAAGCTTCTATAAATGTCAAAGGGCGTCCGAAGACTGTCCAAGAAGTGTTTGTCAGCGGAGTTTTCCAAGTCAATGCTATCAACGATGATGATGATAATGATGATGATGAAGACCTGAGCAACCTGGTATTCAAGAGTGATGCAGCTTTGAGCAATTGGGAAGCTATAGAGATCCCCGTGATTTTTCCCATTTCAAAGTAATTTAACGTTTTCATTTGTTGTTTTCAAAAATTCCATAGCTATGCCCGAAGCTATTAGATAATTTGTAGGGCCTCCTTTTCACTTTCTAAAATGATATTAATAAATGCATTTTGTTAAATCCCATTTGTTTCACTTGCGTTTTTTGCTTTCACTTTTTAAAATGAAATTGGCAAACCCTTTCAAAAACTACAAAAATAAATTTAAAAGCATTTTTTCCTCGTGCATTTTCCTTGTGCATTTAATAAAATAAGCCCAAACATTGCAGTGATATCCAAAACCTTGTTGAATCCGACGATCCTTCTTTCACTCCTGACTCGGATTCACCCATTTATCAAGCTGAAGATGAGAGTGATGAAGATTTTGAAATACCTGCTGAACTGGAAAAAATGGTTGAGTATGAGTACACTGAGCTTCAACCATACAAAGAGCAGGTAGATTTGATTAATCTTGGCACTGATGAAGATAAGAGAGAGGTCAAGATTGGTACAACACTTGGGCCGAGGTCAAGCAGAGATTGGTAAAGCTTCTAGAAGAATATTCTGATGTGTTTGCATGGTCGTATCAAGATATGCCCGGTTTAGACACTGATATTGTAGTTCACAAGCTGCCACTTAAGCCAGAATGTCCACCTATCAAGCAGAAGCTTCGAAGAACAAGACCTGACATGGCTTTGAAAATTCGAGATGAGGTTAAGAAACAGCTTGATGCAGGTTTCCTTACAGTTGCGAAGTATCCTGATTGGGTAGCCAACATTGTTCCAGTGCTCAAAAAGGACGGTAGGGTCAGAGTGTGTGTAGACTACAGGGATTTGAACAAGGCAATCCCAAAAGACGATTTCCCTCTACCGCATATTGATACACTTGTTGATAATACAACCAGTTTTGCAGTTTTTTATTTTATGGATGGTTTCTCCGGTTACAATCAGATCAAGATGGATCCGGCCGACAGAGAAAAGACCACTTGCATTACTCTTTGGGGAACCTACTGCTACAAAGTTATGCCCTTCGGTTTGAAGAACGCAGGGGCAACATATCAAAGAGCTATGGTCGCTCTCTTTCATGACATGATGCATAAAGAGATCGAAGTTTATGTTGATGATATGATTGCCAAATCCCAAAATGAAGAGGACCATTTAGACCATTTGTTAAAACTGTTTGAACGATTGAGGAAGTACCAGTTGAAATTGAATCCTGCTAAGTGTACCTTTTGTGTTAGATCTGGAAAACTACTTGGTTTTATCGTCAACCAAAGAGGAATTGAGGTAGATCCCGATAAAGTTCGAGCCATTCAGGACATGCCTGCTCCGCAGAATGAAACACAAGTGAGATGTTTCCTTGGACGACTGAACTATATCTCCAGATTCATTTCTAATATGACCGCTACCTGTGAGCCGATCTTCAAATTACATTGCAAGGGGCAGACTGTTGATTGGAATTCTAATTTTCAGCAAGCATTTGAGAAGATCAAGGGTTATCTGCAAGAACCTCCTATCTTGATTCCTCCTGTTCCTGGAAGACCACTGTTCATATACCTTACTATTCTGGAGAAGTCTATGGGTTGCATATTGGGTCAACATGATGAGACAGGATGAAAAGAACATGCCATTTACTACTTGAGCAAGTTTACTGATTGTGAGAGCAGATATTCACTTTTGGAGAAGACTTTTTCCAAGATCTGAAAACCATATTGCCGATGCTCTAGCCATGTTAGCCTCAATGTGGAAAGTCAGATTCGTTAATGATGCCACTCTAATTCGAATTAAACGCAAGACTGAGCATGCCTACTGTCAAATGGTTGAAGAAGAAACTGACGACAAGCCTTGGTTTTATGACATTAAGAATTATTTGCTCAAGCAAGAGTATCCAGTCGATGCTATTAATCTTGACAAGAAAACTCTGAGAAGACTAGCATCCAAGTTCTTCATCAGTAACGATGTGCTGTACAAGAGAAATTATGACATGGTCCTGCTTAGATGTGTCGATAAACAAGAAGCGTACATGTTACTTCAAGAGATTCATGAAGGAACCTTTGGAACCCATGCCAACGGTTATGCCATGTCCAAGAAGATCTTGAGGGCTGGATATTATTGGTTAACCATGGAATCAGATTGCATCCAATATTCCAGGAAATGCCATAAGTGCCAAATTTATGCTGACAAGGTCCACGGACCTCCTACACCGCTGAATGTTTTATCCTCATCGTGGCCTTTCTCAATGTGGGGCATTGACATGATTGGGGCAATTGAGCCGAAAGCTTCCAACGGTCACCGATCCATTCTAGTTGTCGTCGACTACTTCACAAAATGGGTAGAAGCTGCTTTTTACGCCAATGTGACCAAGCAAGTGGTTGCCCGCTTCATCAGAAAAGAGATTATCTGCCGTTATGGAATTCCAAGTCGGATCATAACAGACAACGGTACCAATCTGAACAATAAGACCATGAAGGAGTTGTGCGAAAGTTTCAAGATTGCACATCACAACTCCTCTCCTTACCGTCCAAAAATGAATGGAGCTGTTGAAGCTGCAAACAAGAACATTAAGAAAATCCTACAAAGGAAGGATGGTAAAGACTTACAAGGATTGGCATGAAATCTTACCATTTTCTTTGCACGGATACCGAACTTCAGTGCGAACTTCAACAGGGACAACCCCTTTCTCATTGGTATATGGTATGGATGTCGTCCTCCCCGTCGAAGTAGAGTTACCTTCCTTACGAGTATTGATGGAAACCAAGCTTGACGAAGCCGAATGGGCTCAAGACAAATTTGATCAGCTGAATCTCATTAAAGAGAAGCGCATGACAGCTATGTGCCATGGGCAGTTATATCAGAAATGGATGAAGAGAGCCTTTGACAAGAAAGTCTGAATCTGTGAGTTCCGTCAAGGAGAACTTGTACTTAAGAAGATCTTGCCAGTTCACAAGGACATGTGTGGGAAATGGATGCCAAATTATGAAGGCCCGTTTGTTGTGAAGACAGTCTTCTCAGAAGGATCACTAATTCTTACAACAATGGATGGTGAAGAGCTTACACATCCTATGAACTCTAATGCATTCAGAAAATATTATGCCTAAAATAACCCGCTAAAGTCGAAAACCTGAAAAGGCGACTTAGGCAATAATGGGTATCCTGGTGGATCACAACCTATGAAGGAGATCCAGGAAAAAATAAGGGATAAAAAAAATAATAATAGCTCGCTAAGCTGAAAATCTGAAAGGGCGACTTAGGCAAAAATGAGCGTCCCGGTGGATTGAAAATCCGAAAGGGCGGTCCAGGAAAAAGTTAGGGACAAAGGCGTTTCACTGCATCAGATGACACCGATCATCACAAAACATTTACAGAAGATCAACTTCAATCCAATCACTCTTGTCAGAAGCATGATTTTGAGTAGTTTCAGTCATTAGGGTCAGCAGGTCGTTGGATTCAATGTAACCTTTCCCTATTTGCCAACTTCAATTGTAATTTTTCATGGAGCTTTGCCTTTAGCAAGCTACCATTCTTTATTAAAAGTTAAACCTTTTTCTATTTCATTCTTCAGTTACACTACCTCTATTTCATTTTTGTTATGAAAATTGTTATTCGTTAATAATATTTTTGAAAGTGAAAAGTTTTCTAAACATAAATCTGTTTTTGAAAACGCTTTTGAAAAATATAAAGTTGCTTTGATTTAAGGAGCATCTAAAGGACATCTTCCGTTCCCCAGTAAATCTCATGGTTGCAGAAGCACTTTTAGACCATTGCCTCAGAACAGTCCCCAACAAAACTATAAGCTGACAACACTTTCGGACTAATCTGGTAACCTCCAGTGACTTTCAAGACTGCAGAGACCTCCCCAATATCTTCCAAGTGGTACATATTTATTTGAAGACCCACTCTCAATGGAATCATCTTTTCCTCACTGAGGATTGCCATACTTCTTTCAGGGATTTCCCCCCGGAGACTGCCATATTCTCCCCAAGAAGTCAAGATACTTTCCCCAAGAAATTGATGTATTTTTCCAGGAAGTTGTTACACTTCTCCATGAAGCTGCCTAGCTCCACATCTTCCCCATGAAGTGGATATTTATTTTATCCTCGAAAGTTTCCAATCCTGATATGACTCTCCCAGTGAACATGTTTCTTTGATCAGAATTCAGATTCATGATGGCAACCCCTCTAGTGAAGTCATGATATCTTAACCCCAAGTGGAATTTTTTGTTCTTCCCAGAGAATTTGGAACTTTGAAGCAAGATTTAGTTCCTCCATCAATTTTCCTATCCCTTGACAGATGTACCTTTGCAGAGGTCGCCGGGTTTTCCCGTCGAGATGTTTATTTCATCTCCTGTCTCCTCCTCTCGTCTGTTTTATCGGCATGTGCATCAGCATGAGCATAAGCATAAGCATTGCATACTCATTGCATTAGCATTTTTTTTAGCATCTGCATGTTTGCTTTCCCTGTTGTCTTGTGTCGTTACTTTAGCTGTGGTCACCGCCGAGTAACTGGGTTTGTCCGTTCTCTCCAAGTAGATCGTCAACCTTATGCATAAAATACCTGCCATTTTCAGTTTCCCCACAGAGTTCAATTCTCGTGGATGACGGTTATTTCAGTTATCTTTTCCGTGCTTAGGATAAGATAATTCCCATTGGAGTTTATTCCCTCAATGGAGTCTTGTTTGGCAGTTTCTTTCTAGCTCGATTCTAGATTGAACTTCGGTCCCGTCGGTCGCCGAACCTAACTTGGACGTGTATTTATTTTGCACTGTATTTCAAGAAGAGCCATTTTACAACAACGACATGCAACAGTTCTCGCCTGAGAAACTTACCCTATCTTTATTATGACTAGCAACAAGTGATCGTAACCTTAAGACGTTGAGTCGCCGTACTCATTCTTGGGCGTCCCGCCGTGGACATATCATTTTAACCTTAAGACGTTGAGTCGTCGTACTCATTCTTGGGCGTCCCGCCGTGGACATATCATTTTAACCTTAAGACGTTGAGTCGTCGTACTCATTCTTGGGCGTCCCGCCGTGGACATATCATTTCCTAAACCTTAAGAAGTTGAGTCGCCGTACTCATGCTTGGGCGTCCCGCCGTGGACAATTTTATCCTTTAGTAAAAGAAGAAACTGAATCATATTCAGAGGAGCACGGCCTTGAAGTGTGAAGAAGTTTGTTTTATCCTTTAGTAAAAGAATAAACGAAATCATAGTCAGGGGAGCACGACCTTGAAGTATGAAGAAGTTTATTTTATCATTTAGTTAAAGAAGAAGCTAAATCATGTTTTGATCACGGAAGCTTATCCTTTTATCTTAGAATGTCAACCAGGTCATGCCTGAACCTGATGAGCATCTATTTTGATATTTCCCCAGCAGAGGTCGTCTCGTCGGTGCCATCTCCATTGAGGATCTCGTTTCTAGGTGTCAACTGGTCATGCCTGAACCTGTTGGTAAATTACTTTAGAGTGTCAGCCGGTCACGCCTGAACCTGCTGAGCCGTAACCCTAGTTTTTTTCCCCAGTGGAGGCCGTCTCGCCGGTACCACCTCCATTGAGGATCCTTTCCTACCCGTCTTTCTAAAGTGACAACCGGTCATGCTTGAACCTGTTGGGCCATCACTTTGGATTTTTCCCGTTCTCGTTCTGTTCCCCAGTGCGTCGTCTTCCCTAGTGTGTGCGTTCGCTCGTCGCGTCGTCCCCCTGTGTCGTCGTTTCATCTGCATTCCTGCATCCTTGCATTTACTATGTTTTATCATACGCATCACATTAGCTTCTTAAGCTTTGTTAGCATTGTCGTTTTGTCCATAAGCATTGCATATCTAAGGGCAAAATTTTCGGTTATCTGTATTTAAATCCCTTTCACCATGATTTCTCGAGTCTTCGTCACTCAAATCATCTGGTGAAGTTATTTAAATATGGGCAACTGTCGTACCCCAAATTTTACCCTTAGATTGGTGATCATTTTGCATTTCATTTTAGTACATTTTTCATTTTACTAACCACCTAACCTTAAAAATCTGAAATAATTTTATTTAGTAACTAAATCAATTTTAAAATAAAAAAAACTAATTGATATTTAATTTAGAGTTAACCTAAGTTTTTTTTTACAATAATTAAATTCGTAAAATACTTGTTTCTATAAAAAAAGAAATTTCCTTTATTATTCTATTGAACTTAATTTTTAAATAACTTTGTTCTTAAAAAAAATATTTAATTAAAAACAATTCTAGATCAAATTTTAGTTTAAATATTTTTTAATTTGTCTGATAAATAATAAAAACACAAATGTTCAATTTAATTTTCACCTCTTTTAAAACATAGATTCAGATTTATTTTAAACAACAAAATAAGAAGTTAATTTAATTGATTTCGCTCTTTTTCATAAATAAATAAAAAAAGGCATATCAAATCAAGATTTTTTTTTTAGTATCTTCATAAGTATTGCTAAGTTGTTTAGACTTTGTTTTTTCTTACGATAACGGCGGCAGTGTTTGGCAGTAGACCAATATAATAGAGATAGATTGTTATAGTCACTTGATAAATAAATAAAAATGAAATATAAGTAATTATGTTACAAGGTTCAAGATAAAAATTCTAAGCTCATGTTATTCATCACCATTTCAAACAAGTCTTGTTCTATTACTTGCTTACTGCATTAGAAGCAGCTTATACTATTTACTACATCATCATTTGCCAACAATTGAAGAGTTTGTCGCTAAAAATTACAATAAGATAACTCCTAGATCACTTAATTTGGAATTCTTGTTGATAAGTCACCCTTTATCGTATAATTTCAAAAAGAGAATCATCGGTATTTTCTTTAGGCCAAAATCAAAAGGCTTTGGGATTCTCTCCTTCACTGTAAGAAACCATAAAAGTCTATGTCTACACGAACTGTCAAGATCCATAATTGCTCAGACGTACCATAAAGGAATATGCCTACACAAACTGTCAGTATCAAGGGTTGTTTGTGGGTTCAGATTGATGTTCAGAAATTGATCAATGATGGGTTCTTACAAGTGGTTAATAAGGTGAAGAAGGATGAAGTTGTTGTGATCGAACCCATCTTCAACTTGCCAGAGCCAAATGTTAAAGTTCCAGTGTTTAATTTGCCAAGGTCAAGTTCTGCAAAGCCTGTGTTCAATAAACTAAGTACTCCTGCGGTGAATCAGCCAAAGCCGTTAATTATTCAGAAACCAAGTCCATTTCATTTCAGTGATCCTAAAGTTGTACCTTGGAAATATGATGTGACCGTGATTGACAAAGAATCTGGGAAAGTTATTCCGAGGGAAGAATTGAAGACTGCAAATGACGATGTGACGAATATAGCTGGGGCAAGCAGGATGACACGCAGTGGTCGTATTTATACTCCCCAATTCAATGTAACTCCGTCAAAAGAGACTACTACAGCTACTGTGCCGGCCAAAGACAAGGATAAGGAAGCAGTTACTAATGATGAAGACGCTGAATTTTTGAGGATCATTAAGAAGAGTGACTATAAAGTTATTAATCAGCTTCACCAGACTCCTTCTAAGATCTCAATCTTGTCTCTATTGATGAGTTCACCTGCTCACAGAACTGCGTTACAAAAGATATTGGCTCAAGCTCATGTTGCTCAAGATATTACTACCGGACAATTCAACAGTGTGATTGCCAACATTACTGCCTGCAACACTCTCAGCTTTAGTGACGAGGAGTTACCGAGAGAAGGTCAGAATCACAACCGTGCTTTATATATATCAGTGAAATGTTTGGAGGATAACTTATCAAGGATGCTTGTGGATACCGGTTCATCTCTGAATGTCCTACCCAAGAGAGTTCTTGTTAAGTTGGCTTATAAAAAGATGGTGATGAAGCCTACTTCATTGATTGTCAAAGCCTTTGATGGTTCTCGTAGATCCGTGATCGGAGAAGTGGAGCTTCCAATCTTGATTGGACCACATGTATTCAACACCACTTTCCAGGTAATGGACATCAATCCCAATTACAGTTGTCTCCTTGGAAGACCTTGGATCCATGCCGCTGAGGCAGTTACTTCAACTCTGCATCAGAAGATGAAGTTTGTGGTAGATGAGAAGTTGGTTATCATACATGGTGAAGAGGATTTAATGGTCAGTAACCTATCTTCTTTCCGTTACATTGAGGTTGATGAAGACGCTTTGGAAACTTCGTTCCAGGCACTTGAGATCGCCAATGCTGTCCTATTGGAAGTTGAAGAAATAGTGGTCCAGAGTAATCCATCCTTTGCATCTTTCAAGAGCACTAGATCAACAATCGACAGGGGCATTCCTGAAGGTTGGGGAGAAGTGATCGACATCTAGACCAAGACTAATCGCCACGGGTTGGGTTACAAACCAACTCATGATAAAGCTTCTATAAATGTCAAAGGGCGTCCGAAGACTGTCCAAGAAGTGTTTGTCAGTGGAGGTTTCCAAGTCAATGCTATCAACGATGATGATGATGATGATGAAGACCTGAGCAACCTGGTATTCAAGAGCGATGCAGCTTTGAGCAACTGGGAATCTATAGAGATCCCCGTGATTTTTCCCATTTCAAAGTAATTTAACGTTTTCATTTGCTGTTTTCAAAAATTCCATAGCTACGCCTGAAGCTATTGGATAATTTGTAGGGCCGCCTTTTCACTTTCTAAAATGATTTTAATAAATGCATTTTGTTAAATCCCATTTGTTTCACTTGTGTTTTTTGCTTTCGCTTTTTAAAATGAAATTGGCAAACCCTTTCAAAAACTACAAAAATAAATTTAAAAGCATTTTTTCCTTGTGCATTTAATAAAATAAGCCCAAACATTGCAGTGATATCCAAAACCTTGTTGAATCCGACGATCCTGCTTTCACTCCTGACTCGGATTCACCCATTTATCAAGCTGAAGATGAGAGTGATGAAGATTTTGAAGTACCCGCTGAACTGGTAAAATTGGTTGAGTATGAGTACACTGAGCTTTAACCATACAAAGAGCAGGTAGATTTGATTAATCTTGGCACTGATGAAGATAAGAGAGAGGTCAAGATTGGTACAACACTTGGGGCCGAGGTCAAGCAGAGATTGGTAAAGCTTCTAGAAGAATATTCTGATGTGTTTGCATGGTCATATCAAGATATGCCCGGTTTAGACACTGATATTGTAGTTCACAAGCTGTCACTTAAGCCAGAATGTCCACCTATCAAGCAGAAGCTTCGAAGAACAAGACCTGACATGGCTTTGAAAATTCGAGATGAGGTTAAGAAACAGCTTGATGCAGGTTTCCTTACAGTTGCGAAGTATCCTGATTGGGTAGCCAACATTGTTCCAGTGCTCAAAAAGGACGGTAGGGTCAGAGTGTGTGTAGACTACAGGGATTTGAACAAGGCAATCCCAAAAGACGATTTCCCTCTACCGCATATTGATACACTTTTTGATAATACAGCCAGTTTTGTAGTTTTTTCTTTTATGGATGGTTTCTCTGGTTACAATCAGATCAAGATGGATCCAGCCGACAGAGAAAAGACCACTTTCATTACTCCTTGCGGAACCTACTGCTACAAAGTTATGCCCTTCGGTTTGAAGAACGCAGGGGCAACATATCAAAGAGCTGTGGTCGCTCTCTTTCATGACATGATGCATAAAGAGATCGAAGTTTATGTTGATGATATGATTGCCAAATCCCAAAATGAAGAGGACCATTTGGACCATTTGTTAAAACTGTTTGAACGACTAAGGAAGTACCAGTTGAAATTGAATCCTGCTAAGTGTACCTTTGGTGTTAGATCTGGAAAACTACTTGGATTTATCGTCAGCCAACGAGGAATTGAGGTAGATCCCGATAAAGTTCGAGCCATTCAGGACATGCCTGCTCCGCAGACTGAAACACAAGTGAGATGTTTCCTTGGACGACTGAACTATATCTTCAGATTCATTTCTAATATGACTGCTACGTGTGAGTCGATCTTCAAATTACCTTGCAAGGGGCAGACTGTTGATTAGAATTCTGATTGTCATCAAGCATTTGAGAAGATCAAGGGTTATCTGCAAGAACCTCCTATCTTGATTCCTCCTGTTCCTGGAAGACCACTGTTCATGTACCTTATTGTTCTGGAGAAGTCTATGGGTTGCGTATTGGGTCAACATGATGAGACTGGACGAAAAGAACATGCCATTTACTACTTGAGCAAGAAGTTTACTGACTGTGAGAGCATATATTCACTTTTGGAGAAGACTTGTTGTGCATTAACATGGGCTGCTAGGCGTCTCAGGCAATACATGATTCGTCACACCACTTTGTTGATCTTGAAAATGGATCCAATAAAGTACATTTTTGAAAAGCCTGCTCAGTTTGGAAGACTTGCCTGCTGGCACATGTTGTTATCGGAATATGACATCTAGTATGTGACTCAGAAAGCTATCAAAGGTAGTATCTTATTAGATTATCTTGCAGATCAACCAGTTGAAGACTATGAGCCTCTCAAGTTTGAATTTCCTGACGAAGATATTATATTGGTAAAGGATTATAAAGAGCTAGGTCCTGATGAAGGTCTCGAGCCAGGTCTCTGGTGGAAGATGATGTTTGATGGTTCCTCTAATTACAGTGGTCATGGCATAGGCGCCGTTCTGATGAATCCAGAAGGTGGTTATACCCCATTTACAGCAAGGTTAGACTTTGAATGTACGAACAATATCGCCGAATATGAAGCATGCATTCTTGGCCTTGAAGCAGCTATTGACCTCAGAATCAAACTTCTCGAAGTGAGTGGAGATTCAGCTTTGATTATTTATCAAGTTATCGGTGAATGGGAAACCAGACATGAGAAGTTAATCCCATACAGAGCCTACATTGTTGAAATGATTGAGTACTTTGATGAGATCACTTTCAAGCATGTTCCAAGATCTGAAAACCATATTGCCGATGCTCTAGCCATGTTAGCCTCAATGTGGAAAGTCAGATTCGTTAATGATGCCACTCTAATTCGAATTGAACGCAAGACTGAGCCTGCCTACTGTCAAATGGTTGAAGAAGAAACTGACGACAAGCCTTGGTTTTATGACATTAAGAATTATCTGCTCAAGCAAGAGTATCCAGCTGATGCTATTAATCTTGACAAGAAAACTCTGAGAAGACTAGCATCCAAGTTCTTCATCAGTAACGATGTGTTGTACAAGAGAAATTATGACATGGTCCTGCTTAGATGTGTCGATAAACAAGAAGCGGACATGTTACTTCAAGAGATTCATGAAGGAACCTTTGGAACCCATGCCAACGGTTATGCCATGTCCAAAAAGATCTTGAGGGCTGGATATTACTGGTTAACCATGGAATCAGATTGCATCCAATATTCCAGGAAATGCCATAAGTGCCAAATTTATGCTGACAAGGTCCACGTACCTCCTACACCGCTGAATGTTTTATCTTCATCGTGGCCTTTCTCAATGTGGGGCATTGACATGATTGGGGCAATTGAGCCGAAAGCTTCCAACAGTCACTGGTTCATTCTAGTTGCCATCGACTACTTCAAAAAATGGGTAGAAGCTGCTTCCTACGCCAATGTGACCAAGCAAGTGGTTGCCCGCTTCATCAGAAAAGAGATTATATGCCGTTATGGAATTCCAAGTCGGATCATAACAAAAAACGATACCAATCTGAATAATAAGACCATGAAGGAGTTGTGCGAAAGTTTCAAGATTGCACATCACAACTCCTCTCCTTACCGTCCAAAAATGAATGGAGTTGTTGAAGCGGCAAACAAGAACATTAAGAAAATCCTGCAAAAGATGGTCAAGACTTACAAGGATTGGCATGAAATGTTACCATTTGCTTTGCACGGATATCGAACTTCAGTGCGAACTTCAACAGGGGCAACCCCTTTCTCATTGGTATATGATATGGACGTCGTCCTCCCCGTCGAAGTAGAGTTACCTTCCTTACGAGTATTGATGGAAACCAAGCTTGACGAAGCCGAATGGGTTCAAGACAGATTTGATCAGCTGAATCTCATTGAAGAGAAGCGCATGACAGCTATGTGCCATGGGCAGTTATATCAGAAATAGATGAAGAGAGCCTTTGACAAGAAAGTTTGAATCTGTGAGTTCCGTCAAGGAGAACTTGTACATAAGAAGATCTTGCCAGTTCACAAGGACATGCGTGGGAAATGGATGCCAAATTATGAAGGCCCGTTTGTTGTGAAGACAGTCTTCTCAGGAGGATCACTAATTCTTACAACAATGGATGGTGAAGAGCTTGCACATCCTGATATGACTCTCCCAGTGAACATGTTTCTTTGATCAGAATTCAGATTCATGATGGCAACCCTTCTAGTGAAGTCATGATATCTTATCCCCAAGTGGATTTTTTTGTTCTTCCCAGAGAATTTGGAACTTTGAAGCAAGATTTAGTTCTGCCATCAATTTTTCTATCCCTTGACAGATGTACCTTTGCAGAGGTCGCCGGGTTTCCCCGTCGAGATGTTTATTTCATCTCCTGTCTCCTCCTCTCGTCTGTTTTGTCGGCATTTGCATAAGCATGAGAATAAGCATAAGCATTGCATACTCATTGCATTAGCATTTTTTTAGCATCTGCATGTTTGCTTTCCCTGTTGTCTTGTGTCGTTACTTTGGCTGTGGTCATCACCGAGTAACTGAGTTTGTCCGTTCTCTCCAAGTAGATCGTCATGCTTGGGCGTCCCGCCGTGGACAATTTTATCCTTTAGTAAAAGAAGAAACTGAATCATATTCAGGGGAGCACGACCTTGAAGTGTGAAGAAGTTTATTTTATCCTTTAGTAAAAGAAGAAACGAAATCATAGTCAGGGGAGCACGACCTTGAAGTATGAAGAAGTTTATTTTATCATTTAGTTAAAGAAGAAGCTAAATCATGTTTTGATCACGGAAGCTTATCCTTTTATCTTAGAATGTCAACCAGGTCATGCCTGAACCTGATGAGCAACTATTTTTGGATATTTTCCCCAGCAGAGGCCGTCTCGCCGGTGCCATCTCCATTGAGGATCTCGTTTCTAGGTGTCAACTGGTCATGCCTGAACCTGTTGGTCAATTACTTTAGAGTGTCAGCCGGTCACGCCTGAACCTGCTGAGCCGTAACCCTAGTTTTTTCCCCCAGTGGAGGTCGTCTCGCCGGTACCACCTCCATTGAGGATCCTTTCCTACCTGTCTTTCTAAAGTGACAACCGGTCATGCTTGAACCTGTTGGGCCATCACTTTGGATTTTCCCGTTCTCGTTCTGTTCCCCAGTGCGTCGTCTTCCCTAGTGTGTGTGTTCGCTCGTCGCGTCGTCCCCCTGTGTCGTCGTTTCGTCTGCATTCCTGCATCCTTGCATTTACTATGTTTCATCATACGCATCACATTAGCTTCTTAAGCTTTGTTAGCGTTGTCGTTTTGTCTATAAGCATTGCATATCTAAGGGCAAAATTTTCAGTTATCTGTATTTAAATCCCTTTCACCATGATTTCTCGAGCCTTCGCCACTCAAATCATCCGGTGAAGTTATTTAAATAGGGGCAACTGTCGTACCCCAAATTTTACCCTTAGATTGGTGATCATTTTGCATTTCATTTTACTAACCACCTAACCTTAAAAATCTGAAATAATTTTATTTAGTAACTAATTCAATTTTAAAATAAAAAAAAAACTAATTAATATTTAATTTAGAGTTAACATAAGTTTTTGTTTACAATAATTAAATTCGTAAAATACTTGTTTCTATAAAGAAAAGAAATTTCCTTTATTATTCTATTGAACTTAATTTTTAAATAACTTTGTTCTTAAAAAAAAAATTTAATTAAAAACAATTCTAGATCGAATTTTAGTTTAAATATTTTTTAATTTGTCTGATAAATAATAAAAACACAAATGTTCAATTTAATTTTTACCTCTTTTAAAACATAGATTCAGATTTATTTTAAACAACAAAATAAGAAGTTAATTTAATTGATTTCGCTCTTTTTCATAAATAAATAAAAAAAGGCATATCAAATCAAGATTTTTTTTTTAGTATCTTCATAAGTGTTGCTAAGTTGTTTAGACTTTGTTTTTTCTTACGATAATAGCGGCAGTGTTTGGTAGTAGACCAATATAATAGAGATAGATTGTTATAGTCACTTGATAAATAAATAAAAATGCAATATAAGTAATTATGTTACAAGGTTCAAGATAAAAATTCTAAGCTCATGTTATTCAACACCATTTCAAACAAGTCTTGTTCTATTACTTGCCTACTGCATTAGAAGCAGCTTATACCATTTACTACATCATCATTTGCCAACAATTGAAGAGTTTGTCGCTAAAAATTACAATAAGATAACTCCTAGATCACTTAATTTGGAATTCTTGTTGATAAGTCACCCTTTATCGTATAATTTCAAAAAGAGAATCATCGGTATTTTCTTTAGGCCAAAATCAAAAGGCTTTGGGATTCTCTCCTTCACTGTAAGAAACCATAAAAGTCTATGCCTAGACGAAATGTCAAGATCCATAATTGCTCAGACGTACCATAAAGGAAAGCCACCTGAAAAAATACTCTAGTTAGAAATACGAGAACAACTCGTTTGGACAATGACCTTTGGCTTCACTGTGTCGCAAACAGCAAAGAGCATTTATCACCCTCATAAAACCCGCAGACCCAGAATCAATATAACAGGCCGAAAGAATAAATTTATTTTATGATAATAATCGTAGAACTTAACTTTTATTTCAAAATCAGTGGCCATTAAATTAAAGACGAAAAATGAATAAAATTGGATTTCGAAAATGGCAAGAAATTATTTGAAGGTTAATAATCAGGGGAGGCAACAACGTTTGATTTCTACCATAAGAAACATATACCCAACATAATCAAGCAGAAAAAGGGAAGAATCAAGGATGATTAAAATGGTACAAAACATGTTCAAACAGGTTTTTAAAAAAAGGAATGTAACATTAAGTGCAGAATGCAAATCTGTAACATGTTGTTTCGTATCAATATTCAAATTAGTGTATAAAACCAGCATAACGGAGTTCGCAAAAAAAAAAAGGCACACACAGAACACAGAGATTCGCCATACCATTCAAATCCACAGAAACTCATAAAAATAACAAAAAGAAGCCTAAAGTTGAAGAGATCAAAAGGAAACTTATCCTTTTCCTCCATCACGAATCGCCGATTGTCGTCGAAGCCACCGCTATTTTCGACGCCACCATTTCACCATAAACCGTCAAACCGCCGCCGGAAGTCTTTCCACCTTGTCGGAAATTATCATCAGCTCCTTCGCCGTAGACACTATTTGGGTAAATCTCTTTGTATTTGTTTCAGATTCACTGAGTTTTGTGTGTCTTTTTACAGGCTTGTTGGAGAAATTGAAAAGCGGAGAAAAATGTAGAAGAAGAAGAAGGAAGGAGATTGTGAGGTTTTGAGGTTGGGGTTTCAAAGGAAACCCGGGTTCTTCCCTTTTATGCATACTCAGGTCGGGTCTGGAGCTTGATCACCCATCCCGACCCAGTTTTGATTTAGTTTTATTTTTTTTATTTTTCTGTTTAATATTTTATGTTGTAATTATTCGATAATAATAATAAATTAATACTAACTCTAACATTACTAACCTACTAACTATTAAAATAAAAATCTAAAAAAATATATAATTTAAAATAAAGATCTTAATTTAATTAAAAAAATATTTGATTTTAGTTTTTAATTGGAAAAAAATAACAAAAAGATTTAATTTTAATTTCTTAATTTTTTTAGATTTGTTCCTTATAATAAAAATATAAAAATAAGTTTGTTTATTTAGATTTTTTGTTTATTTCAGCTTTCTCCTTGTTACAATAATAATAATTTTTTTTTCTTTTCGGAATGTTTAAGTTATTGTCTCCCTTTCGTAATAATTATAAACATAATTTTCTTTTTATTTCAACAGTATAAAACTCCTTTTTTTTTAATTAAGTTAAACTTTTTAGATAGTTTACCTTTAAGTGTTTTAACTTTTTTTTTTTCTTCTTATTAAAAATAATACAAACTTTTTGTAGATCTAACGTCAAGTTTAATTTTCCTTTTAATAACATTTAATAAAAAAAATCTGAAATTAATTTGAGTTGTTTTCGTATAAAAAAAATGTTTATATTAAGTTAAAAATTTGATTTAAGTTTATTTTAATATACACTAAAAAATACAAAATGTTAAGTTAGTTTGTTTTAGGTTTCTGTTACTTTTTGCTTTATAAATAAAAACTATAAATATATATTAAAAATCCAAAAATAAATAAACCTTTTTCTTAATATAAGATTAACTAATTCAATATAAACTCCCAAAAAAAAACTAAAAAAAAAACCTTTAATTCTTTTTTTTTTATTCAACTTAATTTCTATCCAAAATTCTAGCATTTAATAAATTACAAATTCATAAATAATTAAATTCTAACATTTGCCTATTTTTCACCTAATTTGATTAATCTAATTTTCACTTAACAGTAAGAACTCTAAAAAATATCTAACTTCAACTTCTAGCTCCTAAGTCAATTAAATCAAAATAATTCATCCATATCTCATCACTTGTATGTCAATTTACATTTTCAACATTATTCCGCTTTATTTTTACCGTAAATCCCCTCCGAAGGGAAGGTTCACATTTTAGCCGCCGAGTCAATAAACCACCTTTACCATTTCCTTAAAACTTAAGACTTTGAGTCACCGTACTCATACTTAGGCGTCCCGCCGAGGACATTCACCCTTTACACCTAGCCTTAGGATTAGGAGTCGTCGTACTCCATGTAAGTTTCCCGCCGTGGAATACTTATCTCATACCTTTAACTCAACTTTATAACGTAGAAATCGGAGTCGCCGCACTCCTATGTAAACGCTTCCCTATGAACGTTTACTTCCCCCATGGAACCTTGACCACAGTTAAGAAGTTCCTCATCCTCCCTTTCGAGGGGAACTACGAATACTCTGATTCCATCCCCTACCCAGGATACGTAGGACAAGATGCGAGTCTTGGCGAGTATACTTAGGACTAACCCCTTTAGGTCCTTCTCTTCACCCTTAACCCTTAGCATAACCTTAAACAGATAACATAGCAATAACAAATATTTAAAACAAGAGGTTCCTGTAGAGTACTACAGAGGTTTAGCATGCTAATACCTTCCCTAAACTTAACCAACCCCCGAACTTTAGATTTTTCCCCGTGTTGTGTTTACAATGCAAAATAGGTTTTCCCCTTTCTGTAACCTTTCCTTCGAATAAATCAAAGACCGGTTGTAAATGAATTAAGATTCAAGTTAATCAATAGCTTGACATCAAAATTTCACCGCAACAGCACTCATGGCTGATGTAGAAGACCATGCAGAAACATCTGGATCAGAATCAGAATCAGAATCAGATTCTGAGGAGGTATTTTCTAAACTTTCTAGAGCAGAACTTATTGAGAGTTTATATGAAATGTTGGAAAACTATAGTAAGATTAAGCTCAAATACAAGAAGCGTGAAAACAATCTTGTATCTGAGAATGATCTTCTGAAATCAGAAATTGCTGAGCTCAAAGCAAACAATTTGAAAATTAAAAATGAATTAGAAAAAGCTCAACAAGATTCTGAAGTTGAAATTAAGTCAAAATTTAAAAATATTTTAGAAGAATATGACTATAGTTTTCAGAAGTTTCTGGCAAGAAGCCTAGAGAGAAGCAAGATGGCTTCAATGATCTATGGTGTAAGCAGAAATAACAGGAAGGGTATTGGATATGAATCTTCTTCTGAGAAGGATTTAAATCCAACATCTGTTGATAAACTGATCATTAAGCATACTCCTCTGTATTCTACTTTTAAGTATGGTCATCTTAATGATATTAAACACATACGTTCTGGTCAGAATATTCCTGTGTTTAAACCTAAAGTTAGTCAGAACAAATCTGTTGTCAGAAGACAAAAGTTCAGACAAAACTTTAAGGTAACTAACCCTAAAGGACCCCAAAAGATCTGGGTACCTAAAGACAAAATAATACCTGTTGCAGACATCTTTAGCAGCAAAGTCAAAACACCAATCTTGGTACCTGGACTCTGGCTGCTCGTGTCACATGACAGGAAGAATGTCTATGTTCCAAAGTCTAGAACTTAGATCTGGAGGAGACGTCAAGTTTGGAGGGAACCAGAGGGGCAAGATAGTTGTCTCTAGAACTATTGGCAATGGTAATCTTCCTTCCATTTCTAATGTCTTACTTGTTGAAGGATTAACACATAACTTATTGTCCATAAGTCAATTAAGTGACAATGGTTATGACATAATCTTTAATCAAAAATGTTGCAAGGCTGTCAGTCAAAAGGATGGCTCAATCCTATTTAATGGAAAGAGGAAGAACAACATTTATAAAATCAATCTTTCAGAACTTAAGGTTCAAATTGTAAAATGTCTTCTGCCTATTAATGATGAGCAATGGGTCTGGCACAGAAGATTGGGGCATATTAGTATGAGACGTATATCTCAGATTAATAAACTCAATCTAGTCAGAGGACTTCCTCAGTTGAAGTTCAACTCAGATGCTCTTTGTGAAGCATGTCAAAAAGGAAAATTTTCAAAATCTTCTTTTAAAACTAAAAATGTTGTTTCAACCTCAAGACCATTAGAGTTACTTCATATTGATCTGTTTGGTCCAGTGAAAACTGCATCCATCAGAGGCAAGAAGTATGGATTAGTCATTGTTGATGACTACAGCAGATGGACATGGGTGAAATTCCTAAAACACAAGGATGAGTCACATTCTGTGTTCTTTGACTTCTGCAAACAAGTCCAGAATGAAAAAGTTTTTAAAATTGTTAATGTCAGAAGTGATCATGGTGGTGAATTTGAGAACAAATTTTTTGAAAAATATTTTAAAGAAAATGGCATTGCACATGATTTCTTCTGCCCTAGAACTCCTCAACAGAATGGAGTTGTAGAGAGGAAAAATAGAACATTGCAAGAAATGGCCAGAACCATGATCAACGAGACTAATCTGGCAAAAATTTTTTGGGCAGAAGCAATTAACATAGCTTGCTATATTCAGAACAGAGTGTCTGTAAGACCTCTTCTGGAGAAGACTCCCTATGAATTGTGGAGGAATAGAAAGCCCAACATTTCTTATTTCCATCCTTTTGGATGTGTATGTTTTATGTTGAATACTAAAGAAAATCTGAACAAGTTTGATTCGAAAGCACTGAAGTGTTTCATGCTTGGATATTCTGAACGCTCTAAAGGCTACAGAGTATACAATACTGAGACACAGATTATGGAGGAATCAATACATGTTAGATTTGATGATAAGCTTTGCAATCAAAAGCCAAAGCAGCTTGTTAATTCTACAGATAGAGAAGTAATTCTCACGGACTCTGAAGACTCAGAGGCAAAAAAGGCTTAAGTGAAAGAACCAGAAGTAACGCCAGATGCAACTCCTTTGGCTGCTTAGATAAACAATTTGAATATTTCTGAAGAACCAAATGTTAAGGGATCATCATCCAGAATCAAAGCCTCTCACCCAGAGGATGTGATAATTGGAAAGAAGGATGACCCTATCAGAACAAGGTCCTTCCTCAGATCATCTGGAACTTCACTTTTTGGGTTGGTGTCTATCATTGAACCAACTTCTATTGATGAGGCTCTGGACGATAATGAGTGGATACTTTCTATGCAAGAAGAGCTAAATCAATTCACCAGAAATGAAGTCTGGGATCTGGTTCCAAGACCAAAAGGTTTCAACATTATTGGAACTAAATAGGTCTTCACAAACAAATTGAATGAGTAAGGAGAAGTTGTAAGGAACAAAGCAAGGCTAGTTGCTCAAGGGTATAGTCAGCAAGAAGGAATTGACTACACAAAGACTTATGCTCCTGTGGCCAGGTTAGAGTCTATACGCCTACTCATTTCTTTTACTGCACAAAATAACATCACTCTGTATCAGATGGATGTTAAGAGTGCCTTCTTAAATGGTATCATAGAAGAAGTTTATGCTCACCAACCTCCTGGCTTTGAAAATGATAAATTTCCAGAACATGTTTTCAAATTTAAGAAATCACTCTATGGCTTAAAACAAGCTCCCAGAGCTTGGTATGAGAGGCTGAGTAATTTTCTTTTGGAAAAGAATTTTATCAGAGGCAAAGTGGACACAACTCTCATCTGTAAATCATTTAAGAAAGACTTGTTAATTTGTAAAATTTACGTATATGATATTATATTTGGATTTACCAATATTATGCTGGGAAAGGAGTTTGCTCTATCTATGCAGGCTGAATTTGAGATGAGCATGATAGGAGAACTCAGATTCTTTCTAGGCATCCAAGTCAATCAAACTCCAGAATGCACCTACATACATCAGACTAAGTATGTGAAGGAGCTTTTGAAGAAGTTTAACATGACTGAAAGCAAATCAGCAAAGACTCCAATGCATCCCACGAGCACTCTTGGAAAGGAAGAGGTAAGTAAGAAGGTAGACCAAAAGCTCTACAGAGGTATGATTGGCTCTCTTCTGTATCTGACTGCTTCTAGACCTGATATTCTATTCAGTGTTTGTCTGTGTGCCAGATTCCAATCAGATCCTAGAGAATCTCACTTAACAGCTGTTAAGAGGATTCTAAGGTATCTAAAAGGTACTACTAATGTGGATTTGTGTTATAGAAGATCTGATGATTATAAATTAGTTGAATTTTGTGATGCTGACTATGTTGGAGACAGAGTTGAAAGAAAGAGTACTTCTGGAAGCTACCAGTTTCTTGGAAGTCATCTGATCTCTTGGTTCAACAAGAAGCAACCCACTATTGCGCTTTCAACAACAGAAGCAGAATACATTGTTGCTGCTGGTTGTAGCACTCGGATGCTCTGGATGAAAAGTCAACTAGAAGACTATCATATCCATGAGAGTAATATTTCAATCTTCTGTGATAATACTTCTGCTATATGCTTGTCTAAAAATCCTATTTTACACTCTAAGGCTAAGCATATAGAGATAAAACATCACTTCATTGGAGACTATGTTTAGAAGGGAATTATTAGTTTAAACTTTGTTGATACAGATCATCAATGGGCTGATATTTTTATAAAACCCCTTGCTGAAGATAGATTCAAATTTATTCTGAAAAATATAAGTATGGATTTCTGTCCAGAATAACATGTTTATCAGAAGAAAATTTTCTCAGGGCAAAATGTTTTAAATCTGAAGTATTACATCTATTTATTTATTGTTTATTATTTTATTTATTGTGTGCAAATCTTAACTAACAAGCCTCAGAGGATCTGAATGTTGGCTGATGTTTCATTTCTCAAAGAAGTTTTAGAAGCACATGCAAGCAAACACGTGTAACTCTGAATCTGAAAAGGTGGAGTGCACATTACTGAATTGACGTTTGAGGTACTGTTTTTGAATATTGAGTTTCTCGTTTTCTCCTCAATTGTCAGAATCATTAATTGCTTGAAATGATTATATTCTTTTTATTAAATGCTAAGTGTAAGCGTGCTGAACTTGTGACTCTTGTGTGCCCTAATCTCTTCTATAAATTCCACAACTTTACACATTTCACACTTTTCACTCTCACGAACACCCTTGTATGCATTTCTTCTTGTTTCATTGCTTTCATCTCTCTCCCAAACCCAAAACTGCTTGTAACCCTAAAACACTCTCAAGAACATCAATGGCTACTTCATCATCAACTTCTGCTCAGTTTCAATCTTCAATGGGCGCTGTCTCATCTTCAAATATGGGTGTTGTTGCTTTCAAGGAACCCGTTAGAACATTACTCACACTTGTTGACAAACTGGAAGTACTGTGTGAATCCATTGTTAACTTTGAATCTATTGCTGAAAATGGGTATGATCTTCGTCCCATTGTTGATGCATAATGTTGGACTAAGTTCTTTGATAGGCTGATGGGACCAGTTTATCCTTGTCTGGTAAAGGAATTTTGGATCCATGCTTTTACTTGCCCTAAGTTCGTTGTCTCATATGTTATGGGTAAAGAAATAGTCATAACTGAGGATCTGATAAGGAAGCTCATAGGCTATGAGGAAACTTATGGAGTTACTAATCTGCCAGCTGGGCGTGTGGATATGACTGATGTGTATAGAGAAGTTTGCTCATATGGAGAAGCTTCTAATAAGGTGAAAGATCTGAAGCCAAATTACAGGATCTGGGCCAAGATCTTTATAGGTTGCATTCACCACAGGAAGTCCTCAAACTCTCATGACTATGTAAATTCTGATCAACTGGGAAGCTATAGAGATCCCCGTGATTTTTCCCATTTCAAAGTAATTTAACGTTTTCATTTGTTGTTTTCAAAAATTCCATAGCTATGCCCGAAGCTATTAGATAATTTGTAGGGCCTCCTTTTCACTTTCTAAAATGATATTAATAAATGCATTTTGTTAAATCCCATTTGTTTCACTTGCGTTTTTTGCTTTCACTTTTTAAAATGAAATTGGCAAACCCTTTCAAAAACTACAAAAATAAATTTAAAAGCATTTTTTCCTCGTGCATTTTCCTTGTGCATTTAATAAAATAAGCCCAAACATTGCAGTGATATCCAAAACCTTGTTGAATCCGACGATCCTGCTTTCACTCCTGACTCGGATTCACCCATTTATCAAGCTGAAGATGAGAGTGATGAAGATTTTGAAGTACCCGCTGAACTGGAAAAATTGGTTGAGTATGAGTACACTGAGCTTCAACCATACAAAGAGCAGGTAGATTTGATTAATCTTGGCACTGATGAAGATAAGAGAGAGGTCAAGATTGGTACAACACTTGGGGCCGAGGTCAAGCAGAGATTGGTAAAGCTTCTAGAAGAATATTCTGATGTGTTTGCATGGTCGTATCAAGATATGCCCGGTTTAGACACTGATATTGTAGTTCACAAGCTGCCACTTAAGCCAGAATGTCCACCTATCAAGCAGAAGCTTCGAAGAACAAGACCTGACATGGCTTTGAAAATTCGAGATGAGGTTAAGAAACAGCTTGATGTAGGTTTCCTTACAGTTGCGAAGTATCCTGATTGGGTAGCCAACATTGTTCCAGTGCTCAAAAAGGACGGTAGGGTCAGAGTGTGTGTAGACTACAGGGATTTGAACAAGGCAATCCCAAAAGACGATTTCCCTCTACCGCATATTGATACACTTGTTGATAATACAGCCAGTTTTGCAGTTTTTTATTTTATGGATGGTTTCTCCGGTTACAATCAGATCAAGATGGATCCGGCCGACAGAGAAAAGACCACTTGCATTACTCCTTGGGGAACCTACTGCTACAAAGTTATGCCCTTCGGTTTGAAGAACGCAGGGGCAACATATCAAAGAGCTATGGTCGCTCTCTTTCATGACATGATGCATAAAGAGATCGAAGTTTATGTTGATGATATGATTGCCAAATCCCAAAATGAAGAGGACCATTTAGACCATTTGTTAAAACTGTTTGAACGATTGAGGAAGTACCAGTTGAAATTGAATCCTGCTAAGTGTACCTTTTGTGTTAGATCTGGAAAACTACTTGGTTTTATCGTCAACCAAAGAGGAATTGAGGTAGATCCCGATAAAGTTCGAGCCATTCAGGACATGCCTGCTCCGCAGAATGAAACACAAGTGAGATGTTTCCTTGGACGACTGAACTATATCTCCATATTCATTTCTAATATGACCGCTACCTGTGAGCCGATCTTCAAATTACATTGCAAGGGGCAGACTGTTGATTGGAATTCTAATTTTCAGCAAGCATTTGAGAAGATCAAGGGTTATCTGCAAGAACCTCCTATCTTGATTCCTCCTGTTCCTGGAAGACCACTGTTCATATACCTTACTGTTCTGGAGAAGTCTATGGGTTGCGTATTGGGTCAACATGATGAGACAGGATGAAAAGAACATGCCATTTACTACTTGAGCAAGAAGTTTACTGATTGTGAGAGCAGATATTCACTTTTGGAGAAGACTTTTTCCAAGATCTGAAAACCATATTGCCGATGCTCTAGCCATGTTAGCCTCAATGTGGAAAGTCAGATTCGTTAATGATGCCACTCTAATTCGAATTGAACGCAAGACTGAGCATGCCTACTGTCAAATGGTTGAAGAAGAAACTGACGACAAGCCTTGGTTTTATGACATTAAGAATTATTTGCTCAAGCAAGAGTATCCAGTCGATGCTATTAATCTTGACAAGAAAACTCTGAGAAGACTAGCATCCAAGTTCTTCATCAGTAACGATGTGCTGTACAAGAGAAATTATGACATGGTCCTGCTTAGATGTGTCGATAAACAAGAAGCGTACATGTTACTTCAAGAGATTCATGAAGGAACCTTTGGAACCCATGCCAACGGTTATGCCATGTCCAAGAAGATCTTGAGGGCTGGATATTATTGGTTAACCATGGAATCAGATTGCATCCAATATTCCAGGAAATGCCATAAGTGCCAAATTTATGCTGACAAGGTCCACGGACCTCCTACACCGCTGAATGTTTTATCTTCACCGTGGCCTTTCTCAATGTGGGGCATTGACATGATTGGGGCAATTGAGCCGAAAGCTTCCAACGGTCACCGATCCATTCTAGTTGTCGTCGACTACTTCACAAAATGGGTAGAAGCTGCTTCTTACGCCAATGTGACCAAGCAAGTGGTTGCCCGCTTCATCAGAAAAGAGATTATCTGCCGTTATGGAATTCCAAGTCGGATCATAACAGACAACGGTACCAATCTGAACAATAAGACCATGAAGGAGTTGTGCGAAAGTTTCAAGATTGCACATCACAACTCCTCTCCTTACCGTCCAAAAATGAATGGAGCTGTTGAAGCTGCAAACAAGAACATTAAGAAAATCCTACAAAGGAAGGATGGTAAAGACTTACAAGGATTGGCATGAAATCTTACCATTTGCTTTGCACGGATACCGAACTTCAGTGCGAACTTCAACAGGGACAACCCCTTTCTCATTGGTATATGGTATGGATGTCGTCCTCCCCGTCGAAGTAGAGTTACCTTCCTTACGAGTATTGATGGAAACCAAGCTTGACGAAGCCGAATGGGCTCAAGACAGATTTGATCAGCTGAATCTCATTAAAGAGAAGCGCATGACAGCTATGTGCCATGGGCAGTTATATCAGAAATGGATGAAGAGAGCCTTTGACAAGAAAGTCTGAATCTGTGAGTTCCGTCAAGGAGAACTTGTACTTAAGAAGATCTTGCCAGTTCACAAGGACATGTGTGGGCAATGGATGCCAAATTATGAAGGCCCGTTTGTTGTGAAGACAGTCTTCTCAGAAGGATCACTAATTCTTACAACAATGGATGGTGAAGAGCTTACACATCCTATGAACTCTAATGCAGTCAAAAAATATTATGCCTAAAATAACCCGCTAAAGTCGAAAACCTGAAAAGGCGACTTAGGCAATAATGGGTATCCTGGTGGATCACAACCTATGAAGGAGATCCAGGAAAAAATAAGGGATAAAAAAAATAATAATAGCTCGCTAAGCTGAAAATCTGAAAGGGCGGCTTAGGCAAAAATGAGCGTCCCGGTGGATTGAAAATCCGAAAGGGCGGTCCAGGAAAAAGTTAGGGACAAAGGCGTTTCACTGCATCAGATGACACCGATCATCACAGAACATTTACAGAAGATCAACTTCAATCCAATCACTCTTGTCAGAAGCATGATTTTGAGTAGTTTCAGTCATTAGGGTCAGCAGGTCGTTGGATTCAATGTAACCTTTCCCTATTTGCCAACTTCAATTGTAATTTTTCATGGAGCTTTGCCTTTAGCAAGCTACCATTCTTTATTAAAAATTAAACCTTTTTCTATTTCATTCTTCAGTTACACTACCTCTATTTCATTTTTGTTATGCAAATTGTTATTCGTTAATAATATTTTTGAAAGTGAAAAGTTTTCTAAACATAAATCTGTTTTTGAAAACGCTTTTGAAAAATATAAAGTTGCTTTGATTTAAGGAGCATCTGAAGGACATCTTCCATTCCCCAGTAAATCTCATGGTTGCAGAAGCACTTTTAGACCATTGCCTCAGAACAGTCACCAACAAAACTATAAGCTGACAACACTTTCGGACTAATCTGGTAACCTCCAGTGACTTTCAAGACTGCAGAGACCTCCCCAATATCTTCCAAGTGGTACATATTTATTTGAAGACCCACTCTCAATGGAATCATCTTTTCCTCACTGAGGATTGCCATACTTCTTTCAGGGATTTCCCCCCGGAGACTGCCATATTCTCCCCAAGAAGTCAAGATACTTTCCCCAAGAAATTGATGTATTTTTCCAGGAAGTTGTTACACTTCTCCATGAAGCTGCCTAGCTCCACATCTTCCCCATGAAGTGGATATTTATTTTATCCTCGAAAGTTTCCAATCCTGATATGACTCTCCCAGTGAACATGTTTCTTTGATCAAAATTCAGATTCATGATGGCAACCCCTCTAGTGAAGTCATGATATCTTAACCCCAAGTGGAATTTTTTGTTCTTCCCAGAGAATTTGGAACTTTGAAGCAAGATTTAGTTCCTCCATCAATTTTCCTATCCCTTGACAGATGTACCTTTGCAGAGGTCGCCGGGTTTTCCCGTCGAGATGTTTATTTCATCTCATGTCTCCTCCTCTCGTCTGTTTTATCGGCATGTGCATAAGCATGAGCATAAGCATAAGCATTGCATACTCATTGCATTAGCATTTTTTTAGCATCTGCATGTTTGCTTTCCCTGTTGTCTTGTGTCGTTACTTTAGCTGTGGTCACCGCCGAGTAACTGGGTTTGTCCGTTCTCTCCAAGTAGATCGTCAACCTTATGCATAAAATACCTGTCATTTTCAGTTTCCCCACAGAGTTCAATTCTCGTGGATGACGGTTATTTCAGTTATCTTTTCCGTGCTTAGGATAAGATAATTCCCATTGGAGTTTATTCCCTCAATGGAGTCTTGTTTGGCAGTTTCTTTCTAGCTCGATTCTAGATTGAACTTCGGTCTCGTCGGTCGCCGAACCTAACTTGGACGTGTATTTATTTTGCACTGTATTTCAAGAAGAGCCATTTTACAACAACGACATGCAACAGTTCTCGCCTGAGAAACTTACCCTATCTTTATTATGACTAGAAACAAGTGATCGTAACCTTAAGACGTTGAGTCGCCGTACTCATTCTTGGGCGTCCCGCCGTGGACATATCATTTTAACCTTAAGACGTTGAGTCGTCGTACTCATTCTTGGGCGTCCCGCCGTGGACATATCATTTTAACCTTAAGACGTTGAGTCGTCGTACTCATTCTTGGGCGTCCCGCCGTGGACATATCATTTCCTAAACCTTAAGAAGTTGAGTCGCCGTACTCATGCTTGGGCGTCCCGCCGTGGACAATTTTATCCTTTAGTAAAAGAAGAAACTGAATCATATTCAGAGGAGCACGGCCTTGAAGTGTGAAGAAGTTTGTTTTATCCTTTAGTAAAAGAATAAACGAAATCATAGTCAGGGGAGCACGACCTTGAAGTATGAAGAAGTTTATTTTATCATTTAGTTAAAGAAGAAGCTAAATCATGTTTTGATCACGGAAGCTTATCCTTTTATCTTAGAATGTCAACCAGGTCATGCCTGAACCTGATGAGCATCTATTTTGATATTTCCCCAGCAGAGGTCGTCTCGTCGGTGCCATCTCCATTGAGGATCTCGTTTCTAGGTGTCAACTGATCATGCCTGAACCTGTTGGTAAATTACTTTAGAGTGTCAGCCGGTCACGCCTGAACCTGCTGAGCCGTAACCCTAGTTTTTTCCCCCAGTGGAGGCCGTCTCGCCGGTACCACCTCCATTGAGGATCCTTTCCTACCCGTCTTTCTAAAGTGACAACCGGTCATGCTTGAACCTGTTGGGCCATCACTTTGGATTTTCCCGTTCTCGTTCTGTTCCCCAGTGCGTCGTCTTCCCTAGTGTGTGCGTTCGCTCGTCGCGTCGTCCCCCTGTGTCGTCGTTTCATCTGCATTCCTGCATCCTTGCATTTACTATGTTTTATCATACGCATCACATTAGCTTCTTAAGCTTTGTTAGCATTGTCGTTTTGTCCATAAGCATTGCATATCTAATGGCAAAATTTTCGGTTATCTGTATTTAAATCCCTTTCACCATGATTTCTCGAGTCTTCGCCACTCAAATCATCCGGTGAAGTTATTTAAATATGGGCAACTGTCGTACCCCAAATTTTACCCTTAGATTGGTGATCATTTTGCATTTCATTTTAGTACATTTTTCATTTTACTAACCACCTAACCTTAAAAATCTGAAATAATTTTATTTAGTAACTAAATCAATTTTAAAATAAAAAAAACTAATTGATATTTAATTTAGAGTTAACCTAAGTTTTTTTTTACAATAATTAAATTCGTAAAATACTTGTTTCTATAAAAAAAGAAATTTCCTTTATTATTCTATTGAACTTAATTTTTAAATAACTTTGTTCTTAAAAAAAATATTTAATTAAAAACAATTCTAGATCAAATTTTAGTTTAAATATTTTTTAATTTGTCTGATAAATAATAAAAACACAAATGTTCAATTTAATTTTCACCTCTTTTAAAACATAGATTCAGATTTATTTTAAACAACAAAATAAGAAGTTAATTTAATTGATTTCGCTCTTTTTCATAAATAAATAAAAAAAGGCATATCAAATCAAGATTTTTTTTTTAGTATCTTCATAAGTATTGCTAAGTTGTTTAGACTTTGTTTTTTCTTACGATAACAGCGGCAGTGTTTGGCAGTAGACCAATATAATAGAGATAGATTGTTATAGTCACTTGATAAATAAATAAAAATGAAATATAAGTAATTATGTTACAAGGTTCAAGATAAAAATTCTAAGCTCATGTTATTCATCACCATTTCAAACAAGTCTTGTTCTATTACTTGCTTACTGCATTAGAAGCAGCTTATACTATTTACTACATCATCATTTGCCAACAATTGAAGAGTTTGTCGCTAAAAATTACAATAAGATAACTCCTAGATCACTTAATTTGGAATTCTTGTTGATAAGTCACCCTTTATCGTATAATTTCAAAAGGAGAATCATCGGTATTTTCTTTAGGCCAAAATCAAAAGGCTTTGGGATTCTCTCCTTCACTGTAAGAAACCATAAAAGTCTATGCCTACACGAACTGTCAAGATCCATAATTGCTCAGACGTACCATAAAGGAATATGCCTACACGAACTGTCAGTATCAAGGGCTGTTTGTGGGTTCAGATTGATGTTCAGAAATTGATCAATGATGGGTTCTTACAAGTGGTTAATAAGGTGAAGAAGGATGAAGTTGTTGTGATCGAACCCATCTTCAACTTGCCAGAGCCAAATGTTAAAGTTCCAGTGTTTAATTTGCCAAGGTCAAGTTCTGCAAAGCCTGTGTTCAATAAACTAAGTACTCCTGCGGTGAATCAGCCAAAGCCGTTAATTATTCAGAAACCAAGTCCATTTCATTTCAGTTATCCTAAAGTTGTACCTTGGAAATATGATGTGACCGTGATTGACAAAGAATCTGGGAAAGTTATTCCGAGGGAAGAATTGAAGACTGCAAATGACGATGTGACGAATATAGCTGGGGCAAGCAGGATGACACGCAGTGGTCGTATTTATACTCCCCAATTCAATGTAACTCCGTCAAAAGAGACTACTACAGCTACTGTGCCGGCCAAAGACAAGGATAAGGAAGCAGTTACTAATGATGAAGACGCTGAATTTTTGAGGATCATTAAGAAGAGTGACTATAAAGTTATTAATCAGCTTCACCAGACTCCTTCTAAGATCTCAATCTTGTCTCTATTGATGAGTTCACCTGCTCACAGAACTGCGTTACAAAAGATATTGGCTCAAGCTCATGTTGCTCAAGATATTACTACCGGACAATTCAACAGTGTGATTGCCAACATTACTGCCTGCAACACTCTCAGCTTTAGTGACGAGGAGTTACCGAGAGAAGGTCAGAATCACAACCGTGCTTTATATATATCAGTGAAATGTTTGGAGGATAACTTATCAAGGATGCTTGTGGATACCGGTTCATCTCTGAATGTCCTACCCAAGAGAGTTCTTGTTAAGTTGGCTTATAAAAAGATGGTGATGAAGCCTACTTCATTGATTGTCAAATCCTTTGATGGTTCTCGTAGATCCGTGATCGGAGAAGTGGAGCTTCCAATCTTAATTGGACCACATGTATTCAACACCACTTTCCAGGTAATGGACATCAATCCCAATTACAGTTGTCTCCTTGGAAGACCTTGGATCCATGCCGCTGAGGCAGTTACTTCAACTCTGCATCAGAAGATGAAGTTTGTGGTAGATGAGAAGTTGGTTATCATACATGGTGAAGAGGATTTAATGGTCAGTAACCTATCTTCTTTCCGTTACATTGAGGTTGATGAAGACGCTTTGGAAACTTCGTTCCAGGCACTTGAGATCGCCAATGCTGTCCTATTGGAAGTTGAAGAAATAGTGGGCCAGAGTAATCCATCCTTTGCATCTTTCAAGAGCACTAGATCAACAATCGACAGGGGCATTCCTGAAGGTTGGGGAGAAGTGATCGACATCTAGACCAAGACTAATCGCCACGGGTTGGGTTACAAACCAACTCATGATAAAGCTTCTATAAATGTCAAAGGGCGTCCGAAGACTGTCCAAGAAGTGTTTGTCAGTGGAGGTTTCCAAGTCAATGCTATCAACGATGATGATGATGATGATGAAGACCTGAGCAACCTGGTATTCAAGAGCGATGCAGCTTTGAGCAACTGGGAATCTATAGAGATCCCCGTGATTTTTCCCATTTCAAAGTAATTTAACGTTTTCATTTGCTGTTTTCAAAAATTCCATAGCTACGCCTGAAGCTATTGGATAATTTGTAGGGCCGCCTTTTCACTTTCTAAAATGATTTTAATAAATGCATTTTGTTAAATCCCATTTGTTTCACTTGTGTTTTTTGCTTTCGCTTTTTAAAATGAAATTGGCAAACCCTTTCAAAAACTACAAAAATAAATTTAAAAGCATTTTTTCCTTGTGCATTTAATAAAATAAGCCCAAACATTGCAGTGATATCCAAAACCTTGTTGAATCCGACGATCCTGCTTTCACTCCTGACTCGGATTCACCCATTTATCAAGCTGAAGATGAGAGTGATGAAGATTTTGAAGTACCCGCTGAACTGGTAAAATTGGTTGAGTATGAGTACACTGAGCTTTAACCATACAAAGAGCAGGTAGATTTGATTAATCTTGGCACTGATGAAGATAAGAGAGAGGTCAAGATTGGTACAACACTTGGGGCCGAGGTCAAGCAGAGATTGGTAAAGCTTCTAGAAGAATATTCTGATGTGTTTGCATGGTCATATCAAGATATGCCCGGTTTAGACACTGATATTGTAGTTCACAAGCTGTCACTTAAGCCAGAATGTCCACCTATCAAGCAGAAGCTTCGAAGAACAAGACCTGACATGGCTTTGAAAATTCGAGATGAGGTTAAGAAATAGCTTGATGCAGGTTTCCTTACAGTTGCGAAGTATCCTGATTGGGTAGCCAACATTGTTCCAGTGCTCAAAAAGGACAGTAGGGTCAGAGTGTGTGTAGACTACAGGGATTTGAACAAGGCAATCCCAAAAGACGATTTCCCTCTACCGCATATTGATACACTTTTTGATAATACAGCCAGTTTTGTAGTTTTTTCTTTTATGGATGGTTTCTCTGGTTACAATCAGATCAAGATGGATCCGGCCGACAGAGAAAAGACCACTTTCATTACTCCTTGCGGAACCTACTGCTACAAAGTTATACCCTTCGGTTTGAAGAACGCAGGGGCAACATATCAAAGAGCTATGGTCGCTCTCTTTCATGACATGATGCATAAAGAGATCGAAGTTTATGTTGATGATATGATTGCCAAATCCCAAAATGAAGAGGACCATTTGGACCATTTGTTAAAACTGTTTGAACGACTAAGGAAGTACCAGTTGAAATTGAATCCTGCTAAGTGTACCTTTGGTGTTAGATCTGGAAAACTACTTGGATTTATCGTCAGCCAACGAGGAATTGAGGTAGATCCCGATAAAGTTTGAGCCATTCAGGACATGCCTGCTCCGCAGACTGAAACACAAGTGAGATGTTTCCTTGGACGACTGAACTATATCTTCAGATTCATTTCTAATATGACTGCTACGTGTGAGTCGATCTTCAAATTACCTTGCAAGGGGCAGACTGTTGATTAGAATTCTGATTGTCATCAAGCATTTGAGAAGATCAAGGGTTATCTGCAAGAACCTCCTATCTTGATTCCTCCTGTTCCTGGAAGACCACTGTTCATGTACCTTATTGTTCTGGAGAAGTCTATGGGTTGCGTATTGGGTCAACATGATGAGACTGGACGAAAAGAACATGCCATTTACTACTTGAGCAAGAAGTTTACTGACTGTGAGAGCATATATTCACTTTTGGAGAAGACTTGTTGTGCATTAACATGGGCTGCTAGGCGTCTCAGGCAATACATGATTTGTCACACCACTTTGTTGATCTTGAAAATGGATCCAATAAAGTACATTTTTGAAAAGCCTGCTCAGTTTGGAAGACTTGCCTGCTGGCACATGTTGTTATCGGAATATGACATCTAGTATGTGACTCAGAAAGCTATCAAAGGTAGTATCTTATCAGATTATCTTGCAGATCAACCAGTTGAAGACTATGAGCCTCTCAAGTTTGAATTTCCTGACGAAGACATTATATTGGTAAAGGATTATAAAGAGCTAGGTCCTGATGAAGGTCTCGAGCCAGGTCTCTGGTGGAAGATGATGTTTGATGGTTCCTCTAATTACAGTGGTCATGGCATAGGCGCCGTTCTGATGAATCCAGAAGGTGGTTATACCCCATTTACAGCAAGGTTAGACTTTGAATGTACGAACAATATCGCCGAATATGAAGCATGCATTCTTGGCCTTGAAGCAGCTATTGACCTCAGAATCAAACTTCTCGAAGTGAGTGGAGATTCAGCTTTGATTATTTATCAAGTTATCGGTGAATGGGAAACCAGACATGAGAAGTTAATCCCATACAGAGCCTACATTGTTGAAATGATTGAGTACTTTGATGAGATCACTTTCAAGCATGTTCCAAGATCTGAAAACCATATTGCCGATGCTCTAGCCATGTTAGCCTCAATGTGGAAAGTCAGATTCGTTAATGATGCCACTCTAATTCGAATTGAACGCAAGACTGAGCCTGCCTACTGTCAAATGGTTGAAGAAGAAACTAACGACAAGCCTTGGTTTTATGACATTAAGAATTATCTGCTCAAGCAAGAGTATCCAGCTGATGCTATTAATCTTGACAAGAAAACTTTGAGAAGACTAGCATCCAAGTTCTTCATCAGTAACGATGTGTTGTACAAGAGAAATTATGACATGGTCCTGCTTAGATGTGTCGATAAACAAGAAGCGGACATGTTACTTCAAGAGATTCATGAAGGAACCTTTGGAACCCATGCCAACGGTTATGCCATGTCCAAAAAGATCTTGAGGGCTGGATATTACTGGTTAACCATGGAATCAGATTGCATCCAATATGCCAGGAAATGCCATAAGTGCCAAATTTATGCTGACAAGGTCCACGTACCTCCTACACCGCTGAATGTTTTATCTTCATCGTGGCCTTTCTCAATGTGGGGCATTGACATGATTGGGGCAATTGAGCCGAAAGCTTCCAACGGTCACCGATTCATTCTAGTTGCCATCGACTACTTCAAAAAATGGGTAGAAGCTGCTTCCTACGCCAATGTGACCAAGCAAGTGGTTGCCCGCTTCATCAGAAAAGAGATTATATGCCGTTATGGAATTCCAAGTCGGATCATAACAAAAAACGATACCAATCTGAATAATAAGACCATGAAGGAGTTGTGCGAAAGTTTCAAGATTGCACATCACAACTCCTCTCCTTACCGTCCAAAAATGAATGGAGTTGTTGAAGCGGCAAACAAGAACATTAAGAAAATCCTGCAAAAGATGGTCAAGACTTACAAGGATTGGCATGAAATGTTACCATTTGCTTTGCACGGATATCGAACTTCAGTGCGAACTTCAACAGGGGCAACCCCTTTCTCATTGGTATATGATATGGACGTCGTCCTCCCCGTCGAAGTAGAGTTACCTTCCTTACGAGTATTGATGGAAACCAAGCTTGACGAAGCCGAATGGGTTCAAGACAGATTTGATCAGCTGAATCTCATTGAAGAGAAGCGCATGACAGCTATGTGCCATGGGCAGTTATATCAGAAATAGATGAAGAGAGCCTTTGACAAGAAAGTTTGAATCTGTGAGTTCCGTCAAGGAGAACTTGTACATAAGAAGATCTTGCCAGTTCACAAGGACATGCGTGGGAAATGGATGCCAAATTATGAAGGCCCGTTTGTTGTGAAGACAGTCTTCTCAGGAGGATCACTAATTCTTACAACAATGGATGGTGAAGAGCTTGCACATCCTGATATGACTCTCCCAGTGAACATGTTTCTTTGATCAGAATTCAGATTCATGATGGCAACCCTTCTAGTGAAGTCATGATATCTTATCCCCAAGTGGATTTTTTTGTTCTTCCTAGAGAATTTGGAACTTTGAAGCAAGATTTAGTTCTGCCATCAATTTTTCTATCCCTTGACAGATGTACCTTTGCAGAGGTCGCCGGGTTTCCCCGTCGAGATGTTTATTTCATCTCCTGTCTCCTCCTCTCGTCTGTTTTGTCGGCATTTGCATAAGCATGAGCATAAGCATAAGCATTGCATACTCATTGCATTAGCATTTTTTTAGCATCTGCATGTTTGCTTTCCCTGTTGTCTTGTGTCGTTACTTTGGCTGTGGTCATCACCGAGTAACTGAGTTTGTCCGTTCTCTCCAAGTAGATCGTCATGCTTGGGCGTCCCGCCGTGGACAATTTTATCCTTTAGTAAAAGAAGAAACTGAATCATATTCAGGGGAGCACGACCTTGAAGTGTGAAGAAGTTTATTTTATCCTTTAGTAAAAGAAGAAACGAAATCATAGTCAGGGGAGCACGACCTTGAAGTATGAAGAAGTTTATTTTATCATTTAGTTAAAGAAGAAGCTAAATCATGTTTTGATCACGGAAGCTTATCCTTTTATCTTAGAATGTCAACCAGGTCATGCCTGAACCTGATGAGCAACTATTTTTGGATATTTTCCCCAGCAGAGGCCGTCTCGCCGGTGCCATCTCCATTGAGGATCTCGTTTCTAGGTGTCAACTGGTCATGCCTGAACCTGTTGGTCAATTACTTTAGAGTGTCAGCCGGTCACGCCTGAACCTGCTGAGCCGTAACCCTAGTTTTTTCCCCCAGTGGAGGCCGTCTCGCCGGTACCACCTCCATTGAGGATCCTTTCCTACCTGTCTTTCTAAAGTGACAACCGGTCATGCTTGAACCTGTTGGGCCATCACTTTGGATTTTCCCGTTCTCGTTCTGTTCCCCAGTGCGTCGTCTTCCCTAGTGTGTGTGTTCGCTCGTCGCGTCGTCCCCCTGTGTCGTCGTTTCGTCTGCATTCCTGCATCCTTGCATTTACTATGTTTCATCATATGCATCACATTAGCTTCTTAAGCTTTGTTAGCGTTGTCGTTTTGTCTATAAGCATTGCATATCTAAGGGCAAAATTTTCAGTTATCTGTATTTAAATCCCTTTCACCATGATTTCTCGAGCCTTCGCCACTCAAATCATCTGGTGAAGTTATTTAAATAGGGGCAACTGTCGTACCCCAAATTTTACCCTTAGATTGGTGATCATTTTGCATTTCATTTTACTAACCACCTAACCTTAAAAATCTGAAATAATTTTATTTAGTAACTAATTCAATTTTAAAATAAAAAAAAAACTAATTAATATTTAATTTAGAGTTAACATAAGTTTTTGTTTACAATAATTAAATTCGTAAAATACTTGTTTCTATAAAGAAAAGAAATTTCCTTTATTATTCTATTGAACTTAATTTTTAAATAACTTTGTTCTTAAAAAAAAAATTTAATTAAAAACAATTCTAGATCGAATTTTAGTTTAAATATTTTTTAATTTGTCTGATAAATAATAAAAACACAAATGTTCAATTTAATTTTTACCTCTTTTAAAACATAGATTCAGATTTATTTTAAACAACAAAATAAGAAGTTAATTTAATTGATTTCGCTCTTTTTCATAAATAAATAAAAAAAGGCATATCAAATCAAGATTTTTTTTTTAGTATCTTCATAAGTGTTGCTAAGTTGTTTAGACTTTGTTTTTTCTTACGATAATGGCGGCAGTGTTTGGTAGTAGACCAATATAATAGAGATAGATTGTTATAGTCACTTGATAAATAAATAAAAATGCAATATAAGTAATTATGTTACAAGGTTCAAGATAAAAATTCTAAGCTCATGTTATTCATCACCATTTCAAACAAGTCTTGTTCTATTACTTGCCTACTGCATTAGAAGCAGCTTATACCATTTACTACATCATCATTTGCCAACAATTGAAGAGTTTGTCGCTAAAAATTACAATAAGATAACTCCTAGATCACTTAATTTGGAATTCTTGTTGATAAGTCACCCTTTATCGTATAATTTCAAAAAGAGAATCATTGGTATTTTCTTTAGGCCAAAATCAAAAGGCTTTGGGATTCTCTCCTTCACTGTAAGAAACCATAAAAGTCTATGCCTAGACGAAATGTCAAGATCCATAATTGCTCAGACGTACCATAAAGGAAAGCCACCTGAAAAAATACTCTAGTTAGAAATACGAGAACAACTCGTTTGGACAATGACCTTTGGCTTCACTGTGTCGCAAACAGCAAAGAGCATTTATCACCCTCATAAAACCCGCAGACCCAGAATCAATATAACAGGCCGAAAGAATAAATTTATTTTATGATAATAATCGTAGAACTTAACTTTTATTTCAAAATCAGTGGCCATTAAATTAAAGACGAAAAATGAATAAAATTGGATTTCGAAAATGGCAAGAAATTATTTGAAGGTTAATAATCAGGGGAGGCAACAACGTTTGATTTCTACCATAAGAAACATATACCCAACATAATCAAGCAGAAAAAGGGAAGAATCAAGGATGATTAAAATGGTACAAAACATGTTCAAACAGGTTTTTAAAAAAAGGAATGTAACATTAAGTGCAGAATGCAAATCTGTAACATGTTGTTTCGTATCAATATTCAAATTAGTGTATAAAACCAGCATAACGGAGTTCGCAAAAAAAAAAGGCACACACAGAACACAGAGATTCGCCATACCATTCAAATCCACAGAAACTCATAAAAATAACAAAAAGAAGCCTAAAGTTGAAGAGATCAAAAGGAAACTTATCCTTTTCCTCCACCACGAATCGCCGATTGTCGTCGAAGCCACCGCTATTTTCGACGCCACCATTTCACCATAAACCGTCAAACCGCCGCCGGAAGTCTTTCCACCTTGTCGGAAATTATCATCAGCTCCTTCGCCGTAGACACTATTTGGGTAAATCTCTTTGTATTTGTTTCAGATTCACTGAGTTTTGTGTGTCTTTTTACAGGCTTGTTGGAGAAATTGAAAAGCGGAGAAAAATGTAGAAGAAGAAGAAGGAAGGAGATTGTGAGGTTTTGAGGTTGGGGTTTCAAAGGAAACCCGGGTTCTTCCCTTTTATGCATACTCGGGTCGGGTCTGGAGCTTGATCACCCATCTCGACCCAGTTTTGATTTAGTTTTATTTTTTTTATTTTTCTGTTTAATATTTTATGTTGTAATTATTCGATAATAATAATAAATTAATACTAACTCTAACATTACTAACCTACTAACTATTAAAATAAAAATCTAAAAAAATATATAATTTAAAATAAAGATCTTAATTTAATTAAAAAAATATTTGATTTTAGTTTTTAATTGGAAAAAAATAACAAAAAGATTTAATTTTAATTTCTTAATTTTTTTAGATTTGTTCCTTATAATAAAAATATAAAAATAAGTTTGTTTATTTAGATTTTTTTTTTATTTCAGCTTTCTCCTTGTTACAATAATAATAATTTTTTTTTCTTTTCGGAATGTTTAAGTTATTGTCTCCCTTTCGTAATAATTATAAACATAATTTTCTTTTTATTTCAACAGTATAAAACTCCTTTTGTTTAATTAAGTTAAACTTTTTAGATAGTTTACCTTTAAGTGTTTTAACTTTTCTTTTTTTTTTCTTCTTATTAAAAATAATACAAACTTTTTGTAGATCTAACGTCAAGTTTAATTTTCCTTTTAATAACATTTAATAAAAAAAAACTGAAATTAATTTGAGTTGTTTTCGTATAAAAAAAATGTTTATATTAAGTTAAAAATTTGATTTAAGTTTATTTTAATATACACTAAAAAATACAAAATGTTAAGTTAGTTTGTTTTAGGTTTCTGTTACTTTTTGCTTTATAAATAAAAACTATAAATATATATTAAAAATCCAAAAATAAATAAACCTTTTTCTTAATATAAGATTAACTAATTCAATATAAACTCCCAAAAAAAAAAACTAAAAAAAAACCTTTAATTCTTTTTTTTTTATTCAACTTAATTTCTATCCAAAATTCTAGCATTTAATAAATTACAAATTCATAAATAATTAAATTCTAACATTTGCCTATTTTTCACCTAATTTGATTAATCTAATTTTCACTTAACAGTAAGAACTCTAAAAAATATCTAACTTCAACTTCTAGCTCCTAAGTCAATTAAATCAAAATAATTCATCCATATCTCATCACTTGTATGTCAATTTACATTTTCAACATTATTCCGCTTTATTTTTACCGTAAATCCCCTCCGAAGGGAAGGTTCACATTTTGGCCGCCGAGTCAATAAACCACCTTTACCATTTCCTTAAAACTTAAGACTTTGAGTCACCGTACTCATACTTAGGCGTCCCGCCGAGGACATTCACCCTTTACACCTAGCCTTAGGATTAGGAGTCGTCGTACTCCATGTAAGTTTCCCGCCGTGGAATACTTATCTCATACCTTTAACTCAACTTTATAACGTAGAAATCGGAGTCGCCGCACTCCTATGTAAACGCTTCCCTATGAACGTTTACTTCCCCCATGGAACCTTGACCACAGTTAAGAAGTTCCTCATCCTCCCTTTCGAGGGGAACTACGAATACTCTGATTCCATCCCCTACCCAGGATACGTAGGACAAGATGCGAGTCTTGGCGAGTATACTTAGGACTAACCCCTTTAGGTCCTTCTCTTCACCCTTAACCCTTAGCATAACCTTAAACAGATAACATAGCAATAACAAATATTTAAAACAAGAGGTTCCTGTAGAGTACTACAGAGGTTTAGCATGCTAATACCTTCCCTAAACTTAACCAACCCCCGAACTTTAGATCTTTCCCCGTGTTGTGTTTACAATGCAAAATAGGTTTTCCCCTTTCTGTAACCTTTCCTTCGAATAAATCAAAGACCGGTTGTAAATGAATTAAGATTCAAGTTAATCAATAGCTTGACATCAAAATTTCACCGCAACAGCACTCATGGCTGATGTAGAAGACCATGCAGAAACATCTGGATCAGAATCAGAATCAGAATCAGATTCTGAGGAGGTATTTTCTAAACTTTCTAGAGCAGAACTTATTGAGAGTTTATATGAAATGTTGGAAAACTATAGTAAGATTAAGCTCAAATACAAGAAGCGTGAAAATAATCTTGTATCTGAGAATGATCTTCTGAAATCAGAAATTGCTGAGCTCAAAGCAAACAATTTGAAAATTAAAAATGAATTAGAAAAAGCTCAACAAGATTCTGAAGTTGAAATTAAGTCAAAATTTAAAAATATTTTAGAAGAATATGACTATAGTTTTCAGAAGTTTCTGGCAAGAAGCCTAGAGAGAAGCAAGATGGCTTCAATGATCTATGGTGTAAGCAGAAATAACAGGAAGGGTATTGGATATGAATCTTCTTCTGAGAAGGATTTAAATCCAACATCTGTTGATAAACTGATCATTAAGCATACTCCTCTGTATTCTACTTTTAAGTATGGTCATCTTAATGATATTAAACACATACGTTCTGGTCAGAATATTCCTGTGTTTAAACCTAAAGTTAGTCAGAACAAATCTGCTGTCAGAAGACAAAAGTTCAGACAAAACTTTAAGGTAACTAACCCTAAAGGACCCCAAAAGATCTGGGTACCTAAAGACAAAATAATACCTGTTGCAGACATCTTTAGCAGCAAAGTCAAAACACCAATCTTGGTACCTGGACTCTGGCTGCTCGTGTCACATGACAGGAAGAATGTCTATGTTCCAAAGTCTAGAACTTAGATCTGGAGGAGACGTCAAGTTTGGAGGGAACCTGAGGGGCAAGATAGTTGTCTCTAGAACTATTGGCAATGGTAATCTTCCTTCCATTTCTAATGTCTTACTTGTTGAAGGATTAACACATAACTTATTGTCCATAAGTCAATTAAGTGACAATGGTTATGACATAATCTTTAATCAAAAATGTTGCAAGGCTGTCAGTCAAAAGGATGGCTCAATCCTATTTAATGGAAAGAGGAAGAACAACATTTATAAAATCAATCTTTCAGAACTTAAGGTTCAGAATGTAAAATGTCTTCTGCCTATTAATGATGAGCAATGGGTCTGGCACAGAAGATTGGGGCATATTAGTATGAGACGTATATCTCAGATTAATAAACTCAATCTGGTCAGAGGACTTCCTCAGTTGAAGTTCAACTCAGGTTCTCTTTGTGAAGCATGTCAAAAAGGAAAATTTTCAAAATCTTCTTTTAAAACTAAAAATGTTGTTTCAACCTCAAGACCATTAGAGTTACTTCATATTGATCTGTTTGGTCCAGTGAAAACTGCATCCATCAGAGGCAAGAAGGATGGATTAGTCATTGTTGATGACTACAGCAGATGGACATGGGTGAAATTCCTAAAACACAAGGATGAGTCACATTCTGTGTTCTTTGACTTCTGCAAACAAGTCCAGAATGAAAAAGTTTTTAAAATTGTTAATGTCAGAAGTGATCATGGTGGTGAATTTGAGAACAAATTTTTTGAAAAATATTTTAAAGAAAATGGCATTGCACATGATTTCTTCTGCCCTAGAACTCCTCAACAGAATGGAGTTGTAGAGAGGAAAAATAGAACATTGCAAGAAATGGCCAGAACCATGATCAACGAGACTAATCTGGCAAAACATTTTTGGGCAGAAGCAATTAACATAGCTTGCTATATTCAGAACAGAGTGTCTGTAAGACCTCTTCTGGAGAAGACTCCCTATGAATTGTGGAGGAATAGAAAGCCCAACATTTCTTATTTCCATCCTTTTGGATGTGTATGTTTTATGTTGAATACTAAAGAAAATCTGAACAAGTTTGATTCGAAAGCACTGAAGTGTTTCATGCTTGGATATTCTGAACGCTCTAAAGGCTACAGAGTATACAATACTGAGACACAGATTGTGGAGGAATCAATACATGTTAGATTTGATGATAAGCTTTGCAATCAAAAGCCAAAGCAGCTTGTTAATTCTACAGATAGAGAAGTAATTCTCACGGACTCTGAAGACTCAGAGGCAAAAAAGGCTCAAGTGAAAGAACCAGAAGTAACGCCAGATGCAACTCCTTTGGCTGCTTAGATAAACAATTTGAATATTTCTGAAGAACCAAATGTTAAGGGATCATCATCCATAATCAAAGCCTCTCACCCAGAGGATGTGATAATTGGAAAGAAGGATGACCCTATCAGAACAAGGTCCTTCCTCAGATCATCTGGAACTTCACTTTTTGGGTTGGTGTCTATCATTGAACCAACTTCTATTGATGAGGCTCTGGACGATAATGAGTGGATACTTGCTATGCAAGAAGAGCTAAATCAATTCACCAGAAATGAAGTCTGGGATCTGGTTCCAAGACCAAAAGGTTTCAACATTATTGGAACTAAATAGGTCTTCACAAACAAATTGAATGAGTAAGGAGAAGTTGTAAGGAACAAAGCAAGGCTAGTTGCTCAAGGGTATAGTCAGCAAGAAGGAATTGACTACACAGAGACTTATGCTCCTGTGGCCAGGTTAGAGTCTATACGCCTACTCATTTCTTTTACTGCACAAAATAACATCACTCTGTATCAGATGGATGTTAAGAGTGCCTTCTTAAATGGTATCATAGAAGAAGTTTATGCTCACCAACCTCCTGGCTTTGAAAATGATAAATTTCCAGAACATGTTTTCAAATTTAAGAAATCACTCTATGGCTTAAAACAAGCTCCCAGAGCTTGGTATGAGAGGCTGAGTAATTTTCTTTTGGAAAAGAATTTTATCAGAGGCAAAGTGGACACAACTCTCATCTGTAAATCATTTAAGAAAGACTTGTTAATTTGTAAAATTTACGTATATGATATTATATTTGGATTTACCAATATTATGCTGGGAAAGGAGTTTGCTCTATCTATGCAGGCTGAATTTGAGATGAGCATGATAGGAGAACTCAGATTCTTTCTGGGCATCCAAGTCAATCAAACTCCAGAATGCACCTACATACATCAGACTAAGTATGTGAAGGAGCTTCTGAAGAAGTTTAACATGACTGAAAGCAAATCAGCAAAGACTCCAATGCATCCCACAAGCACTCTTGGAAAGGAAGAGGTAAGTAAGAAGGTAGACCAAAAGCTCTACAGAGGTATGATTGGCTCTCTTCTGTATCTGACTGCTTCTAGACCTGATATTCTATTCAGTGTTTGTCTGTGTGCCAGATTCCAATCAGATCCTAGAGAATCTCACTTAACAGCTGTTAAGAGGATTCTAAGGTATCTAAAAGGTACTACTAATGTGGATTTGTGTTATAGAAGATCTGATGATTATAAATTAGTTGAATTTTGTGATGCTGACTATGTTGGAGACAGAGTTGAAAGAAAGAGTACTTCTGGAAGCTACCAGTTTCTTGGAAGTCATCTGATCTCTTGGTTCAACAAGAAGCAACCCACTATTGTGCTTTCAACAACAGAAGCAGAATACATTGTTGCTGCTGGTTGTAGCACTCGGATGCTCTGGATGAAAAGTCAACTAGAAGACTATCATATCCATGAGAGTAATATTTCAATCTTCTGTGATAATACTTCTGCTATATGCTTGTCTAAAAATCCTATTTTACACTCTAAGGCTAAGCATATAGAGATAAAACATCACTTCATTGGAGACTATGTTTAGAAGGGAATTATTAGTTTAAACTTTGTTGATACAGATCATCAATGGGCTGATATTTTTATAAAACCCCTTGCTGAAGATAGATTCAAATTTATTCTGAAAAATATAAGTATGGATTTCTGTCCAGAATAACATGTTTATCAGAAGAAAATTTTCTCAGGGCAAAATGTTTTAAATCTGAAGTATTACATCTATTTATTTATTGTTTATTATTTTATTTATTGTGTGCAAATCTTAACTAACAAGCCTCAGAGGATCTGAATGTTGGCTGATGTTTCATTTCTCAAAGAAGTTTTAGAAGCACATGCAAGCAAACACGTGTAACTCTGAATCTGAAAAGGTGGAGTGCACATTACTGAATTGACGTTTGAGGTACTGTTTTTGAATATTGAGTTTCTCGTTTTCTCCTCAATTGTCAGAATCATTAATTGCTTGAAATGATTATATTCTTTTTATTAAATGCTAAGTGTAAGTGTGCTGAACTTGTGACTCTTGTGTGCCCTAATCTCTTCTATAAATTCCACAACTTTACATATTTCACACTTTTCACTCTCACGAACACCCTTGTATGCATTTCTTCTTGTTTCATTGCTTTCATCTCTCTCCCAAACCCAAAACTGCTTGTAACCCTAAAACACTCTCAAGAACATCAATGGCTACTTCATCATCAACTTCTGCTCAGTTTCAATCTTCAATGGGCGCTGTCTCATCTTCAAATATGGGTGTTGTTGCTTTCAAGGAACCCGTTAGAACATTACTCACACCTGTTGACAAACTGGAAGTACTGTGTGAATCCATTGTTAACTTTGAATCTATTGCTGAAAATGGGTATGATCTTCGTCCCATTGTTGATGCACAATGTTGGACTAAGTTCTTTGATAGGCTGATGGGACCAGTTTATCCTTGTCTGGTAAAGGAATTTTGGATCCATGCTTTTACTTGCCCTAAGTTCGTTGTCTCATATGTTATGGGTAAAGAAATAGTCATAACTGAGGATCTGATAAGGAAGCTCATAGGCTATGAGGAAACTGATGGAGTTACTAATCTGCCAGCTGGGCGTGTGGATATGACTGATGTGTATAGAGAAGTTTGCTCATATGGAGAAGCTTCTAATAAGGTGAAAGATCTGAAGCCAAATTACAGGATCTGGGCCAAGATCTTTATAGGTTGCATTCACCACAGGAAGTCCTCAAACTCTCATGACTATGTAAATTCTGATCAAATGTACTTCATGTACTATATGAGTCAGAGCACAAAGGTGGATATGTCGTATCTTCTTTTCAATCATCTGTGGACACATGTAAAATAGTCAAGGGAAGAAGTCAGAACCAAACACCAGAAGATGAGGAACTGGATTCCAATGGGAAGACTTATTTCAGACATTCTGACTGAGAATGGTCTGGTTGGACATCTGGTAGAAGCTGGAATGAAGGAAGAGTTAGCTTCTGTAATAGGAAAACCTCTGAATGGGAAGAGTCTTCAGAGGATGAAAGTTGTTGAAGAACTCACTTCTGCACTGTCGCTACTGCGAAAATCGGCGCTGGCTGAACAGAAGAGTCGCCACCGTGTGTTATTTATCCCACGAGGGAAAGGAAACGCTCAGGGTAAACCTAAAGCAAAGAGGGAAAGGAATGGTCATCGCAACCAAATCCTGGATTCGGGAGTCGGTTATGCAAGGGGAAGGTATTAGCACCCCTCACGTCCGTCGTACTCGACGGGATCCATGCTTGTTTTCTATCTAAGGGTGTGTTATTCTATCTACTCTACCGGTATGGGATAAAAAGGAAAGAAAATGACTCGGAAAAGTATCGCACTTTATGCCTACGTATTCCCGTCTGAAACGAGAAATCAGAGTCAACGTAGTTCGCCTACCTACGGGAAAGGAGGGGAAGGTTGCTCGCTAGGATATCGCCTCCTATGCCTACGTACTTTCATACAGCATGAAAGATCAGAGCAAACGTAGTTCGGGCTACGGAAGACACAAGTTTGTCTGACAGTTTTTATCTCCTTATGAAAGGGTTTTTCCTGATTAAGAGTCCAAGCGGACAAAAATGACACTCTGATGTTTGTTTTCAGTCTTTTACGCAAGAACTATTTTTTCATGAGGTTTGCAATCTCTGACGCACGAGAGACTATGATTTGAGGGTGACTACGTCGTATGTCACCCTAAGGGTAACACACTAAGTAATCAGATTACTGAAGAGTGACCCTCCAGCAACCTTTCTCAAATAGCTTAAGGCTCGTAGCGTACGACATCGATCGTCCTTATTACTGTGTTTTGAGTTGTTCTGAGATAGAAGAGAAAGAAGTCTAAAAAACCTAGGGTTAGAAATGGGAATCAAAACTACCCTAATGTTATCATGCATGGATTAACACCTAATGTCTATCATAATTCCCTCCTTCCCAGAGGAAATCAGAGGTCCTAGGGGATAAACGGAAAAGAAACAACAAATATACAGTAAACAGTGAAATGCATGAGATGCAACAAAACAAGCGAGGCAAGGGAGTCCCACTCAACCCCGAACCTAAGAAAGCAACAGGCAAAGTGAATCAACTTAACTTCAATCCTAAAGGGCAAGCAGCACAAGCCAACAGACAATACAGAGAAAAACAAAAGATACAGAGGAGGCAGCCCAAGCAGCAGCAACAAACTCCTACAACAAATAGCAACAACACGCTCTGAACAGCAAAGTTGAAATGACAGCAAAGGTCTTATCTTTGAGCTAGATTCCATCTTCAAGCTTCTTCAATCTTCATCTCCAAGCTTTAGCAAGCACCCTCCAAGAAGAGATTTGTCATCAAGATCAAGTTGCAATGTTGGCATACTTGTTGAAAACCAAAGGAATTCAACAAGAACCAACATCGAAGTGGAAGTGTATCCTCAAAAGTTCTACTCTCTAGGGTATGCCCCACTTCCCTCCTAAGGAGAGATGGAACTTCCCTAAGAGGACTTTGCATCATAGGATAGAATAGAAGCAAACAATGCATTCTATGTTTGATGGAAGAAATGAACTAATTCTACAAGAGCTCTCCCTAAAAGCCTAATTCTACCAACTCCTAAAACAAACTTAAAAGAGAAAGAAAGCTCCACTCCAAGCCCCACTCTTCTAGCCAAAGCATATTTATCATGTCCAGAAGCTCCTCTAAAAAGGAATCCAAAGTCTTCAAGCTCCAAGTCCACCAAACGCTCCAAACAAGGCAAAGCACTCAAGAGAGAACACCGAAAGCAACAATCATTTGCAAAACCAAAAAAAAAAATAGCAAATTAAATTGTAAAATTCTAATAAAATTCCTATGTGAACATGCATGTTTGAACATTCTAAAATTCCAGAATCAGGACCTAAATCAATTTCTAGGTCATCTAAACAATTCCTAAATGAAATTTGGTAATGGGAAACCATTATTTGGGAAGGCTCTAAACTACACACCTAAAACAGAATCTAATCAATTTTAAAAAATCTAAGAAAATTCCAGGGGAAACCTATGTATGTCCTCTAAATCATATCGAAAGAATCAGCTCAAAAGCATAAAGCATCAAAGAGAACAAAATTAAACAAACAGCAATATCAATTATGCATAACAATGGATATTAGCACAAAAGAAATTTCATAACTAATTCAAATAAAATCCTAAAAATGCAAACTCAACTCCTACAGTTTCTTAAGACAATCAAGATCTACAGAAAAAAAATTCATAATTTTTTGATCATTTTTACTATTTTTAACGCAATTAATCCAAACAGCTATTAAAACAGGAAAAAAAAAAGAACGAAAATGAATTAACATAAGTTAATGTGCATTGGGCCAGAGGTGCGAACAACAGAATTCCAAAGCAATGTCCGTGTGGGCCTCGCGAGTGGGGGTGGGAACAGTACCCGCGCAGTACTGTAGCTGTTCCGGTGGTGACATTTTTTCGGTAACTTCCGAGCAACATAACTCCATCGATTCTTAACCGTTTCGCACGAAATTTTAGTCAAACTTGAAGGAAAAAATCAAGGATTCCAAATATGCTCTTGGATTCCATCAAAACTCCATGATCAAAGAGATATATCATCATCAAGAAAACATAATCATCCAAAAAAGTCTTTAATCCTTAATATCTTGATCCTAATTTCATCTATACATTTTCCAGATCCTAACCACATGAATAATCTAATCTAATTCGTCCTAAAATCATAGAAAAAGTGAATTTCACATACCGGCTTCGGAGCGTCGAAACGGAGTAGTTGGAGCTCGTTTTTTCTTGCCAAAAAGTGCGGAAAACCTTTGTTGAAGTTTGTTGGAGAAGATTAAATTCTTGATAACTCTTGAAAATGCCTTGAATCCAACTTTGATCTCTCACTTTTTCTCTTCCAAACTCCAATGTCAATCTAAGGGTTTTGCACAAATGAATCACCAACTCTTGCTCTGAATCTCTTCACAAGTATATATAGAATGTATTTGAAGACCCTAGAAAGTTCTAGATTGATCCAATGAGAAAATCAACTTCTCATGTCATGAAAATCTCTTCTTATGCTATGCACATACCATCTCATGTTTTGGCTTGCAATTCACTTGGTTATGAGTTTAAATTCTCTCCAAATGAGATATTGGAGGTGTATGGATGGAAAGGAGCCTTGCATTTGCTTGGAAGTGTGGTTTTGCATATGTGCCTTATGATGCAAGTAGCCCATTTACAAAGCAAGTCCTTGAAATAACCCTCAATTCAAAATTGTGGCAATGCCATTGTCTTTAAAATGCATTTTACAATCAAATTGGTATGTCATATGGCTTGTTTGTGACCTCTAACCCAAAATTTGATTTTTTTCCACCAAACTTTATTTGACTTATTCCCTTTTTTTAGGCCATTTTAAGTGACTTTTTTGAAATAAGCCGATCAATCCACCATGATGACTTATTTGACCTAAAAACATCATTTTAAGCACATTACATGTTGAACAATTTTTCATTTGAGAAGTGGAACATGGAGATTTTGACCTATGCTCAAAAATGACATGTAATTCAACTTTCCCAAAATACCCCTGGATTGCCAAGACCATAACTTGAATTCTACAAATCCTCTTGAGGACTTATAGTACTCAAATTAAAGCTAAGATCAAGATATACAACTCTTATGTTGGCCAAGAATCCATTTGAAAACTCCTTGATGGGAAAACGTTGCTTGGAAGTCAAGTGACTTTCACAGATAAATTTCAGTATCATCTGGGGACCCATAACTTGCAAGAACCATAACTTGAGTTCTATAAATATCCTTGAAGACTTCTAGTACTCAAATTAAAGCTATTGAGATTTTCTACAAGTTTCATGTTGACCAAGACTTCATTTGAAACTTGCATTTTGACTTATCTGGCTTGGAAGTTAGGCCTAAATTAGGGGATTTAACACTGAAACCCTAATTTAGTAACTCCTCTTCTTCTTGATTCCTTTTGATTTATCCTTGGCACAACACCACACATGCATCCACATACCAATTCATGAATTCCACATACTCCAAGTAGGCCTTGATGCCCTCCAATCAACCATTTGACATAGGGTTGACCTAGGGTTGACCCAGATGAAACCCTAGTTAACTGCATTCAACTGTAGCTCTGGTACTTGTATTAATGATTTGTCTCATCTTCAAAATGACCCTCTAGGTATTCTATGATCTTTGTACACCTTCCATGGCTCACACACTCATTGATGATCTTCAACATATCCCCCAGATTGGGAGAGAAATCCACTGGTTGACCTTCAAACTTCTCAAAGCTTCAACTCATTTATTGATTACTTGGATGGTCTTAGTCTTGAATAAAACCCCTTGATGGGCCTCTTTCTGATGAAAATGGCACTTGATCCCTTGTTAGATGCCTTGTTACGCTATGTTATGCAAATGATTAGACTATGTACATGACTTAGTATGCAAATGACAATGCAATTGAAACATAACCAAGTGAAATAGGTTGAGCAAATTTTAGGGTGCAACAGCTGCCCCTATTCAAGCGACTTGGACCCGACTGGGTGAAGAGCGAACGACTTTCAAACATTTGAGGTACGAGACGGTTGAATACCAAGAACCCGGAAATTTGCCAACCATAGGGATAAACTGCACCACTGCTTGGGGGAACACCATTCATCAATTGGACTTGATTGTTACTGTAACAACCGATCAACCACACGATACAGATCTGATTAACTGCCTGTGCAGCACCAAACTTGTCAATATAGGAATAACCTGGACGACTTCACTAAGGAAGTACTTCTGTCAACAAAACATGACTCTGCCAACGATACAGGGAAAAGAGCTCTGCCACCACTACGGGAAATACTCTGGGAAAATAACACTGTCATCAGTGCGGGTAATACCACTGCCACCACTGCGGGAAATACTCTGGGAAAATACCACTGTCATCACTGCGGGTAATACCACCGCCACCACTGCGGGAAATACTCTGGGAAAATACCACCGTCATCACTACGGGTAAACAACACCACCATTGCTACGGGTAATACTCTGGGAAAATAACACCGCCATCGCTACGGGAAATACTCCGCCACCACTACGGGAAATAATCTTGTCATCACTATAGGAGAAGAACACCGCCATCACTACGGGTAATACTCTGTCATCACTACAGGAAAATAACACCGCCATCGTTACGGGTAAACAACACCACCATTGCTACGGGTAATACTCTTCCATCAATACAGGGAAATAACACCGCCATCGTTACGGGTAAACAACACCGCCATTGCTACGGGTAATACTCTGCCATCACTACAGGAAAATAACACCGCTATCGTTACGGGTAAACAACACCGCCATTGCTACGGGTAATACTCTGCCATCACTATAGGAAAATAACACCGTCATCGCTACGGGTAATAACTCTCTGTCACCACTACAGGAAAATAACACCGCCATCGCTACGGGTAAACAACACCGCCATTGCTACGGGTAATAACTCTCTGCCACCACTATAGGAAGATAACACCGCCATCGCTCAGGTAATAACTCCGTCACCACTACGGGAAAATAACACCGCCATCGCTACGGGTAATACTTCGTCATTGCTACGGGTAATAACTCTCTGCCACCACTACAGGAAGATAACACCGCCATCGCTACGGGTAATAACTCTCTGTCACCACTGCAGGAAAATAACACCGCCATCGCTACGGGTAAATACTCTTGAATACAGCTCCTCTGCCTATCTTTGCAGTAGCTAACTCCATTAGTCAAATGGGTAACACATAATGGTCCAATCTTTCAATCTTTAATGCTGACATGGCAATAAATCTGAAAAGGACTCTACTGGGGATTTTCTGAACTCAAACTGCCAGACTCCTACTTCGACATAGGCGGCAGCTTCTACAACTTGATTCGCGAAACCTTTTGATAACGTCATAACAACAATCTTGAAGAAATACTCCGCTGGAGGGGTAAGAGAAACTTAACCAAGCAACTCTGTGGGGAATAATGACAAGGCAAACATTATCGCCACGTGTCTCATGCTGAGACATTTAATATTTGGTAATTGATCTGAGCAAGAGCTCTCTCCACCTGCAAGGGAAATAGTACTTGAAAACCAAAGGTTAACCAACCTGGCTTATGTTTCAAAATGCACATGTTTGACAATGGCGTAATGCTCTGTACAGCACGGATATGCTACGCGTTTTTGGGTAGATGCAAATATGACACTATATGCAAATGCAAATGCAGGCTCAAGCCGCTGGGGAAACTCTGACAAGCTCGCTTCAACACAGCTGTTGAGAGCGAATATCACCATGTTGGGGATGAACGGGTATCATAAAGTCCTCCGGCCAAAATAAATTCCGGGCATACAACCAACTCTGCCGAGGAGATTAAACTTTGATTTCCACTGGGAGAAAAGAACACCTGCTGGGGAGAGTAACTCCACTGGGGAAGAATCGACTCTCTTGGGGAAAGTAAACTGACTGAGCAAGAAACGACTCAGCTGGGGAACGAGGAAATCCTTCTGGAGGAAACAATGCTGTCTGGACACAACTTACAAACTCGGAATTACCGCCCCGCTGGGGATAATCATCCTGACGAAGGCATGACGACCTGCGGGGAGAAAACCATCTTCTATGGGAATAACCCTTCTGAACCAACTATAACTTGGCTAAACTTTGCGGGGATTTTCCAAGCTGGGGACTGATTGTTCACGTACTCGACTCTCCGGGGAGTGCGACCTCTGCAAGGGATACTGATTTTAACTGGCTGGGGATATCCTCTGGGGATAAGCTGCGACTAGCTGGGGAAATTGATCCCTCTGGGGATGAAATGCGACCTGCATGGGGATTAGCATCATACAAAATCAAGTCTTTCACCACGAACCTCCGGCTAGGGGCCATAAGTTCTGAGCGTTCATTTTAAAGGTGAGAACCCTGCAAAACACAAACGAGACAAGACAAAATCTACACAACCAAATCTATTCAGGTTAGTGTTCGTGACATTACTTCAGTCAATTCGAAGTTTTATCAATTATTGGCAAGGGCCAGCAAAGTTATGCACATGCAAATTCATCAAAACATCGGCGTTTTCCACATACAAAACAGTAAAGCACAAACATCAAGTACTAAATAACATGTTTTATTAATAACAGGCCTCTGAATAGGTAAAGTTTTGTACATCGGATACAACTCCTGAAAAGAGGAAGTTACGTACACACACATACATATATGCACAAGAAGCATAAAAATACAAATACAACTCGAATTTGTACACATGTCGGCAACATGGTGCAGACAAACATCGTGAGCTGATCCTCCTATGACTCGCCCGACTCTGGCGCTTTCCCGGTATTCAGTTTTCGGAAGAGATTGTGTTGGATAAATGAACCCTCAGGTGCTCCCAAACCACTAATCAATGCAGGTATCGAATTCGGACCGCAGTCATTTGCCTTTTAAATCCCTAACTTTTGCGTGAACCGCCCTTTGCGGGTTTTCAATTCATCGGGATACCCTTTTTTGCCGAAGTCGCCCAATGCAGGTTTTCGACTTCGCGGGTGTACATCTTTTCAATTTTATCCATAACTTTTGCCCGAACCTTTTATTCTGTTTTTGGTTCGCCAGGATGCCCCATTTTTGCCTGGACTCTCTTTTTTTCTGTCCAGCGGGTCTCTTTCAAGCAAAGTATTTTTTAACTGCGTCCGAATTCATAGGAGACGAAAAGTCTTCACTGTCCATGGTGGACAACAACAATGCTCCTCCTGAGAAGACTTTTCTGACAACGTATGGTCCTTCGTAATTAGGGGTCCACTTGCCCCTGTGATCTGTTTGTGGTGGGAGGATCCTCTTCAGCACAAGGTCGCCCGTCTGAAAGCTTTGCGGACATATCTTCTTATCGTATGTTTTCTTCATCCGGCTCTGGTACAACCGACCGTGTGCGAGAGAAGCTAGCCTCTTCTCATCCATTAAGCTCAACTGATTCAGTCTATCTTTTACCCATTCTGCCTCGTCAAGTTGGACATATCGTAAAACCCTCAAGGAAGGAATCTCAACCTCTAACGGTAACACTGCCTCCATTCCGTATACTAATGAGAAAGGGGTTGCCCCGGTTGATGTGCGTACCGTCGTACGATAACCGTGCAAAGCGAAAGGTAGCATCTCGTGCCAGTCCTTATACGTCACCACCATCTTCTGAACAATCTTCTTTATGTTCTTATTGGCCGCTTCAACATCGCCATTCATCTTGGGTCGGTAAGGAGATGAGTTGTGATGCTCAATCTTGAAATTCTGGCACAGCTCTTTCATCATCTTGTTATTTAAATTTGAACCGTTGTCGGTGATAATCCGCTTAGGGATTCCATATCTGCAGATAATATCTCACTTGATAAACCTGGCTACCACTTGTTTGGTGACATTGGCATATGATGCTGTTTCCACCCACTTAGTGAAGTAATCAATTGCTACCAAAATGAACCGATGTCCGTTGGATGCCGTAGGCTCGATCTTTCCAATCATATCAATTCCCCACATCAAGAATGGCCACGGTGATGACATCACATTCAGAGGACTTGGGGGTACATGGACCTTGTCCGCATAAATTTGGCATTTATGACACCTCTTTGCAAACTTGAAACAGTCTGTTTCCATAGTTAGCCAGTACTAACCTGCCCGCAGCAGTTTTCTCGTCATAGCATGCCCACCAGCATGTATACCAAATGTACCCTCATGTATCTCTTCCATGAGCAACTTCGCCTCTTTCTCGTCTACACAGCGTAGCAACACCAGGTCGTGGTTTCTTTTGTACAGGACACCGTCCGGGTTCAAATAGAAATTGCCATCCAATCTCCTGAGAGTCTTCTGATCTCGACTGGATGCCCCAGCTGGATACTCCTTGTTCTTCAGGAAATTCTGGATGTCAAAGTACCAGGGTTTATCATCAGATGCTTCGTCAATAGCAAATATGAATGCAGGCCTATCGAGCCGAGAGATAACAATCCGGGGAGCCTCGTTCCAGAAGTTAACTTTATACATGGAAGACAAGGTCACCAAGGCGTCAGCCATTTGATTTTCTGCTCGCGGCACATGATGCAATTCCACCTTGTCAAAGAAAGGCAACAATCTCCTTGCATAATTCATATATGGTATCAAATTGGGCTGGCGTGTCTCCCATTCTCCTTTAATCTGGTTCACCACTAGAGCTGAGTCTCCGTATACATCCAGATGTTTGATTCGCAAATCAATAGCTTCTTCAAGACCCATGGTGCAAGCCTCGTATTCAGCCTCATTATTGGTAACAGGAAAGGTCAATCGGGCAGTAAATGGGATGTGCGACCCATGAGGAGTAGTAATGATTGCCCCTATTCCGCTACCATAGGAATTCATAGCTCCATCAAATATCAACTGCCACTTGGAATCCAACTCTAGTCCTTCGTCCGACAACGGTTCTTCACAATCTTTCATCTTTAGGTACATGATATCCTCGTCAGGAAAATCAAACCTCATCTATTGGTAGTCCTCAATAGGCTGCTCCGCAAGGTACTCTGACAAGATGCTACCTTTGATAGCCTTTTGAGAGACATATTGAATATCATATTCGGTTAACACCATCTGCCATCGGGCAATTCTTCCGGAGAGTGCTTGCTTTTCAAATACGTATTTGATTGGATCCATCTTTGAAATGAGCAGGGTTGTATGATTCAGCATGTATTGCCTTAAACGTTTGGCGGCCCAGGCTAGCGCGCAACACGTTTTCTCGAGCATTAAATATCTGGACTCACAGTCAGTAAACTTCTTACTCAAATAGTAGATCGCATGCTCTTTACGCCCAGTCTCGTCATGTTGACCGAGAACACAACCCATACTTTCCTCCAGAACCGTCAAATACATAATCAAAGGTCTCCCGGCCACTGGGGGTATCAAAACAGGAGGTTCCTGCAAGTATTCTTTTATCTTATCGAACGCCTTTTGACAGTTTTCATTCCAGGCCACGACCTGGTCCTTCTTTAACAGCTTGAATAACGGCTCACACGTCGCAGTTAAGTGAGAGATGAACCGGGCGATGTGGTTCAACCTCCCTAAAAATCCGCGTACTTCTTTTTCTATTTTAGGCGTCGGCATTTCTTGTATTGCTTTTATTTTCGCAGGATCAACCTCTATTCCTTTTTCGCTCACAATAAACCCCAGCAGTTTACCCGATCTCACCCCGAAGTTGCACTTGTTAGGGTTCAGTCTCAGCCTGAACTTCCTAAGCCTCTTGAACAATTTCAGCAGATTAAACAAATGTTCCTCCTCCGTCTGGGATTTGGCAATCATATCATCAACATAAACCTCGATCTCTTTATGCATCATGTCATGAAAGAAAGTCGTCATAGCACGTTGATATGTTGCCCCAGCATTCTTCAATCCGAAGGGCATCACTTTGTAACAAAATGTTCCCCAGGGAGTAATGAAAGTAGTCTTCTCCATGTCTTCTGGCGCCATTTTGATCTAATTATAGCCCGAGAAGCCATCCATGAAGGAGAATACGGAGAATTGAGCAGTGTTATCAACCAGCACATCGATGTGAGGAAGTGGAAAATCATCTTTCGGGCTCGCTTTGTTCAAGTCACGGTAGTCTACACACATTCGCACTTTACCGTCTTTCTTTGGCACTGGCACAATATTAGCGACCCATGAGGGATATTTTGTAACAGCTAGGAAACCAGCATCCCACTGTTTTTGAACTTCCTCCTTAATCTTCACAGCCATGTCCGGTCTAGCTCTTCGGAGCTTCTGCTTAACCGGCGGGCATTCTTCTTTTAATGGCAGACGGTGAACAACCATATCCGTATCCAGCCCAGGCATGTCCTCATACGACCAAGCGAATATATCACTGTACTCCTTGAGCATCTCAACCAACCTCTGCTTGACGTTGTTTTGCAGTGCAGCCCCTATACGGATGTGCCTTTCAACCCCTTCCGACCCCAAATTGATAATCTCAATGACTTCCTCATGAGGCAGAATGATTCTTTCTTCTTGTTTCAATAACAAGGTCAGCTCTTCTGGTACGTCGCCATCTTCCACAATCTCTTCCTCAGCCTAAAATACCGGGTGCTCGAAGTCGAAATGAGTCATAGACGGTTCATAGATGTCATCTGAAATAGTAATCCTGCAAAGGAAATGGTTAAATGCTTCAAAACGCAGACAAAACAAATAACCACGTTGCCATTTTATTGTAAAAATAAAAACAGGAAAAACAAGGATCACAATATTTGTATATGAAAAACGCCTTTATTCATGATTAAACAATGTACTGTACATAACTAAAATGGCCCTAAGCAAAATCATTGTGCCCCAAGTAGGGCACATGATTATTCAACAATTAACAAAATAAATCATTACTGTTTAGTTGTCACAGGAACAGTCTCCTGAATAGACCAATTGCAAAGCCCTTGTCCTGGCACGCCTGGCTTGATCCACGCGTCCATATCACAGTCGCTATCTCCTTCTTCGGAATCGGAAATAGCATTGATAGTCTCGTAGCATACTCCATTCTGTGTTATGGTTATTGGCCCTCTGAACCTGGGGGCTTCTGAAGAGGATGCTGATGACGAAGGATGATATCCAAGCCCGAACCTGTCATTCTTCACGGGAATCTCCAACACCTGACCCCAGCCCTTTGTTTCGCCTGCCTGTACTAGGGCCTGAGCCTCTTTGTAAGATGACACTGCCATATCTGATATCTTGGGTACTGGAGCTTTGTCTTTAATCTTTAGCCCTTCAAATGCCTGACAGGGTGTCTCATGAATCTCGCCGTCGACCTCCACATATCTAAATGAACACAGATGGCTAACCAGAATATCTTCTTCTCCACAAACGGTGACGACACTATCCCCCACCATATACTTCAACTTTTGGTGCAACATGGATGTGACTGCCCCGGCGGCATGGATCCATGGTCGTCCAAGAAGACAACTATACGCTGGCTGGATGTCCATTATATAGAATTCAGTTTCAAATACTTCAGGCCCCACCTGCAATGATAATGTTATCAATCCGAACACTGACCTCCTCGTTCCATCGAACGCTCTTACCACTAGGTCACTGGGCATGCAGAGAATCCCTCTAACATCCAACTTCATCATTGCTTTCTTCGGAAGCACATTCAAGGAAGACCCCGTATCCACTAAAACATGGGACATGACCGTGCCCCTGCATTCAACTGAGACGTGCAGCGCCATATTATGCTCTCTCCCTCTTGGAGTCAGATCAAAATCTGTAAAGCCCAAATTGTGCCCTGCATTAACATGCGCCATCACTCCTTTTAACTGGTTAACCGAAACATCTTGAGGAACGAATGACGAGTCTAGGATCTTCAGCAAAGCGTTCCGATGAGCCTCGGAACATAATAGCAGTGACAAGATCGAGATCTTTGATGGCGTTTGCTGAAGGTGCTCTACAATTTTGTAATCACTTTTATGGATGAGCCTCATAAACTCTTCCACATCCTTAAGTGATGTTTCCTTTTCCTTTATCTGCGAGGGGCCACTCTCGTCTACCTTGGCTTTCCCCTTTGCCAATCTTTCTGCCTCTACCTCAGGCGATGTGAAGATTCTCCCACTTCTGGTCATACCTCCTGTTCCAACAACATTACCTACAACCCCAACTGGTTGTTTATTTACTTCAATTTCCTCACCATCGCAATATACCTCCAACCCGTAAGTCCATGGTACTGCTTTAGTACTTTCAAAAGGGATCGGTCCTGCTTTAGTAATAGTGATCGTCGGCCGCCTGGCAGGCGTCGTTATCGTTATTGTTTTCCTTGGAATCGTTACCGTAGCAACATCGTTCATCTCATCACACAATGCCTCCACCGGCTTTTCAACTGCGGTTCTATCAAACTGCAATGTTCCTTCGTTCATCAAAGCCTGAATACCCTGTTTCAAATCATTACAACCCTCTGGCTGCACCCAACAATCCAAGCAAAATTCGTCGCACCCCGGGAATACACCCCCTTTTAACAACCTGCTTTTGATCTCACCTAGCGGTGTCTTCAGCTCGTTGACATCCGTCACTAGATTCAAACTCTCCTCGGTCAGGATGGCGTTTGCCCCATGATTGGGCATATGCTGTTGTACTATATTTGGACCCGCATGTCCAAAGTTAATAGCTTTGCTGTCCAACAAGTCTTGGACTTTATGTTTAAATGCATGACAACCTTCAATATCATGTCCGGGCGCCCCGGAGTGGAAATCACAGTGCTTACCAGCATCATAACCAAACGGAGGATTGCCTGTTAACGGTGCCATGTTCCTTTTCTCGACCAACTTTAATCCTAACAATGTTTGAGGCAGCTCGGCGTACGTGGAAGGAGGCGTTTCAAATACTCGCCTTGGCTTGCCCTCTAGGATTCTGCGTTGGGCGGGGTGTTGCCTTTGTTGTTGCTGTTGCTGCGGCTGCTGTTGCTGTTGCTGTTGTTGTTGTGGAAAATGGATGGTAACACTAGCGACCTGTTGATGCTGAGCATACTGACTTCGTCCTTTTCCCCGGCCCCTGCCGCCAAACACAGCACTAGAATCACCTTGACGCCTACCACCGAATGCTTTTCTTGTACCTCCTGCGGGGGCAGACTCACCTGATTGGAATCTTCCAACCTTAATATTGTCTTCGACCATCTCACCCATGAGAATCAAATCTGAAAAACTGCTCAACGAAACGTTGAACAACTTTTCGTAATATATCCCCGTGAACGTTCCAATGAACATACTATTCATTTCTCTTTCAGCTAACGGAGGATGTACTCTTGCTGCCATGTCGCGCCATCTCTGCGCATACTCTTTAAAGCTTTCCTCTTTCTTCTGCGACAAACCTTGCAATTGAACTCGGTTCGGTGCCAAATCCCTATTATACTTATAATGCAAGACAAAAGCATCTGCCAATTGCTTCCAGGTTTTGATTTGAGCGGGCTCCAACCCCATGTACCACTCGAGTGACGGTCCTGATAGGTTGTCTTGAAAGAAGTGCGTAAGCATCCTTTCATCATCTGAATACGCGGACATCCTTCTGTAATAGGAGCGGACATGCACCTTAGGGCAAGTGTCCCCCTTATACTTGTCGAATGTGGGCGCTTTGAACTTCAGCGGTACCTTCAGCCCGGGCACCAAGCCCATAGTAGTCATGTCTAGTCCGGTAGAATTCTGATTAGCCATACCCTTCACCTGTTCTTCGAGCATTTTAATCCTCTGAGTATTGTCAACGGGTCCTTCAAATCCCATGCCTCTTCCAGAGAAGGCGTCCTCTTGACAGTCTTCGCCCCAGTTCACATTTTCATTTTCGTACCCGTTATAACCAGTGTTGCGACCAAACCCTTGCGGATTAGTCATGGGACCTCGTCCCCCATTACCATAGCCTAGATTAACCCCGGCATGCCCGAAACCAGTGTTGACAGGAATCAATCCAGCACCATTTCCACCATAACCCTGGTTAGCGTTACCGAAACCGTCGTAGCCGAAACCCTGAGTGTTGAAGCCGAACTTTACGCCCTGATTGGCGTACTCAAACCCTTGGTCGTTATAGCCGAATCCATTGTTACCAAAACCATTACCGCCATTGAAGTTACCACCTCCCAGATTGGCGTCTCCGAATCCAACATTGTTAACAACCGTCTCATTTCCATTCCCAGCGTTGCCATTGTCAGCGCCAGCGTCATTGTTTACAATCACAACAGGTGGGGTCACCACAGGAGGAAACACAGGCGTAGGGGGCCCATCTTCATGAAGAGTTTCTACATGCACAGAGTTGTGGTCATTGTTGTCGTTCCCATTAGCCCGCGTCAGCAGCGGCTGCACCAAAGTCTGGAGATTCTCCTGGCCTTTAGCAATACTCTCCATGGCCTGCATGAACAAGTTCAACTTCTCGCGAATCTCCTGCATCTCCACTTGGATTTGATCCATGGTTCTCTTGCAGTTGTTTCGGGTTGAATAACGATGAACTCTTTGTTCGTCAATCTTGGAAACCTGCAGATGCAAGGAATAAGATACAGATTCGAGAATACCGGTTATGCAATATGAATGCAGATGCAAATATGTAAATATGCTACATGTTATATTCCCCCCGATTCTAGTTTCGGAGAGAAAGCCATTACGACAATGGAGTCCCTATCCAGTAAGCAAGGAATCAGAAAATCCTCATATATAACAAATGCCAAGAGGCTGAGTACAAGAGTACAACTGAATACAACTGAAGAGACCTCGGCCAACAAGCCTAGCGATGGTCCAAATACAAGTACAAATAACAAAGGCAAGGCAAAGATAAATCAGGCCAAATGGCGGGCTCTGACGTCCTCCAAAATCCCCATTGTCTCCGAGTGCCCTAGTCGGGAGATCAGCTCCTGTATCAGTAAAGCATGACGCTCGGTAGTGGATCTCAGCTTTTTGGCATCATCCTGGTAGGCTCCTTTTCCAGAACTCTCGTCAAATCTGTACCTCTTGGAACCGGCCTTTTCTTCATAACCTCTCGGCTTCTCGTCAATGTCACTTACTCTGAGCTCTGCAGCGCTCCTAAGTGATGTCGCTTCAGCAATCTTCGCGTCTTAGTCTCTAACCTGTGCCTCTAGCGTGGCAATCTGCAGCTTCAGTTCGTCTTCGCGCTCCTTCCGCTTGGTAAGCATGGCATTCCACAAAGCTTCCCACTTGCTGATACGGGCATAAGCTTTGCTTAGAAGTTCCTTCTTGGAAGTAAGCACCTTGCTAACACCGTTCAAGGCTATTCCCACCTTTTCTTTCTTGTTGGTTGCTTCTGTCATCTCTGATCCCAACCTGTTAATCAATTCAGTCTGTTCCTTCACAGTGAAGGTGGCTTCCTTCTTCTCACGACGTAACTGGAATATCTCATTCTCTAACTCCTCATTGGCTTTCTTCATTTCCTCGTTTTCAACCAACAATTTGTTATACTTCTCGCTCTCTTCCGAAGGAGGTACCTCAATCAATGGAAGATACAAGGGTTCCACAGCAGGATAAGGCATCAAAGAAATACTAGCTCTCTCGCGGACCCAAGCCAAATACGGATCATAAGCTCTGCTGTTGCTCTTACCGAGCAAAGCTTTCCCCCTCCTATGGATGTTATCCCATGCATGTCTCAATCTGATCAAAACAGCTGCGTCCAATAAGCCTGTGAGATACAGAGATTCCTGTATCTCCTTCTCAATGGGAGCATCCCTCAAAGCGTAACCGAACTGTCGTACCAGCAATGAAGGATTATAGTTGATACAACCTTTTCGTCCAATCAGGGGAACATTCGGAAAGTCGTTGCAACTATATATAATATCAGTACCAAGCATACTCCGATCAAACCAAATGATATTCTCCGCAGACAGTCCCATCAACCGGGAAGACCAATCCAAAGTATCAACAACATCCACAAAAGGTCCTGTCTTCGGAAGGTGCCCCTGGAACCACCTGTACAGGAGAGGAAGACAGCAGGAAACATTCTTGCCACGACGTTTCTCATTCTCGTAGTGAATGGAATGGTAAACATCGCCCAAGAGAGTAGGAACTGGATTCTTCGAGGCAAGAATCAAGAAGGCGTCTGAGTCGACAAAATCTGGTACATTAGGAAACAAGACAATCCCGTAGATGCAGACAGCTAGAATAGCACTGAAGGCAACCCAACATCCACTCTTCGCGCACTGTGTAGCCTTCTCAACTAGGACCGACAAGTGAAAGCCATAGGCTCCATTCAGCTTAACCAAGCCTCCCGGAAACTCAGAAGCGTCCAAACTGACAATCTCGGCGAGCGTGGCCAACTCAGGCTCAACATCAACATGAACAAAGGGCATCTGGTCTAGCACAGGAACTCCCAACATCGCAGAATACTCCTCCAAAGTGGGTTCTAGAATATAATCGGGAAATAAGAAACATCTCAGTTGCGGCTCATAAAACTGCAACAAAGTATACACCCCAGTCGTCTCAAATGCCGAAGGTCTGTACAACAAGCTAAGCAATCTCCCATAAGATACTCTGAACTCAGCCCTCACACTCTCGTCTGCCAGAGCAACTAAACCCAGCAATGAACTGATATCTGGTGAATGCAACCGATAAGCAACTTTCTTCTTCAGGGACTCCATGTCTGGCTAGAAGATACACTAGAATCAGAGGGGAATGATCACCTGCAACATAAATACATGTTAATGAGATGCGATCATGAAAATGCACATGCATATGCAAACAAGGGACCAAGTGCAATGTTGATAGACTGGGCTGCTCTATACTAAAGCCTGAGAACCATCCAATCTTTATCTCAAACCAAACTACTCAAATGAACCTTGTAACCACATCTCACTGACAGAGATAAACCGGGTGTTCTGAGGTCAAAGGTTTCCTGCAAACAGACCCACCTACCCCTCACAGGTATGTACTTAACTCGCAGACGAGGTACGGCATCCTATGTGGGTTCAACGTCACAGACTTTCAAGAGCGATGATCATCCCTCGAAGGTGTGGCATCATCATCCCTCGAAGCGGCCTCACTTAGTTGAATCCCAATTGATAGGTTCCCAGAGTCGACAATCCTCGGGTCAGACAACTTGTCGAGCCCTAAGGGCCAAGCAAGAAGCATCAAAGAGAATCTCGTCCGAGCGTAAATTTCGTGGCTAGCTGGTGCGAGCTAAGCAAGCAGGCTAACCACTACTCTCTACTTCTAAGTCTATGTGTAACCTCAAGCCCAGGTCCGGCTTATCTCTCAACAGATTACCCCCTTCCCACAACAGCAATAACAGTATAAGGCTGATAATAAAAGACGGAAAGTAAAGACAGAAAAGTAAATCTATACAACACCATGACGGGAAAACAAGCGCTAGGATTGACTCGCATAGGGGATATTCCTGTCCCCAGCAGAGTTGTCAGCTGTCGCTACTGCGAAAATCGGCGTCGGCTGAACAGAAGAGTCGCCACCGTGCGTTATTTATCCCACAAGAGGGAAAGGAAACGCTCAGGGTAAACCTAACGCAAAGAGGGAAAGGAATGGTCATCGCAACCAAATCCTGGATTCGGGAGTCGGTTACGCAAGGGGAAGGTATTAACACCCCTCACGTCCGTCGTACTCGACGGGATCCACGCTTGTTTTCTATCTAAGGGTGTGTTATTCTATCTACTCTACCGGTATGGGTTAAAAAGGAAAGAAAATGACTCGGCAAAGTATCTCAATTTATGCCTACGTATTCCCGTCTGAAACGAGAAATCAGAGTCAACGTAGTTCGCCTACCTACGGGAAAGGAGGGGAAGGTTGCTCGCTAGGATATCGCCTCCTATGCCTACGTACTTTCATACAGCATGAAAGATCAGAGCAAACGTAGTTCGGGCTACGGAAGACACAAGTTTGTCTGACAGTTTTTATCTCCTTATGAAAGGGTTTTTCCTGATTAAGAGTCCAAGGGGACAAAAATGACACTCTGATATTTGTTTTCAATCTTTTACGCAAGAACTGTTTTTTCATGAGGTTTGTAATCTCTGACGCACTAGAGACTATGATTTGAGGGTGACTACGTCGTATGTCACCCTAAGGGTAACACACTAAGTAATCAGATTACTGAAGAGTGACCCTTCAGCAACCTTTCTCAAATAGCTTAAGGCTCGTAGCGTACGACATCGATCGTCCTTATTACTGTGTTTTGAGTTGTTCTGAGATAGAAGAGAAAGAAGTCTAAAAAACCTAGGGTTAGAAATGGGAATCAAAACTACCCTAATGTTATCATGCATGGATTAACACCTAATGTCTGTCATAATTCCCTCCTGCCCAGAGGAAATCAGAGGTCCTAGGGGATAAACGGAAAAGAAACAACAAATATACAGTAAAAAGTGAAATGCATGAGATGCAGCAAAACAAGCGAGGCAAGGGAGTCCCACTCAACCCCGAACCTAAGAAAGCAACAGGCAAAGTGAATCAACTTCACATCAATCCTAAAGGGCAAGCAGCACAAGCCAACAGACAATAAAGAGAAAAACAAAAGATACAGAGGAGGCAGTCCAAGCAGCAGCCACAAACTCCTACAACAAACAGCAACAACACACTCTGAACAGCAAAGTTGAAATGACAACAAAGGTCTTATCTTTGAGCTAGATTCCATCTTCAAGCTTCTTCAATCTTCATCTCCAAGCTTTAGCAAGCACCCTCCAAGAAGAGATTTGTCATCAAGATCAAGTTGCAATGTTGGCATACTTGCTGAAAACCAAAGGAATTCAACAAGAACCAACGTCGAAGTGGAAGTGTATCCTCAAAAGTTCTACTCTCTAGGGTATGCCCCACTTCCCTCCTAAGGAGAGATGGAACTTCCCTTAGAGGACTTTGCATCATAGGATAGAATAGAAGCAAACAATGCATTCTATGTTTGATGGAAGAAATGAACTAATTCTACAAGAGCTCTCCCTAAAAGCCTAATTCTACCAACTCCTAAAACAAACTTAAAAGAGAAAGAAATCTCCACTCCAAGCCCCACTCTTCTAGCCAAAGCATCTTCATCATGTCCAGAAGCTCCTCTAAAAAGGAATCCAAAGTCTTCAAGCTCCAAGTCCACCAAACGCTCCAAACAAGGCAAAGCACTCAAGAGAGAACACCGAAAGCAACAATCATTTGCAAAACCCAAAAAAAAATAGCAAAATAAATTTTAAAATTCTAATAAAATTCTTATGTGAACATGCATGTTTGAACATTCTAAAATTCTAGAATCAAGACCTAAATCAATTTCTAGGTCATTTAAACAATTCCTAAATGAAATTTGGTCATGGGAAACCATTATTTGGGAAGGCTCTAAACTACACACCTAAAACAGAATCTAATCAATTTTTAAAAATCTAAGAAAATTCCAGGGGAAACCTATGTATGTCCTCTAAATCATATCGAAAGAATCAGCTCAAAAGCATAAAGCATAAAAGAGAACAAAATTAAACAAACAACAATATCAATTATGCATAACAATGGATATTAGCACAAAAGAAAATTCGTAACTAATTCAAATAAAATCCTAAAAATGCAAACTCAACTCCTACAGTTTCTTAAGACAATCAAGATCTACAAAAAAATTCATAATTTTTTGATCATTTTTACTATTTTTAACGCAATTAATCCAAACAGCTATTAAAACAGGAAAAAAAGAACGAAAATGAATTAAACTAAGTTAATGCGCATTGGGTCACGGGTGCGAACAACAGAATTCCAAAGCAATGTCCGTGTGGGCCTCGCGAGTGGGGGTGGGAACAGTACCCGCGCGGTACTGTAGCTGTTCCGGCGGTGACATTTTTTCGGTAACTTCCGAGCAACATAACTCCATCGATTCTTAACCGTTTCGCACGAAATTTTAGTCAAACTTGAAGGAAAAAAATCAAGGATTCCAAATATGCTCTTGGATTCCATCAAAACTCCATGATCAAAGAGATATATCATCATCAAGAAAACATACTCATCCAAAAAAGTCTCTAATCCTTAATTTCTTGATCCTAATTTCATCTATACATTTTCCAGATCCTAACCACATGAATAATCTAATCTAATTCGTCCTAAAATCATAGAAAAAGTGAATTTCACATACCGGCTTCGGAGCGTCGAAACGGAGTAGTTGGAGCTCGTTTTTTCTTGCCAAAAAGTGCGGAAAACCTTTGTTAAAGTTTGTTGGAGAAGATTAAATTCTTGATAACTCTTGAAAATGCCTTGAATCCAACTTTGATCTCTCACTTTTTCTCTTCCAAACTCCAATGTCAATCTATGGTTTTTGCACAAATGAATCACCAACTCTTGCTCTAAACCTCTTCACAAGTATATATAGAATGTATTTGAAGACCCTAGAAAGTTCTAGATTGATCCAATGAGAAAATCAACTTCTCATGTCATGAAAATCTCTTCTTATGTTATGCACATACCATCTCATGTTTTGGCTTGCAATTCACTTGGTTATGAGTTTAAATTCTCTCCAAATGAGATATTGGAGGTGTATGGATGGAAAGGAGTCTTGCATTTGCTTGGAAGTGTGGTTTTGCATATGTGCCTTATGATGCAAGTAGCCCATTTACAAAGCAAGTCCTTGAAATAACCCTCAATTCAAAATTGTGGCAATGTCATTGTCTTTAAAATGCATTCTACAATCAAATTGGTATGTCATATGGCTTGTTTGTGACCTCTAACCCAAAATTTGATTTTTCCACCAAACTTTATTTGACTTATTCCCTTTTCTTAGGCCATTTTAAGTGACTTTTTTGAAATAAGCCGATCAATCCACCATGATGACTTATTTGACCTAAAAACATCATTTTAAGCACATTACATGTTGAACAATTTTTCATTTGAGAAGTGGAACATGGAGATTTTGACCTATGCTCAAAAATGACCTGTAATTCAACTTTCCCAAAATACCCCTGGATTGCCAAGACCATAACTTGAATTCTACAAATCCTCTTGAGGACTTCTAGTACTCAAATTAAATCTAAGATCAAGATCTACAACTCTTATGTTTGCCAAGAATCCATTTGAAAACTCCTTGATGGGCAAACGTTGCTTGGAAGTCAAGTGACTTTCACAGATAAATTTCAGTATCCTCTGGGGACCCATAACTTGCAAGAACCATAACTTGAGTTCTATAAATCTCCTTTAAGACTTCTAGTACTCAAATTGAAGCTATTGAGATTTTCTACAAGTTTCATGTTGACCAAGACTTCATTTGAAACTTGCATTTTGACTTATCTGGCTTGGAAGTTAGGCCTAAATTAGGGGATTTTACACCGAAACCCTAATTTAGTAACTCCTCTTCTTCTTGATTCCTTTTTATTTCTCCTTGGAACAACACCACACATGCATCCACATACCAATTCATGAATTCCACATACTCCAAGTAGGACTTGATGCCCTCCAATCAACCATTTGACCTAGGGTTGACCCAGATGAAACCCTAGTTGACTGCATTCAACTGTAGCTCTGGTACTTGTATTAATGATTTGTCTCATCTTCAAAATGACCCTCTAGGTCTTCCATGATCTTTGTACACCTTCCATGGCTCACACACTCATTTATGATCTTCAACATATCCCCCAGATTGGGAGAGAAATCCACTGGTTGACCTTCAAACTTCTCAAAGCTTCAACTCATTTCTTGATTACTTGGATGGTCTTGATCTTGAATAAAACCCCTTGATGGGCCTCTTTCTGATGAAAATGGAACTTGATCCCTTGTTAGATGCCTTGTTATGCTATGTTATGCAAATGATTAGACTATGTACATGACTTAGTATGCAAATGACAATGCAATTGAAACATAAACCAAGGGAAGAAGTCAGAACCAAACACCAGAAGATGAGGAACTGGATTCCAATGGGAAGACTTATTTCAGACATTCTGACTGAGAATGGTTTGGTTGGACATCTGCTAGAAGCTGGAATGAAGGAAGAGTTAGCTTCTGTAATAGGAAAACCTCTTAATGGGAAGAGTCTTCAGAGGATGAAAGTTGTTGAAGAACTCACTTCTGCACCAAATCAGATAAACTCTGAAGAGGTCAACAAGAGAAGGATACCAGTGAATAACTTTCCTATGTTCTTCGCTAATGAACCAAGGGAAATTATTCTGGAGTACATTGCTACGTGTCTAAAGGATGGAACTCCTCTGCCAGCAAATCTGGTTCAGAAAGCAGGTGAACCTGCACCAGATCTTTATGAGGCCAGACACAAGAAGAAGAGAAAGGTTGCTGAAGAAGGATCCTTAAACCCCAAGAGGAAGGCTACTGGTGAAGCTGCTGCTGTCAAACCCAAGAGGGTCAAGAAGCAAAAGGTTAGTCCTCCAGAGGCTAGTTTAGATTCTATTCTACAAACTGTCAAAGAGGTACTAACATCTGATCAAACTCTCCATGAACCTTTACCATCACCTTCACATTCTCCTCCTCGTGTTTCTAAACCTAAGAAACCTTCTGTTACAGCTCCTTATGTACCCCAACCACAAGCAACTCCATCTGAAAAGTATAACTCTGAACCAACACATTCTCAACCATCTGATATTTCTCCCTCTGACAAACAAACACATGCACCACAACAATCATCTGAAATTCCCCCACCAGAACCACAAATTTCTAACCACTACCAGAAGAACCTACTCCACAACAACCTGAACTACAACCAGAACAAACCATCCCATCTGATCATCAACCAATTGTTCCTCAACCAGAACAACATCAACCTTCTAAATCATTCATATCTGATTCTGAGGTTCTTGACGTTCAACCTTTGAGGATGGTGTTTGATGTCTCTTCAACATCATGTCATTCTTCTGCCTCATCTGATTCTTCTGAATCTAATGTACCCCCAAAAGTAAACTCACCACCCTCACTATGTGGCTATGAACCAAGATCATCTGATTTTGTTTCGTTTACTTCTTTCAAACCTTTACCCTCTGATAACCTTCCCTCTGGACTCAAGCTTAAACACTTTTATCCAAAACCTCAAGATATTCCTGAATCACCTGGCCAAACATCTTCTACACCTTATCCTCGTCCTCTGTTCATTATCCCAACCTTCACAGTACCATCCCCACCAGAACAACCAAAAACACCATCTCTAGAAAACTTCCTAAAACCTAAACCTAGAATGGATGTTGATACACTCTTTGATGGATTCAAGAAGGAAATAAACATGTAGATATCCTCTGTGAAGAAAGATTATTTGGCAAGTGTGAATCCAGATGCTTCTGAAGCTACTTGGGACAGATTCATCTCAAGATTCAACACCGTTGCTTCAAATCTTCGCACCATTTGCTCTGATGATGCAAAGGTGAAATTTGCTGAAGTAATCAGACAGAATTTTCTGAGCATGAGTAGAGCTCAAGTTCTGGCTTTGAAAAATGCTCCTGATAATGATCCTATGTCTGAAGATACTCCTCCAGAAGCTGCTGTTGCTGAAGAAACTATTGTGCCAAATCAATCAGCTCTGATGATTGTGGAACAAGCTTCTACTTCTGAGATTCAAGAACCTGCATCTGCATCTGCAATGGTCACTAATAGTGCTCCTGCTACTGAATCTGCATCTGCACCTGCTTCTTCTGAGATCAACATTGAAAGACCAGATCTAGAAGAAAAGTTTGCTCTGCTAGAAGACAACAACAAGGAGATCAGAACATGGATGGTTAAGTAAGAACAAACAACAGATGAGTGTAATACCCCAAATTTTACCCTCATATTAGTCGATTCATGTCACATGTCATCTCATTTTTTGCATCAGCTAACTATTAATAGGTTACATAGCTTGTTTCGTTTGCAGGAACCGCGTCTGGTACACTTTAGTTGTTAAAGGGCAAAATGGTCATTTTCACGTTGTTTGCTGACTATTTTTGAAGATGAGCTGTCGCCAGGGTTTTTTGAGTAATCAGAACCTCCGTCTCCGATTTCTTTATTTTCTTTGAAGATAAATAGAAATTCATGGTAATTTTTGCATCAGGATGTTCGAGATATGATAATTACGTCAATGGGTCGAGTCTCTGTCGCCAGTGGATTTCGAAGACATTTATTTTGTCATATAGGTTGATTTAAGTGGAGATATCCATTTGGTTTGGTTCAAGTCGATGCAAGAGTCCGTTCTGTGGAATTTGGTTTCAACAGACAATTATTTTCTGCTTCTTCTGTTACCTGCCACTTAAATTTCTCAAAAGGAAAGTGATACAGAATTGGCTCAAGTGGTTTGTTACATTTATTTAATTGAAATTTTTGGCCGAGTTGGTCTATGGCATTGGATTTATTAATCGGGAACATAAAATGGAATTTTTAGTGCGAAGTATACTTCTGTTTCACCGCTAATCGAATTTCTCTGTTTTTGCTCTATTTTAATCCGTTCATGACTATTGTCGATTCTACCATCGGACGCAATTTAAATTGAGTTGAGAATTGAAGATTCTATCGTGTTTTAAGTGGAGTGACACGGGTTAGAACGATAAGGCTAATGCAATTAATTTTCCTTGGAATTTATTCATACGGTTTCGTTTAAGTGAAGGGTATTCCACTGGTGTAAGATTCATCTGTGATTGACGGAATTTATTCAGAGGAACTTAGTCAGTTCAATTTACTCGGATATTTCTTTGTGGTGGATTCGGATGACAAAGTTAAAATTAGGAAAAAGGGACTTGGAAAGTAATTTGGATAGAAATATATTGAATTTTTATTCATATTTAATTTCTATTACAATTTACAAAGAGAATTAAAAAATATACATTTTATTCATAGTTTCCTATTTCTTTCTACAGTTCTTCTGAGTATTCTGAGCCTCCATTGTTCTTCCGATACCTGCAAAACCGACACAACAGAGCAACAAAGAAATGAGTTAGGAATTATTTTGACACCCTCAGAAAAGTCTCATCACCGGGTGTCGAGAGGGCACGACTAATGCCGAGACCTACTCCTATTTCCAACTCCCGACCTCGGTACCGATAGATAGTATTTGTTTCGATAGATAGTATCTGTTCTTATCTTTAGTCGGGACAGTCGAGAAAGAGAGGAAAATAAGCTTATGTCGGAAAGTGATTTTCGCCGAAAATTGGATTATCAAACCAAACAGGGCACTAACAAAATCCAAAGAATCCATTTTTTCTATCAAGTAAAAATAGCTGGATATCCAAATCCAGGATCCAGAATCGAAGCAACATCCGGTCTTATCAAGTAAATCACCGAGATATGCTAAACCGAAAATCCAACCAAATCCGCATCCGGATAACTGTCAAACAAATCCAGTTCATCAGAAATAATCAAATCCATATCAGGAAAAACAAATCAAATCTGAAACCAGTTCAGGAAGTAAACAAAAAAAAACAGTCAAACTGGTTCAAACCAGTTCGGAAACCATTCAAACACAACACCAACAAGTCATCCGTGAAAAATGTCAAACGGAAACACTACGTTTCTGGAAAAGCCCAGTTCAAACAAGCCAATAAAATCGCCGGAAACATAGCAATCCAAAAGGAAAATCCAGCCCACAGATGTATGATATAAAACCATCATTAAAGATCAGAAAAACCCTAAGGGATTTCACAATCAAAAACGACGGCGCCCAGAAGGAGGTTCAAAAGCCCTTTTCGATTTCATCATCACCTCAAATAGAAGAAGAAGAGGAAAATCGTGAACTCAGAACGAACTTACCGAAAGAACCCGCGCAGACGAACTCAAACGGCGCCGCGGAGACCACGCCGAAAGCATCAACGGAAGTTGCGGTGGTTACTATGAACCGTTATCCGGCGAGAAACCTACCGCCGGAATCCGTCGTCGCAAGTGAGTCGCCGGTCGGAAAAAGGGTAATATTCGTTTAAACTTATTTGTTTTGTTATTTCCGTTTCAGGTAAACGAAAAAGGAAGAAGTAACCGACATGCAAGAATAAAGAAGAAGGATCGGAAGAGGCTCGGAGCGGGACATCAATGGCCACCGCGGTATCGTCAAGGAAGAAGATGTGTGTGAGCTTGGGAAAACCTTAGAGACAAATGAGTCAAGTACCGTCTGTTGGTTGGTTGTGGTTATTTTCATTTATTTGTTTATGTCATATAATATGGTCTTGGGATTTAGCTTATAATATTTAATTAAGGTGACGTTAGGATAATGCAGTATATAATATTTAATTAAGGTGACGTTAGGATAATTGGGTTAAGTGTTTAATTAAGGTGACGTTAGGATAATTGGGTTAATTAATATTAGTGTAATTAAGTAACTTAATTTTTCCTAATACGAGGTTATCAGTTAACGAAGTGATCATCTTAATACAAGCCAATTAAACTTACATTTTTTTAAGAAAACTCTTTCATCTTCTTAATTTCATTAAAACTGAAAACATGTTCTTAATTCAAACTAAAAATTCATTTTATTAAAACTTAAAAACATTTTTTATTAAAACTTAAAAACATTTTTTATTAAAACTTAAAACATTTTTTTAAAAAAACTTTAAACATTTTTTTCACTATTTAAACTTAAATTTTTTTCCTCACCAAAATTAAAACTTTTCAATATTAAAATGTATTTTCAGTAATTATGACAAAAATAAATTTTTCTTCATTAAAAAATCTAAAATTAAAACATTTAGTGCTATCTTTTTTTTTCTCTTCCATAATTAAGTTCAAAAGTAGTTTCTTCTTTAAGATATAAAAATTCAAAAGAATAAAATTTTTGTTTGAGCCATTCTAATTATCGTCTAGCCCTCGCCATTGCCACGCCCGTTTCAGCTTATTGTCGTCTCATTTATTCGTACTATTTTTTTGGCATGGATGTAATTTATGCGAGGCCATGATCGCAGTTTTTTTATTTTTGCATTTGTTTTTGGGGTTTGTAATTTTTGTATTTTCTTTACCGTTCCTTTACTTTCCGCACCTTAATTATGCCGCTATGATATTTTGTCTATTTGCATGTTTTACCGTATTTTCCCCTCCGAAGGAATTAGGATTAATAGTTTGACCGCCAAGTCAATAACCCTAGTTTCAACCGTTTCCAAACCCTAATAGTCTAGGTGTCCCGTTGTAGGCGAAAACGCCCTTTACCCTAGCTTTTAGGTCAAAGAGCCGCCATGCTCTGTTTAGGGTTTCCCGTCGTGGAATCCCTAATTTAACCCTAATTTCATTCAACTTTTCAACGTAGAAATAGGAGTTTCAACACTCCACGTAAGCGTGTTCTTAAGATACGTTTACTCCCCTTGAAACCTTGACCACAATCAAGAAGTTTCTAACCTCCCCTTCGAGGGGAACTACGATTACTCTGATTCCATTCCCTATCCAGGATATGTAGGCACAAGATGTGACGTCTTGCCGAGTAAACTTAGGATTAACCCTTAGGTCTTTAGGTCACTATATCCCTTAGCTCAATATATACATCAAACAAATAATAAAATAAAAAACCATACAATAAACAAAAGGTTCCTGTAGAGTAGTACAGAAGTTTAGGGTGCTAGTACCTTCCCTAAGCTTAACCAACCCCGTACCTAGGTCTCTCCCCGCATTGTGTTTACGATGCAAAAATAGGTTTTCCCTCTTTTGACCTTTTCCTTCGGATAAATCAAAAAGCGGTTGTGAATCAAGAATTGTGATTCAAACTAATTAATAGTTTGATATCCTATTTCCATCGTAACAATGAGATTAAGACTTGGATGTCTAAACAAGAGGAATCTAATTCTCAGATTCAAGATCTTCTGAAGTTGATAGCCTCTCGCCAGACTTAGTTTCTTTTTCTGTTATGTTTGTGCACATGTTTAGTGTGTTTTGTTATCTTGTTGTTTTCTCTGAATGTTTTCTGAATTTTATTTATCTATGAAGTTGGATGTTTCATTATCTATTCTTATATTATTTTTCTCTGTTAAGCTTTTCTGTCTTAAAAAGTTTTTCTTTTTGATTATGACAAAAAAGGGGAGAGAAAAAGAAATTATGTTTGTTCAAATATAAACAATTACTAAAATGAAATTCATACATAATAATTTATAACTAACATTGAATTTTAGTCTTTCAGAACTATAACGTATCATCTGACAAAATTCATTGAAGTTACCACGAGAATCCTCAAACCAGACTTTTATTCAAATCAGGTTTACCAGCCTCTGATAATTCAAACCAGGTTCTGATTACCAGGCTCTGATCCTAGAAGTTAACCAGGCTCTGATTATGGAAAATAAACCAGGCTCTATTCCTGGAAAATCAGTAAGAGTTAACCAGACTCTAGTTCTGGAAAGCAAATCAAGCTATTATCAAGCTCTGATTCTGGAAAGTATATTCTAACCAGGATTCTAACCAGAGGTTTTTAACCAGGGTCTTAATCTGAAAAGTATACTCATGCAAAAAGGGAAGTATTTTCTTCTATTATAGTATTCATTTCAGGGGGAGATTCTTTATCTCAGGGGGAGTTATATATTTATCCTTTTTATTGAACAAAATTTCATATATTTTTATCATCATCAAAAAGGGGGAGATTGTTAGAACACATATTGGTGTTTAATTATATCTCTATGTTTTGATGATAACTCTAATGAAATTTTGTATTAAGAAAATATATACTCTAATTTTGTTCAAGTGTTTTTGTTTCAGATATTAAATTAAATATTATTATGGAAGCAAAAATGCATCTGGACAATATTCTACGCAAAACTCTGAAGCATCAGAAGCAAGTGATCAGAAGACTCTGAGCGCTGCCAAAAGACTCTGAAGCAGAAGCTGCAGAAGACTATGGAGCAGTAGCTGCAGAAGACTATGAAGCGTAGTTGAAGAATTTGTATGAAGAGTTTAAAGCATTGTTTCAGAAGACTCTGAATGTACTTTACGCTGCAAGTATAGAGGCTCTGATAAACAAGTATGCTCTGATCAGATCACTCACGTTGAAGCATTATTGCTGCAACTCTGATATCATTGAATCTGATCTGAAGAACAAGAAGCACATTAGAGGATCTGATGTTGTTTACGTTTGAAAAGATGCCAGCACGTGAATAGACTTGATACTATTCTCAACGTCCTCTCCAACAGAACTATTCCTTATTTGTGATAGACACAAGAATTCAGGCAAAAGGCATTTCTCTGAACATTCCACTTCTGAGAAAGTAAAAGTCATGTGAAGACAAAAGGCTACAACTACTCTACTTGCACAGTCTTCAAGCATTGGACTTTCAGCACTATTAAAGGACGTCTTCAACATCTCTTCAAGGCTAACGAATCTAAAAACAAATTATTGACAAACTCATTGAAATTATTCAACAACTCTCATACAATCTTTCTAATTCCAGGCTGAATAGTTTTTATTCGTTCTTAATCTAAGTGTAAAAATCACAGTTTATGATATAGCTTTTTAGAAGCATCTTAAACACTTATTTAGTTTACATTAATTTGTAAAAGGTTCCTTAAGAAGACCAAGTTGTGGTCAGAATTTCTTGAGAAGACTAAGACAGTTGTTCTTAGTGGTTGACACTGTAATCTGTTTGAATATAGTGGATTAAGTCCTTGTGGAGAAAGGAAAATCACCTTGATATGGTAGACTGGATTAGTTGAGTTCAACGAACCAGGATAAAAATCATGTGTTGATTTTATTGCTATTATTTTTCTAAACCCTTATTCAACCCTCCCCCCCTTCTAAGTGTTTTTCTCACCTTCACCTTGTACTTCAAGCTTTCCAAAAAGTCCAAGAAGTCTTCCATATGATACTTGGAGCTCAAGTTATGGAGGTTCAAAGTTGGGGAAAATAGTCCAAAATTCATAACTTAGAATTTTTCTAAGTTACCTCTAGGCAGATTTTCATGTCATGGTTTTTATGCCTATTTTTCATGATCTTCCCAACTCCATTTTAATTTTTCTCAAGCATGAAAGTTGTAGACCTCATTTCAAGCTTTTCAATCATGGTTAGAGCTCAATTTTTCATCCATCATAGCATGAGATATGGTCTTCACAAGATAGGGTTTTCAAGTTGGCAAGTGTGGAAACTTAGTGAAATTTCACTAAGTATGGAGAATGTCTCTTGAGGACAGATTTTCAAGTGAATTTTTCATACCATTTTTGGCCTTGTATCAATTTCATCTCAACATGAAAGTTGTTCATTGATATGCAATCTTCATTTTTTGTTCAAACATCATATCATTTGCTTGAGTATTCATTCACTCAGTAGGGTTTCTTGGCCTGTTTGGGTATATGTTATCAGCCTTGGTTGTTTTAACTCAGGCCAGGTTTGTTGTCAAGAATTGATGACATGGTGTGGAATTTATCTTGTTGTTCTATTTATTGTTCACACGCTGTTGAGAGGTTTACCATGCAGAATCCTTGTCAGGATTGCTTTAAGTTATTCAGATTTCATCTAGGTGCCTTGTGTCTAGTTGAGGTGATTTGGCTGGTGAAGGTTTAGGTTTGACATTGTAATGTCAATGTTTATGCTGGTTGCTGTCAAATATGTGAAACCTTCACCATGTTTGATTTGTTGTTGGGTTTTGTGTTGAAACTGTTCTTTCATGTTTGAGAGGCTTAGAGGGATAACTAATTGGGGTGACTGTCATGAAGGCTTAAGGCTTTTGTTGTGTTGGTATGAAGGTGGTTACCTCAGTTCTGATAGAGTTTTAAGTGTAGTTGGTCCAATCAGAGTTGAGAGTTGCTTACATCTGTCCTTGGATTAAGAGTTTTCATCTAACAGTTTTGAACTTGTGTGTGTAGCATGATAGTTGTACCTGCTGGTGTGCATCATATTTTGGTCAGAATATGTGGATGCAGTTGAGGCTTTGATTTTGGAATGGTTGATCACACAGCTGCTATTAGAATCCATGATGAGGGATTGGACTTTGTTTTGGTTTTCCATCTGGGAGTTCTAGTTTGATGGATTGACTTGCTTTTGATTTACTTAAGTTATGACTTTGATGACAGTTAGTTGCTTTCTAAGGATGAGTTTGTCAACTCACTACTATCTACTACCAGATTTAGGGATTAGTTTTGGGTTTTGATTGTCATTAAATTGGATGACCAGTTTCCTTTTGTCATTAAAAGTGTGTGTGTATGGGGGGGGGGGGGGGGGAGATTGACCATTGCAGTCAGTTTCCTACAGTTTGGTAAGTCTGATTGGGGGCTTCAGGGTGGTTAGTTCTTTAGAACCAGGTTTGTTCTTGGTTTAGTTTGTTGAAGCTCAGTTTGGGTTCTATGCAGAACCATTGGTTGTTGTTGGCCATTAGGATTTTGGTGGTGTTTTAAATAGGCTAGGGATGTGTTGATTGGTCTTTTACTGGTGTGACAAGATAAGGGAAGGGCTGCCATCATTTAATTTGTTTGAATTCATTGACAAAATGAAGTTTCAGCTCTTATTAGCATAGTATTTTGACACTCAGCTTACTGTCCAAGTTTGTGGATAGGTTGAATCACCTAGATCCCATCAGAACTCTGTTTAAACCTTTTGTTTTGGCTGATCGCTTTGAAGTAGAACACATTATTAGGATCTGTTTAGTGCTTGTGTTAGGATCTATAGCTGTGAATCTGTCTTTCATTTTGGTGATTGCCAACTGCTTTGAGCATAATCTTATGTATGCCTTTATCATCAGGTTTGGGGTCTGCCTTGATCTGCTTGTTAGCACCATAGGTATTTGACCATCATAGGCCTTTGACTTTGATGCTTGTTTTAGTTTTTTGATGAGGACCAACGGTCATTGGTTTGATAGCCTCAATCTCAGTTTTTGTCTGTTAGTCTTTGCCTCTGTGCTGTTAGCTTGAAGTTTGTTGTCATTGGAAAACCTCTTAGTATTAATTGTGCATTGATATGTATTTGGGTGCATGGTTGTACGCTGTTTTTGATTAAGTTGTTACCTTGATTATTGTAATACCCCAAATTTTACCCTCAGATTAGTCGATTCACGTCGCATGTCATCTCATTTTTGCATCAACTAACTATTAACAAGTTACGTAGTTTGTTTCGTTTTGTAGGAACCACGTCTGATACGCTTTAGCTGTAAAAGGAGAAATGGTCATTTTCACGTTGTTTGTTGACAGTCCTTGAAGCTGAGTCATCATTAGAGGTTTATTAAATGAATAGAGCCTCCGTCTCCGAGCTCCTTAATTTCTTTGAAGGTGAACATAAATTCTCGGTATTTTCGCATCAGGATGTTTGAGATACGGTAATTAATTCAATGGGCCGAGTTTCTGTCACCAGTGGATTCCTGGAACATTTACTTTGTCATGTGTGTGTGATTATGGTGAGATACTAATTTGGTGTGGTGCAAGGCGGTGCGAGGATTCGTTCTGTGGAATTTGGTTTCGACGGGCAATTATTTTCTGTTTTTTCTGCTACTGGCCACTTAAATTTCTCAAAAGGAAAGCGGTACAAAATTGGCTCAAGTCGGGATTTGCTACAGTTATTTAATTGAAATTTTTGGCTGAATTGGTTCATGGCATTGGGTTTATTAGTCGGAAACGTAAATGGAATTTTCAGTTCGGAGTTTAGTTCTGTTCACTGTTAATCGGAGTTCTCTGCTTTTGCTGTTTTATGTCGCTCAAGGCCGGTACCGTTTCTATCACCAGGCACAGCTTAATTCGGGCAGGAAATTTGGACGATCTGATCTGGTTGATGAAATTTAATCGGAGTTGGTGTCGAAAACGGGATTAGTCAGACAAATTGGAAGAATTAGGAATCAATGAAACAGGGTCCGTTTCGATGCATGTCGCATATCTCAATTAACGTCAATTGCATTTTTATATTAGTAATCATTTTGCTGTGCTTATTAAATTTCATTTTTCTATTCTTAGTTAAGTGCATTTTTATCATATTTTCTATTTTGATTAATTGCATTACATTCTTATTAATCCTATTTTTTATTTTTCATTTTTCATCTATTATTAAGTGCATTGTTTTTAAAATAATTTCACCTTTCGTTTCTAGTTGCAATTTTAAATATTGTTTTTCATTTAAATCGTTGCATATCATAAATTAATAAAGGTATAAGAAAACTAGTAAAGAATTTATTAAAGTAAATTCTTTACAAAAAAAATAAATAAATAACAAGTACACAAATTTACAAAAATATTAGATTACATTTTGTTTTATATAAAATAATAATTTTCTAAAGATTCCTAAGTCTTTCGATTTTCTCCGAAACTTTCCGATTAGCCCACGTTCTCCATTGTTCTTCTGCCAACTATAAAACCTGTTTTTTAATATAAAGTTCCACACCATACATCTAAGAGTAATTATTTAGATGTTACCATAAAGTTAAAATGAAAATCATATGCATATATTATTATATTAACATGTTGTGATGCAATGAAAGAGAAGCTAGTAACAGTGACTGTAACTCTTTACTGGTGAGACACACGCTTCCATTGGTTCGTTTGGTCATCTGTTAAATGTTGACAAAGTTGGCACCAAACATGCATAGTAAAGAATTCCAGTGTTGTAGCTCATGAGATAATTTAATAGAAACATAGCTCTCAAGACAAAATCTTTAATCACGAAAGTTCTATACATGATTGCTTTTTCTGCACCAACTACTGAAGTATGAAGAGGTTCTCACCCTCAGACTATTGAACCTGCAAGATAAGAGGAAAAGTAGTTTAATCGGTTAGTTTGACAACCCTCAGAACAACGTCATCATCGGGTGTCTGATTCACGACCTTGGCCAGATCATGGCAGATTTTGTTCTTATCATTTCCGAGGCTACCGAAAGATGAAGAAAAAGTGGTTTCGAAATAAGTTGTTGGACCAAAAGCGATTATTTGAAAAGCTGGTTTGAGAAGTGATTTGTTTTCGAAAAGGCGGTTTGCCCAGAGTTGGACCGTAACGCCAACCATCTCCGAAAAACAACTCAAACTTCAATTCTGTAAAACAAATAAGGAATTCAGTTCAGACATCCATCCAATAAACCAGTCCAGAAAAATAAATAAACCAGTCCAGAAAAATAAATAAACCAAGCCAGAAAACCGGAAAAATAAGTTTAGAAAACCAGTAGGTTCGAACTCAATTTGCAAACTGTCAACACACCGAAATTCCAGCCAACAAATATGCAGAAAGAGTCATAAAATCTTAACAAGTCAAGCCACAAAAAGCGCAGTAACATCAGTAGGACCGTGAGGATCGCGGGATCCGTAATACAATCCAGGCCCGCAAGTCCCATAAAAAACTCATATAAAATCATCAGATGGGGTCTGCAAATCGGAGGGTTTTTTTTCACAATCAAAGAACGGCGGAGACGGTAAGAGTGGTTCTCAGAGAAGCCATCTGAAGCTTCGTCATCATCGAACTCAAAAAAAAGAAACAAAAAAAGTTCAGCACCAACCGAGAAACGGCGCCGCGGCTCAGGGAGGGAAGATCAAAGGGATCTTCATTCAGCATCATCGCCAGATTCTCAGAGAGACATTCGGAAGTCTCATCATCATCCACCAAGAAAGAAGAAGAGAAATAACCATTTTCACCGAAGAGAAGCGTCGCCGTTTGTCCTTAGATCTCAGCATCATCGGACGAGCACCGTTAAAGCCACCAAGAATCGCTCCGAACCAGTAACGGTGAGCAATTCTTTAACATTATTTTGTTGATTTTTTTTCCCACAGAAAATCGGAAACAAGAAGAAGAACAGAAAATGACATGCAAGCTCGGATCGGAAGATAATGATGGGCGAAAAGCTCAAGGAGCTTTCATGGCGAGATGGCGGCTACAGGGATAGAGAGGAAGAAAGTGGAAATGGGAAGGCATAAAGACCACAACCTTTTCAATCTTCTTTTTTATTATTATTATTTTCTGTCTGTTTTTAATTTATTCGTTTTCAGTCTTATTTTTTCTTAATGGTAGCATAAGGCGTGATTATAACGGCAGCATAAATGGTAACGTTTTCTCTTAATTATAATGGTAGCATAAAGCATTATTTTATTTTTTTTAATGATAGCATAAAATAAAACAAAAAGTACTTTTTTCCCTTAATTATAAATGGTAACGTTTTATGTAGTTAATTAAAGTATAATTGAAGTCAAAAATAAATTGTCTTTTTAAAATCAAAATTGAAATATCTTTCTACAATCAAAATTAACATTTTTTTTAGGAGCAAAATTAAAACATTTTAAATTAAAATTAAAACATTTTAAATTAAAATTAAAACATTTTTTAAGAAAGAAGATTAAAACGTTTTTATGAAAAGAAACTTTTTTTTTTTAATCAGAAAAACTAAAACATTTTTTTAAATTAAAACTCCAAAAACTATTTTTAATAAAAATTCAAATAAAAAATAAAAGAATTCATAATCTAGCCGTTTCAATTTCGTCTAACCTCATTAAGTTTGCTTGTTTCAGTTTATGGTCTTCTCAATTATTCGTACTATTTTTGGGCATGGATGTAATTTATGCGAGGCCATGATCGCAGTTATTTTATTTTTTTTATTTTCGCATTTGTTTTGGGATTTCATTTACTGCTTGCTTTATTTTCATTTTTTTATGCCTGCCATGTAATAATTCTGTTGCTTGCATGTTTTTACCGTCATTTACCCTCCGAAGGATTAGGATTAACAGTTTGACCGCCGAGTCAATAACCCTAGTTTCAACTGTTTCCAAACCCTAATAGTCTAGGTGTCCCACCGTGGACGAAAACGCCCTTTACCCTAGCTTTAGGTCAAAGAGTCGCCGTACTCTATTTAGGGTTTCCCGCCGTGGAATCCCTAATTTAACCCTAATTTCAATTAACAAATTCAACGTAGAAATAGGAGTTTAAGACTCCACGTAAGCGTGTCCTTAAGATACGTTTACTCCCGTTGAAACCTTGACCACAGTCAAGATGTTTCTAACCTCCCTTTCGAGGGGAACTACGATTACTCTGATTCCATTCCCGTCAGGATACGTAGGCACAAGATGCGAATCTTGCCGAGTAAACTTAGGACTAACCCTTAGGTCTTTAGGTCACTATATCCCTTAGCTCAATATATATTTCAAAAAGATAATAAAATAAAATAAAATCATACATTAAACAAAAGGTTCCTGTAGAGTACTACAGAAGTTTAGGATGCTAGTACCTTCCCTAAACTTAACCAACCCCTTACCTAGGTCTCTCCCCGCGTTGTGTTTACAATGCAAAAAATAGGTTTTCCCTTTTTGACCTTTTCCTTCGGATAAATCAAAAAGCGGTTGTGAATTGAATTGTGATTCAAACTAATTAATAGTTTGATATCCTATTTCCACCGCAACAGAAAATGGCGACTTCACTGGGGACCCTCCTATTTTTTAAGGGTTGTCCCTATTTTGTTTATTACATGATTTTATTTTTTATTTTTATTAATTATATGTATACATATGTTATTGTGCCTTGCTTTGTGGGGATATCCTTTTATCGTGAGATAAGTCCTACACCCGGACTTGAGTGACCTTATTATAGGATGGTGAGATAGTCGATGAGGCTTATAGGGAGTTGAATCCCGACCAAGCTGACTCGAGAATCACCGCTCAGTTGAGACCCTTTCGAAAATGGTTCGGTTGAACGAGTAATCGTGAAAACTTTTTCCATGGTCGATTGGAGTCTGTGATACTGAGAACCGTAGTACCTTAACACCACTTTGGCCTTATATAGGACGTAGTGCGGGAATTATGAGGGAGTAATCCCAAAATAGTTGCTACGCGATACTACACTCGAAAGAGGTTCTCTTGAGAATATTATTAACCACCGAGTCAATCAGGAAATTGATAATATCCGAAAGATGGGCTGATGACTTTGGGCACCGATTTAGAACCCTTGTTCGGCAGGTACATCTAACCTTAGTACATACCTTATTGGGACGGGTAGACCTCAACTCCACTCATATACCTTTAACCTAGGACTTTGTGTATATTTGTGCATTGCATTCATAAAGCATCACATTGCATTGAGTCTCATGGAATTCAACTTTATTTACGAACGTTGCAGGATATCATGGATTGCAATAAGAAAAAAACTTTGAAATATACTTTTAAGAATCCTAAGTTGGATGACTTAAAGAAGTTAGGAGCTTTGGTTAAAGATCAAGAGGAGTTCAGAAACAAGTATGGAAGGTTGTTGTCTTTGTTAAAAGTCCAAGTGCAGGAGGGACTTCTTTCAACCTTGTTACAATTCTATGATCCAGATTATCACTGCTTTACATTTCCGGACTATCAATTATTGCCTACCTTAGAAGAGTACTCTTATCTAATCGGCTTACCTATTCTGGCGGACTCACCTTTCCCTTTTTTGGAGGAGGACCCTACAGAACAAGACATTGCCAAAGCCCTCTATCTAAAGACATCCGACATCAAAAGCCATATGACTACTAAAGGTGGGACTCTCTGTTTGCCTATGGACTTCTTGATCAAGAAAGCCCAATACCATGTCGATCGTTCGAATATGCTTACATTTGAAGCAATCCTCTCCCTACTTTTCTATGGAGTATCACTTTTCCCGAGTTTTGAAGGATTCATTGACCTCAACGCCATTAAGATCTTCCTGAAAAAGAATCCGGTGCCAACTTTATTAGGTAATGCCTACCATTCTGTGCATCTCCGAAACCTTCGTAAAGGGGGGATGATTACCTGCTGTGTGCCCTTATTGTACAAGTGGTTTATTTCGCACTTGCCCAAGTCTACTTCCTTTTTGAGACTTGACAAGGGACTTTGGTCACCAAGAGTTATGGCACTAACGCACTCGGACATCGATTGGTATAACCGCGTGTACGATGGAATACTAATTATTGATGGTTGTGGAAACTTTGCTAACGTACCTTTACTTGGTTTTAATGGAGGAATCAGCTACAATCCAGTTCTAGCTCGCCGCCAGTTAGGATATCCCTTGAAGGAACCACCTAAGAGCGTACACGTAGAGAAAATCTTCTTCAAAGACGATAAAGCCCTTCAAGATCAGATTGTATCTGCCTGGGGTCATTTGCACAAGAAAGGAAAAAAGAGTCTGGGGAAGCCGAATTGTGTTTCTATGGAGCCGTATCTTCAGTGGGTCAGAGAAAGAGCTATCAAGTTGAAGATGCCTTATCCTTGCCAAGATCCTTTACCTCCAAGAGAAGAACCTGTTCAGTATTTCATGACCGAAGCCGAGACTCTGAAGATCGCTTTGGAGAAATCACAACGTGAAACCGAAGCATGGAAGAACAAATACCAGGTGATGGTCAGCGAGTACGACGAACTTCAGAAACAGCTTCAGTCAAGGAATGAAGAGTTGCTCTCCTACAAGAAGAGAAGACGCTACGAGGATTTATTTTCCTCCAATTCTCCGCCTAATCACCGAAATCATGAATAGTGCTTCCTTAGGGTTCTAGAATTTTAGTTGTTTATTTTTATCGAGATTTTTCTTTTAAGAATATTATTTGTAATCCATTTTTCAATCAATAAAATTTTTCGTTATCCCGCAATGCTTATAAGTACTTGAATTCCATGAAGTCATGTCATTCACATTTCGCATCATATCTTTGCATTACATGTGTCTCTCGGTTTCTCATACTCGGTTCTCTCGCCTTCCAGTTTTGTCACCCTGAATCGATACAACACTAGAGCTCAAGCTCGAAAAAGGATGGAAGAACATGCTCAAGAGATGGATCATGTTAACAACGAGCTAGCAGACCTTCGAGGGAGTGTTGGAACAATCATGGAATTACTCCACGTCATGAATGCAAAGATGGATACTCATCCTACCGTGGTTTCTGAGATTAACGCTACTGCTGCTGTAGATCCTCCGGTTGTTTCTGCGCCAAACCCGTTTCCTTATGGCCTCTCACAAGATTTTTTGCATCCTCCTGTTGTTACATCAGCTCACCAGGCTGTTCCTATTACTACAGCAGTTCAACAAGTTGTTCCTGTTATACATAACGTACAACAAACTGTGCCTTTGGTTTCTGAGCCTCACAAAGTGGTCCCTACTTTCACACAAGCTAATGTCTGCACTCATGTGCAGCCTTATCTTAATGAGCCTGTTTATGAAATTCTGGATGATGATGATGGAGGATGCCAACCACGTGATAAGCTTCGCGAAGAGGTGGTTACTATTGATAAAAGATTGAGGAAGATGGAAGGAGACCAGATCTTCGGTGCTGCTGCTAGAGATATCTGTTTGGTTTCCGGTCTGGTTATTCCGCCAAAGTTCAAAACTCCGAACTTTGACTGCTATGAAGGGACTACTTGCCCGAAAAGCCATTTGATAATGTACTACCGCAGGATGGCTGCTCATGTGGAAAATGACAAGTTGATGATTCACTGTTTTCAAGACAGTCTGAAAGGTGCTTCGTCGAAGTGGTATTTAACATTAGACCAGTCTCGCATCAAGTCTTTTCAGGATTTGTCTGATGCTTTTATTAAGCACTATAAGTACAATATGGATCTAGCTCCCGACAGGAGACAACTGTTGAGTATGACGCAGAAAAGTTCTGAGACCTTTAAGGAATATGCCCAACGATGGAGAGAGATTGCTTCTCAGGTTGAGCCTCCATTGACGGACAAGGAACTAGCCGATTGGTTTGTGGACACCGTCCGCCCTGAATTCTACGAGAGGATGGTGGGTAGTGTAACCACGAATTTTGCTGATATTGTTGCTGTTGGAGTAAAAGTTGAACTAGCTATGAAAAATGGAAAGATGTCTGGTGGTTCTGGCAGCACGAGTTCAAAGGACCAAACTAAGAAACCCTCTTTCAATTCTCAGAAAAAGAAGGAAGGAGAGACTCATGCTCTATCCTCTGATAGAAGGGGAAAACACCAATATCCATATCCACCACCGTACGCTCAACCTCATGGTTACCCAGTTCAGTATGCTCCGCCTCCCTATGTGGCTGCTGTTGCACCATCTTTTAATCAGCAAGCCCCACAAGCTCCTGCTTATCAGCCTATGCAGCAGGCTCCTATTTACCCGCCTCCCGCTTATCATCAGCCTCCATCCAACTACCAGCAAGCGCCCAACGCTCCTGCTAATCAACAACAGAGGAATCCGACACCTCGCCCAAATGCTCCGAGGAGACAGTACAAGCCGTGTCCTCCGATTCCAATGACGTTCACCGAGTTGTACCCTTACCTAGTACAGCGAGGTTTGATCACTACCCGAGCTTTGGGACCGCCTCCGAATCCTTTGCCAGCCAACTACAACGCCGCCGCTCATTGTGTATTTCATGAGGGTGCGCCAGGCCATGATTTGGAGAATTGTTATGCTTTGAAGAATATTGTGAGAGATCTGATGGAAAAGAAGATCTTGTCGTTCGATGATCCATCTCCCAATGTTAAAACCAATCCTCTGCCTACACACGCAAATGTTAATGCTATTGATGATTCGTCTTACGAGGGTTTTATTCATGATGTATCCCGAATTAAGACTCCTCTTAAGGCGTTCCATGCAAAGCTGTTTGAAGTAGGTCTGGTGCCTATTTCCCATGCTGATTGTATAAGTTGTGAAGGAAGTGATAAAGGGTGCGTTATGGTTCAGAAAGATGTTCAGAGATTGATGGATGATGGTTTCCTACAAGTAGTTAACAAGGCGAAGGAAGTTGCTGCAATTGAGCCTGCTTTCAATTTGCCCGAACCAAGGGGCAGGATGCCAGTGTTTAATCTGCCAACGCCAAAGTCTGTCATGCCAATGTTCAGCATACCGATTCCTGTTACTTCAGCAGTGGACCCACCTAAGCCCTTGATCATTCAGAAACTGAGTCCGTTTCCATTCAGTGATCCCAAAGTTGTACCTTGGAAGTATGATGTAACCGTGATTGATAAGGAATCTGGGAAGGTCATTCCAAGAGAAGAAGTGAAAGTTGATAGCGAAAATGTGACTAACATAGCTGGGGCAAGCAGGATGACTCGCAGTGGTCGTGTCTACACACCCCGTTTTGATGAGGCTCCGTCCAAGGAAACACCTACCAATACCGCTGTGTCGGCTGGAGATAAAGGTAAAAGGGATGTTACTAATGAGGAAGACGCTGAATTCTTGAGGATAATCAGGAAGAGTGATTATAAAGTTATTGATCAGCTTCACCAGACTCCATCGAAGATTTCCGTCCTATCCCTGTTATTGAATTCGCCCGCGCATAGAGCCGCTTTGCAGAAGGTCTTGACTCAAGCTCATGTGGCTTAAGACATCACTACCGGCCAGTTTAATAGTGTGATTGCTAATATTACCGCCTGTAATACTCTCAGCTTCAGTAATGAAGAGCTGCCGAAAGAGGGTCTGAATCATAACCGTGCTTTGCATATATCAGTAAAGTGTCAAGAAGATAATTTAGCAAGAGTTCTTGTGGATACTGGTTCTTCGTTGAACGTTCTACCTATGAGGGTTCTCAGTAAGATGGCTTACAAGGATACTGGGGTGAAGCCTACTTCTTTAATTGTCAAGGCTTTTGATGGTTCGCGTAGATCGGTGGTTGGAGAAGTTGACCTTCCAATTCTGATCGGTCCACACGTGTTCCCGATCACTTTCCAAGTTATGGACATTAATCCTAATTACAGTTGTCTACTAGGAAGACCTTGGATCCATGCCGCCGGGGCAGTAACTTCTACCTTGCACCAAAAGATGAAGTTTGTGGTGGACGACAAGTTGGTGATCATACATGGTGAAGAGGATTTAATGGTTAGTAATTTATCATCGTTCCGGTACATTGAGGCTGATGAAGGCGCTTTGGAGACTTCTTTCCAAGCACTTGAAATTGCCAATGCTGTTCTAGTGGAAGTCGAAGAAACTGCGGGAGTCCAGAGTAGCCCATCTTTTGCATCGTTGAAGAGTACCAAATCGACAATCGACAGGGGCATTCCTGAAGGTTGGGGAGAAGTAATCAACGTCAAGGCAAAGACTAATCGCTATGGGTTGGGTTACAAGCCAATTCATGTTAAAGGACATCCGAAGGTTTTCCAAGAGGTGTTCGTCAGTGGAGGTTATCAGGTCAATGCCATCGGTGACTATGACGAAGATGAAGATTTGAACAACTTGGTGTTTCAGAGTAATGTAGCATTGAGCAACTGGGAGGCCATAGAGATGCCAGTTATTTTTCCATTGTCAAAGTAATCTTTCATTTTTCATTTTGTGTTTTCAAATCCATAGCTCTGCCCAAGGCTATTGGATCACTTTGTAGGGCCACCTTTTTCATTTCAAACAATTATTAATAAATGCATTTTGTTTCCGCTCCATTTTGTTTCACTAAGCGTCTTTTCGTTTTCACCTTTTAAAATGAAATTGGCAATCTCTTCAAAAACAAACTAAAAACATTTTCATTTTCTTTTTGCATTTTCATGGAACATTTGATAAAATAAGCCTTTCAAACATGCAGTGACGTTACAACCATTGTTGAATCCAATGACTCTATTGTCTCTCCTGATTGGGATTCACCCATTTATCAAGCTGAAGATGAGGGTGAAGAAGATTTTGAAGTACCCGCAGAACTGACTAGATTGGTTGAGTATGAGTACACAGAGCTTCAACCACACAAGGAGCAGGTAGATTTGATTAATCTTGGCACAAATGAAGACAAAAAGGAGGTCAAGATTGGCGCAGTACTTGGGGCAGAGGTCAAGCAGAAATTGGTCAAGCTGTTGAAGGATTATGTCGATGTGTTTGCATGGTCGTATCAAGATATGCCCGGTTTAGACACAGATATTGTAGTTCACAAGCTACCGCTTAAGCCAGAATGTCCGCCTGTCAAGCAGAAACTTCGAAGAACGAGACCTGACATGGCTTTGAAGATTCGAGATGAGGTTAAGAAGCAGTTGGATGCGGGTTTTCTTGCGGTTGCGAGGTATCCTGATTGGGTTGCCAACATTGTTCCCGTGCCCAAAAAGGACGGTAAGGTCAGAATGTGTGTGGATTACAGGGATCTGAACAAGGCTAGTCCAAAAGACGATTTCCCTTTGCCGCATATCGACACACTTGTCGACAATACAGCTAGTTTTGCAGTTTTCTCATTCATGGATGGTTTCTCCGGTTATAATCAGATCAAGATGGATCCCGCCGACAGAGAAAAGACTACATTCATCACTCCTTGGGGGACCTTCTGTTACAAAGTTATGCCTTTCGGTCTAAAGAACGCAGGGGCAACCTATCAGCGTGCTATGACGACGCTCTTTCATGACATGATGCACAAAGAAATTGAAGTGTACGTGGATAATATGATTGCCAAATCTCATGATGAGGAGGAGCATTTGATTCATCTGTTGAAACTCTTTGAACGACTCCGAAAATATCAGTTGAAATTAAATCCTGCTAAGTGTACTTTTGGTGTCAGATCTGGAAAGCTACTTGGTTTCATCGTCAGCCAACGAGGAATCGAGGTAGATCCTGATAAAGTCCGCGCCATCCAAGACATGCCAGCCCCGCAGACCGAAACCCAAGTCAGAGGCTTTCTAGGACGTTTGAACTACATCTCCAGGTTCATATCTAACCTGACTGCTACTTGTGAGCCGGTATTCAAGTTGCTTTGCAAAGGTCAGACTATTGACTGGAATCCAGATTGTCAGCGTGCGTTTGAAAAGATCAAGGATTACTTACAAAAGCCTCCTATTTTGATGCCTCCTATTCACGGAAGACCTTTATTTATGTACCTCACTTTTCTTGAGAAGTCTATGGGTTGTGTACTTGGGCAACACGATGAGACCGGACGAAAGGAACACGCTATATACTATCTGAGCAAGAAGTTTACTGATTGTGAGAACCGATATTCACTGTTGGAGAAGACTTGTTGTGCGTTAGCATGGGCTGCTAGGCGTCTTCGGCAATATATGATTGGTCATACTACCTTGTTGATTTCGAAGATGGACCCAATAAAGTACATTTTCGAAAAGCCTGCTCAGACAGGGAGGCTTGCTCGTTGGCATATGTTGTTGTCGGAATATGACATCCAATATGTACCTCAGAAAGCTATCAAAGGAAGTATATTGTCAGATTATCTTGCAGACCAACCAGTCGGAGATCATGAGCCTCTTAAGTTTGACTTTCCAGATGAAGACATTATGTGGGTAAATGATTTCGACGAGCCAGATCCAGAGCCCGAGGATGGCCCCAAACCGGGTCTCTGGTGGAAGATGATGTTTGATGGTTCCTCCAATTACAGTGGGCATGGCATAGGTGCCGTTTTGATGAATCCAAAAGGTGGCTATACCCCATTTACCGCAAGGTTAGAGTTTGAGTGCACAAACAATGTCGCCGAATATGAAGCATGCATCCTTGGTCTTGAAGCAGCTATTGATCTCCGGATCAAACTTCTTGAAGTAAGCGGAGATTCAGCGTTGGTTATATATCAAGTGAAAGGTGAATGGGAAACCAAGAATGAGAAGCTGGTCCCTTACAAAGCCTACATTGTGGAGTTAATTAAGTACTTTGATGAGATCAAGTTCGAACATATTCCGAGGACTGAAAATCATATTGCTGACGCCTTAGCCATGCTAGCATCCATGTGGAAGGTCAAGTTTGTCAATGAAGCGCCGCTTATTCGAATCGAGCGTAGAAGGGAACCCGCCCACTGTCTGTTGATTGAAGAAGGTGAAATTGATGAAAAGCCTTGGTTTCATGATATCAAGAATTATTTGCTCACGCAAGAGTATCCAGCAGATGCTTCTTATCTTGACAAAAGGACCTTGAGAAGACTAGCATCTAAGTTCTTCATCAGCAACGACGTACTATACAAACGAAACCACGACATGGTTCTGCTTAGATGTGTGGATAGACGGGAAGCAGGCAGGCTACTCCAGGAAATTCATGAAGGGACGTTCGGAACTCATGCCAACGGTTATGCCATGTCCAAGAAACTCTTGAGGGCTGGATATTACTGGTTAGCCATGGAATCCGACTGTATCCGATACGCTAGGAAGTGTCACAAGTGCCAAATCTATGCGGACAAAATGCATGTTCCTCCTTCACCATTGAATGTTCTGACTTCGCCGTGGCCTTTCTCTATGTGGGGTCTTGATATGATTGGGGCAATTGAGCCGAAAGCTTCCAATGGTCATCGTTTCATTCTCGTCGCTATTGACTACTTCACCAAGTGGGTGGAAGCTGCTTCCTACGCTAATGTGACCAAACAAGTAGTTGCTCGATTCATCAGGAAAGATATTATCTGCCGTTATGGGGTTCCGAGTCGGATCATCACTGACAATGGTACCAACCTGAATAACAAGACTATGAAGGAGTTGTGTGATACTTTCAAGATTGCGCATCACAATTCTTCTCCGTACCGTCCTAAGATGAATGGAGCTGTGGAAGCTGCAAATAAGAATATCAAGAAGATCCTGCAAAAAATGGTTAAGACCTACAAGGATTGGCATGAAATGTTACCGTTTGCTTTGCATGGATACAGAACCACTGTTCGAACTTCAACAGGGGCAACCCCTTTCTCATTGGTATATGGAATGGACGCCGTTCTTCCCATTGAAGTTGAGTTGCCATCTTTAAGGGTGTTGATGGAAGCGAAGTTAGATGAAGCAGATTGGGTTCAAGATAGATATGACCAGCTGAATCTTATTGATGAGAAGCGCCTGGCGGCTATATGCCACGGCCAGCTATATCAGAATTGAATGAAGAGAGCTTTTGACAAGAAAGTTCGACCCCGGGAGTTCCGTCAAGGAGAGCTCGTACTCAAGAAGATCTTGCCAGTTCACAAAGACATGCGTGGGAAATGGATGCCCAATTACGACGGCCCATTTGTTGTTAAGACAGTTTTCTCCGGAGGATCGCTAATTCTTACTACAATGGACGGTGAAGAGCTCGCCCATCCTGTGAATTCCGATGCAGTCCGAAAATATTATGCCTAAAAGTAAAAATAATAATAATAAAAATAAAAATAAAAATAATAATAGAAATGAAAAAATGCGGCTCGCTAAGTTGAAAACCCGAAAGGGCGGCTTAGGCAAAAATGAGCGTCCCGGTGGATTGAAAACCCGAAAGGGCGGTCCAGGCAAAAGTTAGGGACAAAGGCATTTCACTGCATTGGACGACACCGAGCATTGCAGACACTTTTACAGAAATCCATTTCAAATCCAATCACTCTCTTCAGAAGCAAGGTTGTGGGTAGTCTCAGTCGTCAGGGTCAATAGGTCGTTGGATTCAATGTAACTTTTCCCATATTGCCAATTTCAAATTTGTTATTTCCCATGGAGCTATGCCTTTAGCAAGCTACCATTCTTCAATAAAATTTACCTTTTTCTTTTCAACACCTTGGTGCACGTTATCTCTATTTTATTTTTGTTATGCAATATGCTGTTGTTAATAATTTGTGAACATGAAAAGTGTTTTTCAAAACTAAAATATATTTTCTCGAAAATACAGTTAGAAATGAAAGTTACTTTGACTTATGGAAATTTGTGAAGGATCTCTTCGTCCCTAGTAAATCTCATTGTTGCATAAACATTCGTTCGTTACCAGCATCGTCCCAGTAACAGTCCCCAGCGAGACTTTAAGCTGACAACACTTTTGGGATCCATCTGATAAATCCCTAGTGACTCTCAAGACTGCAGAGATATCCCCGGTATCCTCCAAGTGATATATGTTCTTGAACCCCATTCTCAACGGAATTATCTGTTCCTCAGTGAAATTGCCTTACTTTCCTCAGGAAATACTTCCCAGGAGACGGCCATATTCTCCCCAAGAGGTCAAGATACCTTCCCCAGGAATGTCTGTTGATTTCTCCCCAGTAAGTCTGATGAACTCTCCGTAGGGAAGTTTGATATATCTTATCCCCAGTCGGATATACCTTTTCCCCAGGAAGCCGAGGTACTTTTCCTAGGAGGTTGCTACACTATCTCCATGAAGCTGTCTAGCTCCACACCTTTCCCATACAGCGGATATTTATTTTATCCCCGGAAGTCTATGATCCAAGAGTTCTGGAGCTGATTATGGTTCATGATAACAATCCCTCACGTGGAGTCATGACATCTTATCCCCATGCAGATGTCATGAATCCCCAGTTGAAGTCAGGGTATCATACTCTCCGGTGAAGTCGTACCGCATCCCCATGTGGAAGTCATGAGATTTTCTCCCCAGGGAAGTTAGAACTTTGAAGCCAGATTCGGTCTTACCATCAACTATTCCTATCCTCTAATAGATGTACTGTTGCAGAGGTCACTGGGTATTCCTGTCGAGATGTTTATTTCATCTCATGTCTCCTCTCTCATCTGTTTTGTCAGCATAAGCATAAGCATGAGCATTACATACTCATTTTCATTTCATTGTCATACACATGAACATACACATTCGTATACACTTTGGCATACGCATTAGCATTTGCATGCTTGCTATTTATCGTCATCCTTGTCGTTACCGCCGAGTAACTGGGTTTGTCCGCTCTCTCCAAGTAGATCGTCAGCCCTAAGTATAAAATACCTACTTGTTTCCAGTTTCCCCACATAGTTCAAACCTCGTGGACGATGGTTATTTCCGTTACCTTTCCGCATTAAGATAAGGTAGTCCCCATTCGAGTTCGTTTCCTCAATGGAGTTTTGTTTATCAGTTTCTTTCTAGCCCAATTCTAGATCAAATTTCAGTCCTGTCGATTGTCGAACATACCTGGATGTGCATTTACTTTGCACTATCTCTCAAGAAAAGCATTTATAATCCTTTGCAGATCTGCGACAGTTCTCGCCTGAGAAGCTTATCACTACATTGCACAATAGACAAGCAACAGTCCCCAGCCAATGAGCTTATCACCTACCTTACACTTTACAATACACTCTACAATTGATCTTCTCATACAAGGAGCTCATTATTACATTACAGTGATCTAGATGTTTGCCATCATCACAAAATTCTTGACAATTTACATTACAGTGATCTAGATGTTTGCCATCATCACAACATTCTTGACAATTTACATTACAGTGATCTAGATGTTTGCCATCATCACGACCTTCTTTACAATTTATGTTACCTGCTATCACTCGGTGATCTAGATGTTTGCCATCATCACAACTTTCTTTACAATTTACATTACCTGTTACCACCTCTACAAGCAGTTCTCACCCGAGAAGCTTATTATTGCCACTCTTGCAAATAAGCGTCATTTCTCATCCGAGAAGCTTATCCTATCTTCATTATGACTCGCAATAAATGGCCATCTCCATCGAGCAGATGGGCTTCCATTTTCCTTTTCATTTTGAAGTGCAGGGAGGTTTTTGAACCGAATCATATTCAGGAGAGCACAGATCTTGAAGTATGAAGAAGTTCGTTTACCCTTTAGTAAAAGAAGGAACAAAATCATATTCAGGAGAGCACAAATCTTGAAGTATGAAGAAGTTCGTTTACCCTTTAGTAAAAGAAGGAGCCGAATCATATTCGGGAGAGCACCGATCTCGAATTATGAAGACGTTTATTTTATCCTTTAGCAAAAGAAGAAACCAAATCATGTCCAGGGAGCACAGACTTGAGACGTGAAGAAGTTTATATTATCAATCGATTTATTACCCACAGATAAGCAGCAGTCTCTTTATTTGAGAGCTTATCCCGTTTGGCATATAAGTCCCTTCCAACGATAAGTGGCAGTTCTCTCTCGAGAAATCTTATTAGGGCGTTTCCCATTTAAGACCATTTATTTTGGCATACAGCCGGTTTTACCCTGTATATTTTCTACGGATTCCTAAATTCCGTTTGATCCTGTCACGAGGGAAAGTTTACAGAAGCTCGGATGTTATTCTTTGCTCAATGCTCCAGCATCTTATTAATCGATCCTACAGTCGTCCAGATCCAGTTTTATTTTCTTACTCTAGAGTATCAGCCGGTCACGCCTGAACCTGTTGATGATTACTCTTAAATTCCCCCAGTGGAGGCCGTCTCGCCGGTGCCATCTCCATTGAGGATCCCGCTCTTACCATTCCTTTTCCTAAAGTGATAATTGGTCGTACTCGCACCAGTTGACTATCACTTTAGAATTCCCCAGTGTCGTGCTGTCACCCAGTGCGTCGCCTGCCTTGATCTGCTTGTTAGCACCATAGGTATTTGACCATCATAGGCCTTTGACTTTGATGCTTGTTTTAGTTTTTTGATGAGGACCAACGGTCATTGGTTTGATAGCCTCAATCTCAGTTTTTGTCTGTTAGTCTTTGCCTCTGTGCTGTTAGCTTGAAGTTTGTTGTCATTGGAAAACCTCTTAGTATTAATTGTGCATTGATATGTATTTGGGTGCATGGTTGTACGCTGTTTTTGATTAAGTTGTTACCTTGATTATTGTAATACCCCAAATTTTACCCTCAGATTAGTCGATTCACGTCGCATGTCATCTCATTTTTGCATCAACTAACTATTAACAAGTTACGTAGTTTGTTTCGTTTTGTAGGAACCACGTCTGATACGCTTTAGCTGTAAAAGGAGAAATGGTCATTTTCACGTTGTTTGTTGACAGTCCTTGAAGCTGAGTCATCATTAGAGGTTTATTAAATGAATAGAGCCTCCGTCTCCGAGCTCCTTAATTTCTTTGAAGGTGAACATAAATTCTCGGTATTTTCGCATCAGGATGTTTGAGATACGGTAATTAATTCAATGGGCCGAGTTTCTGTCACCAGTGGATTCCTGGAACATTTACTTTGTCATGTGTGTGTGATTATGGTGAGATACTAATTTGGTGTGGTGCAAGGCGGTGCGAGGATTCGTTCTGTGGAATTTGGTTTCGACGGGCAATTATTTTCTGTTTTTTCTGCTACTGGCCACTTAAATTTCTCAAAAGGAAAGCGGTACAAAATTGGCTCAAGTCGGGATTTGCTACAGTTATTTAATTGAAATTTTTGGCTGAATTGGTTCATGGCATTGGGTTTATTAGTCGGAAACGTAAATGGAATTTTCAGTTCGGAGTTTAGTTCTGTTCACTGTTAATCGGAGTTCTCTGCTTTTGCTGTTTTATGTCGCTCAAGGCCGGTACCGTTTCTATCACCAGGCACAGCTTAATTCGGGCAGGAAATTTGGACGATCTGATCTGGTTGATGAAATTTAATCGGAGTTGGTGTCGAAAACGGGATTAGTCAGACAAATTGGAAGAATTAGGAATCAATGAAACAGGGTCCGTTTCGATGCATGTCGCATATCTCAATTAACGTCAATTGCATTTTTATATTAGTAATCATTTTGCTGTGCTTATTAAATTTCATTTTTCTATTCTTAGTTAAGTGCATTTTTATCATATTTTCTATTTTGATTAATTGCATTACATTCTTATTAATCCTATTTTTTATTTTTCATTTTTCATCTATTATTAAGTGCATTGTTTTTAAAATAATTTCACCTTTCGTTTCTAGTTGCAATTTTAAATATTGTTTTTCATTTAAATCGTTGCATATCATAAATTAATAAAGGTATAAGAAAACTAGTAAAGAATTTATTAAAGTAAATTCTTTACAAAAAAAATAAATAAATAACAAGTACACAAATTTACAAAAATATTAGATTACATTTTGTTTTATATAAAATAATAATTTTCTAAAGATTCCTAAGTCTTTCGATTTTCTCCGAAACTTTCCGATTAGCCCACGTTCTCCATTGTTCTTCTGCCAACTATAAAACCTGTTTTTTAATATAAAGTTCCACACCATACATCTAAGAGTAATTATTTAGATGTTACCATAAAGTTAAAATGAAAATCATATGCATATATTATTATATTAACATGCTGTGATGCAATGAAAGAGAAGCTAGTAACAGTGACTGTAACTCTTTACTGGTGAGACACACGCTTCCATTGGTTCGTTTGGTCATCTGTTAAATGTTGACAAAGTTGGCACCAAACATGCATAGTAAAGAATTCCAGTGTTGTAGCTCATGAGATAATTTAATAGAAACATAGTTCTCAAGACAAAATCTTTAATCACGAAAGTTCTATACATGATTGCTTTTTCTGCACCAACTACTGAAGTATGAAGAGGTTCTCACCCTCAGACTATTGAACCTGCAAGATAAGAGGAAAAGTAGTTTAATCGGTTAGTTTGACAACCCTCAGAACAACGTCATCATCGGGTGTCTGATTCACGACCTTGGCCAGATCATGGCAGATTTTGTTCTTATCATTTCCGAGGCTACCGAAAGATGAAGAAAAAGTGGTTTCGAAATAAGTCGTTGGACCAAAAGTGATTATTTGAAAAGCTGGTTTGAGAAGTGATTTGTTTTCGAAAAGGCGGTTTGCCCAGAGTTGGACCGTAACGCCAACCATCTCCGAAAAACAACTCAAACTTCAATTCTGTAAAACAAATAAGGAATTCAGTTCAGACATCCATCCAATAAACCAGTCCAGAAAAATAAATAAACCAGTCCAGAAAAATAAATAAACCAAGCCAGAAAACCGGAAAAATAAGTTTAGAAAACCAGTAGGTTCGAACTCAATTTGCAAACTGTCAACACACCGAAATTCCAGCCAACAAATATGCAGAAAGAGTCATAAAATCTTAACAAGTCAAGCCACAAAAAGCGCAGTAACATCAGTAGGACTGTGAGGATCGCGAGATCCGTAATACAATCCAGGCCCGCAAGTCCCATAAAAAACTCATATAAAATCATCAGATGGGGTCTGCAAATCGGAGGGTTTTTTTTCATAATCAAAGAACGGCGGAGACGGTAAGAGTGGTTCTCAGAGAAGCCATCTGAAGCTTCGTCATCATCGAACTCAAAAAAAAGAAACAAAAAAAGTTCAGCACCAACCGAGAAACGGCGCCGCGGCTCAGGGAGGGAAGATCAAAGGGATCTTCATTCAGCATCATCGCCAGATTCTCAGAGAGACATTCGGAAGTCTCATCATCATCCACCAAGAAAGAAGAAGAGAAATAACCATTTTCACCGAAGAGAAGCGTCGCCGTTTGTCCTTAGATCTCAGCATCATCGGACGAGCACCGTTAAAGCCACCAAGAATCGCTCCGAACCAGTAACGGTGAGCAATTCTTTAACATTATTTTGTTGATTTTTTTTCCCACAGAAAATCGGAAACAAGAAGAAGAACAGAAAATGACATGCAAGCTCGGATCGGAAGATAATGATGGGCGAAAAGCTCAAGGAGCTTTCATGGCGAGATGGCGGCTACAGGGATAGAGAGGAAGAAAGTGGAAATGGGAAGGCATAAAGACCACAACCTTTTCAATCTTCTTTTTTTTTATTATTATTTTCTGTCTGTTTTTAATTTATTCGTTTTCAGTCTTATTTTTTCTTAATGGTAGCATAAGGCGTGATTATAACGGCAGCATAAATGGTAACGTTTTCTCTTAATTATAATGGTAGCATAAAGCATTATTTTTTTTTTAATGATAGCATAAAATAAAACAAAAAGTACTTTTTTCCCTTAATTATAAATGGTAACGTTTTATGTAGTTAATTAAAGTATAATTGAAGTCAAAAATAAATTGTCTTTTTAAAATCAAAATTGAAATATCTTTCTACAATCAAAATTAACATTTTTTTTAGGAGCAAAATTAAAACATTTTAAATTAAAATTAAAACATTTTAAATTAAAATTAAAACATTTTTTAAGAAAGAAGATTAAAACGTTTTTATGAAAAGAAACTTTTTTTTTTTTTAATCAGAAAAACTAAAACATTTTTTTAAATTAAAACTCCAAAAACTATTTTTAATAAAAATTCAAATAAAAAATAAAAGAATTCATAATCTAGCCGTTTCAATTTCGTCTAACCTCATTAAGTTTGCTTGTTTCAGTTTATGGTCTTCTCAATTATTCGTACTATTTTTGGGCATGGATGTAATTTATGCGAGGCCATGATCGCAGTTATTTTATTTTTTTTATTTTCGCATTTGTTTTGGGATTTCATTTACTGCTTGCTTTATTTTCATTTTTTTATGCCTGCCATGTAATAATTCTGTTGCTTGCATGTTTTTACCGTCATTTACCCTCCGAAGGATTAGGATTAACAGTTTGACCGCCGAGTCAATAACCCTAGTTTCAACTGTTTCCAAACCCTAATAGTCTAGGTGTCCCGCCGTGGACGAAAACGCCCTTTACCCTAGCTTTAGGTCAAAGAGTCGCCGTACTCTGTTTAGGGTTTCCCGCCGTGGAATCCCTAATTTAACCCTAATTTCAATTAACAAATTCAACGTAGAAATAGGAGTTTAAGACTCCACGTAAGCGTGTCCTTAAGATACGTTTACTCCCGTTGAAACCTTGACCACAGTCAAGATGTTTCTAACCTCCCTTTCGAGGGGAACTACGATTACTCTGATTCCATTCCCGTCAGGATACGTAGGCACAAGATGCGAATCTTGCCGAGTAAACTTAGGACTAACCCTTAGGTCTTTAGGTCACTATATCCCTTAGCTCAATATATATTTCAAAAAGATAATAAAATAAAATAAAATCATACATTAAACAAAAGGTTCCTGTAGAGTACTACAGAAGTTTAGGATGCTAGTACCTTCCCTAAACTTAACCAACCCCTTACCTAGGTCTCTCCCCGCGTTGTGTTTACAATGCAAAAAATAGGTTTTCCCTTTTTGACCTTTTCCTTCGGATAAATCAAAAAGCGGTTGTGAATTGAATTGTGATTCAAACTAATTAATAGTTTGATATCCTATTTCCACCGCAACAATTATGCACTGTCGGTTTTTGCCTTAAGGTTTGTAAACCCTTGTTGTCTTTAAACCTCACTTCAACAATTGCATTTCGTGTGTGAGAGTTCATGATCTGTTGCAATGTAGATTAACAGCGGTGGTTGTCCTAAGTCATTTGTTCTTGTTTGAAAATATAATCTAAAAACAAACCATTTCACCAATTTGCACTTGACAGTCACTTTCTGTTTCATGGCAAAATTGAGGCATTTCTCTGGATTCAATCTGTGAGCAACATGTTTGAAACATGTTCATGCTTTTCTTTGAACCTGCTTGCACCTGTTTTGGTCTTTAGACTTCATAATGCATTTCAAACTCCACATGTGCGTGAGCCTTCAGATTTTATTGTGTGAGCATCAGTTGGAAAAATGGATAGCACCATTGTGATCCTCTTGAAATTTCAAGCAGGATAGACTTTTATTTCATTAGATTTGGAAAAATTGGAATCGAATCGTTTTTGAAAGTTTTGCCTTGAGTGTGCCTTGCCTCAGCCCAACCTACACACATTTTTTGGTATATGTAGAGTTGGGGTGGCATTATACAATGGATGTATCGCCACCCCAGTGGTTAAAGCCTTGCCATGCCATGTTCAAAACCTGAGTTCAACCCCCCCTGCTGGGGGCATTTTTGCTCTAAATCATTTATTTTTCATGTTTTGTTATTTCTACTTTCTCTTTCGCTATTGTTCCCTTTTTTTAGTGTTTAATTTATTTTATTTCTTCTATTTTCTTTTATTTATTATTTAACTTTTACTTTATTTTAAAAATAGTTTTAAATATTAAAAATCCAAAAAAATCTTATTTTATTATTTTTATGTGTTATTTTTATTTTCAATCCTTTTCATTTTTTTTTATTTTTATTTTTCATTTTATCATTTTATTTTATTTCATCAATTTCTTTTCTTTTTCATTTCACTTGTGAGTGAGTTATTTGGTGTTTACTTGACCTTGTGCCATGATCCCCCTAGGATTCCTAGTCCCTCCGTTTAGGATGGGAGTAGGAGAGACATTAGGTGTTCAATCCTTTGCATGACAACATTAGGCTAGTTCTCCCCTTTCATCCCAACTTTAGGAGCATTGTGCATGATAACTTTAGGGTCCAGTTTCCCCTTAGTTTGAGTCTTTCTCTTCTCATCTCCTAAACATTTCAAAACACCTAATAAAGAAATATTTGTGTCGTACGCTATGAGCCTTAAGTACTTGAGAAATGATGGTTGGGGGGCCTCCTCTCAACTATCTAGAGTGTTTAGCGTATTCCCTTTGGGCGATATGCGACGCATTCGCTCTCGAGTCATAGTCTTTAGTGCGACATGAGTTTCAAACCATAACTCAATCCACTTCTTGTCTTAAAAAACACAAAAACAAACACATCAAAGCTTTTTATCCCTCGAGATCTTAATTGGAAAACCATTTTCAGAAAGAGTTTTGTTAAGCTTTGGTTCTACCGCAAACAGGCATCATCCCTAACTGCTGGAACCACTGTTTAACCCTACTCGGTTTAAAACACTCGAACCAATCTGTGGTCGTGTCAGCCCGAACTATGTTTGCTCTGATTTCTCGTACCAGACGAGGATATGTAGACACAAGACGACGATATCTTGGCGAGCAACCTTCCCCCACTTTCACCCGTAGTTTTCTGAACTACGTTGACTCTGACTTTCCCATTGCACGAGGGAATACATAGGCATAGAGCGGCGATGCTCTATCGAGTCTCTTTCCTTTTCTTTTGTCCCTGTGAGCCTATAGCTTAGATAGCTTTACACCCTTATAGACTAGACAACAAAGCATGGATCCCGTCGAGTACGACGGACGTGAGGGGTGCTAATACCTTCCCCTTGCGTAAACGACTCCCGAACCCGAGATTTGGTTGCGATGACCTGTCTTATTCTCTTTTCGTTAGGTTTTCTCTGATCATTTCCTTTCCCTCTTTTGGGATAAATAACAAACGATGGCGAATCTTCTGTTATTGTCGGCCCTCTTCGCAGCGATGCGACACAGAGCTAAAAACTTCTCATTTGATAATATCCTTAGAATTAATCCTGAACAAGGTCTGAGAAAGTCTACAAAGCTAACTCTGACTCTGGAATGAATACTAGTGCTGAAAGGGAAGTATTTATTTTTTCTAGCAGTATTCATTTCAGGGGGAGTTTCATAATCTCAGGGGGAGATATATATTTTTTTCTTGTTTTGAACAAAATTTCGTATAGTTTTTGTCATCATTAAAAAGGGGGAGATTGTTAGAACACAGATTGGTTCTTAATATATCTCAATGTTTTGATGCTAACATTAATGAAATTTTGTATAAAGAAAATATATACTCTAATTTTGTTCAAGTGTTTTTGTTTCAGATATCAAATAAATATTCATCTGAAGACAAAAATAATTCCTCTGAACATTATGTAACGCAAGGTTCTGAGCGTAAAAGCTCAGCTACAGAAGATTCTGAAGTGCAGCTGCAGAAGACTCTGAAGCGCAGCGCAGAAGACTCTGAAGCGCAGCATAGAAGACTCTGAGCAAATCTACAGAAGACTCTGAAGCGCTACCTACAGAAGACTCTGAGCGCAGAGTATAAAGATTCAGTATTCAGAAGACTCTATGAGAACTCAACGCTGCAACCTACAGAGGCTCTGAGAATCAAGTTAACTCTGATTATTCATTCACGCTAAGCACTTTGCTGCAAAACTCTGGATGGAATGAATCTGATAAAAAAGAACAAGGAACATCATCAGAGGATCTGATGCAAGATTATTTTTTATATATGTTCATTTGAAAAGATATTGTTCAAGAAAGATACGTTGCTAAACTCAATGTCTTCCAACGGCACTATCTCTCATTCGTGTATGGCACAGGAATTCAGGCAAAAAGGGAATGTCAAATCAAGACAAAAAGTATTTGTCCTTTTTGTCTACATCCTACAGTACTTTCATCTACACACTATTTGAGAAAGTGGAGTATATAAAGAAGTCTCCATCCGCACTTCAAGGTACAAGATTTCAAAAAAAGAATTCCAAAACAATCAAAGAAAATAGTCAAACAACTTTCTTCAACAAACATACTTGTTTTATTTGTTCTTCATTTTGTGTAAAAATCACAGTTGTGATAATAGCTTTTTAGAAGCACTTAAACACATTGTATTTTATCTTTGTAAAAGTTCCTTGAGAGACCAAGTTGTGGTCAGGATTCTTGAGAAGACTAAGACAGTTTATCTTAGTGATATCATTGTAATCAGGTTTTGATTTAGTGGATTAAGTCCTTGTTTGAGAGAGGCGAAATCACCTTGGCCGGGTGGACTGGAGTAGTTTGAGTTTAAACGAACCAGGATAAAAATAACTTGTTATTTTCTATTGTCATAATTGTTTGAAAACCCCTTATTCAACCCCCCCTTTCTAAGTGTTTTCCTACCTTCATCGATATCTTCTAGATGGTCGTCCAGGTCTGAGGTGTCGTCATATGTGGAGAGTGCGGGCGGCTTCCCCATCCCATGGGGGATGGGCGTTGCCATGATTTCCCGCGAAAGGGGGGGGGGTCCTGTAGTCGTCCTCGTCACTGCAGACAGGGGAGAGCGAGGGCGAATGATTGTGTCGAGGGGCTAGGTTATGCCCCCTCGACCTCTTTCCCGGGGCTTCCGGTCTATTCGCTCTTGGGACCGGGGAACGCCTCTTCTTCCTGGGAGGTGAACGGTCGCGCTTCTTAGAGGCTACGAGTTAGGGCCTCTCTAGTTGTGGTCGGTGCCCTCGTTGACGGGGAGAGGGGCTCCGGGAGTCCTCACGTTGACTTCTCCACGGGGGAGAGCGAGATGAGGTATTTTGCTTCAGCATGCCGATGCGCTCGTTCTGCTGGAACAACATCAGATTGGTTTGGTTGATGACTGCGAAGAGGGCAGTCATCGTCGGGTCCGCTCCAACCGGCGTGGGGACGGGCTAGAAAACAGCCGGGCTCTTTGCTCGAGGTGCGATATGATGTGCCGCATACTCGAACGAAGGGGAGGAAGTTCGACCGTCCCTCACGTCACCCTCACGGACGTGAGAGGGTCCAGCCTGGTCGCTGCCGTTTGTGAGTAGGGAGAAAGCGGAATTATGGACAACATCATCGTGACATGGGCAAGTCATGATCTCAGAAGTTGAAGTTGGAAGCTTTGGTTCTTCTGCTCGGAAGAACGGGGAAGCTTTAGTTCCCCGCAGACGGTGCCACTTATTGTACCTGATCAGAGAGATCGCTGGCCGGCTATACGTCTGAGCTGTCGAACTGTTGAATTGACGGACAAAGGGGGTGGGTGTACCTGAAACACACTTTGATGCCAAAGTAAGGGACGGGCAGAGTGATAACAAGTACAAAGAGAAAGGAGTAAGATTTAGATTACCTAACCCTCTAGTGGAAGAGGGTATTTATAATGAGCCCTCAACGCAGGGCCAACAGTTACTATGCGTTGGGCTAGGCTGCCAGGCCCAACACTGGTAACTGCTAGGACTGACGTGGCATCGTGAAGACCAACACGTGGTTTTCGTCCTAGTGTAACTATTCCGTGCTATCCGGGAGGTGGAGGACCGAATAATCAGGACACAGATAGTTACCTGATAACATGTCTCCGTATAGAGGACACATTGAGAACGTGGGGGAGGTCAGAGGAGCTCCACAGTTGGATAGGTTCTGCCCGACCGTGGGGCAGAAGAAAGGTAAGTTAGACAGATAAACAGATCTTGCCCGACTGTTGTTGGTCCGTGCCTGACGGGGAGAAGATGTTCTGTCCGACAGGTCTCTTCCCAATGATGAGGACTTATTGGGCCTTCCAACCTGGTGGCATTTGGGCCTACTCGACTATGGGCCAAGTGTCGGCCCAGTCCAGAACAATTGTAATATAACATTCATAAACCTTCCATGAGTATCACATATACATAATACATACATACAACATGAAAACCAAAATGAAATGGAAATAAAAATGAAAATGAGTTAATTTGAATTCAAAGAAAATTGGTTACATGAGAATACACGTGAACTACACAGGTTGCAGATTACATGAGTTCAACATTACATCAATGTCCCTATGTCATTCCCTAGATACATCAACTATTACATCCATACATACTCACTCGTGTTTTGTTCATTTCTCAGTCACACTTTCCCTACCACATCACACACTTGCATTTCCCCCCAAAACTCACCTCACATGAGTATCACCACCCGTTAATTTCATTTATAAAATCACCCTTTCTAATTCATTCAAAACACACCTTCAACCATTGAAAAATCCCTGGAGAAAAGTGTTTTATATAGTCTAAAAGCTCTGTAAAAATCCCAAAAAATCCCTACCTCACTAAAATTCTCCTCAAAGCCTCACAAGTTTATCCTCAAAGCTTTAAGTAGGTTGAACTTAAACTCCACCCTGCTTACATCCAACAGAAAAAAAGATAAATAAGGAGACGAATGAGATTCAGAAGAAGCAGAGGCATGAAGAAGAATGGGAAAAAGAGTAAACCAAGAATGTACCTAAAGGTTTGAAGCCACGCTAGAGTTCTCACCAGAATCCTGGAAATTTAAGGTTCTTACGAGGTTTTTTTCTCTCCTTGTTTTCCTTCGCTTTTCATACCGTTGTACACTATTTTTGCAAACATGTTGATTTTATTGCTTCAATTGATGTAACCATGCTTGTAGTTTCACAAATATTGAAGAAAAATGGGGTTAAGGCTTATTTGGGGGAAAGTCTGATATGGGCTTTTTGTGTTTGTTTTGTTTAATTGAACACCAAATTCATGATCAGGAGAGGATTTGGATGAGGGTATATGTCAGTGTTTTTTGGTTTTGAGTTGGTTTGCAAAAATCTGGCAAATGGAAGAGATGGGCATTTAAATGTTCATCTCATTGTTCTTCCATTTTTTTAGTTTTGATCCAAAACAATTTAAAAAAGGCAAACAAAACGTGTTTGTAGAGAGAGAAGAATCGGGTGGAAGAGAGAGGAAGAGAGAGAGAGAGAGAGAGAGAGGGAAATAATGAGCCACACACTGATTCCCTTATTTTATTCCATCTTCCATCTCATTACACTAACACATGGCGCCCTGGTTGCCTTAGGATCTGCTTACCACATCTTTGACCATTGGGACCCCCACCATTATCCCATATTCCCTCACGCGCCATCCCTTGGATATACTTGGTAACTAAATCAACGCACCATATTGAGTCAAGGTTTTTAATCTCTTGGCCATTTGAATGGGCTAGCACCTCTTAGGCCTACAACGCCCTAGGCCCAAATTATTATCTGCATCCCTTCAATTTTCTTTCATTTTTTTTTCTTCTTGCATTTTATTCTCTTTTATTTTGTTTGTTGGGCCTATAATCCACTCTTGTTTTTGCTCATCTCATCACTCTCATATTCACATTCACCCTTCCCCTTTTATTGTTTTATTTTTTATCATGTTTTTTTTCTCCTTTTTTTAAAATATTATTTTGGTTAATTAAAAATCATTTTAATAATTAAAATCAAACATTTTTCAAAAACAAAAAATCCAGATCAACATCAAGCTTTCTTTAAATCATACTCAACTTTTATATCAAAATTAATCATCTTTCAAAATATTACGAACCAAAACACTTATATTCAAACTTTAGCGCCTCAAAAATCTTTTTTTTCACAAATAAATCAAATGAAAAGGGACACTGGGGTACACACTCCATGAAACCTTGAATAATCGCCTTGAGGCACACTTTTTGGTCTTACCGAGCATTATTCTTCCGTTATAAAACACTTAATCAAATTAGGATGAAAAAGGACATTGGGATGCACACTCCTTTGAAACCTCGGATAATCGACCATGAGGTACATGACTTGGTCTTATCGAGCATTATTCTTCCGTTATAAAATACTTAATCAAATTAGAATGAAAAAGGGTATTGGGATGCACACTCCTTTGAAACCTCGGATAATCGGCCATAAGGCACATGGCTTGGTCTTACCGAACGTTCGTCTTCTGCAAATAATTTTCATAAACACTTGGATGAAAAAAGACATTAGGGTACACCTTCCTTGAAACCTCAAATAATTGGCCCCGAGGCATACGTTTTGGTCCTACCGAGCATACAACATCCTCCTAAAAACAATTTAACCAATCAAATTAATTTTTCTCGCCCTCGTACGATCGAAAACCTTTTCCCCAAACGGACAATATTTTATCTATTTTATCGCGATACAAACAAACACTTAAGCCGCCCCCGCCCGGACATACTAACAACGTTTAACCATTGAAATGCGACCTAACATTCATTCATTAAAATCAACCAACAAATACCCAGTTTTTCTACCAAGAACTACGTAGCTTTGAATTCCTCATCGCACCTGAGGATACGTAGGAGCAGGACTCACAATTTTGTCAAACACGCTAATAATTTTTTTTGCGCCCTTTTCTTTTTTCTTTTCAACATTTTAATAACCATAAGAAAACAATAACATAAGGTAACATTCTATTCGCAAATCTAACTAAGTGGCTCCCGTTGAGTACAATGGATGTGAGAGGTGCTAATACCTTTCACTCGTATAACCGACCCTCGAACCTGCGACATCTATTTTCTTTTCCATAGAGAATTTTATCAATATTTTCCCTTTTCTTTTAGAATACATAAAGTTCAGTAGCGGTTCTGTTATCATCTCGAGCGTGCAAATGTCCATGATCATTTTTCGCATTGCGACAACTCTGCATAGTTTTCTATAAAGAAAAATTTAGTGGTTATATTGGTTAAAAAATACTCTATATCATGTACAATTGAGGGCTAGGGATATTGTTCAATAATTTGGTCCTTTGGCTTAGAAAATACTTTTAAAAATTGTATTAAATAATTTTAAAATAAATTTTTAATAATTTTTAATTAAAATTATTAATTTATTCTATAAAAAAATAAACAATAAATTATTTCCATACAAATTGACACGTCATCAAAACAAAATTTTTATCCTAATTATCAATGATACATATATAAAACTGGACGGGACCAACAAAATCTTAAATAATGTAAAGTTGAAGATCAACAAATTAATTTTTTAAATGGAAGGACTAAAAATTAAAAACCACTAAACTAAGAGACTAAATGTTCATTTAATCTTAAAAAGTATTTACTTAAATTAAATTATTACTCTCTTTATCTTTTACTAGCGTCTAGACGGACACTCGTCTGTCCGTTTTTTTAATGCAGACCTAAAAATATAAATGATATTTTTTTTATTTAATATAATTTTAAATAGAAGTTAGGTAAACGGTTAATAGTTGAAGTCAAATAGGAAGTTAACAGGAAGAAGTTATGTAAAAAATGATAGTAGTAATTTTTTTTAATGAAAGTTATTGAATAAATTATACATTAAAATAAGGGTAAAATTGATAGAAAAAATAGGCTACACCAAAACCAAATTTTGTCTTTATATATGTTATAGATATAGATATAGATTATAAGTCATTTTTAAAAAAATTACGTTAAATTATAAATTATTTTATACATTAATAAATTATTAATATTTTTATTATACTTTTAAATATTTATTTTTATTATTTTAAAATTTTAAAATTTATTTTTTCTATATTATTAATGAAGAACAACCCAATAATAATTATATTTTTTTAAATATGTATTAGTTATATATGGAACAATATCATGGAAATCTATGATTTATCGTCACCCACCACTACTACACCCACCCACCTTGCTAGATCCGAACACGTTGACTTGAAAAATCAAAGTCTCATAAAATAATAATTTAATTAATTAATTAATCGTCAAATCAAATTCATCTCATAAATATAAAATAAAAAAATATTTTATTTTATAGATAACGTTAACCACATAATCTCTCACCACTTGAACAACACAACACACGTGTGGAAGCTGAAGCCGCCAACCCAACCTAATCCAAGCCGAGCCGAAGTGTTTTTGTGACTGATACCAAAAATAACGGTTTGAAGAAGAAACCACAGTCGTCCGATTCTCTCTCTCTCTCTCTCTCTCTCTCTCTCTCTACGCAACGCTTTCTCTTATTACATTATCATCATCATCATCGCACTCTTCGTTTCAAGGTATTATTCATATTCATATTCCAATTTTATTTTCTCAATCAATCCTAATTATTCTTTTTTTATTTTATTGTTAATTTATATTTATTTTCAATTCGATTAATTTCATAGATTAAGCTTTTTCACTCGGAAGGTGCTGAATTAACTATTTTACAGGTAATTTATTCTTTTAAATTTTTTTTTAATTTAGGGTTTCACTGCTTCGAATCCTGAGAGAAGGTAACCTGAATTCGGTTTTTCACAATTTAATCTCTAACTCCTGATTTTGTATTTTTGATATTTTATTGTAAATTATTCGTTTTTGAGTTTCTTATGGTGAACATTGAGCTATCTATGATTTGATTTCTTTTGATTGTTTGAATGTTTGAATAGCTTTGTTTTGACTTTTTGACTTGAAATTGTCAATGAATTGTAATTGTATTTCTGTTGACTTTTTATGTAGATATAGATGTAAAAACTTTTTTTTTTTTTTTACAGTTGCATGTATGATAAAATTGTTTATTTTTTATGTTGGTTATCTTGGTTTTTATCTTGCATAGTTATTATGTGATGTTAAAAGTGATTGATAATTGAATTTGATTACCTCTGTTTGGAGACATTCGCAAGTGTTGTGCATGCACTGTTTAACCCAAAAAGGGTTGTTTTGGTCTCCTTTTGGATTAACTACGCACGCAAAGTCACGCCTCATATTTATTGGCTTGTTGTTTACCGTTGTATGATGTAAGCTCCACTGTCGATTGATTGAATCCTTTAGTGAAACTGTTTTATTTGATAAAGAATGAAGATTCATTTTGTGTAGTGATAATCATATTCAACTTATCGGGACATTGGTACTTGGACTTGAAATTTGAGGTATCATTGACATTGTTTTCCTACGGTGCTTTGCAGGTTGTATATGGATGAAAGATGTTTGTTAGAAATGAGGAAGATATTGTTTTTCTTCATATGTATATAATGTTCTGTTGAGACATTATTACCTTGTGTCAATAATGGCTGCTGATCAGAAGAGGAAACGAGTAAATGGGGCAAACATTGTCGGTTATGGTTCTAGAGAGCAACACAGGACCAAAAGAAAGAATCTGGGTTTAGTTCCAAATGACATGAGATCCCACATCTCTGTTGAATGGGATAGAAACAAGAAAATAGTTGTTGCCAAGCGTGAACAAATTGGTATTAGTTGGAGACAAATGAAACCGTTTGTCAATTATGTTTCTAATGATCATAAAGTCTTGGCAGATGTGTTTACAGTGCCTCAAGAAATTTTTGATTTGGATAATTTAAGTGAAGTGCTTTCATATGAGGTAGATAAAATAGTGGTCAAAGTCTGTTGTTTACAAGCTCAAATTTTTTATGTTGTCTAGGATTTATGGCTAAAACATATTTCATAAATCTTTTGGAAATTGGCAGGTTTGGAAGACCCATCTTTCAGAAAATGAGAGAAACCTTCTTATGAGTTTCCTCCCTAGGGGAATAGAGCCACATCAAGCCGTGGAAGATTTGCTAGCTGGGATTGACTTTGACTTTGGAAATCCCTTTTTGAACTGGTGTGTGTTTACTACATGCTTCATGTGATGTGAAGGTTTCTTATATTAGATTATTGCTAAGTAGTTATTGATTTCATGTTGTGTTGAGTTAAGTGCTTATGATTAGCTTTCGGTTGAGTTGACCAGCATTACTATTTGCGTTTAATGATCACCCACAAATTCTGTTTGGTAGTTTTTGAAATTCAATTTAGGCTTAATCATATCTTACAGCATATTGACCAGTTATCTAGTCTTCTTTTTGTTTCACACACATTTTCTTGATTTTCTAACTTAAAGAGGCCTGGTTTGGGGGAAATCTCATTTGTTCATTCTCTTAGTTTCTATGCTTGCAAGTTATAGCTTATGTTTCTTTGTTTATGATTCTCTGTATTAAGATTATCTGTCAATACTATTTATGATGGCTATGTTATATCTCAATCTCTGAAAGTCTTTTGTTTTGCTTTTTGAGTTAGCAAAGTATTATTAAAAACGTAATATGTTTTGCTGATTATTCGTAAAAATCTTCTCTTTTTCAGAATCACAAATGTCTATATATTTTCAGGGGTGCTTCACTTTGCTCCGGTGATCTTCATCCAGATAGAATTGTTGACCGGGAACAGCATCTGAAGTCTGAGAAGAGAGCTTACTACAAACAATTACATAATTATCACAATGAGTAAGCACTGTACATCCTCAACTTTGTGTGTATATATATTTTGCATTATACTTGGGGTTTAATAGAGATGCACTGACAGTGTAAAAAAGTTTTACACTGTCATCCAATAAGAATATATCATTCTGCCATGTCATACAAGTAGTTTAAAAATTTCAGTCTGACTTAGCGGAATACATGGTTGTCATTGGTTGACAGTGTAAAATTAATTTACATTGTCAGTGCATCACTCCTTATGTCTTATACTTATATTGCAGTATTGTCCTTGTTTTATTTTGCAGTATGATAGGATTTCTATCTAAGTTGAAGGAGAGGTGGCAAAGCTGCAGAGATCCAGAAAAGGAAATTTTGCAGAAGACGTGGAGGTTGTCCCCCGGAAGACTTGCAATCTGCATACTGAGCATAACACATAAATTTTTAGGACAGGGCATATTCCATAATTTGTTTTATTAAAATGATGCATTTCCTTTGTTCTTCCACTACTTGCATTTGCATCTCTTCAACATAGATGAAAGCTAACTGTTGTGCAAGCTAGGGAGAACACAACTGGCATATATCTTAGACACCATATTATTAATTTTGTGGATATTTTGGTATGTCATTTGAGACGGTGAAATCCTGGAAATCTTTTCTCTGATGCATCCTGATCAGATGGGATAGGACTTCTCCATTATGTTTTCTGCTTGACTACTGTCTTCATAAGTAGATAATGAGTAAAACCCATTTATATATTTCTACGGATAGAAACCACTATATTTGTTTAAAGCCTATGTATTTACTTTCTTTTGGTTGATGTTAAACCGTGTCTCAGCTCTAAATGAAAATTTGTAGTTATTGCTGGTGTATAGGAACTTATGTTATTGCAATGCACAACCTTACTTGAAGTTGGTTATTGAACTTGAATTAGGTTCTGCAAATTTATAATTTGAATTTTAGTGGTAGTCGTTAATGTGATATGTTATTTGGATTGTGCAGGCCAAAGCATGTTTCGAAAAGAATGCCCTCAAATGTGAATGAATCTAGAGTTAATGATCATGATGGGAATGTCACAATGACATCTGAGTCGTGTTCCTGGGATGCAGAGGAGAAAGCATGTAGTAGTGAATACCTAATTTCTTCATCGAGAAAGGATGATAAACTTCAGAGAAAGTAAGTATTGATTTGTAATCAGCTATATCGTTGAGAGTTTACGAACCTGGTGAATTTTACATGCTTTTGTCTTCGTAGTTGTTTTTGGTTTCTCAATGCTTTCATTTGTCATCATAGCATGGTAAATGCTATCAGTAATAGTATAGCTAGTTGACTATATCGTCACCATCATTTGTGATTTTCAACTTCTATATTGTTGATTGCTGCTTTTGGCATACCCTACATCATTGCTATTACCATATCGACTTCTACATTGTTGATTTCTGCTTTTGGTATACCCTACATCATTGCTATTACCATATCAACTTCTATATTGTTGATTGCTGCTTTTGCCATTCTTCTAAACAAGAGATGTAATATGTTTTCTCTCTGTGGCCCTGTCGGTTCCCTCGTGTTCTCGCTTGTGCCTTAGAGGCATACGTATGCATCTTTTTATCTCTTTTTTTAATTAACTTCATATTGCATTTGTTATTTGTGTTTCAAACTAGTTGCATTTGGGCCTGTTTGTTATGTTTGGGTTGAGTCTGTGTAGAAAAGGACCAATAAAATTGAGTGATCCTTGGGCCTTTTTGTTTGATTAGTTTAAGTGGTTAGCTTTATACCAATAAAGGGTGTGCAACTTCCTTCTTAATATGAATTTAAGTTTAACAAATTATTTGTAGTATTATTTAAATTGCCCCCATATCAGTGCTGTATTGTATCCGTATCGTACTATCCATTCCAACTTCGTAGGATGGTAGGTGTTGTCCACGTTGCTTCGAATTTTTTTTTTCTGATGTTACGGTGCTTTTCATGATCCTGAAACCAGCCACTGTCGTCAATTAAGATTTTGTTGTTGTGATAACTTGGTTTACATGGTAGGCATAATGAAGTATTGCCTGAATTTATATTTCTTGTATGACTTTGTCGCATTATTTTGATTTATGCCTCCTTCTGGGTTCTTAACTGGGTTTTAAACTCTTTCTCATGTATAATCATCAAAATTTATCTTTTTTTAATGTTTAATATTATTTTTCATTGAAATAATTTTTGACAGGGTTCTTGGTAAAGGCATTGTGAAAGGTAAATCCAGAAATTCTATGTTTCCTTCAGATGGCATGCACATTAAGGGAGAAAAGCCCAAGAAAGAAGACAAAGTTCTCAAGCGTAACATTCATTTTATTGATGGCGACAAATACATGTCATGTATCAAGGTCAGGCATTCCCCCGTATTTCTGAGCAATATTGAATTGACTGGGAGGAACACTGTGGTAGCTGGACCACATGTATATCTTATTAGTGGTAGTAATTGTAGAGGTATAGAGGTATAATGGTTGATACTCGATAAATTGAAATCAATGTTGAAAATAGAAATATTTAGTTAGACTTCACATGACATATTGAAGAGTCAGCTCTGAAATGAAACCACAACTTATATGGATTTATATAACCACATAACTAGTGTTTTCAGAAATTCATTTTCCTTCTAGCCTGTGTTGTTAATAGTGCGCTGTAGCGCCATCGCAGGGCAGTCCCTGACCGCTAGAGGTGGTGCACTCGCTTTGGTCTAGTGGCCGAAATCGCGCGACTTGCAGCAGCAAAGCTCCACTCCTCTGTGTTATGTTTGTTGGTTGGGGATCTTCCCCTAAGGCTCATCGAGGCTGAGCATTAAGGAACATATGTATAGCTTTATCATAGGGATACTTATTTTCCATTTATAATCACATAATTATTTTCTTTCTTGTAAATATAAGGGTTAATTTGTTTCCTTATTTGATTGTACTCTTTCTGTTCCACAATGAGTTGTCCATTTGTGAAAAAATTGTCCCTAAATAAATGACCCTTTTAATTTTCAATGCAATATTAATGACTTGTTTTTCAATTGGACCCTCTAATCAATACATCTTTCAGCACTCTCTAATTCCACTGAGTATTTATAATGATGGCGATCACACTAGTACTTAATAAGGGTACTTTAGTTGAAATATTAGTCTTTCATTTATATATACGTTTTTCTTAATATGCGCAAAATCGTCAAATGGGTCTCTCATTGTTGGACGGAGAGAGTATTCCATAGGCTATTTATACCCTCATCTATTTTGCATTGAGTTAATGAGAAAAACAGAGAATTTCAGTGTTCTCTCGTGATGATGCAAGTGGTCTTCTTCTGTGTGACAATGATACGCTGATATAACAGATACTTCTTGGGTTTCCCCTACTTTAAAATCTGAGTGGCATTTTTTGGGTCGGCTGTTCCTCTATTTGGGTTATACTATACTGCATCAAAATGAGGAAATTGAGCAAAATCTTTCATTTTTTATGATGCATGCTTTAATTCAATTTGTGGGTCGTGGAGATTAGTTGTTTGTTCAAATTTCACTATGATATGGCACTGTAGCGTATAGCTGCTATTTGACAACACTGTACTAAATAGCGCATCGCAGAATAATAGCGGTTTGTTCAAATTCTGCTACACTATAGCCGCTATTTGACAACAATGCTTTAATATAGACATTCCAAGTCTTTATTTCTTGAAATATTGTGATTTTGATAAAACAATAGTTTTCACCAGTTCTTCCTAGTATAATATGGATTTCATGTAATAATCATATAACTAAAGTGTTTTCAACTATTCTTTTTCCTTCAAGATGAGGAACCCATGCAAAATCTTTAATAATTTATGCGTACTTCAATATTTTGCTAGGGCATTTGCTAATTGTGTCCTTAATGCATATCAGATTAGTAAGCAGCAGCATGAACTTGTTAAAAGTATGCAGCAGTCTGGTAAAAGCATCCAATCTAAGTCTCTTAACCATGTTTTGGGCAACCTCAATGACATTCATGTGCAGCCATACAAAGTATTTGTCAAAGAGGAACAGAAGAAGTTGCATGAGCATTGGTTAGTGATGTTTTTGGTGCTATCTTTTTTTGTTAAATTGTTATCAATGAACACGTTCTTAAACATCACATTGTTATTGCTCATTAGAATATGTTTTTTTTTGTAGGTTGCAATTGGTGATCAAAGAACTCCCTGTGGCATATGCAAACAGGGTGCAGAAACAGGTACAAAGAGATGCAATGAGGAATTCTTTGGTGGAAGAGATGAAGGACAAATCAAATCCAACCTTTGAGGTTTGTAGGAGTGTTTCCTTCTGATGATCCATAATTTCCTAGGATTGAGTTGCATACTTGAATCTGTTTCTCAAATTTCTAGAAGATCGTTGGTCACATAATAAGAGGCGATTTCTCATAATGGTTCTGTTAATACTTTTCGAATTATATTTTGTCTTTCAGGACGAGGATGATTTGAGTTTGGGGAGGGAACTTCAGGATCAGGACGAGCCCATGAGCTTGGGGGATGAACCTGGGGATCAAGATGAGGATAATATAAGCCCTGTAGAGGATCAGAATGAAGATGTGAGTTCAGGAGAAAAACTTCAGGATCCAAGCGAGGATAGTATAAGCCCGGTAGAGGATCAGAATGAAGATGTGAGCTCAGGGAGTGAACTTCAGGATCAAGATGAGGATAATGTAAGCCCAGTTGAGGATCAGAATGAAGATGTGAGTTCCGGGGGCGAACTTCAGGATCAAGATGAGGATAACATGAGCTCAGGAGATGAGCTTCTAAATGTGGTGGAGGATGGAAGAGATCTAAATGATCAGTCTAGCATGAAACATCATGAGGATTCTGTTGTTTACGCTCCAGAGATCCGGTCCTTACATAATTCTTACTCTAGTTGTAATGACGATCTCAATCAAGTGGGTGTGGATTCAGAAAAGAATATGGTTTTATCAAATTCAGATGATACTTCACCAAATAAAGACGAGTATCCAAGGAATACAAACACTTGTGATGTTTCTACTGACGAAGGAGCGCCTTTCACTTCTGGAAGTGATGTCTGGCAAACTGTTGAAATGGCACCACACTCATACTATGACTCTGATGTGACAAACAAGTACACAGCTAATGGGTTATCACTGGCTAACCATCAAGTCAATGAAGATCAAAGAACCCATGTGATTGATCTTGAAGCTGATTTGCATCAAGAAGAGACAGGTAAAAAGTTGTTACATGGGCATTTGGACAATGGGACCTCCTTCAGTTCTTACGAAAGCCAGAATCAAGGTGCTTTAATTCACTCTGTCTTCAGTGGAGAGGGGCTGTTACCATACCATCATGAACAAAAAGGAAGCCCGTTGGATTTTCATACTTCAAACAACATTATAATAGGAGATGGCCAATGTTCCGGTCTTTTCAAGGAGCCCTTGCAAATGTCGCTGACATTGGACCCAGTGCAGAGGAGAGCTACTGAGGTTTACATGCCAGAAAGTATGTCGGAGAATATTCATTCCATTGCAGGAGGAAGGTACTTGATCCCCAGGCAAGATCCATTCATTCCCAGGCAAGATTCGTTGGCTGTAGCAAATGTAACTGATTGGGCCGCTAATACTGCTTCCATGGCAGCGCCATCCCAATCTCACCTAAATACGGGTAATTTTATTGGTCACCATTGGCCCCCGGCTAACCACCACATTCGCGGTGGCTGGAACGGATCAGATGGCAGCAGTCTTTCAAGTCAAAGTGTTGGCACTGGATCAAACTCTGATCAGAGCTTATTTAGTATGCTATCACATTGTAACCAATTACGGCCCGGTAGCTCTTATGATTCCGTCAGAAACCCCGACCAGTTTCTTGCTCCAAGAACTTATGGAGTAGACGCAGGCATTACCAGGGTGAATCCGGCTGCTTTACCACAGGCTTCCCATCCACTAGATTACTTCACCGCACGGGGAGCTGCGCCTAGTGTAATGGTGCCTGATGACATGACATGGATGAATCTGCAACATCCGAATTCTGCATTACATGATCCAATGGGAAAGCCATATTTAAGGTCATGGCACCGGTAATGGAGGTTTTACCTCATGTGAGATAGCATTTTATGAGCTAAGCAGATCCTTAGAAGCTGGTTATACATACCCTTAGATGAGAAGGTTTCTGTACATATACCTATACCAACAACAAACTCCATGTATATAACCATCTAGATATTAGATGGGAAGGAAAGAAGCCAAGTGAAGGGGGGTTAAGATAAGCTTCAAGAATTTCAGGTTGTTAGTCAAGTTATTTATCTAGACAATTTGTTATTTTTTATTAATTTCCCATGTTTCTAGAGAGATATTCTTTAATAATTTTGGAAGTTAAGAAATTCTGGAGGCTGGTTCCTCTATTGAGTTATCTTTGTTTTTCTGAAACTTAGTTTTTGGGTATGATTGATGATGGTATTGGTAGCAACAAAATTAAGTTTTAGCTACTTGTGGCATTTTTGGTTTGCCAAGGATGAGACCTTTAGTGTTGGTAATTTATAAACTATTGAAAGGTTTATTTCATAGCCTCTATTATTAAAAGTAAGACACTGAAATTATCATGTTGATGGATGGATGCTCATTGTAAAATGACATTATTTTAAATTGCCTCCATAACAAATTATTGAATTTCAGATGTTTTTTAAAATTTTATTTTTAAAGTTTTAAGTTTGTCATTTATTATTATTCATTTAAAGGTTTGTAATTTTTTTTTAGCATTATTACTTTATCTTTTAAGGTTTTAAAATGTTATTAATACCGCAATTTGTTAAAAAATAGGGATACAGATACTTTCTGTCTCTAGAAAGAATTTATAATATAATTTTAATTTTTATAATTTTTTTTTGAATAATAGTTCTTTTAAAGTTTTTCTCTATAATTTTGGTATGCCGTCTACTTTTTTCTTAATGGAGGATGGCGTGGACGTGTAGACAGATTTTTTCTTTTTTTAAATTGTTGAATAATTAATTGTCAGTCTTAAAAACGATTTGATAAGATGAAAAAATGGCTTGAATTTATTTAACATTTGTATAATGACCTCTTAAACACAATCTGAGATGTCGAGAACACCGAGTTCCTCACGGATGCGAAAGAAAGGCCCTATGGTGAGTGGTTTTGTAAAGATATCCGCAAGTTGATTCTTAGTATCAATGTGCTCAAATACCACATCATCCTTCTCCACATGATCCTTAAGGAAGTGATGACATGATCCCTAAGGAAGTGATGACGTATTTCAATATGCTTGATGCGTGAATGTAGAACGGAGTTCTTGGTTAGGTTAACGACACTAGTGTCATCACAAAAGATCGAAACACGTTCAAGTTTTATATAAAATTCGAGCAATTGTTGCTTAAGCCATAAGACTTGAGCGCAACAAATATCGGCCGCAATGTATTCCGCTTCGGCTGTTGACAAAGCAACAGAAACTTGCTTTTTGCTATGCCAACTCACCAAAGAATTTGAAAACAGATGATACGTGCCACTTGTGCTTTTCCTATCCGAATTGCAACCACCAAAGTCAGAACCAGAAAAGCCAACCAAGGAGAAATCGTTACCCTTAGAATACCAAGCCCATACTTTGGAGTACTAGAGAGGTATTTAAGTATGCTCTTTACAACTTTCAAGTGAGATTATTTGGAACATGATTGATACCTCACACACATGCAAACACTAAACATTATGTCGGGTTGAGATGCGGTAAGATAGAGGAGAGATCCAATCGTACCTCTATACTTTTTTACCTCTACATCCTTACCATTTTCGTCTCGATTGAGATTTGTACATGTAGGCATCGAAGTGTCAATAGCCTTGGAGTTTTCCATGTCAAAACGCTTGAGAAGCTCAAGACAATATTTTGTCTGTCTCACAAATGTACCCTCTTTCAGTTGTTTGATTTGCAATCCGAGGAAATAGTTGAACTCTCCCATCATGCTCATCTCGAACTCTCCCTGCATTTATCTAGAAAATTCCCTTACCAGATTCATGTTAGTTGATCCAAAAATAATATGATCATATATTTGTACAGAGATTAAGTGTTTTTCTTGACATTTAATGAAAAGGGTTGTGTCAACCTTTCCTCTTGAGTATCCTTGATCAAGAAGAAATTTGCTAAGATGGCCATACCAAGCCTTAGGGGCTTGTTTGAGTCCATACAAAGCTCGTTTTAATTTGTAGACATGATCAGGATACTCATGGGATTCAAACTCGGGAGGTTGGGCTACATAAACCTCTTCATTTATATCTATTGAGGAAAATACTTTTTACATCCATCTGAAATTATTTGAAATCTTCCACACAGGCAAAAGCAAGCAAAACGCGTATAGCCTCGATTCGGGCAACTGGCGCATAAGTTTCCTCATAGTCGATTCCTTCTTCTTGGTTATACCTCTGCGCGACCAATCACGCCTTATTGCGAGTTATAACTCCGTTTTCGTCTAGTTTATTCCTAAACATCCATCGGGTGCCAATTACTCGATGGTCTCGCGGAGCAGGGACAAGGTCTCAAACCTCATTTCTTTTAAACTGATTAAGTTCCTCTTGCATTGATAGGAACCAGTGTTCATCTAGTAATGTCTCTTTTGGGGTTTTAGGCTTAATTTGAGAGACGAAAGCAAAGTGATAACAAAAATTACTTAGCTTAGATTGAGTTGTCACTCCCTTTGAGATATCACCGAGAGTGTTGTCGATAGGATGGTCTTTAGAAGACTTCCATGATGGAGGAAGATCATCGGTGTTGGTTGGATGAACTTCATCAATCCCCTCATGGTGGTGATCTTTTACCTTCTCAACTTTCATTGGGTCAGGTTGATCAATTCTTTTCTCAGCGTCTTTGAGTATGTCTTCAGAAGATACACCTGCACCATGAAATTAAATATATTTTTCGACACTTTTCGGATAAGAATCATCAAATGTGACATGAACAGACTCCTCAACTATAAGTAATATCTTATTGTATATTCTATAAGTTTTACTTTATTAAGAGTATCCGAGAAAGATACCTTCATCTACCTTAGATTCAAATTTACCTAGACTCTCCTTTCCATTGTTTAACACGAAACACTTATAACCAAAAACATGAAGGTGAAACACATTTGGCTTCCTCCCTTTTAAAAGCTCATACGGAGTTTTGTTAAGAATAAGACGAATGAGCATCTTATTCAGAACATAACAAGTCATACTAATGGCATCGACCCAAAAATATTTAGGAAGCCCACTTTCATTGATCATAGTTCTTCCTAACTCTTCCAAAGTTTGATTTTTATGTTCCACGGCCCCATTTTGTTGAGGGGTACACGGAGCGGAAAAATTATGAACAATTCCGTGTCTACCACAATATTCTTCAAAAAGATGATTTTCAAACTCACCTCCATGATCACTTCTAATTGATATAATGTTTGTGTTTAACTTATTTTGAGAAAGTTTGGCAAAATTTTCAAAGGCGGAGAATGTATCGCTCTTGCTAGCCAAGAAGATAGTCCAACAAAACCTAGAGAAATCATTGACTATAACAAAACCATAGTAGTTACCACCTAAACTCTTAATTCTAGATGGTCCAAAGAGGTCCATATGAAGAAGTTCAAGAGGTCTCGTAGTTGACACAATGTTTTTATATTTAAAATAGATCCTTGTTTGCTTCCCCATTTGGAACACATCACATAAGCGACCCTTTGTAAACTTGGTTTTGGGTAAGCCAATAACTAGGTCCTTAAAAACTATCTTGTTTAGCAAGTCAAAATTGACATGCGCCAAACGTCTATGCCACAACCATGAGTCCTCACTCATAGTCACGAGACATTTGTTGCTGCTCAATGATACTTCACTCAAATCCAGCATATAGACATTATTTACCCTCAAGCCATTAAACACATCCTTTTCTTTATCATTGTTTTCAATCATGCAACAATCTTTTAAAAAAGATACTTTGTATCCCTTATCACATAATCGACTAATGCTAATGAGATTGTGTTTAAGGCCCTCAACTAGCAATACATCAGAGATAGTAGTAGACGAGGGATTACCTACACTACCTTTTCCAAGTATTGCTTCCTTGGTGTTGTCTCCATAGGTTACAAATTCCTTCTTCTTTGCTATAAAGTCAATGAAGAGAGATATGTCTCTTGTCATATATCTTGAGCTTCCATTATCGAGAACTCATATTCTCTCAGTAGGCTCAAGACTTTGTACCTATACAAACAATCAACGAAAATAGGTACCCAATTATTTATTGGGTCCTTGGCTGTAAGTGAAATCTTGGTTGCATTTAGGCAACCATTGATAAACCCCTTTAGGAACTAAAAATCTCCTAAAGCGAAATTTAGCAATGGTGTGACCCCTTTTGCAACAATACAAGCAAGTAAGGTTAACTTTTGTATCACTTTTGTTGTCTTGATTTTTTACCACATATGTATATTTTTGATAAGGATTAATCATACTTTTTCTAAAATGTGCTCTATCAATAGCAAAAGTGATTTTAGGTTCTAGAGCCTTGTTAAATTTGACCTTGAGAGTTCGAACCTCCTTTTGCCAAATATAATAAGTATCACACCCAAAGTTTACCCATCTATTTCTTTCTTCCTCACAATCCACCTTTGTTCCTTCCACTATGGATGCCTTTAGAGCCTCCAATTTTCTTTTGGAATCGAGGATCTTTTGCTCCAAATGAGCAAAAATTTGTTTGTTTGAGGCAAGCCGTTTAAAGGCTTCCGTGGCTTCATGGTGTAAGGTATCAAAGACAGCTTGTAATTCAGAATGAGACAATCTAGTAGAGTTTTCATATTTAACATGTCGTACCTTTTTGTTTTTCTTTTTTCGATGAGCGGAGAGACAAAGGTTGATAGATTCTTCTTCGTCACTAGAACTATCATCCTCGGATGGCTCGCTATCACTTTCCCATGTGATGTAAGCTCTTCTAAACTTAACTTGTTTCTTATGTGACCAATTGCTTTCCTTTCCTTTGTCATTTTTCATCAATGGACAATCCGACTTGTAGTGTCCGACTTTTCCACAATTGAAGCACGGTCCTCTAACTCTACTCCCTTTATTGACTTCATTCTTAGAAGAACTTGATTGTCTTCTGAAATTGAAGAGATTATTTTTGGAATGTTGGATACCATTTTTCTTTACATAGCAATTGTATCGCTTCACGAACAGCCCCATATCCTCATTCGTTTCGTCATCTTCGTCATCACTCGAGTCGCAATCACTCAACTCTTTTGCATAGGACTTTGAATAAAAAGCTTTTAGAGCTATCTGTAGTTTTGGTCTTTTCCTTCTTTTCCTTTTTCTCAAATTGCTCGAGACTAAGAAGCACTTGTTCATGTTCTTGGAGCTTTCCAAAAAGAGTTGTAAGGTCCAAAGTCATAAGATCATTTGCTTCCTTTATGGCGGTGACTTTTGGTTGCCACTCCCTGGTAAGACATCTTAAGACTTTGTTAGTAGCAACATCATTGGAAATTGGTCTACCAAGTGAATTTAGTCTATTGATTAGATGAGAAAATCTATTTTGCATGTCAACAATGGTTTTCCCTTGCTCCATGTGAAAGAGATCAAAATCTTGAGTCAAAGTATTGATTCTAACCAATTTGACATCATTTGTTCCCTCATGGGAAACTTACAATGAGTCCTACATAGCTTTAGAAGTTATACAATGTGAAACTCTATAGTACTCATCAAATCCCAACGAGGAGATCAAAATGTAATTGTACTTTTTCTCGTCTTCATCATTCCATTGTGCTTCAGGCTTAGGCAAAACCACTTTATTTTCATCGGTCATGGTTATTTCCATAGGACCGTTTAATATAACATTACATACCTTCATGTAAATGGAATTTATATGCACGCAGATACAATCTTTCCAGTAACTATAGTTTTCACTGTTGAAAACAGGTGCTTTATTGTAAGCCCCTTTTGGTTTGTTCGCCATATTCTAAGAAGTTATATGCGAAACATGGAATGAACCAGTGCTCTTGATACCACTTATTAGACGACAACACAATATAGAAGGGGGGTTGAATATACCACTTATTAAAAACAGAGTCGTCGCTTACCAATATTTGATTTAAAAAAGTTTTAGGTGGAAGCGACCGAGAACTATATTCGTCTAAACGAACCTTTACCGAAAAGACCAGATATACGCAAAGCCTATGGAATCTGATAAAGACGAAATTTAGAATCACTAATTTGAACACACATCAACTAGATTTTATTCACTATAAGGTTGGACAGTTTCCAATGCATGTATAATATAACCCAATTGAAAAGAAATCACAAGTGTTTGTGTTCACGCAATCAGTCGAACACTTGGTGTGCAAGGCACCACAAGTGAATTTCAATATGTGAGTGAAGTGCTATAGTATTCAATTATAATCAAGGATTGTAATAAGGTTTCTAAAAATGGTTCAACACTACACACATCAGAATTTTGATCAACTAAATTGTTTGCACACAAACTCAAAAATTAGGCAATTAAAAAATAAAGAGAGAACACCAATTTGTTGAGGCAGTTCCTTTGTCGTCCTTGCTCGGGGTACGTCTGTCCTTAATTTTAAAAATATAATTGAGACCAGTATATATATAACCTGTTTTCAAATGTTTACAAGAGAAGTAATAGAATTCAAACAATCAAACCCAATTGTTGATGCAGAGCCTATTTCTTCTCTTCCCTTGATTCAAGCTGAATCAAGTCTTTCAAATATGATGAGTAAACCTCCGATTACAACACCCCTTTAGAAAACCCTCTGGTCTTCAAACCTTGCCCGACTGATTTCAATCACTAATGCTTTGAACCCAAATCTTCCTCTCACAATCCTCCGGTTACCGCTACTAAACCGACAAAACTTCCCGTTCTTTGATTATCTTCGCTCGGCTGAATTTGCGATGGACCGTGTAATACCCCAAATTTTACCCTTTCTTTTTTCTTTTTTCTTTTTGTTCTGATTAACTTAATAAATTAACCTTTTTTTTTAATCTTGTTTTTTTAACTAATAATAATTTAATTAATTTTTTTTTATAACTTTACTAATATTTTTTTATTAACATTTTTTTTTTCTATTTTTTAAAATCATTTTAAGCTCTTCTTACTAACTTTTAGGATTTAGATTAAAATTTAACTTTTTTTTTTCTTTAAGAGTTTTTTTTTATAACCTTTTTTAAATTAATTTCTAACACATTTTTTAATCAAATTCTAATACCTTTTTTAAAATAAAAATCTAACTTCTTTTTAAAATTAAATCTTTTTTTCTAACTTTTTTAAAATTAAATCTTTTTTCTAACTCCTTTCTAAAGTTAAGTCTTTTTTCTAATTTTTATAAAGTTAAATCTTTTTTTCTAACTCTTTTTAAAAATTAAATCTTTTTTTTCTCTAACTTCTTTTTAAAATTAAATCTTTTTTTCTTTAACTTCTTTTTAAAATTAAATCTTTTTTTTCTAACCCTTTTTTAAAGTTAAATCTATTTCTAACTTTTTTAAAGTTAAATCTTTTTTTCTAATTTTTTTAAAAAAATCAAATCTTTTTTCTAACTTTTTTTAAAAGTTAAATCCTTTTTCTAACTACTTTTTAAAGCTAAATCTTTTTTTCTAACTTTTTTAAAGCTAAATCTTTTTTTTCTAACCTTTTTAAAGCTAAATCTTTTTTTCTAACTTTTTTAAAATTAAATCTTTTTTCTAACTCCTTTCTAAAGTTAAGTCTTTTTCTAATTTTTATAAAGTTAAATCTTTTTTTCTAACTCTTTTTAAAAATTAAATCTTTTTTTCCTCTAACTTCTTTTTAAAATTAAATCTTTTTTTTCCTCTAACTTCTTCTTAAAATTAAATCTTTTTTTTCTAACTATTTTAAAAATTAAATCTATCTTTTTTTTTTTAAAATTAAATCTAAATCTTTTTTTGACACCTTTATTTTTCAAATTAAAATTCTAAATTCTTTTTAAAATTAAATTCTAACGCCCTTTTCTTTTTCTTTTTTTTAAATTTTAAATTCCTTTTAAAATTAAATTCTAACAGTTTTTAAAATGATTCTAACATTTTTTAAAACCAACATTCAAATATTTTTTTTATTCTAACTCATTTTTTTTTAAAACTCATATTTTATTTAACTTGAAACTCTAATCTTCTTTGCTAACTTTTTAAATTTAAATCTCAACACTTTTTTAATCTAATCCAATCTTAATGAATTCCAGATAGAGTTAAATCAAATCAATCAGATCATATCATCATCATAAGAAAATCAGCATCACCATCATTGAATCAAATCTGAAATCATCATAAAAATCTACTCAAATCAAATCCGAGATTGAAAAAGATTGAGATATTCAAATTAAATCTGAGATTAAAAAAGATTTAAAAATCAAGTATAAAGGGGACGAAAATCATAACAAGAAGGAGAGAACTTTTTTCGTAAAATCCAAGCAAACTCCGTCAAAAATCCTCTAGCCTCAGGACAAAGCATCATCGGCCATCATCATTCCGTAAGGATCAAAAAGTATAATTACAATTTTTGTGTTGCTTTTCATGTTTTTCAGGAAAAAGAGATGAAGAAGACAAATCGGCGGCCATGCAAAAGAAGAAGAAGATAACATCCGTGAGAGGCAAACAAGAAGGAGAGGAACACACGCAAACTCAGAGAGCAGAGAGAAGAAGAGTGATGACCGGCCCCACCCTCTTTTTTATTATTTATTGTTTTTCCATTTGTTATTTTATTTTGTTCATCTTTTTTAAAAAAAAAAAATCAAGAAGGCCCTTTCTTTTTTATAACCAAAAACCTTTTTCAAATTAATTAAAACTCTTTTTAAATAAAATAATCAAATGTTTTTTTCAAATAATAAAACTTTTTTATAACTTTAAAGTAAAACGTGTTTTTAACTAACATTAGGATTTTTTAAATTAAACAAATTGTTTTTTTTAATGATTAAATCTTTTTTTTCAAAATATTATCACTAAAACTCCTTTTTTAGAATAACTAACCAAACTTTCACTTTTTTATTAATAATTTTTTTTTAAAACTCAAAACTCTTTTAATTAAAATTAATCTCTCTTTTCACAAATTTAAATCCTTGGTTAAAAAGACCATAAAAGTCCTCCAAAATTCATACGGTTTGTTTCTCGTTCAATTTTGATTTCGTTTTCGTCTAACCCCATATACTGACATTTTTGTTTGTTTTGTTTCTTGCAGCTATTATGTTCAATTTGAAACTTATTTTCGGTTTTATATTTAGCTATTATAATTGTAACTGCTCCTCGTTTGTAACCTCGCGAACATAACAATCGCGTTTACTTTCTGCATTTTATTTCCGTTTGTATGATTTAAATTTCTCACACTTTCATCACTATTACTTCTGTCACATCACACCTCCGAAGGATTAGGTCTAGCCGTTTGGCCGCCATGCCAATAGTCCTCAAACCCTCAAATTTCACACATTCAATTTCAAATCCTCAAAACTACAAACTACAAACCCTAATTTTCACAAATGCCTCGCCGCAGGCAAAATTACAATTTTACCCCTAGTATTAGGTCAAAGAGCCGCCGCGCTCATTTTAGGGTTTCCCGCCGTGGAATCCCTAATTTAACCCTAATTACAACTTAATAATTCAACGTAGAGATTTGGAGTTTCTACACTCCGCGTAAGCATGTCCTTAAGACATGTTTATTCCCCTTGAGACCTTGACCACAGTCAAGAAGTCTCTAACCTCCCTTTTGAGGGGAACTACGATTACTCTGATTCCACTCCCGTAAGGATACGTAGGCACAAGATGCGATGTCTTGCCGAGTAAACTTAGAATTAACCCCTTAGGTCTCTTTTCTCACTTTTAATCCCTTTGTACATATACCTTAAGCAAGTAAATAAAGCAAATAGTAAACATTTGAACAAAAGGTTCCTGTAGAGTACTACAGAAGTTTAGGGTGCTAATACCTTCCCTAAATTTAACCAACCCCCGAACCCTAGATCTTTCCCCGCATTGTGTTTACGATGCAAAATAGGTTTTCCCTCTTTTGACCTTTTCCTTCGGATAAATCAAAGAGCGGTTGTGAATTGAATTGCGATTCAAACTCATTAATAGTTTGTGATCCTATTTCCACCGCAACAGAAAATGGCGACTTCACTGGGGAATCCCAACTTTTGAGGGTTATCCCTAACTTGTTCATATTTATTACTATCTGTGTTATTATTCATTTGCATGTATATATTTGTGCTTTGATTGTGGGACTGTTCCTTGTGCTGTGAGATGAGTCCTACACCCGGATCTAGTGTACCTTAGGTAAATGGCAATAGACCAAGGAAACTGTACGACGTATATCGATACGGTTGATCTGGTGGCCATAGTTAGTGCGACTTCTTGGTTGGTGCTTATATTCCTTAAGTCCAGTTGAGGATAATATTGAGGCTGCCATATGTTGTCAATGCACTAACTGACTTTTAGAACCCTAGTTAACTCATCTTGGCCTTTAGAAAGTAGTGAGGTAACCGGCTTTGGTGCAGACTGAAGTTGGTTGACACTCGATACTACGCTCATTGAGATCTTAAACTTGGAGGGTTTTGGTTGGCAAGTAAGTTGCCTTCTGAACAACCACCCTTGTGAAGGATCAATGATATTGAGATCCCTTAGAACCTGGTTACTTTTGTAGGACAGGATGAACCATCTAACTTCAGGGGAGGGTATTTGCCTTTGAACCTCATGCAAGCTTTTAACCTAGGACTTTGTGTGTTTTCATGCATTGCATCCATAAAGCATCTCATTGCATTGTATTTCATGGAGCTCAAACATCATTTATGGATATCGCGGGATACCATAAATAAAAAATAAAAATATAAAATGAAAAAACAAGGGAAAGATTTCCTTGGTACCCCACGGCATTAGTAAATGTTTTGAATTCCATAAAATCTTCATTTACATTCACATTTTAGCATCATACTTTTGCATTGCATGTGTCTCCCGATTTCTCACACTCGGTTCTCTCACCTTCCAGTTTCGTCACCCTGAGTTCTCGGCACCAATACAACACCAGAGCTCAAACTCGGAAAAGAATGGAGGATCAGGCAAAAGAGATTGATCGCCTTAGCAATGAACTTGAAGACCTTCGAGGGGGTATGGGGCGAATGATGGAATTGTTACATGTCATGAATGCTAAGATGGATACCCAGCCCACTGTTGTTTCTGAGATTACCGGCGTTACTGTGGACCCTTCACCAAGTGTGACCGTAGCAAGGGACCCACCTTATGGTCTTGCTCCCGGTTTTGTGCCTCCTCAAGCCACTGTTCCGATTAATCAACCTGTTCAGCAAGCCGTGCCCTTGTTTTCTGAAGTTTCTAGGGGGGCTCCTATCTTTGCACCACCTGTTGTACACACTCGTGCGCAACCGTACTTCAGTGAGACAGTTTTTGATAATCTTGATGAGAATGTTGAGGGTTATGAGAAACATGATAAGCTTCGTGAGGAAGTAAACACTATCGTCCAGAGATTGAAAAAGGTAGAGGGTGATCAAATTTTTGGGACTGCCGCAAGGGATGTTTGTTTGGTCTCGGGTTTAGTTATTCCCCCGAAGTTCAAAACTCCGAACTTCGATCGTTATGAAGGTGCCACCTGTCCTAAGAGTCATTTGATCATGTATTATCGCAAAATGGCTGCCCATGTTGAGAATGATAAACTGATGATTCATTGCTTCCAAGACAGTTTGAAGGGTGCTTCTTCCAAGTGGTATTTAACTTTGGACCAGTCCCGCGTTAAGAGCTTTCAAGATTTATCTGACGCTTTCATCAAACACTACAAGTACAATATGGATCTGGCTCCTGACAGAAGACAGTTGCTGAGTATGTCACAAAAGAATTCTGAGTCATTCAAAGAGTATGCTCAAAGGTGGAGAGAGACTGCTTCGCAGGTAGAACCTCCTTTGACCGAGAAAGAGTTAGCTGATTGGTTTGTCGACACGGTCCGTCCAGAATTTTACGAAAGAATGGTGGGTAGTGTGACTTCAAATTTCTCCGACATCGTTGCTGTGGGTGTCAAGATTGAATTGGGTATGAAGAGTGGTAAAATGACAAATAATCATGGCGCTTCTAAGGATCAGCCGAAGAAACCTCCGTATAGCTCCCAGAAAAAGAAGGAGAGTGAGACTAATGCTATATCCTCTGGTAGACCAAGGGAACGCTTTTATCGACATCCGCAAGGTTATGCTCAACCTCAAGGGTACCCAGTCCAATATGCTCAACAACCCTATGTGGCAGCTATTACTCCTTCTTTCAATCAACAGGTTGCTATGTATCAACCTATGCAACAACCTCCTGTTTATCCGCCTCCTGTTAACTACCTACAGGCGCCCAATACTCCTGCTCCTCAACAGCCAAAGAGTCCGGCTCCTCGCCAGAATATGCCGAACAGAAGAACGTATAAACCTTGTCCGCCGATCCCGATGACTTTTACCGAGTTGTATCCCTCTTTGGTCAAGCAGGGTCTCATCACTACTCGGGCTTTGGGTCCGCCTCCTAATCCTCTACCCGCCAATTACAACGCCGCCGCTCATTGTTTATTTCATGAGGGTGCGCCTGGTCATGATCTGGAGAATTGTTATGCTCTCAAAAATATTGTCAGGGATTTATTGGAAAAGAAGATTTTGTCATTCGAAGATCCTCAACCAAATGTTAAGAAGAACCCTTTCCCTAACCATGAGAGTGTCAATGCCGTTAGTGTTGATTCGGGGGATGGTTATGCCCTTGACGTTGAACAGATTAAGACTCCTCTCAAAATGTTCCATTCGAAACTGTTTGAAGCTGGTTTAGTAGATACTTCCCACGTTGCATGTGTAAGTTGTGAAGCCAGTACTAAGGGTTGTGTGTTGGTTCAGAATGATGTTCAGAGGTTAATTAATGAGGGTGTTTTACAAGTGACAAGCCAAGCCAAGAAGGATGAGGTCGCTGTGGTTGAGCCTGTCTTCCATCAGCCTGAATCAAAGGGTAAGGTACCAGTGTTTAATTTATCAGGGGCAGGCTCCGCCAATCCCGTGTTCGATATACCAAAGCCGTTTATCCCTGAAGTGAATCAGCCTAAGCCTATAGTTATTCGAAGACCGAGTCCGTTTCCTTTCAGTGATCCTAAAGTTGTGCCTTGGAAATATGACGTGACTATGATTGACAAGGAGTCTGGGAAGGTTATTCCAAATGAAGAGGTTAAGGGCACGGTGACCAATATCGCAGAGGCAAGCAGGATGACTCGCAGTGGCCGTGTGTACACTCCCCATTCTAATGAGGATCCACCTAAGGAGACCACTAATATCCCTGTGCCTGCCAAAGACAAAGGTAAGGGAGCCGTCACGAATGATGAAGATGCCGAATTTTTGAGGATCATCAAGAAAAGTGACTATAAAGTTATCGATCAACTTCATCAGACTCCTTCCAAGATCTCAATTCTATCTCTGTTAATGAATTCACCCGCTCATAGGATGGCCTTGCAGAAGGTTTTGACTCAAGCACATGTGGATCAAGATATTAGCACCAGTCGGTTTGATAGTGTAATTGCCAATTTAACCGCTTGTAACACCCTCAGTTTCAGCAATGAAGAGTTACCGAAGGAGGGTCCGAACCATAATCGTGCTTTACATATATCGGTAAAATGTCAAGAGGACAATTTAGCGAGAGTGCTAGTGGACACCGGCTCTTCTCTGAATGTTCTACCCAAGAGGGTTCTTGATAAGTTGGCTTGTAAAGAGACTGTGTTGAAACCTACTCCTTTGGTCGTCAAGGCTTTCGATGGTTCTCGCCGGTCGGTAATGGGGGAGGTTGAGCTTCCTATCCTGATTGGTCCGCAAGTCTTTAATATCACGTTTCAAGTCATGGACATTAATCCCAACTACAGTTGTTTACTTGGAAGGCCGTGGATCCATGCCGCTGGGGCAGTGACCTCAACTTTACATCAGAAGATGAAGTTCGTGATCGATGGAAAGTTGGTTATTATACACGGTGAGGAAGATCTGATGGTCAGTAACCTGTCTTCTTTCCGTTACATCGAGGCCGATGAGAATGCTTTAGAAATCTCCTTTCAAGCACTTGAGATCGCCAATGTTGTTCTGCTAGAAGTCGAAGAGACAGTGGGTCAGGGTAATCCATCTTTTGCATCTCTGAAGAGTACCAAATCAACAATTGACAGGGGCATTCCTGAAGGTTGGGGAGAGGTAATTGATGTCAAGACCAAGACTGATCGCTCTGGGTTGGGTTACAAACCAACTCAGAATGGAGCTGCCACGACTGTCGAAGGGCGTCCGAAGGTTATCCAAGAAGTATTTGTCAGCGGAGGTTTCCAAGTCAATGCCATCAGCGACTGTGAAGAAAATGAAGAGCTGAGCAACCTGGTGTTTAAGGGTGATGCAGTTTTGAACAACTGGGAGGCCGTAGAGATCCCTGTTATTTTTCCCTTGTCAAAGTAATTGTTTTTTTAAGTTTCATTTACATTTTCAAATAAAAATCTGTAGCTCTGCCCAAGGCTATAGGGTCGTTTTGTCGGGCCACCTTTCATTCATAAAAAGATATTAATAAAAGTATTTTGTTCGATTCCACTTTGTTCATCTGCGTTTTTTGTTTTCACTTTTAAAAATGAAATTGGCAACCTTTCTTCCGAAAAATAATAATATAAAAAACAGCATTTCATTCTTACAAATCTTCGAGCATTTTAATTAAGTAAGCCTTCCATCATGCAGAGACATCATAAACCTTGTTGGATCCAATGACTTTGCTGACACTCCTGACTGGGATGCACCCATCAATCAAGCTGAGGACGAGGGTGAAGAAGATCTTGAAGTACCCGCGGAACTGACAAGATTGATTGAGTACGAGTACACAGAGCTTCAACCGCATAAAGAGCAAGTGGACCTAATTAATCTCGGTACAGATGAGAGCAAGAAAGAGGTCAAGATTGGTGCAATGCTTGGGACGGAGATTAGGCCGAGGTTGATTGAGTTGTTAAAAGAGTATATTGATGTGTTTGCATGGTCGTATCAAGATATGCCGGGCCTAGACACGGATATTGTTGTTCACAAGTTGCCGCTTAGGCCAGATTGTCCGCCTATCAAACAAAAGCTTCGAAGAACGAGACCCGACATGGCTTTGAAGATTCGAGATGAGGTTAAAAAGCAGTTGGATGCAGGTTTCTTGGCAGTCGCAAAATATCCAGATTGGGTTGCCAACATTGTGCCAATACCTAAGAAGGACGGTAAGGTTAGGATGTGTGTGGATTACAGGGACCTGAACAAAGCAAGTCCGAAAGACGACTTCCCTCTGCCACATATTGATACACTTGTAGACAATACAGCCAGTTTTGCGTTGTTTTCATTTATGGATGGTTTCTCTGGCTATAATCAGATCAAGATGGATCCCGACGATCGAGAGAAGACTACTTTCATTACTCCTTGGGGAACCTTCTGCTACAAAGTCATGCCCTTCGGTTTAAAGAATGCAGGGGCAACTTACCAACGTGCTATGACCACTCTTTTTCATGATATGATGCACAAAGAAATTGAGGTGTATGTGGACGATATGATAGCCAAATCTCAGAGTGAAGAGGAGCATTTAGACCATTTGGTGAAGCTGTTTGAACGACTCAGGAAATATCAGTTGAAATTGAATCCTGCAAAATGTACCTTCGGTGTCAGATCCGGAAAATTGCTTGGTTTCATTGTTAGCCAGCGAGGGATTGAGGTGGATCCTGACAAAGTCCGAGCCATTCAAGATATGCCGGCTCCGCGAACCGAGACGCAAGTTAGGGGTTTTCTGGGACGTCTAAATTACATTTCCAGGTTTATCTTTAATATGACCGCTACTTGTGAGCCGATATTCAAGTTGCTTTGCAAGGGGCAGACAGTTGAGTGGAATCCTGATTGTCAGAAAGCGTTTGAGAAGATTAAGGGTTATTTGCAAGATCCCCCTATTCTGATCCCGCCCGTACCTGGAAGACCGTTGTTTATGTACCTTACTGTTCTCGAGAAGTCTATGGGTTGTGTGCTTGGACAACATGATGAGATTGGGAAAAAGGAACATGCAATTTATTACCTGAGCAAGAAGTTTACCGATTGCGAAAACAGATACTCACCATTAGAGAAAACTTGTTGTGCATTGGCATGGGCCGCTAGGCGCCTTCGGCAGTATATGGTCTGTCATACCACGTTATTGATTTCTAAAATGGATCCGATCAAGTATATTTTTGAAAAACCTGCTCAAACCGGGAGGCTAGCCCGTTGGCACATGTTGTTATCCGAATATGACATCCAATATGTACCCCAGAAGGCGATTAAGGGTAGTATCTTATCTGACTATCTCGCAGACCAGCCAGTTGAAGATTATGAACCTCTTAAGCTCGATTTTCCTGATGAGGATATTTTGTTGATTAAAAGAGATTGTGAAGAGCCAGATCCGAGCGAAGGTCCAGAACCAGGACTTTGGTGGAAGATGATGTTTGATGGTTCCTCAAATGTCAATGGGCATGGTATAGGCGCCGTTTTGATGAACCCAAAGGGTGGATTTACTCCATTTACAGCAAGGTTGGACTTTGAGTGTACTAATAACGTCGCAGAGTATGAAGTGTGTATCCTCGGCCTCGAAGCAGCGATTCACCTCCGAATCAAACTTCTTAAAGTAAGTGCTGACTCAGCCTTGGTTATCTACCAGGTACAAGGCAAATGGGAAACGAAGAATGAGAAGTTAATCCCTTATAAAGACTATATTATTGAGCTGATCAAGTATTTCGACGAAATAGAGTTCGAGCATGTTCCTAGATCCGAGAATCACGTGGCTGATGCATTAGCCATGTTAGCATCCATGTGGAAAGTTAAGTTCGTTAATGAAGCACCTCTTATCCATATTGAGCGCAAGGTTGAGCCCGCTTATTGTCAGATGGTCGAAGAAGTTGAGGTGGATGAAAAGCCTTGGTTTCATGATATCAAGAACTACCTCGTCAAACAGGAATATCCCGATAGTGCTACTGGTCTGGACAAAAAGACATTGAGAAGACTGGCGTCCAAATTCTTTATCAGTAATGGCGTGTTATACAAGAGAAATCACGACATGGTCCTGCTCAGATGTGTTGATAAACGGGAAGCGGACATGTTACTGCAGGAAATTCATGAGGGGACCTTCGGAACCCATGCCAATGGTTATGCTATGTCCAAAAAGATGTTAAGGGCTGGGTATTATTGGTTAACCATGGAAGCCGACTGCATCCAATACGCTAGGAAATGCCATAAGTGCCAAATTTATGCTGATAAAATGCATGTACCTCCGTCACCGTTGAATGTGTTGTCTTCACCATGGCCGTTCTCTATGTGGGGCATAGACATGATTGGGGCAATTGAGCCGAAAGCTTCTAATGGACATCGTTTTATCCTTGTTGCCATTGATTATTTCACCAAATGGGTAGAGGCTGTCTCCTACGCCAACGTGACCAAGCAAGTGGTTGCCCGCTTCATCAGGAAAGAAATCATCTGCCGCTATGGAGTCCCAAGCCGGATAATAACTGACAATGGCACCAATCTGAATAATAAGACTATGAAAGAGTTGTGTGATAACTTCAAGATCACTCACCATAACTCTTCTCCGTACCGTCCTAAGATGAATGGGGCCGTTGAAGCTGCAAATAAAAATATCAAGAAGATCCTGCAAAAGATGGTTGTGACTTACAAAGATTGGCATGAGATGTTACCGTTTGCTTTGCATGGATACAGAACCTCAGTAAGAACTTCGACAGGGGCAACACCTTTCTCACTGGTATATGGAATGGACGCCGTGCTCCCCATCGAAGTAGAGATACCTTCGCTAAGAGTGTTAATGGAAGCTGAACTTGAGGAAGCTGAGTGGGTTCAGGACAGATTGGATCAGTTGAATCTCATTGACGAGAAGCGCTTGACAGCCATGTGCCATGGGCAATTATATCAGAAACGGATGAAAAGAGCGTTTGATAAGAAGATCCGTATCCGTGAGTTCCGTCAAGGAGAGCTCGTACTCAAAAAGATCTTACCAGTACATAAAGATATGCGTGGAAAGTGGATGCCCAATTATGAGGGCCCATTCGTTGTAAAGACTGTCTTCTCCGGAGGGTCTCTAATACTTACGACAATGGACGGTGAAGAACTAGCACATCCCGTGAATTCTGATGCAGTCCGAAAATATTATGCCTAAAAACCCGCTAAGTCGAAAACCTGCAAAAGGCGACTTAGGCAAAAGTAAGGGTGAAAAAGAAAAAGAAATAATAACAAAAGCTCGCTAAGTTGAAAACCCGAAAGGGCGGCTTAGGCAAAAAAGAGCGTCCCGGTGGATTGAAAACCCGAAAGGGCGGTCCAGGCAAAAGTTAGGGACAAAGGCATTTCATTGCGTCAGAAGACACTGATTATCTCGAACACACTTGCCGCATGAGAGCCATGTTTCAGTTCCTCCATCCTTGCCCAAAGCAGGATTCTGGATTAGTCTTAGTTATTAGTGTCAGTAGGTATCATTGGATTCAATGTAACCTTTTCCCATGTTGCCAATTTCAAAATGTAATCATCTGTGGAGCTATGCCTTCAGCAAGCTATCACCCTTTAATAAAAGATACCATCTCGTTACTTACATTCCTTGGTGCATTGCTCTTTATTTTCTATTTGTTATGCAAAATGCGTTTATTCCTAAAATTTGAAAATGAAAGGTGCATTGTAGATTTTTCAAAACTGTTTTTCAAAAAAACAAAACAAAATTGAAATGTAATAAATTACTTTGACTAGTGGAAATTCCGACAGGATCTCTTCATTCCCCGGAAACATCATTATTGCAGAAACACTTTCAAACCATTGCCCAGTGATAGTCCCCAGAGAGACTATAAGCTGACAACTTTTTTCTTGGGAAACTCAAAAGTGTTCCTCAGGTTTTCTTCTCCCCAGGTGAAGACATGGTACTATGCACCCAAGCAGATTACCTTCTCCCCAGAGAATTCAGAACTTTAAAACCAGATCCGGTTCTACCATTGATCTTTCTTACCCATGATTGACGTATTGGTTGCAGAGAACGCAGGGTATCTCCGTCGAGATGTTTATTTCATCTCTCGTCCCGTCTCTAGTCTGTTTCGTCAGCATATGCAAGGGCATAAGCATCACATGCCTATATTCATTACATATTCATTACATATTCATTACATACTCATTTCATAACATCTTGCATACATAAACATTAACATACATTCACATTAACATATGCATTAGCATTCACAGGTTCATTGCGTTTCACCGTCATTGGTTATTATCGCCGAGTATTTGGGTTTGTCCATTCTCTCCAAATAGATTGTCAGCCCTAAGCATAAAATACATATGTGTTTCCAAGTTTCCCTACGGAGCTCGATCCTCGTGGATGACGGTTACTTCAGCTATCTTTCCTCGCCAGGATTAGATATTTACCCTTCGAGATCATTCCCTCGGTGGAGTCTTGATCTTTCTAGCTCGATCCTAGATTGAATCTCAGTCTTGTCGGTCGTCGAGCCCAACCGGACGTGCATTTATTTTGCACCATCTAAAGGTTTTCACCATACCATGACAGATACGCGACTATCTCGCTTGAGAAGTTTATCACTGTACCCGGACGTGCATTTATTTTGCACTATCTTTCAAGAAAATCAACTACAATCCTTTACAGATACACGCCAGTTCACGCCTGGAAAATATATCAGTACAACACTTTACAATCCTACATGTTACAACCCTTTACACTTTACATTTTACAGCATCAACACACGGCATTTCTCACCTAAGAAGTCGATCATATCCTCGTTATGACTCGCAGCAAATGGCCATCTCCATGGAGCAGTTGGGCTTCCATTTCCCTGCCGTCTTGAGGTTTGAACCAAATCGTATTCAGGAGAGCACGATCTTGAGTTACGGGGAGGTTTGAGCAGTTTCATATTCAGGAGAGCACGATTCTGAAGTTATGAAGAAGTTCATTTATCCTTTAGTAAAAGAAGGAGCGGAATCATATTCAGGAGAGCACGATTCTGAGTTATGAGGAAGTTCAGTTTGGCCGTTTTTTCAGGAGAGCACGATTCTGAAGAATGAAGAAATTTCAGGAGCCGAATCATATTCAGGAGAGCACGATTCTGAGTTATGAGGAAGTTCGATTATCCACTTTCATATTCAGGAGAGCACGATTCTGAAGTATGAGCATATTCAGTCATCCAGTTTTATATTCAGGAGAGCACGATTCTGAAGTATGAGTATATTCAGTCACCCGGTTTCATATTCAGGAGAGCACGATTCTGAAGTATGAAGAAGTTCAGTTTACCCGTTTCATGTTCAAGAGAGCACGATCTTGAAGCAGTTTATTTATCCTTCAGTAAGAGAAAAATCAGAATCGCATTCCCGGCGCCGACCTTAAAATGCGAGAAGATTTATTTATCAGATAAGCAGCAGCCTCTTTATTTGAGTGCTTATCCATTTTTGCATATAAGTCCCTTCCAACGATAAGCGACAGCTCTCTCTCGAGAAGCTTATCAGGGCATTTCCCATCAAAGTCCATTTATTTTGGCATACAGCCGGTCTTTACCCTGTATATTTGTTACGGAGTTCCGAAAAGTCCGTTTGATCTTGTCACGAGGGATAGGTTACAGAAGCTTGGATGCTATTCTTTGCTCAATGCTCCAGCATTCTGTGATCGATCTTGCAATCGTACGTGATCCAGTTTTACTTTTAGATCCCCAGTGGAGGCCGTCCCATAGGTGCCATCTCCATTTGAGAATCTCGTTCCCGTTCTAAAAATGACAATTGGTCGTGTTCGCACCAGTTGACCATCATTTTAGAATTCCCCAGTGTTGTACTGTGTCCCAGCGCGTCGTTTTCCCCAGTGTGTTCTTCTCATAACATCTGTCCCTGCGTCGTCGTATTCGTCAGCATTTTCGCATTCATCATTCCAGCATACGCATCATATCATATTCATGGCATCGTCTGCATTAGTCTGTTCTCGTTTTGTCCATAGCATTGCATATCGCCACATATAAGGGCAAAATTTTCGGTTATCTATATTTAAATCCCTCCACCATGATTCCTCGAGTCTCCGCCACTCAAATCATCCGGTGTAGTTATTTAAATAGGGGCAACTGTAATACCCCAAATTTTACCCTTTCTTTTTTCTTTTTTCTTTTTGTTCTGATTAACTTAATAAATTAACCTTTTTTTTTAATCTTGTTTTTTTAACTAATAATAATTTAATTAATTTTTTTTTATAACTTTACTAATGTTTTTTTATTAACTTTTTTTTTTTTTTTTTTTTTCTATTTTTTAAAATCATTTTAAGCTCTTCTTACTAACTTTTAGGATTTAGATTAAAATTTAACTTTTTTTTTTCTTTAAGAGTTTTTTTTTTATAACCTTTTTTAAATTAATTTCTAACACATTTTTTAATCAAATTCTAATACCTTTTTTAAATTAAAAATCTAACTTCTTTTTAAAATTAAATCTTTTTTTCTAACTTTTTTAAAATTAAATCTTTTTTCTAACTCCTTTCTAAAGTTAAGTCTTTTTTCTAATTTTTATAAAGTTAAATCTTTTTTTCTAACTCTTTTTAAAAATTAAATCTTTTTTTTCTCTAACTTCTTTTTAAAATTAAATCTTTTTTTCTTTAACTTCTTTTTAAAATTAAATCTTTTTTTTCTAACCCTTTTTTAAAGTTAATCTATTTCTAACTTTTTTAAAGTTAAATCTTTTTTTCTAATTTTTTTAAAAAAATCAAATCTTTTTTCTAACTTTTTTTAAAAGTTAAATCCTTTTTCTAACTACTTTTTAAAGCTAAATCTTTTTTTCTAACTTTTTTAAAGCTAAATCTTTTTTTTCTAACCTTTTTAAAGCTAAATCTTTTTTTCTAACTTTTTTAAAATTAAATCTTTTTTCTAACTCCTTTCTAAAGTTAAGTCTTTTTCTAATTTTTATAAAGTTAAATCTTTTTTTCTAACTCTTTTTAAAAATTAAATCTTTTTTTCCTCTAACTTCTTTTTAAAATTAAATCTTTTTTTTTCTCTAACTTCTTCTTAAAATTAAATCTTTTTTTTCTAACTATTTTAAAAATTAAATCTATCTTTTTTTTTTAAAATTAAATCTAAATCTTTTTTTGACACCTTTATTTTTCAAATTAAAATTCTAAATTCTTTTTAAAATTAAATTCTAACGCCCTTTTCTTTTTCTTTTTTTTAAATTTTAAATTCCTTTTAAAATTAAATTCTAACAGTTTTTAAAATGATTCTAACATTTTTTAAAACCAACATTCAAATATTTTTTTTATTCTAACTCATTTTTTTTTAAAACTCATATTTTATTTAACTTGAAACTCTAATCTTCTTTGCTAACTTTTTAAATTTAAATCTCAACACTTTTTTAATCTAATCCAATCTTAATGAATTCCAGATAGAGTTAAATCAAATCAATCAGATCATATCATCATCATAAGAAAATCAGCATCACCATCATTGAATCAAATCTGAAATCATCATAAAAATCTACTCAAATCAAATCCGAGATTGAAAAAGATTGAGATATTCAAATTAAATCTGAGATTAAAAAAGATTTAAAAATCAAGTATAAAGGGGACGAAAATCATAAAAAGAAGGAGAGAACTTTTTTCGTAAAATCCAAGCAAACTCCGTCAAAAATCCTCTAGCCTCAGGACAAAGCATCATCGGCCATCATCATTCCGTAAGGATCAAAAAGTATAATTACAATTTTTGTGTTGCTTTTCATGTTTTTCAGGAAAAAGAGATGAAGAAGACAAATCGGCGGCCATGCAAAAGAAGAAGAAGATAACATCCGTGAGAGGCAAACAAGAAGGAGAGGAACACACGCAAACTCAGAGAGCAGAGAGAAGAAGAGTGATGACCGGCCCCACCCTCTTTTTTATTATTTATTGTTTTTCCATTTGTTATTTTATTTTGTTCATCTTTTTTAAAAAAAAAAATCAAGAAGGCCCTTTCTTTTTTATAACCAAAAACCTTTTTCAAATTAATTAAAACTCTTTTTAAATAAAATAATCAAATGTTTTTTTCAAATAATAAAACTTTTTTATAACTTTAAAGTAAAACGTGTTTTTAACTAACATTAGGATTTTTTAAATTAAACAAATTGTTTTTTTTAATGATTAAATCTTTTTTTTCAAAATATTATCACTAAAACTCCTTTTTTAGAATAACTAACCAAACTTTCACTTTTTTATTAATAATTTTTTTTTAAAACTCAAAACTCTTTTAATTAAAATTAATCTCTCTTTTCACAAATTTAAATCCTTGGTTAAAAAGACCATAAAAGTCCTCCAAAATTCATACGGTTTGTTTCTCGTTCAATTTTGATTTCGTTTTCGTCTAACCCCATATACTGACATTTTTGTTTGTTTTGTTTCTTGCAGCTATTATGTTCAATTTGAAACTTATTTTCGGTTTTATATTTAGCTATTATAATTGTAACTGCTCCTCGTTTGTAACCTCGCGAACATAACAATCGCGTTTACTTTCTGCATTTTATTTCCGTTTGTATGATTTAAATTTCTCACACTTTCATCACTATTACTTCTGTCACATCACACCTCCGAAGGATTAGGTCTAGCCGTTTGGCCGCCATGCCAATAGTCCTCAAACCCTCAAATTTCACACATTCAATTTCAAATCCTCAAAACTACAAACTACAAACCTTAATTTTCACAAATGCCTCGCCGCAGGCAAAATTACAATTTTACCCCTAGTATTAGGTCAAAGAGCCGCCGCGCTCATTTTAGGGTTTCCCGCTGTGGAATCCCTAATTTAACCCTAATTACAACTTAATAATTCAACGTAGAGATTTGGAGTTTCTACACTCCGCGTAAGCATGTCCTTAAGACATGTTTATTCCCCTTGAGACCTTGACCACAGTCAAGAAGTCTCTAACCTCCCTTTTGAGGGGAACTACGATTACTCTGATTCCACTCCCGTAAGGATACGTAGGCACAAGATGCGATGTCTTGCCGAGTAAACTTAGAATTAACCCCTTAGGTCTCTTTTCTCACTTTTAATCCCTTTGTACATATACCTTAAGCAAGTAAATAAAGCAAATAGTAAACATTTGAACAAAAGGTTCCTGTAGAGTACTACAGAAGTTTAGGGTGCTAATACCTTCCCTAAATTTAACCAACCCCCGAACCCTAGATCTTTCCCCGCATTGTGTTTACGATGCAAAATAGGTTTTCCCTCTTTTGACCTTTTCCTTCGGATAAATCAAAGAGCGGTTGTGAATTGAATTGCGATTCAAACTCATTAATAGTTTGTGATCCTATTTCCACCGCAACAGACCGATTTGTGCAAAACTCCCTAAAATCCAAGATTCTCGGAGGACAAAATCCTAACAATTTTATTCAAGAAAAATCCACTTATTTCTCAACCCAAACCTAATTACACAAATCCTATGTTTGGATGTTATCACCTCAATAATGCAAAATATACAACAAAAATGATTATGTGTAGTTGTTGAAAAAATGAAAGAAAGAGGATGGAGATGATGAGAACAAAATCAATGTATATTTCCACTTTTCTTGTTATCCATTGAAGAATAAGCCAACTCAATATATATGCAAGTGAAAAAACAATTAACAAACTTAACAAACACTTTGACATTTTCACTTAACAAAATTTTAGTGAAAAACGCGCAAGCGGTCGACCTATAGAAAGGGAAGGGTCAACTTGAGCTCTCCTGATTTTTAGATTATGCAAAAAACAACACCTTGCATCGACCGGAACAGGTCATGCATCGATACAAAGGATACAAATTTAGACAGACAGAAAAGAACACAGTATGAGTCGACCTGAGGGTCGACGCGAGCACTCCTGAGAGTAGACCATGAAAAATGACTTCTGTATGAGTCGAATGGAACAATCTTTGAGTCGACTCAAAGACTCAGAATATGCATTTTTCCATGTATTTAGCTACTTTTAAGATACTCCACCATATTGTAAGTTAGACCAACATGATCAAACCTATATGAAACACATATTGTACTTTTTCTATAAGTACCTAAACATGTTTTTGACCAATGTTTGACGCAAGAGAAATAAGGTATGCATATGAGACATGATGATACCGTCCAAAGTACAATTTTCTACCTATGTAAGTTTTGACATCATTAAAACAAGTATAACTAGGTATGAGGAACTTTTCCCTCACAGATTCTTCATCTTCAAAAAATCAGTAGAGACCTAACTGTTGGTGTGGTGATTTTTCTGTACTCAAAAGGGCAAAAACCGTCAAAAATTTTGGGAAGCAGTTTTGGTGTCGTCCATATTATAAGGTACGATCTATGTTGTTAAGTTCACAATTATAATTTTACACCGTGAGTAATGTTGTATGCAGCATGTGCATGGGAATACAAGCAATGTATGTGATTATTTTGATTGGTTTTGTGCTGAAGTGAAAGATGACAGGGGCATGTTCATCAAGAATAAAAAAAAAGAGGTTGGAATGCTTAGCAAAAGAGAATGAAGAATTGTAGCAGAAATTGATTAAATCTGAAGTATTAGTTGAAGAACTTGAGGGGGCTGTCAATAACACAATGAAGTGGAAAACATTTTGGAGAAATTCATTTTTTGTTGCTTTTAGTGTATTAGTCTACATTTTGTTAATGTAATTATGAGATCAAGGAAGTGGAATGAATGAGTTGTATTTCCAAAGTTTGTTCTATGTGATGAATGAGTTGTATTTCTAAAATATTATTTTATGAGATCAATGAAATGGAAATGTGCAATGTTGTTTATTACATGGTGTTGCACCCCAAAATTTTCTCAACCTTTTCTTAACTTAATTTATGTTTCATTTCATTTCATTTTTGTTCTAGCATTTACATTGCATAGCATATTTCATTTTACAGGGGATCAAGAGGTTGTGAATAGCAAAAGAGGTCTTCTCATAGCATTGAGCCTAGGAAAGGGTTGTTATTCAAGCTTGATTGGTCATCAGGGCATCTTGAAGTGGTCAATGTCTTGTGAAAGGATAAATGGATGTGTGTGGGTCAGCTCCTAACTTGGAGGCCAACTGAATAGCATCAGGAGATTGTGAGTGCATGATTATGGGTATGAGATGTTGAGAGAGCTCATTGAGTGCTTTGAAAGCCATTTGGAGCTTATTCAAGTTGGTATGTGAAGTAGAACAAGCCCCAGTCAAAAGTGTGGCATTTAGGGTTTTCATCTGGTAAATCCTCAGGCAATTGTGCAATTGAAGGAGGTTTAAACTCAATCCAAAGTCTCTATGATCATGGGATGTTGTGTTGAGAGGTCTAATATATTATTTCGAGATCAATTCATCAAGGATCAAGAGTGTGAGAAGTTACTAAATTAGGATTCTTAGGGTAAAATCCCCTATTTAGTGTCTGACTTCAAGACCACCTATCTCAAGCTACAAGTTTCATCTCAACTTTTGAACAACATGGAACTTGTAGAGCATGTTATTAGCTTTAATTTGAGTACTAGAAGTCATTGATTGGATTTATAGAACTCAAGTTATGATCCAGACAAGTTACAGGTCATCAGAGGGATGTGATTTTGGTCAACAAAAGTCAACCAACTCCCAAGCCATTTTTGACCTAGAAGGATGTTTCTCCTCAACTTTTGGCCAACATGAAAGTTGTAGGTATTGGTCTTAGCTTTCCAAATTGTACTATAAGTACTTCATCTGATTTGTAGAACTCAAGTTATGAGTGTTACAAGTCAGGGGTATTTTGGGAAAGTAAGATTACAGGTCATAAAATTATAGGTCCATTTCACCAACTTAGGTACTTCAAATGGAAATCTTTTCAACATGAAACTTACTCCAAATAGGGCTATTTGCATTACCAAATGATCTCTTGTCATGGTTGGAGCTTGGATTGAAGATTTGGGCTTTGAATTTTTCATAAAGAAGGCTTGAAATGAGAAATTGAGATTTTAAGGATTTTGAACTTTCTCAAGGAAAATTTGTGCATTTTCTGATTGCAAATAATGATCCAAAGACATTGCCATTTTCACATTGGAAATTTGGGGTCTCTAAATTGGCCATTTTCATGGTTTCTTCCTCTTGAAGTAACAAATTGGAAATCAACCATAGGATCAAAAGCAAGCCTTAAATCTTAGACCTTTGATCAGCTCAAGTGATTTGCAGTTGATTTGAACCAAAATTCAAGATGGTGCAGTGGAAAAACATACGCATATCAACTTGAAAAAGTGGAAAAAAATGAATTTGTGAATTGGGCTGTAGGACTTGAATTGGAGCTCCATTTTCATCCAAACCCAACATATATAACACAAGGAAACTTTCTAGACCTAGGAGGCTCGTTTTGGTGGTGGTTTTGCAGAAAGAGAAAGTTGAAAAAGAGAGCAAAAATTGAAAATCGTTTTTGGATTTACACCCAATTTCAAGCCAAATTGAGTTGATTAAAAGCTTCCTCAAGGCATTTGGAAGGATTCTGGTTGGTTTGTTCAGAGTTTCAGCTCAAGACAAGACCCAGTGGAGGTGCTCCACTAGGTAAATTCGAAATCACTATATCTCTCATTTTAAGCCATGATTCTGCACCATTTTTGCATTCTTGAGACATAGAAACAATGTAGATTGATAATGGATAAAACGATCTGGCATTTGGTGTGTTTTCAGTGTGATGCATTTTTTTGTTGTTGGATTTTTGACTTATTCTTGAGCGTTTAAAGCAAATGAGATGTGGTTTTGAACTCCTTGTGAGTTGTAGAACATTTCTGAGCAGATTTGGTTAAGTTTTGTGAACTTTGAATTTTTGAGTCATGAGCTTGTTGTTTGCGATTTGCTTTTATCTGGAGGTTTTAGGCCAAACCAATGATAGATTTGGATTCCCCTTGATTCGTAGATGAGTTTCCATATAAACTTCACGGGATTTGGTGGAGTTTTGTGTTTGTTGTGTTTCTGTTCACTGTTTACGGCGGACGGAGATATGAAGAAGATGACCGGAGGGTTTGCTCCGGCGGACTGGTTATTTTCATGGATTTGTTGAATTTCCATTGGAGAAGATAACCCGTGGCCATTTGATTTTGTTGACTTGCGTTCGTATCCATTGGATTAAGAAACACGTGGACTTGCTTTGACCGTGTTGCACACAATTTCATTTGAAATCTCATTAATTCGTTGGCACCATCTGGACCGTTTGATCATCATACCTTTTGATCAATATCCCCAAGCTGTTGGACCATGGTACACGCCTGTTGACCCAATGTGTAACACCCCTTTCTAAACCCCGCAATTAATGAAAATAATCAGAGTATGATTAACATGCATTCATACAAGGGTGTCACACTTCAATTTCAAAACACCTGCCATGCTCATTAACACACAATAAAAGATCATGTTTTACAATTCTTCACTTTGCATGAAACAGCGGATTCAATTCAAACAGATATTTTCATAAAAGGAATATTCGTTTTGATCACATGATTCAACAACAATCGGGCACTAAGGCCAATTACTCGTAACTTCAATAAATATGAAAACATAACACATTCTATAAAATATAACCAAGCGATCCCAGTGTTACATGACCAGAGCATGACTCGACCCAACTTAATTAAATCACTAAACAGCTAAACCGATAGCGACCTCGCACCACAAGCAACTCTACTCTGGATACCTGCACGATGTCATATAGGACATCATTCCAGCAGAAGGGTGAGAAATATTATCATAAAATCAATGCATATAATTATGTACACAAACATTCATAAAATACATAAATGCCACATTCCTCACCACTTTGCATACTCACTTCTCACATGCTTCCCCATTTATATATTTATATAGCGAACATGATTAACTATCGAACATGTTATCATGCACATATCCATGGTTCTTATTATTCCACATTTTCATACACATAAACACGTTGTATACATCAATTACATGGTCATAACTTATCCAAAACATTATAGTCATGCACATAGCATACTTTCATACAACATTTCCAATTATGCAAGTCATGTACATACACGTAAGCACAACTCTAATCAACAATCCTATCTATGCCATATGGTTCACGTAAAGCCCATCAATTCCACCAATTCCCCGTTCGGGATTGTGGGTATATCACTCATACCCCCCCCCCCCAGGAACAACACATAGTCATTCTACCCCGGTGATCACTCTGCTGGGAACGACATCTTGTCATTCCACCCCAGTATACATGAGCCTTACACGCATTCATTATTTCAATATCAACAACATGAATCACTAAGCAATGCACATGTATATACATAATATATTTTCATGCATTCTTCACTTACAATTGCACATAAACAACACTGCATTACAACATTTATCAAGCAATGCATACAATATGTTTATTTCAACCCTAATTCACATAAACGTCGACATATACATATAGCCACACATATACATATATCATTTAGCATATTCAACCATGCCATTCATCATAATTCATATCAGCCCACATAAACATACACATATTAGGTTTATTTTCCATGCTCCACGGCAATAATGATAAATGCAACTCATAGAGACCGACTCACGACTCCATGCAGATGCAAATGCGGTACCGACTCAATTCAACAGATTCACTAAGGAATCGAGTATTCAGCAGATCCTCCACGGGATCAAGTACTCAGCAGATTCTCCACGGAATCAAATATTCATCAGATTCTCCACGGAATCGAATATTCAGCAGATCCTCCACGGGATCAAGTACTCAGCAGATTCTCCACGGAATCAAATACTCTAACCAATCCTCCACGGGATTACATGATATGACCGATTCTCCGAGGAATCACTCAATGCAACCGATTCTCCAAGGAATCTAATATAACCATCGTATCATACGAGGTTCTGCAAATCCTCCGAGGGATCAATCAACACACAAATGCATACTAAGATGCTTCACAATGCAAATCCTCCGAGGGATCATTCAACACAAAAATGCATACTATGTTCACAAACATACTCATTGCATTTATCACATACATCACATATATCTATCATGCATTCACATTATGCACCATTCCACACATGGTTTACACACACATCAGCCTATCAATGCGTTTCTATTCAATTCGAGCAAATACACAAGATTATCAAATATTCAAGATTCACCATTTACTCTACAACCTGGGATTCACGCCTTTCGGACACCCACAACACGACATGTCAAAACAGCTCACACATCAATCATTCATATAGGCATTAATCATAATTGAATCAACCAAACATCATGCTGTGAACAAACAGCAAAACAAAATAACACTGCCAGGTTCGCCAACCTTCGCCTGGCGAAGCCACGCAGCGAATGCTCGCTGGCCTTCGCCTGGCGAACTCCCCAGCGAAGTCCACTAGGAGTAATTCTGGAATTACTCGCTGAGGCTCGCTACCCACTCGCCTGGCGAACCTTCGCCAACTCACCTCGCCTGGCGAACTTGCCAGCGAATACAGGGTATTAGCTTCTGACTTGCTTCGCTACAGCTCGCTGGGCTTCGCCTGGCGAAGCTTCGCTACCATTCGCCTGGCGAGCCTGCGAAGACAGAACTTCCATGGCTGCCTCAAAGCCCAAACTCCACACAACCAACCGATTAAATCCAAACCGGTCACAATAGCACAACCCAACCATCACCCGACTAAACTACACCGTCTAATCCGAGTTCTAACCGATTAAAACATCATTTTACCGATTAAATCATTTTCGACCTAGAATGGAAAAGTATAGAAAACACCCGAACAATCCACACCACACATACATAATCATACACATGGATTGGATAATAATGTTTCTCACCCTTACCTTGATTCAATCGAAGCTTTGGGTTACTCTTGATGATTTCCACACTTTTCTTCTTCTTCTTCTCTTTTCTCCTCCTTTTCCTTCTTTCTCCTTTTCTTTCCTTTTTCTTTTCCTTACCACTCTTTTTCCCTTTTCTTTCTATTTCTATCCTTTATATTTCTTTTTCTCATTCATTAGTTGTCAAATGACCAAAATACCCTCCATTCTAAATTTTACCCGAAAATTCTCCGAAACGGTAAAATATCAGAATATACCATATTCACAAATTAATTCCACGAACAACACAAATATTACTCAAATCCAATAAAATACTCCACAAAATGCGATAATCAAAATCGGGGCGTTACAACTCTCCCCCACTTTAGAAATTTTCGTCCTCGAAAATATCATCCGACTCAAACAACTTGGAATATGATTCTCGCCTCCCAATCTCGCAAATCTGACTGTTTCTAGTTGATCCTCCCAAACACCTTTACCAAGACAATCCCTTTGCCTCACAGTTGCTTCTTGTTCACCACTCTGAACCAGCAATGCCTTAGTGTTGCACCCCAAAATTTGACCAACAATTATTTATCTATCAAGTGTTTGAAAATGGATACCTTCATCAGAGAGTTCAAGAGATCCTCAGAGGAAGTGGATTGAACCCAGGGTTGTATGCTTCATAGCTTGAGAGTTGTGGGTGCTCCTCAGATGATTCTGAGACTTTGAGAATGAACTTGATGTTTTGAGAAAGTCTATGAGATGTCTTGATAGCCATCATGAAGCCCAGAGAAGTCATTATGCAAGAGTTCAGAAGATTCAACCATGAATGATAGAATTAGGGTTTTGACTGGGTCAACCCTAAGTCAACTGAAAATTTGGAAAAGGTTGAGACCTAATCCAAGGGCCATGAGATCATGGAATGATGTATAGAGATGTTATAAAGATGATTCCTAGACCAACTCATCATGATTGAGGAGTTTGAGAAGTTTCAAGTTAGGGTCTCCAAGGATTGTCAGTGAAAAACCCTAATTTGATCCCTATTTTCCAGGCAGTTTTAGCTCTAGATGTGATTGATATCTCACCTTCCCCATAACATGAATGTTGTAGAGCTTGTTCTAAGCTTTAATTTGAGTGGTGGAAGTCCTTGATAGGAGTTACAGAGCTCAAGTTATGGTTTTGACAAATTACAGGTCAGCAGAGGTGTGTGAATCTGGGTCCTTGAAAGTCACCCAACTTGCAGACAACTTTTGCCCTAGTAGGAGGATTCCTATGATTTCTTGGTCAACATGAATGTTGAAGAGAATCTTCTTAGCTTTAATTTGAGTGGTAGAAGTCCTTGATTGGATTTGTGGAACTCAACTTATGGTTTGAACAAGACAGGGGTATTTTGGTCATTTGTCAGTTATAGGTCATTTTAGCCAATACCTAAAACTCCCATTTCCAAGCCTCAAATGGAAAAACTCAAAACATGAAAGTTGCTCAAAATGTGATTTTGAGTCTAGAAAGAAGGTCACAAATTGTTGGAAAAGCTCATAGCATGAGATTACATGATTGGTCAAAAATGAACTAAAAATGGCTTATAAGTTTGAAAAGTTGAAATTGAAAAGTGATTTGGAAGATCCACCAATCCAAAATAGGTCATCCAATATATCATTTTGATTGGAAAAATCATTTTGAGAACATTGGTTTAGCTAGAATTTTGATTTGGAGCTTTAAAATGGGTGATGCTTTGAAAAGTTGTTACTTGAAAAAGAAGGCAATGTTGGAAAACTTAACACAAGGTAATTACAAGGCATGTGAGCTTCCTTACCATTCCATATTATCATGTGATGAGATTTTAAAAGGTGTGTAAGTTGGTTAGAGGTGATATATCATGAGATCCCAAAATACCATAATAGGAGAATTTCATGAAACTCCTAGAACTTCCTTGGATCAAGTTAGAATCTTCTAGATTTTTCCATTCAGGTATATATAAGGAGAAGTGATCATGAGGGTGAGAGGTTGGTGCATTAAGAAGGAGAATAGAGAGATTTGAGAGATTACTTCCATTTCAAGCAAGTGAGAAACTCTCCATTACAATCCCTTCCTGTTCAAAGTTTGGAGTCTTCCTCAATCATTGGAGCATTGTGAGTGTGAGAGAGCCTTCTCCAAGGTCCATCCATGGCTGCATGAAGAGTTGACATTACAAACTCAAGATTGAGCATCAAAGTTGCAGTCAAGAATACAAGCTTTCTTCTTCAGTTTTGTTGCATACAGTAGCCTCAACATCACTTAGGGATCACTCTTGAAGATTTGCCAAGCTTGAAGTGCAAGAATCCATAACTGTTTTCTCCAAGAATTCAGGTTTGCAACTTGATTCTTTCACCTGTATTTATGGCTTGTTAGCATGTTTCTTTAGGATAGAAATGTTAGGTTTAGGTAGATGAGCACATATACAATCTGTTAGAGCCATTGATGATGATCCATATCAGGGCAGTTGAACTTTGATAGCATATAACTCTTAGATTAGGACGCGATAATCTTGGGTTGTTAGTGAAGAATGATCCACGTGAAGTGTAGTTTAGATTAGTATAGGTTTGATTAAGGATCTCGAGAATAGGTTGCAGTGTATTTTCATGGTGGCCAGAACTTGTCTTAATCGGTTTGAGTGGTACACTGAATTTCAGAATGAACTATGACCATAGGCTTGTAGAGGGAGAAATTCTGGACGATTTTCATGTTTGGATCGTGTTAAATCATGGCCTGAGCAGAGAGAACGAGGGAGAGGAAGATTAGGGCATGGAGGAGAGGGTTCTGAAAACCCTAGTTTGGTTTGGGACGATGAAGGAGGTCCCTTAGATTGGTCTCAGTATTTGACTCATTAATCAGATCTCACGGCCACGGTTTAATCTGAGGGATGGAGGGAAAGTTTAAAATAATTGAAACGCGGTCGTTTCATTAAACCAGCCATTCTGGGCTTAGTTCTATCCGCACCCCCCCTGTTGTTGGCCCATCCAAAACCAACTGGCGCGTGTGCTATTCAAACCCCCCCTCCCTTTATTTAATTTATATTCTTTTATATTGTTTAATATTTTTCTGTTTTGATAAATTCATTAAAAAAATGGAAAATAACTCTTTTTTAATTCTTCTTTTTTCTATGAGTAGATAATTTTGTGTGGAAAATATTAAAAATAAAAATGGGATTTTATTTTTAAGTTTAGTATTTTAATAGATTTTTCTTTTAAAATAGCTTTTATAATGTTTAGCCTTGTATCATGATTTTGTAGGAATTGTTTTAGGACCTTCCCTTAGGTTTTTTCATCTATTCTTTTTTGTGCAATTAGATATTGAATCATAGTTCCCCATAGGATTTTTTCTAGATTTTTAGAATTAAATTTTGATTAGTTTAATTAGGGTAGATGTAGGGTATCCTGATTAGGGTTTAGGTTGTGCTTAGGTGAAGAATCCCTTTCTTTGATTAAGTTTTGTCTTGATTTTTAGGTAGAGGCCTATGTAGATGTTATGAGTAGGTGTTGAGGACCCTTGTGAATAATTGTTAGATTTTCCCCCCTTGGTTTAGTATTTTTAGGTATTTTCTGAAGTTGCCTATTGATTTTGTCTCCCCTGGGGTTATCTGTTCATCTCTGGGGTTTGTTTTGGGGATTTTGTGGTGAGGCTTGTGTTGTCTTGAAGAGCTTGTTGAAGAGCATGATGAAGTGAAGATTGTAGATCAAGATTCAGAGACCCAGAGCTTGGTTTTTTTTCCCTGTCTGTGAGGTTTGAGATCCTGAAGTTTGATGGAAGTTCATGGTACTTTCATGAGGAAGGCACTATGAATGACTTTCATTCTTTCTTCTCACCTCTTTCTCAAGTATCCAGTGATGTTGGAGCCAACTTGTGAGTTTAATTTCTCCTGAGGAGGAATGTAAACTGATCACATGTTGTTGAGCCACATGGGATACAACTCCTAAGTGGAAGCCTCCTAGTACTTTCCTGAGGAAGGTCCTATGGGTCTATTCACTTAGTTCCATTAATTTATCTAGGATTTCTCAAGTATCCAATGATGTTGAAGCCAACTTGTGAGTTTAATTTCTCCTGAGGAGGAATGTAAACTGATCACAGTTGTTGAGCCACATAGGATACAACTCCTAAGTGGAAGCCTCCTAGTACTTTCCTGAGGAAGGTCCTATGAGTCTGTTCATTTAGTTCCACTAGTTCAGATAGGATTTCCTAAATATCCAGTGATGTTGGAGCCTGCTTGTGAGTTTAATTTCTCCTGAGGAGGAATATAAACTGATCACAGTGGTTGAGCCACATAGGGTATGACTCCTGAGTATACACCTCCTAGTGTTCTCCTGAGGAAGACACTATGAGTCTGCTTACTTAGCTCCCTTTCTTTGGTAAGCTTGTTCTGAAGCTTGAAGACTGGGATTGCTTTCTTTTGGTTGGGTCTTGCTTTAGTGCTTAGATTTGTTCAGATTCTGTGATTAGGGTTAGGATTAGAGAGTAGATGATTTTTTCTCAAGCATGTGTTTTGCTTGCCTGATGGCATTTCATTTTATCTGTAGATTGCTTGATAGCATGTTGTTTATTTTCAGTATGATTACTGTTATTTCATGACTGGCTTGAGGTCGAGATGAGCTTGTGGAGGCTGAAGCCCCACACACATTTCCTCCCTCACTTGCATTGCATGCATTTTACTGTTAAAGCTGATGCTTTTGTCTGTTTTGGTGTATCATCGACATGATCCCTTAGGACTCTCATTTCCTTTGATAAGGATTTGATGATAGACCTTTAGGTTGAAACCTATGCATGACAACATCTAGGAGTTCCCTGTTCAAACCTCAACCATAGGATGAATCCATGGCATGATAACAGTAGGACTTGATAGTCTCCCTCCTAGTTGAGCCATTTTTCCCGTAGTTTCCCGAACTACGTTTGCTCTGATCTTTCATACCAGATGAAAGTACGTAGGCATAGGATGCGATATCCTAGCGAGCAACCTTCCCCCCATAGCCCGTAGTTAGCCGAACTACGTTGACTCTGATTTCTCATTCTCTGATGAGAATACGTAGGCATAAAGTGCGACGCTTTGCCGAGTCATTTTTCTTTTCTTTTTCAGCCAGCCTTGATAGGTAGATAGATTATAACCAACCCGTCCAAGTAAACAAACAAACGAGGATCCCGTCGAATACGACGGACGTGAGGGGTGCTAATACCTTCCCCTTGCGTAACCGACTCCCGAACCCAGACAATGGTTGCGACGACCTTGTCTTACCCTTTTTCGTCAGGTTTTTTTCCGATCGTTTCCTTTCCCGCTCTGAGGGATAAATAACGAAAGGTGGCGACTCTTCTGTCATGCCGGCACCTTATTTTCGCGCAAGCGCCAGCTGGCGACTCTGCTGGGGACTCATGACATCTAGGGACTTTTCCCATCCCTTATGTTGGGACCGTTTCCCATCCCCTACGCGAGTCAATCCTATCGTTTGTGTGTTTGCTTGTTGGGTTGCGTTTATTTATCGCATTTTTATTTCCCGCACTTTACTTCCCGCATTTTATTTCCCGCATTTTATTTCCAGTTTGATATGATTATCTGTGCTGCTGTGGGAGAGGGATGTTACTGTGAGTGAGAAGCCGGACCTGGGCTTGAGTACACACCTAGATATAGTTGCGGAGAAGTAGTAGACGAACCTGTCTGCTGAGCAGGCACAGTTCCCTACGAAAATCTGCGCTCAGACGAGATTCTTGCAGAGGTGCTCCTTTCCGGTCCTGAGGATCTGAGGGGAGTCCAGACGTGAGGATTGTCGACTCTGGGGACCGATCATTTGGAAGTCAGCTAAGAGAGGCCTCTTCATGACTTGATGATACCACTCCTTCTGGGAATCGTATTGTCACTCATGAAAGTCTGTGACGCTGACAACCGCATAGGATGCCGTACCTTTGTCCGTGGATTAGGTCCATCATACCTGTGAGTGGGGTTGGGATATTGCAGGAAACTTTGACCTCCAGACTACCTGGTTTTCTTGACAGTAAATCAGTTATGTTGGGTTCTCAGTTGCAGAGATGTTCTTGATAGAGCAAGGGTTTGATCACAGGATTTTATCATCAGGTGTTTGTCTGTTCCTGATAGAGCAGGCTCCGATCAGAGTATTGTTATCAGAGGTTTGTTCTGGATGGAGCAGATTTTTGAGCGGGGTCTGAGGATCTCATCAGCAGCTGTGTGTTTGTTCTTGAGAGGGCAGATTTGTGATTTGGGGTCCGAAAACTTCATCAGCAGACGTTTTCTGATCATGCATCCCGGGTCCTTATTATCGGGCACTTACTCTTGACAGGGCAGAATTCTGATCTCGATCCTATCAGATGGTTATTCTCAGCAGATCAGATCAGTGGTTTTACACCAGGGTTTCCTTCTCATCAGCGACTGTTGACATCGAATCTCCACAGCAGCCACCTGGATATATTGTTGCATACCTGCATTTTGCATTAGCTTGCACAATCATTCCATTAGCGTGTGTCTGTGACAGGTACCATTTCCCTGATCCAGGATCTCTCGCCTCTTATTGTGTTACTGCAGCCGTTCTCAGAAAGACTGTCGTGTATGAGTTCTCGGTCCTTGATGTGTCGAATCTGACTATTGCTATGTGAGGTTACTGTTTCCATGATTGGGCCTGGATTCCTCTCCTTATTATTGTCAGCAGATGCCAGGATCGGGGGGAAAAATCTCTCAAGCACACAGACTCACGCATGCATCTGCATGAAGCATTCTTGCATGACATACATTCTGTTACCTTTTCCTAACCCTTGATGTTGACAGGTTTTTCAGGTACTCAGGTTCCGAGCTGCTTTCGATCTCCAGGATTGATCAAAGATTCATCCACCGCTACTCAACTCGCGCCAATCAAACGAGAATCATGGACCAGGTACAGTCAGATGTTCAGGAGCTTCGTGAACGGATGGATCGTTTTATGGAGCTGATGCAAGTAGTGGCGAATGGGCAAGAACAGCTTCGTACTTTGGTTCAACCTCTCATCTCCAGGGTTGACAGTAATGGAATACTTCACGGCGGGGCCGTGCCCACTCCTCCTCAAGGGGATACTCCACAGAACGTTGTTCCTGCTGCCGGGGGCAACGGTAGTGCTAACGGCAATCTTATGACTAATCTCGGACTTAACGCGGCGGGCGCCGTCAATGGTGGTTTGGGAGCCAATGTTACCATGGGGCCGGTCAACGGCAATGTTGGTGCAGGAAATATGGTGGTGCCTCAACCGTGGCTGGAGGACCATCAGGATGACATTTTCTCTCAGAGAGGCGTAGAGGCAGAGTTGACTGCTGAGGCTCGACTCAGGTTCAAGGCGCTGGAAGACAAAATGAGAGACATAGAAAATCAGAACACATTGGGCGTTGACATGGCCAAGCTCGGGTTGATTGCTGACTTTAAAGTACCTCACAAGTTTAAGGTGCCTATCTTTGAGAAGTATAGGGGCACTACTTGTCCCCGCGTTCACCTCCGATCTTATTATAGAAAGATGTCCGCTTATTCTGACGATGAGAAGTTGCTGATGCACTTCTTTCAGGATAGTCTTTCTGGTCCATCGCTCGAATGGTATATGGGTTTGGATCCCGCTGCTGTGCGCACCTGGAAAGATCTTGCAGAAGCGTTTGTTCTCCACTATCAATATAATAGCGACTTGGCTCCCAACCGAGTTCAGCTTCAGAATCTCTCGCAGCGGAGCAATGAAAGCTTCAAAGAGTACGCCCAGCGGTGGCGTGAATTGGCTGCTCGGGTTCAACCGCCGATGGTTGAGCGTGAGTTGGTACAACTGTTCGTGGCTACCCTTCCGGGAGTCTATTATGAGAAGCTGATCAGTGGCATGTCGGGAACATTCTCGGCCCTCATCACTTTGGGCGAGCATGTTGAAAATGGTATAAAGATCGGAAAGATTCAGGGCGAATCATCCTCAGCTGGAGGAGCTAGCAAGAAACCCTATACTGGCAAGCGTCGAGAGGGAGATGCCAGTGCTGTCACTAATGCTAGGAGAAAGGGCAAGGGCCCTCAGTCTCAGATCGCTAGCATAAACATCCCAGCTGCTCCCCCGCAGCCGCAGCAGCAGAATAATCAGGGATATAAGAGATATCAGAATCGGGGTCCCCTGGCAAACCGTCATTTGGAAACTCCTCCTATGTCATATGCACAGCTTCTGCAGACGTTGCTTCAGCTCCAATTAGTTCAAAAGAGGACGTTGGCTCCCTTGACAGGGGCACCACCACCGGGGTATGATGCCAATGCTACTTGTGAATTTCATTCGGGGGCACCTGGCCATACAGTTGAGAATTGTAAAGCTTTTAAGCACAAAGTCCAGGACTTGGTCGACGCCAAGGTTATCAACTTTTCTGACAGCGTGCCCAACGTCACCAAGAATCCAATGCCTCATCATAGGGGGGTGGAGTAAATGCTGTTATCACTGAAGAGAATTCAGACTTGCTGGCTGATGTCAGAGATTTGAAGACGCCGTTGAGTTTCGTCAAGGCCAAGTTGCTGAAGAAAGGCTTCTTTCCTGGATGTGGAGAGATGTGTATGGCTTGTGCTACACTTCCTGATGGGTGTGAGCAGTTGATCGAAGGTATCCAGAGTCTGATGACCGAGGGTATTTTGCAGTTCAGTCGAAGCGTTGAGAATGCGTCAGGGGAAGTCGTGCTGAAGCAGGCGGACGAAGTTGCTACCATTACCATTCCTCGCCACCCTATCACTATTTCTGCGCCCCGACCGCCTACTATCACCATCACCAGGGCTGGACCAATCCCATTCGAGAGCACTAATGCCGTCCCATGGCATTATGGCGCCGAAGTTTATTGTAATGGTCAGAAGGTAGAGCTTGAGCCGTCCAGATCGACTGCGCAGAATCTTGCTGAGGTTAGTGGTATCACTAGGAGCGGAAGAGTATTCGCACCGGCGGAAGTTGCCGCAGAGAAAGTAGTCCGAGCTGACGCTATGGATAAAGGTAAAGGCAAAGCTGTTGAAGAGGTCCCTGCAGGGGCAGAGAAGGACTTGCTGGTTAAAGATGCTGAAGAGTTCATGCGACTGATCAGGAAAAGTGACTACAAGATTGTAGATCATCTTCACCAGACTCCGTCAAAGATCTCGATTCTTAACCTGTTGCTGTGTTCTGGAGCGCACCGCAACGCATTGCTGAGGGTATTGAATGCTGCATACGTGCCGCAGGAGATATCAGTGAATCAACTCGAGGAAGTGGTAGCCCATGTCAATGCTGGTAATGGGCTGGGATTTACAGATCTGGAGCTGACTCCCAAGGGAAGAGATCACAACAGCGCCTTGCACGTCTCGATAGAGTGCAGAGGCACGATTATGTCACATGTCCTAGTAGACACGGGCTCCTCGCTTAACGTGCTTCCGAAGAAGGAACTGATGAAGTTGGATACCCGCGGACTGCTGTGCACGCCCAGTGATCTGGTCGTGAAGGCCTTTGACGGAACCAAGCGCCACGTCTTCGGAGAATTGACCCTGCCAATTCAAGTTGGTCCAGAGACGTTTAATGCAGTTTTCTATATTATGGATATCATGCCCGCCTATAGTTGCCTCTTAGGTCGGCCGTGGATCCATTCTGCTGGTGCCGTGACGTCCACGCTGCATCAGAAGCTTAAATATGCTGTTGGGGGCAGCATAGTGACAGTCTGTGGAGAAGAGGACATCATGGTAAGCCACCTGTCGTCCTTTAAATATGTTGAAATGGATGGTGAGATCCATGAGACTCTTTGCCAGGCTTTTGAAACCGTCAGGGTGAAGGAGGTAGCTCCCGTTGTTGCAGAGAAGCAAGAGATGAATCTCTCCTCGTTTAAGGAAGCTCGGGCTGTTGTCGAAGCTGGTTCCACCCCAGGCTGGGGGCACGTTTTGGATATACCGATCAAACAGGATAAGTTTGGATTAGGGTATTCTCCTGGAGCTGAAGCTTCATCTTCTTCTGGTAGCTCGTCTCGTGGGAAAGGGCCGATCTTATTCACCAAGGGGGGAGTAATCTTCGAGAGTATTAACGCTACGTCGGAGGAAAGCGGGGACAGTGATTGTGATCTTGATGCCTGGATTCAACCGAGCAAGCCAGGCGAGCACCTTCACAACTGGACCATCAAGGAGATTATCGAGCTGACAAGTGAAGAGTAATGATTTGCTTTTTACAATCTTTGTACAACCCTATGTCCTGCCCGGGGCATAGTGGTTTTACTGTCAGGGCCTTGTTGGATTATGTGTATGCATTTTGTTAATAAATAAAAGGCGTTTTCTTCGTAATCAAATATTGTGTTCTCTGTTATTCCTATTTTATGTTTATTTCGAAAAACAGCAAAATGGTAACGAGGTGCGTGCTAACCTGCATATTCCTGCTTTAAACTTAACCCTTGTTATTGCAGGATCCACGTAACAGATGACATCGACTCTGGACCCTCTACGGCTCACTACGACTTTGATTGCCCGATCTATCAAGCCGAGGATGAGATTGATGAAGACGAAGACCTCCCGGAAGAGTTGGCCCGATTGTTGAGACAAGAGGAGAAGGTTATTCTGCCTCATGAGGAGGATATTGAGATCATAAATCTGGGTTCTGAGGAGCTTATCAGGAATGTCAGAGTTGGGGCTGCGCTGCAGAATGATGTCAAGCATAGACTGGTCGAGATGCTTCGAGAGTATAGTGACGTCTTTGCTTGGTCATATGAGGATATGCCCGGACTTGACACAGATATCGTGGTTCATCGCTTGCCGTTGCGAGAAGATTGCCCTCCAGTCAAGCAGAAGCTCAGGAGGACGAGACCAGACATGGCTGTAAAAATCAAGGAAGAAGTCCAGAAGCAGTTGGACGCAGGATTTCTAGCCGTTACCACTTACCCTCCGTGGGTCGCCAACATAGTGCCTGTACCGAAGAAGGACGGTAAGGTACGTATGTGCGTCGATTATCGGGATTTGAACAGGGCGAGCCCTAAGGATGATTTCCCGTTGCCTCATATCGATGTGTTGGTCGACAATACAGCCCAGTTTTCCGTGTTTTCGTTCATGGATGGCTTCTCCGGTTACAATCAGATTAAGATGGCGCCGGAAGACATGGAGAAAACAACGTTTATTACCCCCTGGGGCACGTTTTGCTACAAGGTAATGCCCTTCGGTCTGAAGAATGCAGGGGCCACTTACCAACGAGCAATGGTAACTTTGTTTCATGATATGATTCATCATGAGATCGAGGTCTATGTTGATGACATGATTGCGAAGTCCCAAACGGAGGAGGAGCACCTGGTCAATTTGCTGAAGCTGTTTGAAAGGCTTAGGAAGTTCAGGTTGAGGCTGAATCCTAACAAGTGCACTTTCGGAGTGCGGTCCGGAAAGTTATTGGGGTTTATCGTTAGTGAACGAGGTATTGAAGTTGATCCTGCAAAAATAAAAGCTATCCAAGAGATGCCTACGCCGAAAACAGAAAAAGAAGTTCGTGGTTTCTTGGGCCGAATAAACTACATTGCAAGGTTTATCTCTCAGCTCACGGCCACTTGTGAACCGATGTTCAAGTTGTTAAAGAAAAATCAGGCGATTACTTGGAATGAGGATTGCCAGAAGGCATTCGACAAAATAAAGCAGTATCTTCAAGAACCTCCAATCTTGATACCCCCAGTGGCTGGACGGCCATTAATCATGTACCTGACAGTTCTGGAGAATAGTATGGGGTGTGTTCTCGGTCAGCACGACGAGACGGGCAGAAAAGAGCATGCCATTTATTATTTGAGTAAAAAGTTCACTGAGTGTGAATCTCGATACTCGATGCTGGAGAAGACGTGTTGTGCATTAGCTTGGGCCGCCAAACGTCTACGACAGTATATGCTCAATCACACCACTATGCTGATTTCGAAGATGGATCCGATCAAGTACGTCTTCGAGAAGCAGGCTCTTTCGGGCAGGATTGCCAGGTGGCAGATGGTGTTAACAGAATACGATATTCAGTACGTCTCTCAGAAAGCCATTAAGGGAAGCGTATTGTCTGACTACCTTGCCGAACAGCCAATCGAAGACTATCAGCCGATGAAGTTCGAATTCCCTGACGAGGACATTATGTTTCTCAAAGCGAAGGATTGCGATGAGCCATTGCCCGATGAGGGGCCAGATAGGAAGTCTCAGTGGAAGTTGATATTCGACGGAGCGGTTAATTCCTATGGAAGTGGTATCGGGGCTATCATCACGACTCCTCACGGATCCCACATCCCGTTTACTGCGAGACTGACGTTTCCAGTTACCAACAACGAAGCCGAGTATGAAGCATGTATCATGGGACTAGAAGAGGCAATTGATTTGAGAATCAAGAATCTAGACATATATGGTGACTCAGCGCTTGTAATCAATCAGATCAAAGGGGAGTGGGAAACTCGTCAAGCAAATCTAGTGCCGTACATGAATTATGCCAGAAGGCTGCTTCCGTTCTTTGACCGAGTAGAACTTCATCATGTACCCCGGGCTGAAAATCAAATGGCTGATGCTTTAGCCACGTTGGCTTCAATGTATAAGGTCAATCTTTGGAATGAAGCTCCAAGCATTGTCCTTTCGCGTCTTGACAGACCAGCATATGTGTTCGCAATCGAGGATGCCACTGACGGCAAGCCATGGTTCCACGACATCCAGACCTTCCTTATGACCAAGGAGTATCCTGCGGGTGCTTCAACCCAGGATAAGAAGACTCTGAGGAGGCTATCTGGAAACTTTTACCTCAACCCTGATGGAGTGCTGTACAAGAGAAACCACGATCTCGTGCTACTCAGATGTGTAGATGAGAAAGAGGCAAGTATGCTCATGGAAGAAGTCCATGAGGGCACATTTGGTACGCACGCCGGCGGGCATGCCATGACGAGAAAGATCCTGAGAGCAGGATATTACTGGTTGACTATGGAGTCGGATTGCTTCAGATTCGCGAAGAAATGTTACAAATGCCAGATTTATGCTGATAAAGTTCATGTGCCGCCGTGCCCATTGAATGTCATGTCTTCCCCTTGGCCGTTCTCCATGTGGGGCATCGACATGATAGGCAAGATCGAGCCCACCGCATCCAATGGTCATCGTTTCATTCTGGTAGCTATCGACTACTTCACCAAATGGGTGGAGGCAGCCTCGTACGCTAATGTGACCAAGCAGGTGGTAGCTAAATTCATAAAGAAGGACATCATCTGTCGCTATGGAATTCCCGAGCGGATCATTACTGATAATGGTTCGAATCTGAATAACAAGATGATGAAGGAGCTGTGCCAGAGCTTCAAGATCGAACACCACAACTCATCTCCTTACCGGCCGAAGATGAATGGCGCCGTTGAAGCGGCCAACAAGAACATCAAGAAGATTGTTCAGAAGATGGTTGTGACGTATAAAGATTGGCACGAGATGCTGCCGTTTGCCTTGCACGGTTATCGTACCACGGTGCGTACGTCGACCGGGGCAACTCCTTTCTCCTTGGTGTACGGTATGGAAGCTGTCCTACCGCTAGAAGTGGAGATTCCCTCTTTGCGAGTTTTGGTTGATGTGAAACTTGATGAGGCAGAATGGGTTACGAACCGCTTGAACCAGCTCAGCCTGATGGACGAGAAGAGGTTAGCATCGATTGCATTTGGTCGCCTGTACCAAAGCCGAATGAAGAAAGCTTATGATAAGAAGGTGCGTCCTCGAAGCTTTCAGACGGGTGATCTCGTCCTGAAGAAGATTCTTCCGCCACACTCCGATCACCGGGGCAAGTGGACTCCGAATTACGAAGGGCCGTATGTCGTCAGCAAGGTCTTCTCAGGAGGAGCTTTGTTGTTATCCACGATGGATGGTGAAGATTTTGCATCCCCGGTGAACGCGGACGCAGTTAAAAAATACTTTGCTTGAAAGCGACCCGCTGGACAAAAAAGAAAGAGTCCAGGCAAAAAAGGGGCATCCCGACGAACCAAAAACAGAATAAAAGGTTCGGGCAAAAAATAGGGATATATTGAAAAAATGTACACCCGCGAAGTCGAAAACCTACACTGGGCGGCTTCGGCAAAAAAGGGTATCCCGGTGAACTGAAAACCCGTGAAGGGCGGTTCACGCAAAAGTTAGGGATTTGAATAAGCAAATGACTGCGTTCCGCGTATGGACTTTCATTGTTTAGTGGTTCGGAAGACCTGAGGGCCGTTTATCTGAATCAATCTCTTCCAAAGCTGAAGCATCGGAGAAGTATCGAAGTCGAGTGGGTCTTAGAGGGATCAACTCCTGGTGTTCGTCTACGCCTCGATTGCCGACATTTGTATATACTGATGTATATTTATGTTTTCTTTTTGCGGCTTCCTCATTCCAGGAGCTTGCCTCTGTTGTAAAACATTTTTGCCCATTCAGGGGATCATCATCAATAAAATGCACACTATTCAGCAATTCTACTTGTCTGCTTAGCATTTATCTGTTTTGTTTGCGAGTGATAACGCCGATGTTTTTTTGATAAAATGCGCATACATAAACTTGCGGGCCTAAGCCCATTGATTGTTGAAACAACTAATTAACTGAATATTGTCACGAGATAATAGCCATGATAGGCCCCTTTGAGGAGGGTATCTTGTCTGTCTGTTTGTGTTGTTGCAGGTGTAGCACCTTGACAGAAGCTGTGCCGTGCGTATCCCGAGGCAGGAGGAGTCCTCCTTCCCCAGCAGAGTTCAGTAGTCCCTCCTCCGTAGAATCTGAACGCAGGATAGTGAGCATTGATATGTCTTCCCCAGGTAGAGGTGATTCTCTTCCCCAAGCAGACGCATCCTGAAGGTAGGTCACTTCGTCAGCTAAGCCAAGCACCGAAGAATGATGTCGTTTCCCCAGCACCGGGTCACAAGTGCAGAGTTCATAGAAATGTTTGGGTACTGAAGCTCGTGTTTTCCCCCAGTAAAGTCACTGAAGCAGGATTTTCCCCCAGCACCGGGTCACAAGTGCAGATTTCAGAGAAGTGCTCGGGTGCCGAAGCTCGTGTTTTCCCAGTAAAGTCGCCGCAGCAGGGTGTCTCTCCCCAGCACCGGGTCACAAGTGCAGGATTCGCAAGAAGCTAGTCATATACCGAAGTATGCAGTAACTGATGGTGCCAGACTGAAGTCTCCAGTGGAATTGAGATTCCTCGCCAGAGTCAGGCTCTCTCCTGAAGTTCGATGATTCCCTCTTCCCCAGTAGAGTGCTGGAACAACTGATGCTGTATTCCCTTGCAGAGTTGTACTCTCCCCCGAAGTCAGATGATTCTTTCTTCCCCAGCGGAATTGAAATCCCTCATCAGAGTCGTACTCTCCAGCACAGCAGAATGATTTCTCTCCCCGGTTGAGTCCGCAGAAAAGCAGAATCCTTGAAAGTTGATCGGATCATGATTGATTTTCCCCAGCAGAGCGTGGGGTAAATAATGCTGTGTTTCCCCAGGATCGCACTCTCTCCATCGAAGCAGAATGATTTCTCCTTCCTCAGCCAAGTTTACAGATGTCCAAGAGATCCGACTCCTTGGAAGTTGATCAGATCATGATTGGTTTTTCCCCAGTGGAGTGTTGAGCAGCTGAAGTTGGTTCCCCTCAGAGTGGTCATCCCCAGAAGAGTAGCCGAGACGGCCGCACAGTTCATTCTCGCGATTGATATCAGCAGATCCAGGTTCTCGTAGAGCTTCATCCCCTGCAGCAGTCAGCTGAAGTTGTTCCTCTGCAGCAGTTCGCGGAAGATCAATTCCCCAGACGGAGGCCGATGGATATTGGCATGTTCACGTTCTCCTCAGCAGGATGACTCCTCTACCTGAGTGGTTCTTTCTCCTTGACAGGAAGATTTCCCCCTTCGGCATTTATTTTGCTGACGGGATTGCATCATTGTGCGTGATTGCATAGCATTGTGCATGATTGCATGGCATTTAGCATAAACGCATATCATTCCCACTGTGTGGGGCGTAGCGCAGAAGCATACGCATCATAAGCATGACCTAGGTCATTATCATCCTTATTGTACAGGTGTACTACCGAAAGACCGGTTGCTCAGGACGATTCTTGATGTTCTCTCCAGCAAGGTTGTTTTCTTAGATGATTCTAAAGACCCCGGTGTGATCCCCGCAGTCGCTCGCTCAAGATGATTTTTTTGAGATCCCCAGCAAAGTCTTCGGTTCGAGATGATTCTCAAGTCCCTCAGCAGGGCCATTTGCTTAAGACGATTCTTAAGACCCCAGTACAGCTTCCCGAGTTGTTCGCCTAGTATGATACTTGAGCTCCCCAATAGCGTCTCCAGCAGGAGTTGCCCAGGAAGATTCCTGGAATACCCAACCAGAAGGTTTGCTCCAGAAAGGTTATCAGTTCAGGACGATTCTTGAAGATGCCCGACGAATCTGTTTGGTCAAGATGATTCTTGAAGTCCTGAGCAGCATAATATGTCTGCTCCAACAATGATGTCTAATCTGAAGATGGATTTCATAAGCGCCAGAAGGCGATATCAGAAGGTTCCTGTGAAGCCAGATTTCCGGATTGATGAATCAACGGGTGGCTGAAGGCAAGGTCCCAGGGTTGTAGATACAACGGAGTGATTCGTGTGAGTCTGAAGACCAAGTCAGTTATCCTGAGGTGATGATTGATTGCGATCCAGGGTATGATACGTCTTCTGATTGAAGTCGAAGATGTTTCCCCAGCAATGATGTCTAATCTGAAGATGGATTTCATAAGCGCCAGAAGGCGATATCAGAAGGTTCCTGTGAGTTTAGATTTCCGGATTGATGAATCAACGAAGGGCTGAAGATAAGGTTCCGGAGGTTGTAGATACAACAGAGTGATTCGTGTGAGTCTGAAGACCAAGTCAGTTATCCTGAGGTGATGATTGAGCGCGATCAAGTGAAGGATATGTCTTCTGATTGAAGTCAAAGATGTTTCTCCAGCGGTGATGTCAGCTTTGGTTCTCCAGCCAGTTGTTGAGCAGCTAGTGTTGCAGTAATCAAAGATTTGCTCCCCGCAGAGTACTGTGTGCTCGTGCAGTTGGCAAATTTTCGGGTTTACCGGTATTCAATCGTCTCGCACCTTGATTGGATGAGAGCCGTTCGCTTCTCACCCAGTCAGGTTCAAGCCGCTTGAATAGGGGCAGCTGTTGCACCCCAAAATTTGACCAACAATTATTTATCTATCAAGTGTTTGAAAATGGATACCTTCATCAGAGAGTTCAAGAGATCCTCAGAGGAAGTGGATTGAACCCAGGGTTGTATGCTTCATAGCTTGAGAGTTGTGGGTGCTCCTCAGATGATTCTGAGACTTTGAGAATGAACTTGATGTTTTGAGAAAGTCTATGAGATGTCTTGATAGCCATCATGAAGCCCAGAGAAGTCATTATGCAAGAGTTCAGAAGATTCAACCATGAATGATAGAATTAGGGTTTTGACTGGGTCAACCCTAAGTCAACTGAAAATTTGGAAAAGGTTGAGACCTAATCCAAGGGCCATGAGATCATGGAATGATGTATAGAGATGTTATAAAGATGATTCCTAGACCAACTCATCATGATTGAGGAGTTTGAGAAGTTTCAAGTTAGGGTCTCCAAGGATTGTCAGTGAAAAACCCTAATTTGATCCCTATTTTCCAGGCAGTTTTAGCTCTAGATGTGATTGATATCTCACCTTCCCCATAACATGAATGTTGTAGAGCTTGTTCTAAGCTTTAATTTGAGTGGTGGAAGTCCTTGATAGGAGTTACAGAGCTCAAGTTATGGTTTTGACAAATTACAGGTCAGCAGAGGTGTGTGAATCTGGGTCCTTGAAAGTCACCCAACTTGCAGACAACTTTTTCCCTAGTAGGAGGATTCCTATGATTTCTTGGTCAACATGAATGTTGAAGAGAATCTTCTTAGCTTTAATTTGAGTGGTAGAAGTCCTTGATTGGATTTGTGGAACTCAACTTATGGTTTGAACAAGACAGGGGTATTTTGGTCATTTGTCAGTTATAGGTCATTTTAGCCAATACCTAAAACTCCCATTTCCAAGCCTCAAATGGAAAAACTCAAAACATGAAAGTTGCTCAAAATGTGATTTTGAGTCTAGAAAGAAGGTCACAAATTGTTGGAAAAGCTCATAGCATGAGATTACATGATTGGTCAAAAATGAACTAAAAATGGCTTATAAGTTTGAAAAGTTGAAATTGAAAAGTGATTTGGAAGATCCACCAATCCAAAATAGGTCATCCAATATATCATTTTGATTGGAAAAATCATTTTGAGAACATTGGTTTAGCTAGAATTTTGATTTGGAGCTTTAAAATGGGTGATGCTTTGAAAAGTTGTTACTTGAAAAAGAAGGCAATGTTGGAAAACTTAACACAAGGTAATTACAAGGCATGTGAGCTTCCTTACCATTCCATATTATCATGTGATGAGATTTTAAAAGGTGTGTAAGTTGGTTAGAGGTGATATATCATGAGATCCCAAAATACCATAATAGGAGAATTTCATGAAACTCCTAGAACTTCCTTGGATCAAGTTAGAATCTTCTAGATTTTTCCATTCAGGTATATATAAGGAGAAGTGATCATGAGGGTGAGAGGTTGGTGCATTAAGAAGGAGAATAGAGAGATTTGAGAGATTACTTCCATTTCAAGCAAGTGAGAAACTCTCCATTACAATCCCTTCCTGTTCAAAGTTTGGAGTCTTCCTCAATCATTGGAGCATTGTGAGTGTGAGAGAGCCTTCTCCAAGGTCCATCCATGGCTGCATGAAGAGTTGACATTACAAACTCAAGATTGAGCATCAAAGTTGCAGTCAAGAATACAAGCTTTCTTCTTCAGTTTTGTTGCATACAGTAGCCTCAACATCACTTAGGGATCACTCTTGAAGATTTGCCAAGCTTGAAGTGCAAGAATCCATAACTGTTTTCTCCAAGAATTCAGGTTTGCAACTTGATTCTTTCACCTGTATTTATGGCTTGTTAGCATGTTTCTTTAGGATAGAAATGTTAGGTTTAGGTAGATGAGCACATATACAATCTGTTAGAGCCATTGATGATGATCCATATCAGGGCAGTTGAACTTTGATAGCATATAACTCTTAGATTAGGACGCGATAATCTTGGGTTGTTAGTGAAGAATGATCCACGTGAAGTGTAGTTTAGATTAGTATAGGTTTGATTAAGGATCTCGAGAATAGGTTGCAGTGTATTTTCATGGTGGCCAGAACTTGTCTTAATCGGTTTGAGTGGTACACTGAATTTCAGAATGAACTATGACCATAGGCTTGTAGAGGGAGAAATTCTGGACGATTTTCATGTTTGGATCGTGTTAAATCATGGCCTGAGCAGAGAGAACGAGGGAGAGGAAGATTAGGGCATGGAGGAGAGGGTTCTGAAAACCCTAGTTTGGTTTGGGACGATGAAGGAGGTCCCTTAGATTGGTCTCAGTATTTGACTCATTAATCAGATCTCACGGCCACGGTTTAATCTGAGGGATGGAGGGAAAGTTTAAAATAATTGAAACGCGGTCGTTTCATTAAACCAGCCATTCTGGGCTTAGTTCTATCCGCACCCCCCCCTGTTGTTGGCCCATCCAAAACCAACTGGCGCGTGTGCTATTCAAACCCCCCTCCCTTTATTTAATTTATATTCTTTTATATTGTTTAATATTTTTCTGTTTTGATAAATTCATTAAAAAAATGGAAAATAACTCTTTTTTAATTCTTCTTTTTTCTATGAGTAGATAATTTTGTGTGGAAAATATTAAAAATAAAAATGGGATTTTATTTTTAAGTTTAGTATTTTAATAGATTTTTCTTTTAAAATAGCTTTTATAATGTTTAGCCTTGTATCATGATTTTGTAGGAATTGTTTTAGGACCTTCCCTTAGGTTTTTTCATCCATTCTTTTTTGTGCAATTAGATATTGAATCATAGTTCCCCATAGGATTTTTTCTAGATTTTTAGAATTAAATTTTGATTAGTTTAATTAGGGTAGATGTAGGGTATCCTGATTAGGGTTTAGGTTGTGCTTAGGTGAAGAATCCCTTTCTTTGATTAAGTTTTGTCTTGATTTTTAGGTAGAGGCCTATGTAGATGTTATGAGTAGGTGTTGAGGACCCTTGTGAATAATTGTTAGATTTTTCCCCCTTGGTTTAGTATTTTTAGGTATTTTCTGAAGTTGCCTATTGATTTTGTCTCCCCTGGGGTTATCTGTTCATCTCTGGGGTTTGTTTTGGGGATTTTGTGGTGAGGCTTGTGTTGTCTTGAAGAGCTTGTTGAAGAGCATGATGAAGTGAAGATTGTAGATCAAGATTCAGAGACCCAGAGCTTGGTTTTTTTTCCCTGTCTGTGAGGTTTGAGATCCTGAAGTTTGATGGAAGTTCATGGTACTTTCCTGAGGAAGGCACTATGAATGACTTTCATTCTTTCTTCTCACCTCTTTCTCAAGTATCCAGTGATGTTGGAGCCAACTTGTGAGTTTAATTTCTCCTGAGGAGGAATGTAAACTGATCACATGTTGTTGAGCCACATGGGATACAACTCCTAAGTGGAAGCCTCCTAGTACTTTCCTGAGGAAGGTCCTATGGGTCTATTCACTTAGTTCCATTAATTTATCTAGGATTTCTCAAGTATCCAATGATGTTGAAGCCAACTTGTGAGTTTAATTTCTCCTGAGGAGGAATGTAAACTGATCACAGTTGTTGAGCCACATAGGATACAACTCCTAAGTGGAAGCCTCCTAGTACTTTCCTGAGGAAGGTCCTATGAGTCTGTTCATTTAGTTCCACTAGTTCAGATAGGATTTCCTAAATATCCAGTGATGTTGGAGCCTGCTTGTGAGTTTAATTTCTCCTGAGGAGGAATATAAACTGATCACAGTGGTTGAGCCACATAGGGTATGACTCCTGAGTATACACCTCCTAGTGTTCTCCTGAGGAAGACACTATGAGTCTGCTTACTTAGCTCCCTTTCTTTGGTAAGCTTGTTCTGAAGCTTGAAGACTGGGATTGCTTTCTTTTGGTTGGGTCTTGCTTTAGTGCTTAGATTTGTTCAGATTCTGTGATTAGGGTTAGGATTAGAGAGTAGATGATTCTTTCTCAAGCATGTGTTTTGCTTGCCTGATGGCATTTCATTTTATCTGTAGATTGCTTGATAGCATGTTGTTTATTTTCAGTATGATTACTGTTATTTCATGACTGGCTTGAGGTCGAGATGAGCTTGTGGAGGCTGAAGCCCCACACACATTTCCTCCCTCACTTGCATTGCATGCATTTTACTGTTAAAGCTGATGCTTTTGTCTGTTTTGGTGTATCATCGACATGATCCCTTAGGACTCTCATTTCCTTTGATAAGGATTTGATGATAGACCTTTAGGTTGAAACCTATGCATGACAACATCTAGGAGTTCCCTGTTCAAACCTCAACCATAGGATGAATCCATGGCATGATAACAGTAGGACTTGATAGTCTCCCTCCTAGTTGAGCCATTTTTCCCGTAGTTTCCCGAACTACGTTTGCTCTGATCTTTCATACCAGATGAAAGTACGTAGGCATAGGATGCGATATCCTAGCGAGCAACCTTCCCCCCATAGCCCGTAGTTAGCCGAACTACGTTGACTCTGATTTCTCATTCTCTGATGAGAATACGTAGGCATAAAGTGCGACGCTTTGCCGAGTCATTTTTCTTTTCTTTTTCAGCCAGCCTTGATAGGTAGATAGATTATAACCAACCCGTCCAAGTAAACAAACAAACGAGGATCCCGTCGAATACGACGGACGTGAGGGGTGCTAATACCTTCCCCTTGCGTAACCGACTCCCGAACCCAGACAATGGTTGCGACGACCTTGTCTTACCCTTTTTCGTCAGGTTTTTTTCCGATCGTTTCCTTTCCCGCTCTGAGGGATAAATAACGAAAGGTGGCGACTCTTCTGTCATGCCGGCACCTTATTTTCGCGCAAGCGACACTTAGCAGTCAAATACTTTCTCACTCATACACCATCCATCTGGATCGATGCAACTCCTCAGCTTAGACTCATGAACACATCATGCAATTTCCCCAAGGTGACAACGGTACAACAATCTAACATGCTATCTTTCCACGCTCCCGCTGCACCACTCTGATACAAATTCGATAAGACACAGTGTGCTTCCGAGACCTCAAGCTCGACCAACACCAATTACCATCGTAACTCTCCAAAACACATCTTCCCAGGGGCTTCTTTCAATCTTTTCAGTCGCCTCTCGCACAATCTCATGTCCGATTACCACACTCTTGCCAGATACACATCAACACAAAAGAGTCATACATCTCATTCTGATTCATTTTGATCCAACACACAAGTTATCAACAAGTCCTCTACGCACTAAACAGTTCCCTTTGTCTGCCCATCCACCTACGGATGCTAGATAAGGTTCAATTTCAGTACGGCACCCAAAACGTCCGCAAACTTTTCCAAATCTCAATGATGAATTCAGATACCTTATCTGACACAATGTTAGACGGTATCACACGCTATTCCGAAATACGCAACAGTTGCATCAGGCTAACAGTCCCCGATGTTCACACTTCGACGTTCAACAAGTCTAATCCGCCTATACGACCGCGACCACTCCTCCCTCCATTTGTGGCCACCAAAACAACTTCTCCCAATTCAGTTATGTCTTCATGGTAGTTGAATGGATATTCCATTTATCTGAATACCCTCTTTCCAAAGTACTCTTATCCAAACCACACAATATGAACACATAAACTCTACCGCAACATCTCGTGTCATCATTCCCATAAATCCGAAATTCAGCTTGTCGACTTTAACTCATTGAACTCAATCAATCTATCAACTCCAATTAAAATTTCAACCTCTTTGAATCTCATCGAGAGTACTAATCATCAGTCTCATCTTGCAAGGCTCAACTCCAAACGAAGTTTCTATCATTTCCTCTACATCATATTCAATTTTCTCAAACAAAATAAATACCTTAAACTCTCAAGATCGTTAGCCATCTCAAATCTCAACTAACAATTGAGGTCTCCCTAACTACGGCACAAACACACAACAACAACCAACTCTAAGTCACTTGTCAGAGAATATCTCTTTGCACTTTTAATTGCCTTAAAGCATATCCAAAACTTGCCGACGTTGCGTTAAACATATTTCCCAATCATATCACCAAAGCATCACAAAACACAATGAACAGTTCTGTCGGACTCGGCAAAACCAACACACAAGCTGTTGACAGCTTCACCAAAACTCTTTAAACTTTCTTCACAGTAGTACATCACCGCTTCCTCTCTAACACTGATAACTCAAATTCCCAATATACCACATGACCCCCTATAATCTTCTAATACACCAAAACATCGTTGGTTACACAACCACCGACTCACTCTTCTGAGTATGGAAAATCTTATGTCACACAGGCATTCACTTCGTAAGTCATGGCGGAAATACGAACTGCACCCTCTACAACATCCAACATATTCCATTAACGAATAGCTTAATTCCACGTCACTACTTTCTCATCATATAGAGCACTGCAATGATTCCCAACACTTCTAAGCTCGCGTCATTCTGAATTACGGTTCTCCCGTTACTACAAAATCACGAAAACAACATCCTCCACTTAGAAGGTTATTCCATACATCTTCAACTTCATGAAATTGTTGAAGGTCTAACCATATCAATTTGTATCCCATATCTTATTCCCTTTGATAATTACCAAAAGTCACCATCCACTCTTATACACTTGACCTCACAGTCTGTTGCCGTAGCACCCACACCAAACGCGAGTCTCAACTACTTAATCAATTTAATTCTTTGACTATCCAAACACACATATGACATGGAGCTCTCAATATCAGACCAGTCCTCATCAAATAAGTCATTCCCCACTTTATTCCACATCCTAGCTCTGTATCACTTATCTTGTCAGGATAACTTTCAGACATTCATAACAAAATGGCAAACTGCCAACCCCTTACTTTCATTAGTGCTCAAAATCCTCATCAAAGTTTAACACTCTAACATTGTCCTGCGTCGACTTCTCAGAACACTCCTTAAGAATTTGGCTTCACTCTGAACAATTCACCACACACACCACCTAAGCTCGCAAGACACGTTTATTCCATCCAACACAACTTCCCAACTACTATCAACAAGAGATTAAGGGTGATCAGTTCCTCAATTTGTCAATAGATAGCCGAAAATCATAATGGAGTATAAACCCGTCTTTACCAAACTATAATAGTGTTTTCAAACCACGCATTGAGCTACAACTCTGCACTTGCAGCATCCTGGAGAATCACAAGCTCCTCCCCCACTTCGATCATTCCCACTTCTACAGACAAGGTTAACAACGGACATGTATCGACAGTGTTTTCACACACATGTCGCATACAATGGAACAACCAACAACACAACTTGGCCGGACGGACCGACCTGCTCTGATACCACTAATGTAACACCCCTTTCTAAACCCCGCAATTAATGAAAATAATCAGAGTATGATTAACATGCATTCATACAAGGGTGTCACACTTCAATTTCAAAACACCTGCCATGCTCATTAACACACAATAAAAGATCATGTTTTACAATTCTTCACTTTGCATGAAACAGCGGATTCAATTCAAACAGATATTTTCATAAAAGGAATATTCGTTTTGATCACATGATTCAACAACAATCGGGCACTAAGGCCAATTACTCGTAACTTCAATAAATATGAAAACATAACACATTCTATAAAATATAACCAAGCGATCCCAGTGTTACATGACCAGAGCATGACTCGACCCAACTTAATTAAATCACTAAACAGCTAAACCGATAGCGACCTCGCACCACAAGCAACTCTACTCTGGATACCTGCACGATGTCATATAGGACATCATTCCAGCAGAAGGGTGAGAAATATTATCATAAAATCAATGCATATAATTATGTACACAAACATTCATAAAATACATAAATGCCACATTCCTCACCACTTTGCATACTCACTTCTCACATGCTTCCCCATTTATATATTTATATAGCGAACATGATTAACTATCGAACATGTTATCATGCACATATCCATGGTTCTTATTATTCCACATTTTCATACACATAAACACGTTGTATACATCAATTACATGGTCATAACTTATCCAAAACATTATAGTCATGCACATAGCATACTTTCATACAACATTTCCAATTATGCAAGTCATGTACATACACGTAAGCACAACTCTAATCAACAATCCTATCTATGCCATATGGTTCACGTAAAGCCCATCAATTCCACCAATTCCCCGTTCGGGATTGTGGGTATATCACTCATACCCCCCCCCCCCCCCCAGGAACAACACATAGTCATTCTACCCCGGTGATCACTCTGCTGGGAACGACATCTTGTCATTCCACCCCAGTATACATGAGCCTTACACGCATTCATTATTTCAATATCAACAACATGAATCACTAAGCAATGCACATGTATATACATAATATATTTTCATGCATTCTTCACTTACAATTGCACATAAACAATACTGCATTACAACATTTATCAAGCAATGCATACAATATGTTTATTTCAACCCCAATTCACATAAACGTCGACATATACATATAGCCACACATATACATATATCATTTAGCATATTCAACCATGCCATTCATCATAATTCATATCAGCCCACATAAACATACACATATTAGGTTTATTTTCCATGCTCCACGGCAATAATGATAAATGCAACTCATAGAGACCGACTCACGACTCCATGCAGATGCAAATGCGGTACCGACTCAATTCAACAGATTCACTAAGGAATCGAGTATTCAGCAGATCCTCCACGGGATCAAGTACTCAGCAGATTCTCCACGGAATCAAATATTCATCAGATTCTCCACGGAATCGAATATTCAGCAGATCCTCCACGGGATCAAGTACTCAGCAGATTCTCCACGGAATCAAATACTCTAACCAATCCTCCACGGGATTACATGATATGACCGATTCTCCGAGGAATCACTCAATGCAACCGATTCTCCAAGGAATCTAATATAACCATCGTATCATACGAGGTTCTGCAAATCCTCCGAGGGATCAATCAACACACAAATGCATACTAAGATGCTTCACAATGCAAATCCTCCGAGGGATCATTCAACACAAAAATGCATACTATGTTCACAAACATACTCATTGCATTTATCACATACATCACATATATCTATCATGCATTCACATTATGCACCATTCCACACATGGTTTACACACACATCAGCCTATCAATGTGTTTCTATTCAATTCGAGCAAATACACAAGATTATCAAATATTCAAGATTCACCATTTACTCTACAACCTGGGATTCACGCCTTTCGGACACCCACAACACGACATGTCAAAACAGCTCACACATCAATCATTCATATAGGCATTAATCATAATTGAATCAACCAAACATCATGCTGTGAACAAACAGCAAAACAAAATAACACTGCCAGGTTCGCCAACCTTCGCCTGGCGAAGCCACGCAGCGAATGCTCGCTGGCCTTCGCCTGGCGAACTCCCCAGCGAAGTCCACTGGGAGTAATTCTGGAATTACTCGCTGAGGCTCGCTACCCACTCGCCTGGCGAACCTTCGCCAACTCACCTCTCCTGGCGAACTTGCCAGCGAATACAGGGTATTAGCTTCTGACTTGCTTCGCTACAGCTCGCTGGGCTTCGCCTGGCGAAGCTTCGCTACCATTCGCCTGGCGAGCCTGCGAAGACAGAACTTCCATGGCTGCCTCAAAGCCCAAACTCCACACAACCAACCGATTAAATCCAAACCGGTCACAATAGCACAACCCAACCATCACCCGACTAAACTACACCGTCTAATCCGAGTTCTAACCGATTAAATCATTTTCGACCTAGAATGGAAAAGTATAGAAAACACCCGAACAATCCACACCACACATACATAATCATACACATGGATTGGATAATAATGTTTCTCACCCTTACCTTGATTCAATCGAAGCTTTGGGTTACTCTTGATGATTTCCACACTTTTCTTCTTCTTCTTCTCTTTTCTCCTCCTTTTCCTTCTTTCTCCTTTTCTTTCCTTTTTCTTTTCCTTACCACTCTTTTTCCCTTTTCTTTCTATTTCTATCCTTTATATTTCTTTTTCTCATTCATTAGTTGTCAAATGACCAAAATACCCTCCATTCTAAATTTTACCCGAAAATTCTCCGAAACGGTAAAATATCAGAATATACCATATTCACAAATTAATTCCACGAACAACACAAATATTACTCAAATCCAATAAAATACTCCACAAAATGCGATAATCAAAATCGGGGCGTTACACAATGCACACAATCTGTTTTATTTTTCTGAATTTTTTTGGCAAGCGCCTGGGCCCAGTGCTATTCAGACCCCCCTTTCTGGCCCATTTACTTTTTGAACTTGATTTTGTTTCTATCCACACCGTGTATCTTTTAATTGTTTATTTTATTTTATTTTATTTCTGTTTTGCTTTTAATCATTTAAAAATAGCTCCAAATATCATAAAATTCCACAAAAATACTTTTAAGACACTTTAATGTGTTAAATATTTTTTTTGATATTTTTATTTTCATTTTTGATTTATTTTTGAATTAAAATGGAATTAAATGCTTGGAGTTGTTTTTGAATTGATTTTATTTGCTCCTTTTGTGTTTTTGCTTTGTTTGTGGACCAATCTTTTTCTCCAATGATTGAGACCTTTTTCTCATGTGAATGATGAATTGGAGGGTCTTATAGGATGATTTTGGCTTTGGTTTATTTCATTTTTGTTTGACTTTTGATGCTTGCCTTTTGACCCTCGATTTCCCCATTTCAAAGTGGTACATCTTGAATTCAATTTTCTTTTGATGGTGCTTTGAGGGGATATGGACCTTGTGCCTTTGGCTTCTGTTTTCCAACTTGTATGGTTGTCTTGTGCATTTTATTTAGGATTTGTTGAGCCTTTTTCCTAATTTTGAGTTGACTTGCAAGTCAAGTCATCTCCAAGGGAGGTTCCTACACACATCTTGACCTAGTTTGACTTGGATATGACACTTTTGGATCCTTTGAGCTTGCAATGCATTGTAATTCATGTTGCTAACATGTTAAGGATGCTTTTGGTTCAATTTTAGGTCATGACACTTCTTTTTGCTTGTTCATTTGTGTTCATCTTTTGAAGCTTTTGATTAGGGTCTCTATGTGGAGCTTTCTTGCCTTTCCTTTGTGCATATGCTTGCTTTCTTTTGTGCTATGTTTGTATTTGCATTTGTGCACTCTCTTCTCATCCTCCATTCCGTCCCATGACTTTGGAATGATTATTTAAGGTTGCCTGGTCCCTCCTTAGGAGGAACTTGAAGCTTACCTAAAATAATAAATCCATGAGGACTTTTCTCATTGTTTTTGTTGCTTGTTCTTGATGCATCTCTCTCCCTTTTATCTTTGCATTTTCATATGCATGCTTGGTTGAGATGAGCTTATGGTGGCTACTGCCCCACACATGTTTCCTCCCACTTTCATCCTATGTGTTCTTACTTATGCATTTGTGTTTGCATCCTTCATTTGCATTGTTTTTTTATTGTTTCTTCTTCTTTTGTCTTCCTTCCCTTAGGATTTCTAACCATGCATGATAACATTAGGTAGAGATTTCCGTTTTGTAATCCCAACTTTAGGTGCACTTTGCATGACAACTTTTAGGGTTTGGTCTAGTCCCCCTCTAGTTTGTCCCTTTCTCTTCTCACCTTCAAACAACTTCAATCCACTTAATAAAGATAATGAATGTTGTGCCATGATCCTTGTACTTGGGAAATGGTGATTAAGTGGTTACCTCTCAATTGCCTAGAGTGTTTAGTATACGTCCTTAGGACGATATGTGACGCATTCGATCCTAGGTTTTAGACTTTGTTACAACATACATTATGAATACTCTAATTCAAAACACTTCTTCTTAAAAAACACAAAAACACTTCAAACCTTTTTATCCTTCGGGATCTTAATCAGGAAAATTTTTTCATAAGCAAGAGTGTTGTTAACTTTCAGTCCTATCGCAAATGGTAACGCCTAAGTCTCCAATGGTCGAGCTGCATACACCAACTGCTAGAACTGTCTGTTAACCCTACTCGGGTAAAACTTTTGAACAACCTGTGTTCTCGTAAGCCCGAACTACGTTTGCTCTGATCTTTCATACCATATGAAAGTACGTAGGCACAAGAGACGATGTCTTGGAGAGAAACCTCCCCCCTTCTTTAGCTGTAGTTAGGCGAACTACGTTGACTCTGACTTTCCCATTGCACGAGGGAGTACGTAGGCACAGAGCGGTGATGCTCTGCCGAGTCAGTCGTTTTTCTTTTTCTTTTGTCCATAAGCCATTAGCGTAGATAGTTTACACACCCTTTTAGCTAGACAACACATGCGTGGATCCCGTTGAGTACGACGGACGTGAAGGCTGCTCATACCTTCCCCCTGCGTAACCGACTCCCGAACCTAGGACTTGGTTGCGATGACCTCGTCTTTTCCCATTTTCGTCAGGTTTTTTCCGATCGTTTCCTTTCCCTATCTTTGGGATAAATAACGATAGGTGGAGACTCTGTTAGTCATTGTCGGCCTTCTTTTTTTTGCAATAGCGACACATGGTATGTTGGTTATAATGGTATAATGTGTCGGGCTTTGAAATGCTATAATTTGATTATCACCTAATTGGTATAATTTGGTACCAAAACACAACAGAATATAAGCAAAATATGTCTTTCATTATAGTACCAGTATTCATAACATAATTGCCACATAAGGCTTACAACATTGTACCAAAGCATAGTAGGTTGTACCAATAGTATTAACAAAATTGCCATATAAGGCTTACAACATTGTACCAAAACATAGACCTAAACATAATACCAATAGTCATAATAGAATTCCCATTTAAGGCTTACAACATTATACCAAAGCATAGTACCAATAGTCATAACAAAATTCCTATTTAAGGCTTACAACATTGTCACAAAACATAGCCGCAAAACATAGTACAAAACATAGAAGTAACCCAACACATTATATCTATTTTTTAAATTCTTGCTCGCTTGAGATGAAGTGATCCTAGTTGTAGGGACTGCCACATTCCTTGATGCAGTTAACCTAGTTGTAGAGCCTGGTGATCCTTCTAGTTGGCTTCCTAATGGGTAACTTCTTGACTAGAGTCCTGAAACCACTTGCTCTAGCCTTGGTGTGAGCAAAAAATTGTTGTGTCTAAGCCTGTGGGTGTTGTGTCTGAACCTGAGTTGGTTGTGTCTGAGGAGCAGTTGGTTGTGTCTGAGCCTGTGAGTGCTGTGTCTGAACCTGAGTTGGTTGTGTCTGAGCAGCAGTTGGTTGTGTCTGAGCCTATGAGTGTTGTGTTTGAGCTTGAGTTGGTTGTGTCTAAGCAGAAGATTGTTGTGTATGAGTTGGTGGATGCTTGCAAGTAAGCTTGTTATGACCAATTTTTTTGCACTTAATGTATTTAATAAGCCAGTCCTCCTTAGTTTTCGATCAGAGCTATCAATTTCACCTTGCTCTAAATTCTTTTTTTTTTGGCCTTCCTGGAATTTTTCTAAAAACTGGCGGTTGCACATCATTGTAGTTGGTCCTTTCCCATAGGTTAGAACCATTAACATGATAGATGACATGGCTGTATACCTCCTGATATCTATTTTTTAATACAAATCTGGTATGTAACTTTCTACCTTGAAGTTTCTGCTTTTCATGGAAGCAATTACATGCATACATGGTAAAGTTGTCAGCTACCATTTCCTACATGTACAACTTAAATCTTGCAAGTTGACACTAAACTTATCTCCAACATTTTTAAGGTGTCTAACCTCAAATATATGTTCAACTGCCATTCTGGATAACAATACATAATCTCAGCATAACATTATGAGTAAACAAAGCATAACATTACGAGTAAACAAAACATAACATTATGAGTTTACCTAACAATCCACATGTTGGTGTAGTCACTAATCCTTGCAATCCTAATAGCCAAAACATAGCAGTTTATCAAAACATAGTCAAAACATAACAGTTTATCAAAACATAACCAAATCTCAAAACATAGCAGTTTATCAAAACATAACCAAATCTCAAAAACATAGCAGTTTATCAAAACATAACCAAATCTCAAAACATAGCAGAGCCTACAGTACATCTTCATTATGTTGGGCAAGATGTCATCATCAGTAAGTTTTGCAAATCTCCCTCTATTTTTTGCCCACCTTTCCATTAAGTATGTTCTGATATCTTCAAGAATTGTCACTATAGGCTTAGCTCTTGCTTCAATAATAACACTATTGAAGGCCTCTGACATGTTGTTCAACACACTATCACACTTAAAGGTTGTCTTGAATTGAGATTTTTTTCCAAAACCTAGGAGGTGTTTTCATCATGTGTTAACACCTCTCATTTCTCTCATTTCCCTTTCCCAAGATTGTGAATATGTTGACTTGGAAGCTTTCCATATAATCTCTTTTAGCTTATTTCCAGGAAATCTCTTCTTAAAATTGTTGTACAAATAGCATACACAAAACCTTTGTTCCACACTCGGTAAGAGCTCATCCATAGATGACAAGAGACCCTAAGAAATAAATACAACAAATTATAATCAGGCACAAAATAAATACAAGATAAGTTCAAGAGATTCAGTTTCATAAATCCAATACCTTCTGTTGGTCTGATATGAAAGTATATGTACAACATTGGCTTCTACCTCCAAGATCATAAATCAATAGATCTAGAAACCATGACCAACTATCCTTTGTTTCACCTTCAACAATCGCAAAGGCTATTGGCATCATTTGGTCATTTGGACCTCTTCCTATGGATGCTGTCGCTACTGCGAAAATCGGCGCCGGCTGAACAGAAGAGTCGCCACCGTGCGTTATTTATCCCACGGGAGGGAAAGGAAACGCTCAGAGTAAACCTCGCACAACACGGGAAAGGTATGATCATCGCAACCAAAACCTGGGTTCGGGAGTCGGTTACGCAAGGGGAAGGTATTAGCACCCCTCACGTCCGTCGTACTCGACGGGATCCACGCTTGTTTTCGGGTATGGATTGTTATTCTATCTACTCTAAAGGTCAGGGGTTAAAAAGAAAAGAGAATGAAAATAAAATGACTCGGCAAAGTATCGCACTTTATGCCTACGTATTCCCGTCGGGAACGAGAAATCAGAGTCAACGTAGTTCGCCTACCTACGGGAAAGGAGGGGAAGGTTGCTCGCTAGGATATCGCATCCTATGCCTACGTACTTCCACACAGCATGGAAGATCAGAGCAAACGTAGTTCGGGCCACGTACGACACAAGCTTGTCTTGGTTGATTTTATTCCTTCTGAAAAAGGTTTTCTTGATTGACAGTCCAAGCGGACAAAAATGACGTCTTGATGAGTTCACATTCTTTTACGGAAGAAGTGTCTTTTATTGTGTTTGAAATCTTTATGTGTTTTTTTGTTTGTTTTGAGAAAGAAAGAGACAGAACTCTAACCTACGGTTGCGAAGGGAAACAAACTAACCTAATGTTATCATGCATGGGTTAAGACCTAGTGTCTATCATGCTCCTCTCTTGCGCAGAGAGAAACAGAGATCCTAAGGGATAGGCAGAAACAGAAACAATATCAGATATATACAGTAAAACAGTAAAATGCATGGATGCAACAGTACAAGCGAGGCAAGGGAGTCCCACTCAACCTTGAACCTAGAAAACAATAGGCAAAAGTGAACAGACTTCACTTTCAACCCTACAAGGTAAACAGCAAACAATACAATCAGGAAAACCAAACAATACAGCAGAAATGAAATACAGCAGAAACAAAAACAGCATCAGCAGCTCTGAATCAACATCTGGCTCCAAGTAATCTCCAATCAGCTACAGGCTTCAACACGCATCAATCTCCATCTTCATGGCCTTCAGGTAAGGGCTTTGATCATCAGTCTTCTATCTGCAATGGCTTTTCTTCAAGTTCAAAACTCCGGGATGAGGGATCAGTCACAAGAGTGAATTGGGTGTTAAGCAATCAGTTGACTACCAAAGGTGGTGAACAGACTGCTTCTAACACAAAAGACATTTTCTCTCAAGAGTTCTATCTCTTAGACACTATCACCAAGCCTTCCAAAGGAAGGGGGTGAGTGTCTTAGAGAGACTCTGAATCACAGAGAAGAATGGATGCAGACAAGGCAATCCATGTTTGAGAAACAAACTTTCTAACCTAGAGCTCTGCCTAGCTCCTAAACCCTAGTCTCCTCAGCATCTGCTAGCAAGAATCTTCTCTTCAACTCTGGAAGTTGAACTTCAATCTCTGGATCTCCAATGGCTTCACCTTCTCAAGTCTTCAGCTCTCCCAAATCCCCAGACAATCCCAATACCCGCACATACAAGCAATAATCCCCTGAGGGCACACCACACCAGTCAATCAGATATATACAGTACATTAATAGCAGTAGGGGAGTCCTGACTTTTTTCTAAGGGGATCTAATAACTACCCATAGCCCCTATAGTCCCATAGCTAAACTATTCAAACCCTAAGTCCTAAGGGAAAAGAATCAACCCTCCTAAGTCATCACCTAAAACCCTAATTTTGTCCATGTTGTTCACACCTACATTAAGCACCTAAATTTAATTTCTAAAAATGGGAACTAAATTGTATCTACAAGTTTAATGTCTAAACTAAACAACCTAAAAAGAATGGGCAAAAAATATTGAAGCAACTAATAGAACAAAAAATAACAAAATCATGTATGAAATGAAACTATTAAAATGTCATTTATTTAGAAAATATGGGAAAAATATCAAATAAAAAATAAAATGCAATTTTTATTTTTTATAATTTTCTAGACATCCTAAAGAAAAATATGCAAAAAGAATGAATTAAAAATAATGTTTTTTCCATTTATTATGAATTTTAAAAATGAATGAAAAATGAAAAGAAAATAAAAGAAAATATAATGAATAAATGGGGAGGGGTGTGGAAAGCAAGAAAAACAAGTTCAGCGCATTGGGCCCATCAGATTGGGGGGTGCGAATAGCTGTCTGAGCCCAATCCCCCCAATAAGTGAAACGGTGCGTTTCAATTTTGAAATTTTCCCTCCGTATTTGACTTTAAACCACAGCCCTTCGATTAGCTTAAAAAGTCCATCGTTTTGAATGATCCAACGGCCCCCAGTCATCTTCTTCCTTGGTCATCTAGGGTTTTCAGAAACTCATCCCCATGCACGATACTTCCATCCTTCTGCTCTCTCTCATACTTCCATGAAATCATGAGATTAAAAAACCAAAAGTGCTCTAAAATTCTCCCTCTACACAGCCATGGTATTGCCTCCTTTTAAAACTCAGCCTACACATCAATTCGATAGGTATAACAGTTGGGATTCAAACCTTGCACCTGTGATCAACTCAACCAAACCTTGCCAATTTTCATCCTAATGTAATCACTACGCTGCACTGATCATTCTGAGCTCATCTTCCATAACTATCATCCCCTAAACTAGGTTTTCTTGCTCATTCAAGTTTTATCACTCTGTCACCAAACTTCCCATAACTCTCCCTAAGTTTCAAGAATTAATCCTCTATCATTTCTAAGCACTTCTATCCTAACCACATGATCTACAACAGTCTAAATGATGAGATTCGAAGAATCTTACATACCTTGCAAGTGGCGATGGCAATGGTGGTTAGACTCCAATTCAACCTTTGATACTTGCTGAAAATGATCTCCAATGAATGTGTATGCTTCTGTTTGCAGTGATTTTTGCTTAATCCTTGTGAATTACTCTATTCCATTCTTCATGCAAATTGGAGTTTCAACTTGAATCTCTTTAAACAACCACGAATTCTCTCCAAGTTCTTGTGCCAATTACTCCATGATGATGGTGGATGATGATGATAACAGAAATCAGAATGATGGAGGAAGTTTTAATGGAGTTTTGATGAAAATGCAACTTGGAGTGAAGAAGATAAATGGTACAATTCTTGATCAATTCAACCACTTCTTGATATGAATCCTAGTGTTTGAATGATGATGATGAAGATTCAATCCAAAGATGTGAGAGTTTTGAGATATTTGTGAGAGTTTGAGAAGCTTATGCAAGAATGGGAAAATGAATGAAAATTGGGGTTTTTGAACAAATGGGAGCAGCAACCCTTGCATGAACCAACTTGCATGAATATATAGATGGGATTAGAACTTCCTAGAAGCTTGGAGAAGTTTCCCTTGTGCAAATTCCCTTGGATGTTGATTATGTAACTTTCAATTCAAGCAACCATGGATAACTATCAAATTATGAACTAAACTCAAAATTCCACTTTAGCCAATGTCTTTAAAATGCCCTTTCCATTCAAAATGACCTATAATTTTGCATCATTTGGCCAAGATATGAAAAATCTCATTTTTTAAGCCATTTTTCTTCATTAAATTCAACAATTTCGAAACCTTGTGCTATGAACTTTTCCAATCTCTCATGGTCACTTTTCTAGACTCAAAATGTCATTTGGAGCAAGTTTGATGTTGTAAGTTTTTCCATTTGAGGCCTCCTTGTATGAGTTTTGGACATAGGTTAAAATGACCTGTAATTCACAAATGACCAAAATACCCTTTGCTTGCCAAGACCATAAGCTGAGTTCCACATATCATATGAAGGCATACCATACCATTATAGAAAGCTAAGACAATAAGGAACAATTCTTATGTTGACCAGAAATTCATTTGAAATCTCCTTGAGGGGTAAAAATTGCTTGGAAGTCAAGTCACTTTCACAGACAAAATTTCAGATACCTCAGATGACCTGTAACTTGCAAGGACCATAACTTGAGTTCTATAAATCTCCTTGATGTATTCCACCACTCAAATTAAAGGTCTTGAGATCCTCTACAAGTTTCATGTTGGCCAAGAAGCCATTTGAAGCTTGCATTTTGACTTATCTTGCTTGGAAATTTGACCTAAACTAGGGGATTTTACATAGAAACCCTAATTTAGAAACTCCTCTTCTCCTTGATTTCTCTTGATTCCTGCTTAGCACAACAACATATCCTTATTCTCCATGTCAAATGATGAACCCCACATCTCTCCAATAGCCCTTAATGCCTTTCAATCAGTCAATTGACCTAGGGTTGACCCATATGAAACCCTAGTTGACTGTCTTCAACTGCAATACTTGTGATCACATCAACAACTTGTTCTCTTCTCCAAATGACTTTCTAAGTCCTCCAAGATGTCTAGATACTCCCCATGCTCAGCCCATAGCTCACAATTTCTTTGGTTGACCCACAGATACCCTCAGTTAGGAGATATACTCAATGCTTGATCCACTGAACTCCCTGCTTTCAAATTCTTTCTTGATGACTTGAAGGAGATTGAATTAGGATAATAACCTCTGGATAGGCCTATAGAGATGAGAATAATGCTTGATCCCCTGTTGAATGACTTGCTATGCTTATGCTATGCAGATGGTTAGGCTATGTACATGACTCTATATGCAAATGCTAATGATATTGAAACATAACCCAAGTGAATAAGGTTGAGCAAATTTTAGGGTGCAACAGCTGCCCCTATTCAAGCGACTTGGACCCGATTGGGTGAAGAGCGAACGGCCTTCAAACATTCGAGGTACGAGACGGTTGAATACTAAGAAACCCAGAAATTTGCCAACCGCAGAAATAAACTGCACCCCTGTTTGGGTAACGACATCCACTGCCTGGATCTGACTGTTTGCAGCCGCTCACTGATCTCGTAACGACCACGCTGGGGATAACAGATTGCTTGCTTGTCCATATTAGGACTCTGTCTATCATCAATACGAAGAAATCTCAACTAGAACCTGTCCACGTTAGGACTCCACTTGCTGTTAACCCAGAAAAATCTCGGCAAATCCGCTGGGGGATATTCCAATAAATCGTCCACGTTAGGAATAGACTCTTCCACGTTAGGAATAACACCATCCACGTAAGGAATCATCTCTTCTGCATCTGTCCACGTCAGGACTAAACTTTCCATCTTTCCACGTCAGGATGCAATCTTCTTTTTCCACGTAAGGAGAACCGTATCAATCTGTCCACGTAAGGACTCCAGTACAACTCGATATGTCTGCGTCAGGACTCCAATCTTTCCGCGTAAGGAATACAACTTTGGTTCTGAACCTGTCCACGTTAGGACTCACCTTTCCACGTAAGGAGTACATCATTCTTCCACGTCAGGAATCGACTTTTCTTGAATCCGTCCACGTAAGGACCCCAATCTCTCCACGTAAGGAAACCAACTCTTTCCGATTTGTCTGCGTCATGACTACATTTTTCCACGTAAGGAATGCCATCTTAATCTGTCCACGTAAGGACTCCGCTCTTTCCACGTAAGGAATCCTCCTCCTATGTGTCCGCGTAAGGACTCAATCTTTTCCACGTAAGGAACACGATCTCCTTTCCCCGTAAGGAACCATTTTTCTGATTTGTCCACGTAAGGACTCCCATCTTTCCACGTAAGGACCTGAAGTTTCTCTTTCTCTTCCACGTAAGGAACACGCCTTCTTTCCACGTTAGGCATACTTCTTCTTCTGAATCCGTCCACGTCAGGACTAAATTTTCCACGTAAGGAATCTATCTTCTTCTTCCACGTTAGGAATAACTTCTTTGATCTGTCCGCGTCAGGACTAAACTCTTCCACGTCAGGAATAATCTCTTTCTTTCCACGTCAGGAATCAATCTTGATATGTCCGCGTGAGGACTCAATCTTTCCACGTAAGGAAACCCATTCTTTTCCACGTAAGGAATCTCATCTTTCCACGTTAGGAATAAACTCGTCTTTCCACGTAAGGAATCTCCATCTTTTTCCACGTAAGGAAACTATTTTTCTTCCACGTAAGGAATACCTTTTGATATGTCCACGTAAGGATTCTGATCTTTCCGCGTTAGGAATCAAACTTTGATCTGTCCGCGTCAGGACTAAACTTTGATCTGTCCGCGTCAGGACTAAACTTTTCCACGTAAGGAATCAATCTATTTTCCACGTAAGGAATCACCATTTTTCCTCGTAAAGAATAATACTTCGTCTGGATCTGTCCGCGTCAGGACTAAACCCTTCCACGTTAGGAATGCACTTGTTTCCCCGTAAGGGATCCATTTCGATATGTCCGCGTAAGGACTCAATCTTTCCACGTAAGGAATACCAACTTCTTTCCACGTAAGGAATAAATTCGTCTTTCCACGTAAGGAAACCATCTTCTTTCCACGTAAGGAATAAATCCGTCTTTCCACGTAAGGAGAACATCGTCCACGTTAGGACCCACCTTTCCACGTAAGGAATCACAATTTTAATCTGCCCACGTAAGGACTCCCATCTTTCCACGTAAGGAATGAACTTGCTCTTCCACGTAAGGAACTGAAACCTCTTTTTCCACGTAAGGAATAGATTCGTCCACGTCAGGACCCATGTTTCGTCTTGATTTGTCCACGTAAGGACTACATCTTTTCTGCTGAGAAAATACATCTTGTCCCCGTCAGGACTCAGTTCTCCATTGATCCCAACTCACAAACTTCTTAGCACCGACGTGACAGCGACTTTGAGGCGGACTCTACTGGGGATATTTGGAAACCAAACTACCGGACGACTGTTCTGATAACCGGCGGTGGCCTCTGAAATTCTGATTCATGGAACCCCTGATGACAACTAACTCTGCCTGGGAATAAAGAGAAACTTATCCTGATAACTCTGTGGGGAATACGGCCGAAACTGACATTATCATTGGATGTCTCATGCCGAGCTCTTGAATGTTTGGTAGTTCATTTGAGCAAGAGTTCTCTCCACCTGAACTGCTAGAGTACAGAAACTGCTTCAGCAAAATAAATGCTGAAGATAATGCCGACTCCGCCGGGGATAGCCAGATGCTACAGAATTATTCCAGCAAAATAAGTGCTGGAAGGGTGAAGTCAACCCTGCTGGGAAATTGGGAACTCAAACCAAACACCCTGTTGAGGTAACCCCCTGCTGGGGAATATAACTTTGCTGGGGAATAACAGATGTGCACAGTATGATCGGACTTTCTGCTGGAGAGTGAACTGATATTACACAATATCCCTGCCAAAATAAATGACAGGACCCACCACCAACTCTGCTGGGGAGAGTCTTGATCTTCGAGTTCCACTGGGAGGAAAGAACACTTGCTGAAAAGAGAATTCCGCTGGGGATGGGATGATTCTCTTGGGGAAAATTAACTGACTCCACTGGAGAAGAATAAATGACCTTGCGGGGAAAGGGAAACCGCCTGAATACAGCTCACCAATTTGGAAATATTAATCTTCTGAGGCTGAACCACTCTGCTTGAGATAAGGAGTCCTTCTGGGGGACACCACACTGCCTGCATACAGCCTACAATCTTTGAATCGTCAATTCTGTTGAGGATGAACGACTTTGCTGGATAATCCTTTTGCACAAGCTACGACTAGATGGAGAGTTCGATCCTTCTTCAGGAAGAACCTGCATGACCTGCGTGAGGGCTGAGTCTTTCGTTATTGCAATCTTTTGATCATCTTCCTCGTACGGTTATGAAACCTGCAACAACACAAACAAGACAAGACAAGCCTATGCAACCAAATAAATTCAGGTTAGTGACGTTATTTTCAGTTAATTCAAAGCTTTAGCAACTGTTGGCAAGGGCCAGTGACGTTATACACACGCTAGTTTCATCAAACTTAGGCGTTAATCATGCACAAAACAGTAAAGAACAGTGTCAAGTACTGAATAACGTATTTTATTGATTGGGCCCCTGAATGGGCGGAGTTTTGTACACGGGATGTAACTCCTGAAATGAGGAAGCTACACAAAGCAAATATACAAGTATACAAGTATGCACAAGAAGCACAAATATTGACAACTTAAATTTGTACACATGTCGGCAACGGGATGCAGATGAACACCACGAACTGATCCTCCCACGACTCGCCCGACTCTAATGCTTTCCCGGTATCCCCACTTCTGAAGAGATTGTATCAGATAACTGACTCCTCAAATGTATTCTCCCGCATTGATGCTCATTGCAATTATCAAATTCGGACCGCAGTCATTTGCTTTTCAAATCCCTAACTTTTGCGTGAACCGCCCTTTACGGGTTTTCAGTTCACCGGGATACCCCTTTTTGCCGAAGTCGCCCAGTGTAGGTTTTCAACTTCGCGGGTGTACATTTTTCCATTTTATCCCTAATTTTTGCCCGAACCTTTCATTCTGTTTTTGGTTCGCCAGGATGCCCCATTTTTGCCTGGACTCTCTTTTTTCTGTCCAGCGGGTCTATTTTAAGCAAAGTATTTTTTAACTGCGTCCGAATTCACAGGCGACGTGAAGTCTTCACCGTCCATAGTGGACAACAACAACGCTCCTCCTGAAAATACTTTCCTGACAACGTATGGCCCTTCGTAGTTGGGGGTCCACTTGCCCCTGTGATCTGCTTGCGGCGGGAGAATCCTTTTCAGCACAAGGTCGCTCGTCTGAAAGCTTCGCGGATGTATCTTCTTGTCGTACGCTTTCTTCATTCGGCTCTGGTACAAACGACCGTATGCTAGGGAAGCTAGCCTCTTCTCATCCATCAAACTCAGTTGATTCAACCTGTCTTTCACCCATTCGGCCTCGTCCAGCTGAACGTCTCGCAATACCCTCAGAGAAGGGATCTCAACTTCCAACGGTAGCACCGCTTCCATTCCGTATACCAACGAGAATGGAGTTGCCCCGGTTGATGTGCGTACCGTCGTACGATAACCGTGCAAAGCGAAAGGTAGCATCTCCTGCCAATCCTTATAGGTCACCACCATTTTCTGAACGATCTTCTTGATATTCTTATTGGCCGCCTCGACAGCGCCATTCATCTTGGGCCGGTAAGGGGAGGAGTTGTGATGTTCGATCTTGAAATTTTGACAGAGCTCCTTCATCATTTTGTTGTTCAGGTTTGAACCATTATCCGTGATTATCCGCTCGGGAATCCCATATCGGCAAATGATATCTCTTTTGATAAATCTGGCCACCACTTGCTTCGTTACATTTGCGTAAGACGCCGCTTCCACCCACTTGGTGAAATAATCGATTGCTACTAAGATGAACCGATGCCCGTTAGAAGCTGTCGGCTCGATCTTTCCAATCATATCGATCCCCCACATCGAGAATGGCCAAGGTGATGACATCACATTTAGAGGACTCGGAGGCACATGGATCTTATCAGCATAGATTTGGCACTTGTGACACTTCCTCGCAAACTTGAAACAATCAGTTTCCATGGTCAGCCAAAAATAACCTGCCCGCAGCAGCTTTCTTGTCATAGCATGCCCGCCCGCATGCGTACCAAAGGTACCTTCGTGTATTTCTTCCATGAGCAACTTTGCCTCTCTTTCGTCTACACAACGCAACAGCACCAAATCGTGGTTTCTTCTGTATAAGACGCCATCCGGGTTCAAATAGAAATTGCCTGCTAACCTCCTGAGAGTCTTCTGATCTTGACTGGATGCCCCAGCCGGATACTCTTTATTCTTCAGGAAATTAAGGATATCGAAATACCATGGTTTGCCATCAGATGCTTCATCAATAGCAAATACATAAGCTGGCCTGTCCAGCCGAGAGATAATGATTCGGGGAGCCTCATTCCAGAAGTTGACTTTGTACATGGAAGACAAAGTGGCCAGGGCGTCAGCCATTTGATTCTCTGCCCGCGGTACATGATGCAATTCAACCTTGTCGAAGAAAGGCAACAATCTCCTTGCATAATTCATGTAATGTATCAAATTGGGCTGCCGTGTCTCCCATTCCCCTTTGATCTGATTCACCACCAGAGCTGAGTCTCCGTATACGTCTAAGTTCTTGATTCGCAAATCAATGGCTTCTTCAAGCCCCATTATACAAGCTTCGTATTCGGCCTCATTGTTGGTAACGGCAAAGGTCAATCGGGCAGTAAGCGGGATGTGCGACCCGTGTGGCGTAGTGATGATTGCCCCTATTCCGCTACCGTAAGTATTCACAGCTCCGTCAAATATCATCTTCCATTTGGAACCCAACTCTGGTCCCTCGTCTGGCAACGACTCTTCACAATCTTTCATCTTTAGGTACATGATATCCTCGTCAGGAAAATCAAACCTCATCGGTTGGTACTCTTCAATAGGCTGCTCCGCCAGATACTCAGACAGCACACTCCCCTTTATAGCCTTTTGCGAGATGTATTGAATATCATATTTAGTCAAGACCATCTGCCAACGGGCAATTCTACCTGACAACGCCTGCTTTTCAAATACATACTTGATAGGATCCATCTTCGAGATGAGCATGGTTGTATGATTCAGCATGTACTGCCTCAAACGCTTGGCGGCCCAGGCTAGCGCGCAACAAGTTTTCTCCAGCATTGAATATCGAGATTCACAATCTGTAAATTTCTTACTCAGGTAATAGATCGCATGCTCTTTTCTCCCTGTCTCGTCGTGTTGACCGAGAACACAACCCATGCTTCCCTCAAGAACCGTCAAATACATTATCAAGGGTCTACCTGCCACTGGGGGTATCAGAATGGGAGGCTCCTACAAATACTGCTTTATTTTATCGAACGCCTTTTGACAATTTTCGTTCCACGTTACAGCTTGGTCTTTCTTCAACAGCTTGAATAATGGTTCACACGTGGCCGTTAGGTGAGATATGAACCGGGCGATGTAGTTCAACCTCCCTAAAAACCCGCGCACCTATTTCTCTGTTTTAGGCGTCGGCATTTCTTGAATTGCTTTTATTTTAGCAGGATCGACCTCTATTCCTCTTTCGCTTACGATAAATCCCAGCAGCTTACCCGATCTCACCCCGAATGTGCATTTATTAGGGTTCAGCCTCAGCCTGAACTTCCTAAGCCTTTTAAATAACTTCAACAGATTCACCAGATGCTCTTCCTCCGTCTGGGATTTGGCAATCATATCGTCAACATAAACTTCGATCTCTTTATGCATCATGTCATGGAAAAGAGTCGTCATCGCACGCTGATATGTTGCCCCAGCATTTTTCAAGCTAAAGGGCATCACTTTGTAGCAAAATGTTCCCCAAGGCGTTATGAAAGTAGTCTTCTCCATATCCTCTGGCGCCATTTTAATTTGATTATAGCCCGAAAAGCCATCCATGAAGGAGAATACGGAGTATTGAGCAGTATTATCAACTAATACGTCAATGTGAGGAAGTGGAAAATCGTCTTTTGGGCTTGCTTTATTCAAATCTCTATAATCCACGCACATTCGAACCTTGCCATCTTTCTTTGGCACTGGTACGATGTTGGCAACCCATGAGGGATACTTTGTCACAGCCAGGAAACCAGCGTCCCACTGTTTTTGGACTTCCTCTTTGATCTTCACTGCCATATCTGGTCGAGTTCTGCGAAGCTTTTGCTTGACTGGCGGGCAATCTTCTTTCAGTGGCAGGCGGTGCACAACCATATCTGTATCGAGCCCTGGCATATCTTCATACGACCAAGCGAATACATCACTATACTCTCGGAGCATTTCAACCAGTCTTCGCTTGATATCACTCTGCAGTGCGGCTCCGATACGAATATTCTTTTCAACCCCTTCCGACCCCAAGTTGATAATTTCGATGACCTCATCGTGAGGCAGAATGGCTCTTTCCTCTTGCTTCACCAACCAAGACAGTTCTTTAGGAACGTCGCTATCTTCGACAACCTCTTCTTCGGCCTGAAATACCGGGTGCTCAAAGTCGGGACGAGTCATAGGTGGTTCAAGGATGTCATCTGAAAATGTTATCCTGCAAAAGGAACGGTTAAGTGCTTCAAAATGCGTATAAAGCGAACAACCACGTTGCCATTTTATTGAAAAATATAAAACAAGAAAGACAGGGATTACAGTATTTGCACATGAAAAAACGCCATTTATTTAATGATTGACACGCAATGTTCATAACAACACAGCCCTAAGCAAATCCTGACGCCCCGGGCAAGACATCAGATTATTCAACAATTAATAAAGCAAAGCATTACTGTTTAAAAGTCACAGGAACAAACTCCTGAATAGACCAGTTGCATAGTCCTTGTCCTGGCGTGCTTGGCTGAATCCAGGCATCCATATCACAGTCGTTGTCTCCTTCATCAGACTCCGAAGCAGCATTGACAGTTTCATGGCACACTCCACTGGCAGAGATGGTGATTGGCCCTCTGAACCGGGGTGCCCCCACGGAAGGAGTTGATGACGACGGTTGGTATCCCAGCCCGAACCGGTCCATCTTCACAGGAATGTCCAGCACTTTGCCCCAGCCCTTTGCTCCTCCTGCTTCTACTAGAGCTTGAGCTTCTTTATACGACGAGACGGCTATCTCCGACGCTTTGCTCGGCCCAGGACCTTTGTCCTTGATACGCAACCCTTCAAATGCCTGACAGGGTGTTTCGTTGATTTCTCCGTCGACCTCCACATATTTAAATGACGACAGATGGCTGACCAGGATGTCCTCTTCTCCGCATACAGTGACTACGCTGTCTCCGACCATATATTTCAACTTCTGATGTAAGGTAGACGTGACTGCCCCAGCCCCATGAATCCAAGGTCTTCCAAGCAAGCAGCTGTACGCAGGCTGTATATCCATGATATAAAACTCAGTTGCAAACACCTCCGGCCCCACCTGCAGAGGCAATGTGATCGATCCAAAGACTTCTCCGCGTGCCGTCAAACGCTCTGACTACCAAATCACTGGGCGTACACAAGATTCCTCTAACATCCAGCTTCATCATTGCCTTCTTGGGCAGCACATTCAAAGACGATCCGGTGTCAACCAATACGTGCGACATTACTGATCCTCTACACTCGACAGATACGTGTAGCGCCATATTATGATCTCTTCCTTTCGGGGTCAAGTCAAAGTCAGTAAAGCCCAAGCTGTGGCCTGCATTCACATGTGCCAACACTCCTTCCAGTTGATTCACGGAGACGTCCTGGGGTACAAAAGAAGTATCCAGGACTTTCAGCAACGCATTTCTGTGAGCTTCCGAACACAACAGCAATGACAGGATAGATATTTTGGACGGCGTCTGCTGTAGATGCTCCACAATCTTATAATCACTTTTCCGAATCAAGCGCATGAACTCTTCTACGTCTTTCGATGCCGATTCTTTGTCACTTGCTTGCGCTGGGACATTCTCAACCGCTTTCCCTTTCCCTTTCGCGAGTCTTTCGGCCTCCACTTCAGGGGATATAAAGATCCTACCACTCCTTGTCATACCTCCCGAACCAACAACATTATCCACAGTCTCGGCTGGCTGCCTGTTAACATCAATCTTTATCCCGTCACAATACACCTCCAACCCATATGACCAGGGGACTGCTTTCGTGTTCTCGTACGGGATCGGCCCGGCCTTAGTTATGGTGATCGGTGGTCGCTGAGCTGGTGCTGCAATAGTGATTGTCTTTCGAGGAATCGTTACAGTGGCCACATCAGTCTGATCATATGCTACTGCCCCTGCGGGCTCTTCAGTTGCTGCTTGGTCAAACTGCAGTAAACCTTCATCAATTAAAGCCTGAATGCCTTTCTTCAAATCATCACACCCCCCAGCTAGGGTCCAACATTCTACACAATACTCGTTACACCCTGGATAAACACCCCCTTGCAACAGTCGGCTCTTTATCTCGCTCAGCGGCGTCTTTAAATCTTCGACGTTCATAATCAGATTCAACCCTTCCTCAGTCAGAATGGCGTTTGCCCCATGATTAGGCATGGGTTTCTGCACTATATTCGGACCGGCCGTTCCGAAATTAATAGTCTTATTGTCCAGAAGATCCTGCACAACATGCTTAAAAGCATGGCAACCCTCTATATCGTGGCCCGGGGCCCCAGAATGAAACTCACAGTGCCTGCTTGCATCGTAACCAAACGGGGGAGCTCCCGTTATCGGTGCCAGAGTTCTCTTCTCTACCAGGTTCAATTCCAACAATGTCTGCAGTAAATCAGCGTATGTCGAGGGAGGCTTCTCGAACACTCTTCTTGGTTTACTACCCTGGAACCTTCGCTGAGCCTGCTGTGCCCCCTGCTGAGGCTGCTGCTGCTGTTGCATTGGCTGTTGCTGAACCGATTGTTGTTGCTGGAGTGGTTGCTGTTGATACGGGATAGTAACACTCGCCACCTGCTGCGGCTGACGATATTGACCTCGTCCCCTGCCTCGGCCTCGGCCTCGGCCTCCAAACACTGCACTTGCCTCGCCCTGGCGGCGCCCACCAAAAGCCTTCCTATTACTGCCAGACGCAGTCGATTCCTCACCCTGGAATTTTCCTTGCTTAATGTTACGTTCAATCTTTTCTCCCATCAGAATCAGGTCTGAAAAACTGGCCAGAGACGTGTGAAACAGCATATCATGAAACAGACCTGTGAAGGTGCCGACAAACATGTCATTCATTTCCTTATCTTCTACAGGAGGACGGACCCTGGCAGCCATATCGCGCCACCTTTGCGCGTACTCTTTAAAGCTCTCCCCCTTCTTCTGCGACAGTCCCGCCAACTGGACCCGATTGGGTGCCAAGTCGCTGTTATACTTGTAGTGAGCTACAAATGCCTCTGCTAATTGCTTCCATGTCTTGATATCAGTTGGCTCCAACCCCATGTACCACTCTAGGGAAGGACCCGACAGACTATCTTGAAAGAAATGCATTAGCATTCTTTCATCAGTTGAGTATGCAGACATCTTTCTGTAATAAGCTCGTACATGCACTTTCGGACATGTGTCCCCTTTATACTTATCGAACGCAGGAGCTTTGAATTTGATTGGCACCCTCAAGCCAGGTACCAAGCCCATTGTTGCCATGTCCAAGCCCACAACACTTTGGTTCAGGACTCCCCTCATCTGCTCTTCCAGCATTCTGATCTTCTGGGAGTCATCCATCGGCCCTTCGAAACCTCCTCCGGAGAAAGCGTCCTCCTGCTGATCTTCTTGCCACATACCGTTTCTAGCCCCATACCCATCATATCCATTATTACGTCCAGCTCTGATCTAATTCATCCCCGGACCTCGGCCTCTGTTGCCGTACCCTTGAACACCTCCAGCAGGACCAAAAGCCATAAATCCAGCACCGTTTCCATTTCCAAAACCTCCGTAACCCTGGTTGGTCGCGCCATAACCGTCTTGCCCAAAGCCCTGAGCATTAAAGCCATATTTCCCCGCATTATCGAATCCCTGATCGTTGAATCCGAATCCAGCATTAACAAAGCCGTTGCCTCCCATATTATCTCCCAAGTTGACATCACCCAGCCCAACGTTATGGGCAGCAGTCTCATTCCCAACTCCGACGTTACCGTTTACAGCAGCGGTAGCGTTGTTGATGTTAGCAGCAGGTATATTGACTACAGGTGGAGCCACTGGCGTGGGAGTGCCGTCTCCATGAACAATATCGACCCGTACAGACTGATGATCCTCGTTACCGTGACCAGCATTTCGGGCCAACAGAGGCTGGACCATGGCCTGCAAATTCTCCTGACCCTTTGCAATAGCTTCCATGGTCTGCATAAAGAGAGCGAGCTTCTCGCGCACATCTTGCATCTCGTTCTGCATTTGATCCATGATTCTTCGACAGTTGGTGCGGGTAGAATAGCGGTGCGGGTGCTGATCTGCAATCCTGGAAAGTACCTGGTACAGAGCAGGACATAAGACACTTATTCAAAGATTACCTGTAATGCAATATGAATATGAATGCAATGCAATGTGTCTGTGCATTAGGGAAGTTCATTCCCCCAGTTCTAGTGTGAAGGTGCCAGTGCAGTGACAGTGTTGACAATAGGAATATCGGAGCTGAATCATAGAAAGCCTCATATATTGCTGAGAAAACCAGAATACAATGTCGCTGAGAGTACAATAAGAAGGCATGACCTCAACCAACAATCCTGGTGATGGTCAGCACTATGCAAATAAAGCATACAAGTTACTACAAGTTACTACATGAAATGATCAAATCCTCCCAAAAGTCTGGTACTCTTCTATCAACTTCTTGGTCTCTGGATGACTTGGTCGATCAAGCAGCCCTTCAACAAGTTGGTTTCTTTTCTTGAGAACCCGTCGCACGTCTTCAGCAGTTTCCTCCCATGTCGCTTCTCCGAAGCCATCTTCTAATTTTCGCTTTTGAGACACTGCTTCATCTCTGCATTTGATTGCCTTGTTCAGTGCATGCTGGACACTATACCGGGTCATCACTTCTTCCTCACACTTCTTGATGCTAGACTTCAACTTCTCTTCGAGGTCGGAGATTTGCTGCTTTAGCTTATCTTCCCTCTTCTTGTTGTTGGTGAGCGTAGCATTCCAAGTCTTGTTGCAAGAGGAGATCTCTCGGTGTGCTGCGTCGAGCGCCTTCTTTTTGGATTCCAGCATGTCATGGGAGCTTCTGAACTCTTGCCCCAGACGCTCACGCTTTTTCTTTTCCTCAGTCAACTCAGCCCCTAACCTGTTTAACAGCTCGATTTGTTGTTGGAAAGCATATACGGCCTTGTTCTTCTCACTGCGTACCTGAGCTAGCTCCTGCTCTAACCCTTCGTTGATCTTCGACAAGGCTTCCTTTTCTCTCACAACCTGCTCATAAGCTTCCTTAGAAACAGTAGTTGGCTCTGCTACCGGAATAGGATCAAGAACTGGTGCATCTGGAAATGGCATCCTCAACTGACTAGCTCTTTCCTGAATCCAAACCCTGTATGGCGCATAAGCTTGGCAATCGTTCTTACCTAACAGTGGTTTCCCCTTACGGTTAATACGTGTCCAGGCATGCTGCAGCTTGGCTAGCAATTCTCCCTTCAAATCACCTGTGAAGTACAGAGATTCCTGTACTTCCACCTCCTGAGGTGGATTCTTCAGTGCATATCCGAACTAGCGAATGAATAGAGAAGGGTTGTAATTGATACACCCTTTTCTTCCTATCAACGGCACATTAGGGTACCCAGAACAACTGAAGATGAGCTCAGATCCCAACAGGTCTTGATCAAACCACTCCATATCTTCCGACGATAGCCTCATCAGGCGCTCTGGCCAACCAGCTGGGACTGTAGTCTCTGCAACAGATCTTCTCTTAGGAAGGTGACTCTCAAACCACCTACTCAACAAGGGTACACACAGATGAACATTCTTCCCTCTTCCCTTCTCATTCTTGTAATGCAGTGAGTGGTAGAGATCTCCGAGTAAGGTAGGTACAGGATTACCAGCGGCAAACAAGTAGAAGGCGTCGAAGTCTACAAAATCCGGTATATTGGGGAACAGTACTATGCCATAAATGCACAAGGCCAACACAACATTGAAAGCAACCCAGCACCCGCTCTTGGCATACTCTTGGGCTTTACCAACTAAGAATTGGAGTGAGAAGCCTGGAACTCCACGGGAAATAGTAGTCACAAGTTCAGAAGCATCAACATGCAAGGCTTTTGCCAAGTCCTCCGGCTTGGGCTTGGCGCCGTAATGAATGAATGGAACCTGGTTCTGCACGGGCAGCTCAACATACTCAGCGTATTCCTCTAGAGTTGGTCCCATAATAAAGTCGGCGAATGTAAAGCACCTCAAAGCTGGGTCATAAAACTGCATCAAAGCATACAGCCCATCTAACTCTACCTCTGTAGGTTTGCACACCAATCTCAATAACCTACCGTAGCTCATCCTGAAACTCCTACGAACACCCTCATCAGCAAGAGAGATCAACCCAAGTAGAGGAACAATATCCGGAGTAGGCAATTTGTAAGCAACTGTTCTTCTTAGGCTAGCCATGATCAAAACTCAGAAGTCTGGGCACTAGAACTAGGGAAATGCAAATGCACCTGCAGCACAGACACACGTTAGTGAAATGCAAATGGTAATGGACATGCAGTGATGCAATGCAAGTAACATGCAACAGGGACCAAAGCTGTAGCTGAATAGCCTGAACCCAATCAAGAAAGGTCTCAGATAGACCATCCAGAAGTCCTCAAGCCCTGGTCTCAGATATACCTCAAACAAAGCTCCAATATTGGTCTCTGATAGACCCCATAATCATAACCTGAATGGTCTCTGGCAGACCTCAGATCATATCCCCCACTGGTCTCTGACAGACCTCAGAACACATCTCCAAATAGTCTCTGACAGACCTCGGAACACACCAACTGGTCTCTGACAGACCTTAGAACCCTCCATAAATATCCACGATCCTGATCAACAAACCGGTGGTCTGAAGGTCTAGTTACCTGCATAACCCTGAATCCCCTCACAGGTGGGTGGCCCTATAACTGGCACAAGGTACGGCATCCTATGCGGTCGTCGGCGTCACAGACTTTCAGGGTTGATGATACGACTCCCAGAAGGAGTGGCATCATCAATTCCTGAAGAGGCCTCACTTAGCCAACTTCCAAATGATCGGTCCCCAGAGTCGACAATCCAACTAACCAGCAACCCACGCCAACCAAAGGAAGGGGCAGGAGGCCAACCAGAGGAACCTCGTCTGAGTGTAGATTTCATGGGACACCGAAGCAAGCAAAGCAAGCGGGCGCCCACTAATTTCTACTCTAATTCTAGGTGCACTCAAGCCCAGGTCCGGCTTATCTCTCAATATCAGAACACCCGTCACACCCCAGATACAGCAACAATAATCAATATATAAAGCTGAAAATACAAGGTTAGAAATATAAAATAACTCCATACAAAATCCTCGACGGGAAAACAAGCGTTAGGATTGACTCTCTCAAGGGACGTTGGATCCCAAATGCATAAGAACCATCGCAGTCCTTAGCAGCCAGGGGACGTTGGATCCCCAGCAGAGTCGCCAGCTGTCGCTACTGCGAAAATCGGCGCCGGCTGAACAGAAGAGTCGCCACCATGCGTTATTTATCCCACGGGAGGGAAAGGAAACGCTCAGAGTAAACCTCGCACAACACGGGAAAGGTATGGTCATCGCAACCAAAACCTGGGTTCGGGAGTCGGTTACGCAAGGGGAAGGTATTAGCACCCCTCACGTCCGTCGTACTCGACGGGATCCACGCTTGTTTTCGGGTATGGATTGTTATTCTATCTACTCTAAAGGTCAGGGGTTAAAAAGAAAAGAGAATGAAAATTAAATGACTCGGCAAAGTATCGCACTTTATGCCTACGTATTCCCGTCGGGAACGAGAAATCAGAGTCAACGTAGTTCGCCTACCTACGGGAAAGGAGGGGAAGGTTGCTCGCTAGGATATCGCATCCTATGCCTACGTACTTCCACACAGCATGGAAGATCAGAGCAAACGTAGTTCGGGCCACGTACGACACAAGCTTGTCTTGGTTGATTTTATTCCTTCTGAAAAAGGTTTTCTTGATTGACAGTCCAAGCGGACAAAAATGACGTCTTGATGAGTTCACATTCTTTTACGGAAGAAGTGTCTTTTATTGTGTTTGAAATCTTTATGTGTTTTTCTGTTTGTTTTGAGAAAGAAAGAGACAGAACTCTAACCTACGGTTGCAAAGGGAAACAAACTAACCTAATGTTATCATGCATGGGTTAAGACCTAGTGTCTATCATGCTCCTCTCTTGCGCAGAGAGAAACAGAGATCCTAAGGGATAGGCAGAAACAGAAACAATATCAGATATATACAGTAAAACAGTAAAATGCATGGATGCAACAGTACAAACGAGGCAAGGGAGTCCCACTCAACCTTGAACCTAGAAAACAATAGGCAAAAGTGAACAGACTTCACTTTCAACCCAACAAGGTAAACAGCAAACAATACAATCAGGAAAACCAAACAATACAGCAGAAATGAAATACAGCAGAAACAAAAACAGCATCAGCAGCTCTGAATCAACATCTGGCTCCAAGTAATCTCCAATCAGCTACAGGCTTCAACACGCATCAATCTCCATCTTCATGGCCTTCAGGTAAGGGCTTTGATCATCAGTCTTCTATCTGCAATGGCTTTTCTTCAAGTTCAAAACTCCGGGATGAGGGATCAGTCACAATAGTGAATTGGGTGTTAAGCAATCAGTTGACTACCAAAGGTGGTGAACAGACTGCTTCTAACACAAAAGACATTTTCTCTCAAGAGTTATATCTCTTAGACACTATCACCAAGCCTTCCAAAGGAAGGGGGTGAGTGTCTTAGAGAGACTCTGAATCACAGAGAAGAATGGATGCAGACAAGGCAATCCATGTTTGAGAAACAAACTTTCTAACCTAGAGCTCTGCCTAGCTCCTAAACCCTAGTCTCCTCAGCATCTGCTAGCAAGAATCTTCTCTTCAACTCTGGAAGTTGAACTTCAATCTCTGGATCTCCAATGGCTTCACCTTCTCAAGTCTTCAGCTCTCCCAAATCCCCAGACAATCCCAATACCCGCACATACAAGCAATAATCCCCTGAGGGCACACCACACCAGTCAATCAGATATATACAGTACATTAATAGCAGTAGGGGAGTCCTGACTTTTTTCTAAGGGGATCTAATAACTACCCATAGCCCCTATAGTCCCATAGCTAAACTATTCAAACCCTAAGTCCTAAGGGAAAAGAATCAACCCTCCTAAGTCATCACCTAAAACCCTAAATTTGTCCATGTTGTTCACACCTACATTAAGCACCTAAATTTAATTTCTAAAAATGGGAACTAAATTGTATCTACAAGTTTAATGTCTAAACTAAACAACCTAAAAAGAATGGGCAAAAAATATTGAAGCAACTAATAGAACAAAAAATAACAAAATCATGTATGAAATGAAACTATTAAAATGTCATTTATTTAGAAAAAATGGGAAAAATATCAAATAAAAAATAAAATGCAATTTTTATTTTTTATAATTTTCTAGACATCCTAAAGAAAAATATGCAAAAAGAATGAATTAAAAATAATGTTTTTTCCATTTATTATGAATTTTAAAAATGAATGAAAAATGAAAAGAAAATAAAAGAAAATATAATGAATAAATGGGGAGGGGTGTGGAAAGCAAGAAAAACAAGTTCAGCGCATTGGGCCCATCAGATTGGGGGGTGCGAATAGCTGTCTGAGCCCAATCCCCCCAATAAGTGAAACGGTGCGTTTCAATTTTGAAATTTTCCCTCCGTATTTGACTTTAAACCACAGCCCTTCGATCAGCTTAAAAAGTCCATCGTTTTGAATGATCCAACGGCCCCCAGTCATCTTCTTCCTTGGTCATCTAGGGTTTTCAGAAACTCATCCCCATGCACAATACTTCCATCCTTCTGCTCTCTCTCATACTTCCATGAAATCATGAGATTAAAAAACCAAAAGTGCTCTAAAATTCTCCCTCTACACAGCCATGGTATTGCCTCCTTTTAAAACTCAGCCTACACATCAATTCGATAGGTATAACAGTTGGGATTCAAACCTTGCACCTGTGATCAACTCAACCAAACCTTGCCAATTTTCATCCTAATGTAATCACTACGCTGCACTGATCATTCTGAGCTCATCTTCCATAACTATCATCCCCTAAACTAGGTTTTCTTGCTCATTCAAGTTTTATCACTCTGTCACCAAACTTCCCATAACTCTCCCTAAGTTTCAAGAATTAATCCTCTATCATTTCTAAGCACTTCTATCCTAACCACATGATCTACAACAGTCTAAATGATGAGATTCGAAGAATCTTACATACCTTGCAAGTGGTGATGGCAATGGTGGTTAGACTCCAATTCAACCTTTGATACTTGCTGAAAATGATCTCCAATGAATGTGTATGCTTCTGTTTGCAGTGATTTTTGCTTAATCCTTGTGAATTACTCTATTCCATTCTTCATGCAAATTGGAGTTTCAACTTGAATCTCTTTAAACAGCCACGAATTCTCTCCAAGTTCTTGTGCCAATTACTCCATGATGATGGTGGATGATGATGATAACAGAAATCAGAATGATGGAGGAAGTTTTAATGGAGTTTTGATGAAAATGCAACTTGGAGTGAAGAAGATAAATGGTACAATTCTTGATCAATTCAACCACTTCTTGATATGAATCCTAGTGTTTGAATGATGATGATGAAGATTCAATCCAAAGATGTGAGAGTTTTGAGATATTTGTGAGAGTTTGAGAAGCTTATGCAAGAATGGGAAAATGAATGAAAATTGGGGTTTTTGAACAAATGGGAGCACCAACCCTTGCATGAACCAACTTGCATGAATATATAGATGGGATTAGAACTTCCTAGAAGCTTGGAGAAGTTTCCCTTGTGCAAATTCCCTTGGATGTTGATTATGTAACTTTCAATTCAAGCAACCATGGATAACTATCAAATTATGAACTAAACTCAAAATTCCACTTTAGCCAATGTATTTAAAATGCCCTTTCCATTCAAAATGACCTATAATTTTGCATCATTTGGCCAAGATATGAAAAATCTCATTTTTTAAGCCATTTTCTTCATTAAATTCAACAATTTCGAAACCTTGTGCTATGAACTTTTCCAATCTCTCATGGTCACTTTTCTAGACTCAAAATGTCATTTGGAGCAAGTTTAATGTTGTAAGTTTTTCCATTTGAGGCCTCCTTGTATGAGTTTTGGACATAGGTTAAAATGACCTGTAATTCACAAATGACCAAAATACCCTTTGCTTGCCAAGACCATAAGCTGAGTTCCACATATCATATGAAGGCATACCATACCATTCTATAAAGCTAAGACAATAAGGAACAATTCTTATGTTGACCAGAAATTCATTTGAAATCTCCTTGAGGGGTAAAAATTGCTTGGAAGTCAAGTCACTTTCACAGACAAAATTTCAGATACCTCAGATGACCTGTAACTTGCAAGGACCATAACTTGAGTTCTATAAATCTCCTTGATGTCTTCCACCACTCAAATTAAAGGTCTTGAGATCCTCTACAAATTTCATGTTGGCCAAGAAGCCATTTGAAGCTTGCATTTTGACTTATCTTGCTTGGAAATTTGACCTAAACTAGGGGATTTTACATAGAAACCCTAATTTAGAAACTCCTCTTCTCCTTGATTTCTCTTGATTCCTGCTTAGCACAACAACATATCCTTATTCTCCATGTCAAATGATGAACCCCACATCTCTCCAATAGCCCTTAATGCCTTTCAATCAGTCAATTGACCTAGGGTTGACCTAGGGTTGACCTAGATGAAACCCTAGTTGACTGTCTTCAACTGCAATACTTGTGATCACATCAACAACTTGTTCTCTTCTCCAAATGACTTTCTAAGTCCTCCAAGATGTCTAGATACTCCCCATGCTCAGCCCATAGCTCACAATTTCTTTGGTTGACCCACAGATACCCTCAGTTAGGAGATATACTCAATGCTTGATCCACTGAACTCCCTGCTTTCAAATTCTTTCTTGATGACTTGAATGAGATTGAATTAGGATAATAACCTCTGGATAGGCCTCTAGAGATGAGAATAATGCTTGATCCCCTGTTGAATGACTTGCTATGCTTATGCTATGCAGATGGTTAGGCTATGTACATGACTCTATATGCAAATGCTAATGATATTGAAACATAACCCAAGTGAATAAGGTTGAGCAAATTTTAGGGTGCAACAGCTGCCAATATTTGTCCTCCACATAAGCCCTTCAAAAAACAACCATCAAGCCCAATTATGGGTCTACTTAATTTAAAACTCTCTTTGCAAGCCTTGTAACAGATGTAGATCCTTTGGAAGTGATGCCTATTGTCATTTGCATTGTCTGGACCAAGATTTGTAGGTTGAACATTAATCTTGACAGTTGATCCAGGATTTGTTTTAAGGATTTCATGTGCATAGTCATAAATTCATGTATACTGTTCAAGAAATGACCCATCAACCAAACCTCTTGCTGCACACCTATCCCTAACAACCTTAGTCTTGTTTACACCAACATTCCATTTCCTTTGGGCTTTTTCCTTGATGTCCCTGATTTTCAAATTTGGATTATCTTTTAAAGAGTTTTGAATTCTTTTACTTAACCACTTTGAAGTCACGCGCTTCACATTATATGATCTACTACAGTTATGCTTATCCACCAATTTCCTCAATTACCAAGAATCTTCATTTGGTAACTTGCCACAATATGCATTCCATTCACACCCTTCTTTACATATCACTCTGACCCTCTGTTTATCATTTTTAGAGAACCTCAAATCCCTTCCTGACTGAACAACATATGAAGTAATTTCCTCTTTAAAATCATTATTTTTTGCAAAATAGGTTCATAATTCCCATTTGTAGTATGACGTGTTCTTGTCCATTTTGAAAACATGATACTTCTTCTTATGACATTTACTTTCATCATCACCCACTCTCCAATTCCTCACTATCACATACACCCACATCTTCACCTCCCTCACTACCTTTTTTCTAGCACCTCCACCTTCCTCACATTTACCTTTACTTACTGCCTCTTTGTCATAACCCAACAAATTTGTAATATCCTTTTCCACTAAACCATCATTGTCTTCATCTGATTCTTGAAAGACAACATCTAAGGCACTGTCATATTGAAAGCTCCCATCATCACTATCACCCATATCATCAGCCACATCAATATCAACATTATTATCTCCTACCCCACCCTCACTCATATCCTTAGCCACATCAAGATCAACATTACTATTTCCTACCTCACCCCCACTCATAACCTCAACACCATTAACATCAACATTATTATCTCCAACCTCACCCTCCCTCATAACCCCAACACCATTAACATCAACATTATTATTCCTTTCCTCACCCCCTCATAACATTATCCCCATTAACATCAATATTTGTGCCTTCAACCTCAGCGTTATTTAAGTCACTTACACTATCTCCTTTACCATTCTACAACTTTTTCAATCAGTTTTCCAATGACATATTCAGTTTCATTAACATCAACTACCTTCTTAACTATATTTTCAGTCTCATCCTCAATAGGTCCATCATAATAATCAGGTTGAGAAACTGAATGTTTCACATACAAATGAACAACCTTATGTACCTTACATAAATCAACTATGTTTAAGGCACCTTTATCATCAGTTAAAGTAAACAAACCAAATGTTGGGTCCTTGTATATTATTGTTCCAACATCCTCATATCCCAATTCTTTAATAATCCCTAACACCTCAAAATAACTCCACTTATCAACATCACACTTCACATCAGCAACTGAACCCCCATAACTTGACTCATCATCACCTTCAAAATAACCTCCATGGTGTTTAACTACATGAACATATTCATCAATAACATACCTAAAAAGTACAACATTTGGAATCAAGTACATAAAACCCTAAACCCATGACAAACCCTAAAATGCAAACACATACGAACCCTAAAATAGAATGAATCCTAAAATAGATATGAGTGAAGATTAAAAACAAGTAAGATAACATTACCAGTATTCTGAAAAGAAATCCCTTGCCTTCGTGCTTGAATGCGTTCTTCGCTTCATTTGTCAGAATCCTCTTCCTCGTTCGCTTCGTTCAATCCTCTTCCTCGTTCTAAAGAGTGAGTTTCAGACACGTGTGACATTAGGGTGAAAAACCTTCTTGAATCCATTCTATATATTACAATACGTTATGTCATCAACAAACAATATACGTGTATGCCAACATTGCCATGTCATAAAAAAATAATACACGTGTGTGCCAGCATTGCATCTCAATTGACTTTGACTAACATTTTGAACAGAAAGGATAAACGTGAACCAAATTGAAAAGCTGAGGGACCAAAATGGTCCTTTTTAATTCATTTTCGTCAACAACTTCTTGTTGTTCTTCTTTGAAGCTTCATACATTTCTAACACCATTAACATCTGCTTCAACCAAATCTTCATCCTATATGAATAGTTCATATGCATCATCACCCTTTCAAAATGAACATCTCCAAAAGAGCCTTTATTTATTACGACCGTTTTTGCAATAGTAGGACACCATACGAGCTTCACATCCACACATTCTTTCTGGTCGACTTTTCACAGAAAAGGAAGACATTAAAATGGGTTTTATACCCCTTGATTTCAAAGACAACATATAAATGACTTTGATTTGGTTGTTGGATGAGTATCTTAGTTGAGCTTCTGCATTTGAGTTAGAAGGAAACAGAGAAGAATTATGTTAAGATGACGAAGATGTCATATTTTTCCAGAGTTAGAAGGAGACGGAGAAGAATTATGTTAAGATGACGAAGATGTCATATTTTTCCAAACGATGCTGCATTTAAATGGAAAAAATTAATATTTTGTTAATAATAATAAATACACGTCAACTAATTATCAAATCGTTTCTAATGTGACAATTGATTATTCTAACAATTTTATAAAACATATATGTCATTTGTACGTCCAATTCAATTTTCATTAGAAGTAGACAACAAAGTTAAAATTTATATAAATTTTTTTTTAGGAGTACCATTAATAAAAGAAAAGTATAAAAATTAAAATTAAATTATAAATTATTTAGAGACCATACACATATTTAATCCTAAAAAATATTATATATCATACCAAAATATTTCACTATTTAAAAGAATTAAAAGAAGACATTAATACTGACTAAAAGAATTTTCTATATATGTTATTTTAACAATTTTACAAAAAATTTCAAAAAAGTAATTAATATTGGATGGAAAAGATAAATTATAATTATTTTTATTATAAAATATCATTTACCATTGGTATGAGAAAAATAAATTTAAAAAGTTATAAAAAAAACAATAAATAGTAATGATGTATAACTATTTGAATTTAAAATAAAATACTAGTTTCGTAACTGAGTTAGAATAGAAAAATAAAAATTATAATTAAGTCTTAATATTATAAAATAACGTAATAGCATAATATATTTCTTTTTCTTTTTTTATTAAAATGACTTATATTATATGATGAAGTAAAACGTGAGCACGATTAGCTTTTTGTTCATGTTTTATGTATTAATTTTGTAATTGAATTAAATTTTCATAATGTATAAAAATTGGTTATATCTAGAGTTTAAAGAAAATTATTAAAATAATTTTTATAATTTTATTCTCATGTAAAAAGGTGACAATATTCGTTCCTATGAAATTTTATATGACTTTTTATTAAAAAATATAACTACTAATTTTTCTATGTTGTAACCGACCAATACGCTAGTGGTAGTTTAAACAGTTAGGAACATTTTTGTGCATTTTCCGCAAAGCAAGAATCTAATTCTATGATGTTTTTGTTTCAACAACAATACTTTATTGCATTCGAGTTTCATAGATCCTTTTCTTTCTACATGTACCATTTATATCCCTTAATCATCCATTAATTCATCATCTTTCAATTTTTCGTTCAAGTTGAAAGAAAAATGGCAGATTCATCAAGTTTAGAAGGAGCCACAAAGAAAGAAGTGATTCGAATTGAACGTGAATCCGTCATTCCAATTTTGAAACCTAAGCTCTTCATTTCATTGGCTAATCTTATTAGTATGTCTCTCTATCATTTTTTTTCGAAGTTACATTTTATCTATCAAATAATATAATAGAATATAATCACATTTGATTGTATTGTATCGGTGTCATACACCGATATGTTAGATACCAGATGTGTCAACGATAACACTGTTGATTCTAAATAGAATTTTATTCACTATTTCTCAATATGATGAACATACATACATATATCCATCAAATACAACACTAACATTGTGACGTTGATATAGAGCGTAGTTCTGATCGAGACGAGTTTTTGATGCTATGCAAAAGAATTGAGTATACAATTAGAGCTTGGTATCTTCTTCAATTTGAAGACATGATGGTATTGTTTATTTTCTTGACTGTTTTTAAATATAATTTATATTTATAACAATGTGTTCGGAGTAAGGGTGACAAAATCGGTATAACATGTCTCTTTTATTTGTATTCTTTAATATGTTTGTTCCGTTCCCCTCTGTTTTATTATGAACTTTTGGAGACATGATGCTTTTTTGTGTCTACAGCAACTACATTCACTCTTTGATCCTGTCGGTGGTGCCCAAAAGTTGGAACAACAAGGCTTAACTTCTCGAGAAATTGATAAACTTGAACAAAATTTCTTGAACCATTTTTTTGAGGTATTTTGGATACTTCAATCATTTATATAACATAACATAATAATACTTCATGATAATTGATTTCAGTCTTGGGACACACGCAACAATGTTAAATTTTTTTAGAGAGAATTTTACCGTTTATTATGGTCATCTCCGTCTCCGAGGGCGAATATCTGATTGTTAAAAAAAATATTTCATATAATATAAGATTGTTTGATTCTTCACTTAGGTAATGAAAAAGAGCAACTTCAAGATTGCAACTGATGATGAAATTAATGTTGCACTTTCTGGACAGTATCTTCTGAATCTTCCAATCACTGTTAATGAATCTAAGGTTTACAACTCTTTTTATGCTTTGTAATAAGTTAATTTCATGATTAATTACTTAATGTGCTTTTAGATGTTGCTAATCTGTTTCTTTTTGTTGTTGAATGTAGCTTGACAATAAACTTTTGAAAAAATATTTTGAAGCACATCCCCATAATAACCTTCCAGATTTTTATGATAAGGTAACACTTAAAATTTCTGTAACACCGACACAAAAAGCTATCTGTGTCCGAAATCGACACTGACACAACACTGATTATTTAGTTTATTCATTTTTTTCTTCAAACTTTTACTGATGTCGATCGATCAGTGTCATATTTCGATATTCACGCTTTATAGTTCAAACATATATGCTACTTATTAACATCAAGAACACTTCATCTCAAATAACCAAAAGTATGAATCAAAGCATGATGATGCTAGAAGAATGTCAAATTCTTCAAACTGATACTAACGATTTTATCGGTTTAGTACATAATCTTTCGGCGCGGAATTGGAATTGATCAAACGACGGATTACTTTATAATGGAGAAAGTGGACATGCTCATTGCACGTTTCTGGGCGTTTCTACTAAGAACACTCAGGTAATATAAATAAGGATCTAGTAATCGAAAATTTACAGAAACTACAATTAATATATGTTATTGCAGGTTGGAAAAACTGATAACGAAAAGATCGAAAAGACATGCTAAGGAACTAGATCCAAAGAAGGACGATGAAATAAACTCGTCGTCGGAAGAAGCTTACCAAGATGACGTATATGAACGGATACGCCTTGAAAATATGCCATTGAGGTCTTGATGTTTTTATCTATAGGGTTTGTTGTAGTTGCTTTAGTTCATGTTCAATTGATTCTACCCTTTATTAGTAACACCAACACCTCTGATAAAAAGTGTGTCTGTCTTTCTATCTGTGCTGTGTTTCTGGTGTCCGTGTTTCATAGCTTGTCACTAACGAGATTATTTGTTGTAATTTTCAGTTCGGGTAGCTTGTTAAGCAAGACAACAATCCAAGAACCTACATTCGATAGGATCATTGTTGTTTACAGGTATAACATTTATAGAAAACTACTAACAATGTTCTTTTTGAAAATTCAGTTATCGGTTAAAATCTCGAATCCTAGTTTCTCCAATCGTCACATTAAACATAGCATAACAGTTTATCAGTTGAACATTATCGGTTTTTTTAGGCGAGCGAGTTCCAGGTCAAAACCAGACAGAGGAATTTTTGTGAAGCATTTCAGAAACATCCCAATGGCTGATATGGAAATAGTTCTAGTGAGTTATCTCAACTGTAAATCATTTCAAAAACATTTTAATGTTAGTGTCCGCATTTACATTGCCAACTTTGCGAACTTTGATATCATCGCAAAATGCGCATACAAATTATGCTTATGCAGTTGCAACTCGTAACTGCAGTTGCGGCCGCAATTGCAAACGCAAACTCCAGTTTAGAACTATGAATTATAGTTTTTTTTTCTCATCGAATGACGGTAATTAGTTGTTACTTGACAGCCTGAAAAGAAAAATCCTGGACTGACTCCTAAGGATTGGGTGACATTTCTTGGATCTGCTATAGTTGGATTGGTTAGTTTTCTTTCTCGCGACACTAACTGATTTTATTAACCGAAGTGTTTAACTAACTAATCTATTCATTAAACACGTTTAACTTCTCCTTAATAGGTAGCCGTTGTTAGTTCACTTCAAGCAGCGACAAACGATTTGATGGTTATTGGGGCCGTTCTTTCTACCGTTGTTGGTTATTGTGTTAAAACATATTTCACGTAAGCATGTTTTTGATGAATCTATTTAACCAACAAAACAACTAGTAATTGTATTTAACTTACTATAGGTTTCAACAAAATTTGGCTGTGTATCAAGATATGATTACGCAGTCGATGTATGAAAAACAGCTAGACAGTGGAAGAGGAACACTTCTCCATTTATGCGACGATGTCATTCAACAAGAAGTGAGTAATTAGTGATTAGATTATTGGAGAAACAACTTTTGCACAAGCCAAACATGTTAAAATAAGTGCTTATTTGAATTAAACTTATTGTGCAGGTGAAAGAGGTAGTGATTTCATTCTTCATTCTGATGGAACAGGGAAAAGCTACAAGACAGGTATATAAATAAATCAAGAGTGAGTTCTATTCTACGGTTGTTGATTATAATATAAGCTATATGTGAATTAAGGAACTTGATCAAGGGTGTGAAGAGCTTATCAAAGAAGAGTTCAATGAAACTTGCAATTTTGATGTAGATGACGCGGTTCATAAACTTGAGAAGCTCGGAATTGTTACTAAGGTGAGTGAGTTTGCCTTAACTTTAAGAGAATTATGCATTACTAAATTATCGGATATACATACATTACCTATTTTCTTGCCTCACATTTTAACTAGTTCTGCATTAAGTTTGACTATTAATGTCTAAGACACATAGTATATTGTTATGATGATTTTGAGTTTTGTCAGTGAATTGAAGTTTTTTGTTCGAATTCAGGATCCTATAGGACGATATCAATGTGTTGGATTGAAAAGGGCTGTCGAGATAATCAGTGCCCCTACTGAAGAGCTTGTAATTAAGGCAAACCAAGGAAACATCATTCCTTGATTCTTACTGTTTTTGTAAAAACAATGATTTTGTCGATATATAACGAGTTAAAAAGAGATTCAAAAGCCAACTACGAAATGCATGTTTCGATGCTTAAAGAGATCTACTCGGAAACAAAAGAAAACATAAAATCAAACGTAGAGAAACATTTCAGTTCCAAAACCAAGGCGTCAGTGTTAAAAACTCAAAATCATGCATTGCACAACAAGAGATTTAAGAACTAACAAATAAAAACAAGTAGAGACAAATATAGTAACACGAAGAGATTTTCAAGTAAAATCATAATCAATAAACAAACGAAAAACTTTAGATTTAGTATCATAACAAATCAAAATCATAATTTCTAGTGCATGAATCAATTCAAAAAACTTACTAAAATGATCTTAAAAAAAAGAAACTTCATTGACACATGAACATGTTTCAAGCAATGGTAACCTCAATAGTTCTTCTAAGCATCTTAGGCTTGTTAAGTATTAACAAGTGTGAGTTATGTGTGAGTAGTGTGGATAATAGTTCCACATTGGATAGAAATGTGGTGACTTGAGCATTTATAATTCCGCTTAAGGGAGAGCATTGTGAATAGACTCACACTTGAGGGAGAGTGTTAAGTATTAACAAGTGTGAGTTATGTGTGAGTAGTGTGGATAATAGTCCCACATTGGATATAAATGTGGTGACTTGAGTATTTATAAGTGAAAGAACCCACACACCTATCACCTTAAGGTTTTGGTGAGTATGTGGTGTGTCTCTCACAAAGGTTGCTCTAGAAAAAAGTCCCACTATGTTCAACGGTAACACTAAGAACTCCATCTTGACAGATAGCAGAAACAACATTAGTATTAGCATAAACGTATGAATCAGTAAACCTTCACGTCTGCTGGAGTTGCTGCACTCATACCAAAGGTGGAACATCCATTCAGAGGAGGATAGGAGGAATAAGCAGGAGCTTAGAGACAAGGAGCAAACGTTCTGAGACAATGATAAGAGAAACAAAGTAGTTAGGTGGAACATCCATTCAGAGGAGGATAGGAGGAATAAGCAGGAGCTTAGAGACAAGGAGCAAACGTTCTGAGACAATGATAAGAGAAACAAAGTAGCTAACACCTTAACAATCTTCTTTTAGAAAATAGCAAACAAATGCATGGCAAAAGTGATCTATTCTCTGTTTAAGAAGCATGAAGACATGGCTGAAGTGTTGATTTCACGAAAAAGGAATAAGTTCGAAAATATATTTGGGTTGTTATGTTTAATGAAGTTGAAGATGAGAGCATGTTAGCTATAAGATTATACTACATCTTTATAGATAACAAGAATATTAATGAAAATGTCTCAAGATTCCAAAGAAAGAAGGTAATGATCCATGCAATAGACAAGGAAAATGGGAGGCTAAGAAGGTTATAAATAGCAAACATAAGCTTCAAGGTAGGGAAAAGAATGAAGACCTTAATAGAGGCAGGTGGAGCAAAGATGATTCAAAGGGTAGAAAATCGTATGTGGACGTGGTAGGAGAAAAGGAGAGAAAAGCTTATCAAACCCCTAAAAATTCCAATCCAATCATTGTGCATCTAGAGTTTACTACTAAGGAAGAAGACTATTGGAACAAAATTGGTTGATATCATATCCCTTAGATTTTGATGATAACAAAGTATTTAAAGAATAATTAGGTATTCTAACATGTGTTCAAGTATGCAAGATTATAAGACTAAGAACATATGAAAAGAAACTTGAAGATTCTGAATCTGAAGTTCACACTCTGACTCTAGAGATCACTTTTGAAGACTCTAGCTCTAATGAAAGATTCAGACTCTGAAGAAGTCAACATCTGAAGGAAGTCAGCCTCTAGACTCTGAAGCATCAGAAGGCAAGAATAAGACTCTGAAGAGATCAGCCTCTGAAGAGTGAAGTCTGAAAAAAGTAAATCTTTGAAGAATCAGAACCTGGGCTCCAAATTTTGAAGGTTGTCTAATATCTTCAATCGAGGAAACTCTGACAGACTCAGAGATCTTTTATTCACGTGAAGACTTAAGAAAAAATCTCTTCATAATTGTTTGAGCTTCAGCGGATAATTCCTCTTGTAGAAAGATGTTTTCTTGATGTGTCCAATCAAGTACAAAGTTTATCCAATTTTTTGGTCAAAGTCTTCCAATGTCTCTTTTCCTTCTCTCTATATAAGGAGCAGAAAGACTTGAAAATGAAGGCTAATACACTGTAATGCAAGACTCTGATCCTTGATATTTTAAAGTGAAGTCACTCTGTCAAGTTAGCTAGACTTAGAACATCTTATCAACAGTATATTCTAGAAGTTCTTAAATTCTTAAGAGTCTTAACAAGTTCTATTATATCTACACCTCTGATTACATATCAAGTGTAGTTTTACCCAAAATCTCTTAACAGTTTATTATAGAGTCAGAAGTCTCTTGCTTTAGTACTTGAGCATTTGAAGTCTCTTGCTTGTGTGTTTGAGCATATAAGTCTCTTACTTGAGGGTTTGAGCATTTAAAGTCTTTTTCCCGTGTGCTTGAGTATATAAGTATCTTACTTGACGGTTTGAGCATTTAAAGTCTCTTGCTTGTGTGCTTGAGAATATAAGTCTCTTACTTAAGGGTTTAAGCATTGGGAGTTTTGTAAGTTATATGTATGCCTAAGAGGGGGGGGGGGGGGGGGGGGGGGTGAATTAGGCTCTTAGACACTTTTTTCGGTTTTTATGATTCTTGGATTTTTCTTCTTTAAAATCTTCTAGATGATGAAAAGCAGTAAAGTGCAGAAAGAAAAAGGACACAACGATTTATAGTGGTTTCCCTCACAATACGAGAGTACTCCACTCCCCTTTCAACATGAAAGAGAATTTTACTATCAATGTTAGATTTCTATACAAGACAATCCTAACAACCAAGAACACCCTTCTTGGATTTACACAATATTTAAGTCCTACCGAGAATGAATATCTCACACAAGGACCTCTTGTATCCACAATCCGGATCACAAAGAAAACACTACAAGCTTATCTTTTATAATTATAAGAATAAGTTGTAGTCAATTCTGAATTTTTATATAAGTGAAAATTGAATGTATATCAATATGAAATATTGATCTTCTTCTCGGAACAAAAATTACTCAAAAATTATACAAGTGTTCTTTATGTGAAAGCAAGCTGTAAAAATGTGAAAGTGTATTTCAATGGCTTGTTTCAAAATTCTGATTTGAACACTTTTGAAAAATTCAAAAAGGTTGAAGATAATGAGTAATATTTGAAATTTGTTTCTTGAAGGTGGATTTGATTTTGAAAACTGAAAACAATTTATAAGAGTGAAAAACCTTTTCAAAAAGGTATGATTATGGGACAGAAAAATAGCCAGTAAGAAAATCATAGAGCAATGCAATTCTCCATGATCAGTTGCTATTTTTGGCTGTTGCTTCAGTGTTAATCGGTTAACCAAAAGGGTTAATCGGTTAACACCTTTCCAACGTACAAAAAATTCAAATTTTACATGTGTTAATCGGTTAACCAATATGGTTAATCAGTTAACACTGTAAGAAATTCTCAAAATCATAATTTTAACTTGTGTTAATCGGTTAACCCCACAGGTTAATCGGTTAACACTGAAAGATTTTCCAAAAATACTTAATTTAAAAATTCAAGAGTATTTTAAAATGGTTTTAAAATGATTTGTGTTAGTGGTGTAGTGAAGTGAGATCAAAGAACACTTGTATACAAATTTCTAAGTAAACAATGTTATACCGTGTCTTGAATCTTCAACACCACTTGAAGCTTGATAGATGAAACTTGATCCAATATTGATAAATATGACTTTGCCTTGATCTTGACAATGTATTCTTGATGATATGCTTGCACCTATTGCTTTTTGTGAAGAGTTCAGAGTGGAGATGCTTCAGATTTTATCTTCAGTATATATACCCCCACGGGTATATAGTGCAAGCAGCTTCACAGTACATATACCCCCACGGGTATATAGTGTAAGTATCTTGCGAGCCAAGCTGATATGAGTTGTCTTCATCAAAACAATAGAAGCTTTTGAATCTTAATTCTACAATCTCCCCCTTTTTGATGATGACAACCGTTTCTTTGAAAATCTTGCTTGATACTTTGATTCATAGAATTTCTCCCCCTAAGTTTAATCTCCCCCTAAATTCAAGAGAGATAACATTTTTTCTTCATAGGAAAATGTTAGAACCACAATCCTTCTTCCCCTTTGTCATTAGCAAAAAGGAAGAGGAGCATTTTAAAGATAACAGCAAATAATCATGCATAGCAAACACAACAAGCATAAACAATTATCATAGGAAAAGTCATAACTTGAATTTAAAATAAGCAAATCATTGTACGAGTACATAAAAGAAAATGAAACTGAACTTAAAGCTTAAAACAGAATCAAAGTCTAGAAACAAAAACATAGTATCAAATATTTTCTAAATATCCTCAGCCGACATATCCTTGTCTTCACCTTCCTCTTCTTCACTACCATCCTCTTCTTCATCCTCAATGTCTCCCGTGTTTGAATGCTGAGAATTAAGCACAAGGTTACGGAGATAGGTGATGGCTCGAGAGGTTTCACGGTGATGGTTCATCATTGTTACGTAGAGAAATTTATTCGTTATTCCTTCTTCTGGAATGGAACAGGAATGGTTGGAAGCTGAAGAGCCTTCGTCGGCGTACTTGTAGATACCGTCAGTGTCTTTGATGATTCCGATGTTCTTAACAATGGTGATTTCATTGATTTCATTTGTGGTTAGTTTCACTTTGGTAGAGGGTTCACGGTTGAGGTCCAATTCCGTTAACTCAAGTATTCTTGAAATCAACCGTGCAAACGGAAGCCTTGTTGACAGAGACAGTTGTTGTTGCAAATGATACATAATAGTGAGAATCCAATTCACTTTTATCTTGTTCTTGATTGCAAACATTAGTTGCATCTCCAAATCATTAATCTGAGAATGATTTGAGTCTTTTGGAATCAGAACATAGCAAATGATATAGTGAAGCATTCGATCATTTACCGTCAGATTTTTCGCATACCATAGTGTGCGAGCAGTTCTCTGGTTTGCAATAACATACTCTTTTAGAAACCTGGAAATGCTATAGTAGTATTCCATCTTGTCATAATTTGTCCACGGCCCATCCACATGGTTGACCCCTTTTCTCAGAAAACAGCCTCTGGATGGTATTTCTAATCTTGAGGCAATGTCGGACAAATTTTCCTTCAATGCATAGTCCCGAACAAAGGTTTCCATAATATGCTCATCATCGGCATTCAAGTACACAAATAGGTTATTCATGAAAGCTTTGACCAAATCGTGGTAGCATTTCCCAGTATCAGACACAAACTTATGAATTCTTTGAAATTTTAGCAGTGCTGGAAAATCAAACGAAGAAGCCGGAAAAGCTTTGAGGTTAACGTACTTTACCGGTAGAAGATGTTGAACCCTGACCTTGAAGCCCATTATGCGTTTATTAGTGGTTTCCAGTGGAGCATTGTCTTCATCGAATGTCGATTTGTGTTCTGGTAATTTTCCCTTTCCTCTGTTGATTGAAGCCATGGATGGAATCTGAGAATCTGAAGGTTTGAGGTGCTTTGAAGGTTTTAGGGTTTGAGAGAGATGAAGAGGTTGAACGATACTAATATAGTGAGAGGGTTTTGAGTGGGTTTTAAAGTTTAGGGTTGGAAGTTGGAAGATAAAAGCTCTTGTAGTCAAAGAAGAAGAAGAAGAGTTCTAAGGATAATGGTGGGATATTTAAACGATATATTGACCACACATAAAACACATTAAACACACATTTTACTAAAATTTTAATTAATTTTTCGTTTCTGATTTTTGAAAATTTTAACAGTGTTAATCGGTTAACCCTGGGGGTTAATCGGTTAACACATTAAAAACTTAACTCAGAATTGAAAAATTAACAGTGTTAATCGGTTAACCCTGGGGGTTAATCGGTTAACACACGCGAATTTTAGAAAAATGCTTTAAAACATAATGCAACAAGTTTGAAAAGATACATCATGCACACATTAACTAAAGAAGAGATTAGATATCACCTTCATCGAGAATCCCGAGTTCTTGTCGAATCTTGAAGAAAGGTTCCTTAGCCAATGGTTTAATGAATATGTCGGCAAGTTGATTGTGTGTATCCACAAAAGTAACATCTATATCTCCATTAAGTACGTGATCTCAAAGGAAGTGATGTCGGATGTCTATGTGCTTTGTCCTTGAATGCATGACCGGGTTCTTTGTGATATTGATGGCACTTGTGTTGTCGCATCGAAGAGGAATGCAACCGAGATCTACACCATAATCAAGGAGTTGTTGTTTAAGCCATAGAATTTGTGCACAACAACTTCCTGCTGCAATATATTCCGCTTCGACCATGCTAAGTGCAACACATGCTTGCTTCTTGCATGCCCATGACACTAGTGCATTTCCGAGAATGTGACACATACCACTTGTGCTTTTTCTATCGATCTTACATCCTGCATAATCAGCGTCAGAATAACCAATTAAAGAACAAGTACTACCTTTTGGGTACCATAATCCGACGTTCGTTGTTCCTTTTGAGATACTTCATAATCCTTTTTACGGCGGTGAGATGTGATTCCTTCGGATTTTCTTGAAAGCATGCACACAAACAAACGCTAAACATAATGTCAGGACGGCTTGCCGTCAAATATAATAATGAACCGATCATACCTCGATACTTTGTGATATCAATTGGAGTACCAGATTCATCTTGATCAATGTACGTTCCGGATCCCATAGAAGTGGACATCACCTTGCAACTATCCATATCGAATCTTTTTCAACAATTCCTTGCAATACTTGGATTGGTTGATGAAGATTCCATCCTTTGTTTGCTTGATTTGTAGTCCAAGGAAATAGTTCATCTTTCCCATCATAGACATTTCAAACTCGCCTTGCATCACCGAACCAAATTCTTCACATAGATCTTTGTTTGTTGATCCGAAGATGATGTTGTCCACATAGACTTGAACAAATAAGGTTTTATCCTTTATCTTTTTAATGAATAAATTCTTGTCTACCTTTCCTTTTTCAAAACCCTTATCACATAGGAAAGTGCTGAGACGATCATACCATGCCCTTGGTGCTTACTTCAGACCATAGAGAGCCTTCTTCAATTTGTATACATGTGAAGGATGCTTGAAGTCTTCAAAGCCCGGGGGTTGTTTGACATAGACTTCTTCGTTGATGTATCCGTTCAAAAATGCGCTTTTGACGTCCATTTGGAAAAGTTGAAAATTCATTGAACAAGCATAAGAAAGTAATAATCTAATTGCTTCTAACCTTGCTACCGGAGCGAACGTTTCATCAAAATCAATTCCTTCTTCTTGGTTATATCCTTGTGCGACCAATCTTGCTTTGTTACGAACTATGATCCCATTCTCGTCAAGTTTGTTCTTGAACACCCATCTTGTTCCTATGATGTGCTTGTGGTCCGGTCTTGGTACAAGACTCCAAACTTGATTCCTTTCGAATTGGTTGAATTCTTCTTGCATCGCTATAATCCATTGGTTGTCGCCTAAGGCTTCATCAATCTTGGTTGGTTCAATTTGAGACACAAAAGCCATGTTGAGACAAGCATCTTTAAGATTTAGTCGAGTTGCAATTCCTTGGCTAATATCACCAATAACTTTATCTATCAGGTGATCTCTATGAGTTCTCCATTCCTTCGGAAGATCTTGATGTTCTTCATTGATTTGAGTGTCATCTTCTTGTGGTATTGTCTGATCCTTTGAAGTCTCCTTTTATTGCTGTGAAGAATCTACTATATCATCATCATCATCCACAATAATATTATCCTCTTTCGCGGTGTTAGTCTCATCAAAAGAAACATGAACGGATTCTTCAATAGTAAGAGTTCTTTTATTAAAAATTCTAAAAGCTTTACTAGAGAGGGAGTAACCAAGGAATATACCTTCGTCGGACTTCTTATCAAACTTACCGAGATTGTCCTTATCGTTGTTGAGAATGAAACATTTGCATCCGAATATGTGAAAGAATGATATATTTGGTTTCCTACCCTTGAACAACTCATACAGAGTCTTCTTGAGAATTGGTCGAATATTGACACGGTTGCTTACGAAGCAAGCCGTGCTAACCGCATCTGCCCAAAATTATTTAGGAAGATTTGAGTCGCTAAGCATTATTCTTGCAAGCTCCACCAATGACCCATTCTTCCTTTCTACGACACCGTTTTGTTGAGGAGTCCTTGGTGCGGAAAAGTTGTGAGAAATTCCATGCTCTTCGCAAAAATCTTCAAAATGTGAATTTTGGAATTCTCCACCATGGTCGCTTCTAATGGAGGCTATGGTGAGTGACTTCTCGTTTTGAATTTGCTTTGCATACTTCTTGAATGCTTTGAAAGCATCACTTTTCTGCACTAAAAACAATGTCCATGTGTATCGAGAGAAATCATCAACAATAACTAAAGCATAAATGTTACCTCCGAAGCTTTTCGTTCTTGATGGATCAAAAAGATCCATATGCAACAATTGAAGTGGCCTTGATGTAGACACCACTTTATTGGACTTGAAAGTTGTCTTGGTTTGTTTCCTATTTTGGCAAGCATCGCATAACTTATCCTTGATGAACTTTATCTTCGGAAGACCAACAACTAGATCATGCTTTATCAATTTGTTTAAATGCTCCAGGTGAATGTGAGCAAACCTTTTATGCCATAGCCACGCTTCGTTGTTGTTCGCCATTAAATATTTTACCTTCAAGGATGAGTCATCAAAAGAGATCATAAAAATATTATTAAATCTTTTACCTTTTAGCAAGATGTCATGGGTGACTTCATGTTCTATCAAACATTCATCGTTTGTGAAGTTGATTCGGAACCCTTTGTCACACAATTGACTTATGCTAAGTAGGTTGTGTTTAAGGCCTTCCACATAAAGGACGTCTTTGATGATTGTATATGGAGGTGCACCAACGGTTCATACTCCAAGAATCTTTCCTTTACTATCATCATCGTAAGTGACGTATCCTTTGGCCTTTAATGATAGACTTGAAAATTTGTTGATGTCGCCCGTCATATGCTTTGAACAACCGTTATCAAGATACCATTGATTAAAAGTTGTCTTCAAGCATACCTACAAAACAACATCAAGTATTGTTAGGTACCCAAATTGCTTTGGATCCTTGATAGTTAGTACCCTTTTCAACCCACACATAATTCCCTTTAGCAACACCAATGTTGCGCACATAGCAAGCATTAGGTGTATGGCCTTTGATTCCACAATAAAAAAAAGTAGGTTGAAAATGACTTCTATATCTAGGAACATAATTCTTTTTCTTCACAATTCTTTTCCTTTTATGACTTTGATGCATAGTTTTAGAATTGTTTGCCTTTTCTTTAACAACTTGTTCACTTGCTTTCACAAAAATGGTTTTATTTGTGCTTTGTTTGGAAAACTTAGAATATCCTAATCCACTTTTATCATTAGGATATCTTTGGTGCCTAAGAATTTCCTTCAAGCCAATTTGATATTTTTCATATCTTTCTAACACTCTTTTAAGTTGAATAATTTGAAATGATAAGGATTCACAATTTTTGCATACAAGACTTTGTTTTTCATCCATCAATTTTTGTTTTTCATTTTCAATGTATTTTTCAAAAGCAATATTTTGTTCTTCAAAAAATGAAATTATTTTCTTTTGGAATGATATGCTTTTATACAAAGTCTTGCACTCTTTTAGAAGTTCATTTATGACTTCTTGTGCATCATTGTCATAAATTGAAAAATTGCTACTAACCTCATCAATTTCTTCATCAGAGTGATGTGACGCCATAAGAGCCATATTTGCACATTCATCGCCTTCTGATTCCGATGATGAACTTATTTCATTATCGTCCCAAGCAACATAAGCCTTCTTATTCTTGAAATCCTTCTTGCCTTTGAATCCTCCTTTCTTTGCAAGTTTCGGGCAATCAGGCTTTATATGACCTTACTTCCCACATTCGTAACATGTGACTTCTTGAATTGATGTGGATGAATCCTTTTTCCTGAAATTTTTATTCTTTTTAGGAAAAGAGGAATTTTTATTTGTGTTAAAAAACTTATACCAAGCTTCTTTACAAGAAGCATGAAATTTTCATCTTCGGAAGTCTCGTCGTCTTTGTCATCCTTTGTGTCAATCTTCTAGGCAATTCCTTTGGACTTCTTTTCTTGACTTTCGTGCTTCTCAAGCCTTCCAAGTTCCAATTCGTGCTCTTGAAGTTTTCCAAATAAGGATGCGGATGTCATCATTGAGAGACTCTTCTTTTCCGAAATAGCGGTCACTTTTGGTTGCCATTCCCTTGTCAAGGATCTTAGGACTTTCAGGTTGAGATCATCATTGATGAAGGTCTTCCCGAGAGCAATCAAGTGATTTGTTAGATGAACGAATCTCTTTTGTAAGGCAAAAATAGTTTCACCGGGCTGCATACGGAACATCTTGTCGCGGTAAAATTTGGATATCAAGCTATTGATGAGCTTGAATCTTATTCATTTGCAACCGAACTTTGATTTGTCCAAAGGAAGAGAAAAAGATCGAAATACCCACAATGCAATGCAAATGCAAGCTAGAGAGTTTTAGGTTCGGGGGTTGGTTAAACTTAGGGAAGGTGCTAGCATCCTAAGTTTCTGTAGTACTCTACAAGAACCTCTTGTTTGATGTTGTTTATTGCTAATGGTTTATCTGCTTAAGGATAAAAGACCTAGTGGTTTATTTCTAAGTATACTCGATAAGATATCGCATCTTATGCCTACATATCCTTACGGGAGTGGAATCAGCGTATCTGTAGTTCCCCTAAAGGGTTTGAGGAGTTCTTTGGATGTGGTCAAAGTTCCTACGGGTCTAGGGTAGTTGATTGATTGATTTTAGGAGAAAAGATGAGTTATCATTTTAAGGGAGATTACTTGACTTAAACCACCACAACGTTGTAGGAAAATTGATTATGTTGTTATGGGGTAGGAGTTTTATCCCACTTAAGATGATTAACATCTTGTTCTCTAATGTGTTTGAAAGAGTTTGAATTGAGTTGAATTATTTGTATCTAAGTTGTAAAAGATAAAGGTCCTTCCTATAGGGTAGGATATAAATTTAGAAGATCGACTTGAATGGGATCAACGATCATGGGGAAATGATGCAAATGAGATGCATACACGCAAGTTTTACGTTACGTGCAAGTTCTTCCTTTGGACGGAATGCAATGCGATAAGATAAATTGCGGAAATGGTAAATTGCGGAAAATAAAGGCATACACACGCATGAAAGCGCTGAAGTGTACAAGTGTGAATTGTAAGTGTGCGGAGCGGAAGCGTGCACGATTGATTAAGTTACGATATTGGTTGGTTTTAGACGGATTGATTTGAAAAAGGGTTGAATTGATTTTATGGGAGAAGTTGAATTATTAGTTTTAAAAAAGTTTGCGTGAATTAATTAAGCTCCAAAGAGTGATTTTATTACCTTATAAATATATGAAGAGATTTATTTTATAAAATGTAAAATTACAAAAGAGGTTAAATTAATTAAAAAAGTTTTACTAATAAAAGGGGTTTTTTATTTATCTAAGAGGTTTTTATTTTTCTTATAAAAAACTTTAAATGGAAAATGGTTTACTTTATAAAAGTTATTATTATAAAAGATTAATTTTAATAAAGAAAATAAAATTGTCTTAGTTTTTGAACAAGTGAAATGCTAATTATAGGAAGTTGGATGGATACTTAAATTATTAATAAAATATGGGTTGATTAAATAAGATAGGATAAACTTTAAAATTAGTAGAGAAAGTTGATAAAAGCTAGTTAATTATAAAAGGTTGATTAATTTTAGAGGAAAATGTTAATTAAGTAAATAGGTTATTAGTTGTTTTTTTTTATTTACAAAAAGGTTGATTGAAAAGATAATATGAATTTAGATTAATTAAGTTAAGGATTATATTAAATGGAAGATTAGAGGTTTATTAATTAAAAAAGTTGATTAAGTGGATTAAGATGCAGATTAAATGGTTAATTAGGAGGTTAGTGGATTAATTAGAGGTTTAGTGGGGCGATTGGGTTTGTGTGTGACTCATGGTGAGGGGTTCACGGTGGTCTGCGCAATAAGGCCGTGAGATCGCGTCAGACGTTGGATCTGACAGGTGTATGTGAGGTGCGCACCATAGCTTATGGTTTGTGTGCATGTATTTAATTATGTTACAACAATAAACAAAACAAAAATAAATCAAAAACCCTAATCCCCTTCATCATCTCGTCTTCCGTCTCCACTCTCTCTCTGCGATTTCTCTCCGATTCGTTCTCATTTCTTTCTTCTTCTTCCTCCGATCTCATCCCTCTATTCTTCTATAACTCAAAACCTGTGAACACCAAAATAAAACAAATCAAATGAATCAAACAGTTGATGGATTAGAGTTACCCAAAAATGAGGGTCAATGGCGGTTCGCGGCGGTTTCCGGCGATGTTTTCTGGAGACGTTGATGTACGTGGCGGTGTTGCAAAATCTGAGTTTTGTTTACGCGGTTCAGATTCGCGTTTGCATGGCCGGTTGAGGGTGATTCTCGACAGCGAGCGATGCGTCAAGGGCTTCGCAGATAAGTCTTTCTTCTCGAGTGATTCCCCATTTTCTCCTTACTGTTTCTTTCTTCTGAGGTTTTTTTTTGTGTTTTCTCCTAAGTTTCGTTGTACGTGTGTAGTGTGTATTGTGGAATGGCTCCCTCTTTTTTGAAACCGAAACATTCTAAATTTATAGCCTCATTTGTGATTAGGAGAATTGATATGTTGATTAACATGTTTCCATTTCAAGCTGAACATGTTTTGACATTCTTGGAAATAAAATGGATTTGCCTTAAACATGTTTCAAAATCGTTCTGAAATTCATGATTGTCTGATTTATGAGTTTCCTTTTTGACAGGGAACATGTTGGTGGCTGCTTTGGGAAGGGAACTAAATCCGCTTTAACAGGTTCAAAACCTGTCTCGAAGATAAACGTTCATATTCTGATTCCTCCTCTTCTCGTTTAGAGCAAGTCTGGGTCTATTCTGGGAAGGTTTTGATTATCGTTTGATTTGCGTTGACAGGTTGATTACGATTCCACTTGCAGCATTTATGGAAATAAATACTTGGCAGATTCTTCGTCCTTCAACGAGGAGGCTTGGTGAGTCTAAGACAACGTTCTGGAAGACGTGTTCTTCATCAAAATATGGTCTTTACGTGAAACACAGACTTCATCGATTCTCTTCTATAACGCTGTCGTGGGATCTTTCCTTAAAAGTATGATAGTTTCCATGTGGTTGTAGGAGTTGATGAGGAGGCGTTACTAATAAATCTGATGTAGCCTGAGAACAGCGAGTGGTCTTCGTCGCACGATTGCCTGGAGGCTTCAATGTTGTTGATAACATCGTTCCCGTCAAAATTGACAACTCCGATTGAGAGGTAGAAGTCTTGACTTCCTTAATTAAAATCCCCTTAATTGTTGTTTTGAGTGGCTTTACTAGTCCGTTCACGATGTGATTTTCAGTTTTAACATTGCCTTATGATTGCAGGTTGTTGGGGCTGAAGTCAAGGACGGACGCCCCAAATTTTGGACGCCTTTCGATTTCTTGCGGGGACACATCCTATGCTGTTAGGTTCTTGAAAAATTCTGATAGATGGTAACCGTAACAGCTTGACAAAGTGTGCTCCTGCTGTTGCGGTGGAAATAGGATCACAAACTATTAATTAGTTTGAATCGCAATTCAATTCACAACCGCTCTTTGATTTATCCGAAGGAAAAGGTCAAAAGAGGGAAAACCTATTTTGCATCGTAAACACAATGCGGGGAAAGATCTAGGGTTCGGGGGTTGGTTAAATTTAGGGAAGGTATTAGCACCCTAAACTTCTGTAGTACTCTACAGGAACCTTTTGTTCAAATGTTTACTATTTGCTTTATTTATTTGCTTAAGGTATATGTACAAAGGGATTACAAGTGAGAAAAGAGACCTAAGGGGTTAATTCTAAGTTTACTCGGCAAGACATCGCATCTTGTGCCTACGTATCCTTACGGGAGTGGAATCAGAGTAATCGTAGTTCCCCTCAATAGGGAGGTTAGAAACTTCTTGACTGTGGTCAAGGTCTCAAGGGGAATAAACGCGCCTTAAGGACACACTTACGCGGAGTGTAGGAACTCCAAATTTCTACGTTGAAATGTTAAGTTCTATGAGGCCGCAGGCATACACCGGCCAACCTCCCTCAAGGATTTCCTCGACAGAGCCGCGCATTATATCCGATTTGAGGAAACCCAAGTAGCCAACTCCGCTCGAGACACCCGAGACAGGGAGGCCCCTCGCGGGCACCGAGATGAAGGAACCTCGAGCCATCGGCGGGGAGGTGACCGTCGTTGGGAAGATCGCCCTCGCGAACAACGCGAGCAACGCGGCCCTGCCGGTCGATTCACGGAATACACGGCCTTAGTCGCTTCCCACGGGCATACTGGTCGAATGCGCCAAAACCGAATTTGTCCAGGGAGGTGTCCGTTTTCCCCGACCGACACCCCCCAAACCCAATGTGGACAAATCGAAATACTGCCGCTTCCACAGGAGCCACGGACACGTGACCGAAGACTGCATCCATCTCAAGGACACGATCGAAATTATGATCAAAGACGACCACCTAAAGAGATACACCCGGGGGGTGAACCCCCGAGGCAAGAGGCCCCCGAGGCCAAGAAAATCGAGGAACTCCCCTCTCCAGATGGCGACATCAGACTCCAGGTTGCACTATGTGTTAGCCGTCCCGAGGATTGGTTCGCGGACAGAGAGTTCGGCCTTCCCGAAGGCCCCGACCTAGCCAGCGAGCCAATCCGACCAACCAGCCGATGGGAATACTTCGCCAGAGCCATGGTCATCTCGGGTGGCGCCACGAGGAGCCTGTCTGTAGGATCAGTGAAAAGAAAGTTCGACGAGCTTATCACGAGCAACTCCAGAAAAATGAGCACGCTCGAAAGATTTCGAGGCCGATCCAATCCGATCACATTCTACCTCGAGGAACTCCCCGGGGGATCCCCCAACTCCAACATTCCCCTGCTCATACGAGCACGGATGGCGAACTTCGACGTCAGGCGCATCCTCGTCGACGGGGGCAGCTCGGTGGACATCATGTACACGCACCTGTTCACAACCCTCCAACTCGACAAATCCAACCTTTCCCCCTACGTAGGCTCCGACCTTCAGGGGTTCAACGGGACGATGACGAGACCTTAGGGGTACGTGGAGCTGAAAGTCACCTTCGGAGAAGAGGAAACAGCCAGGGAGATCAGCATCTGTTTCTTAGTCATCGAGTACCCGTCCCTCTACAATGTATCCTGGGCAGAACAACGATAGCAGAACTTGAAGGTGAGAAAATACTTAGAGGGGGGGTTGAATAAGTATGAAGATTAAAACTTAGAAATAAAAACTCAAGTATTTTTATCCTGGTTCGTTAAACTCAACTACTCCAGTCCACCCTTCCTAGAGTGATTTGCCTTTCTCAATCAAGGACTTAATCCACTATTTAATCAACTGATTACAATAGTAAGTACTAAGAACAACTGTTCAAAGTCTTCTCAAGAACTACTGATCCTAACTGGATCTTCTTAAGGTTTACAATCAAATGTAATACAAAATACAAGTGTTTAAAATTGCTTCTAGAAAGCTTTATCACAACTGTGATTTTTCACTTAAATATTAAGAACAAAGAAATAAATTCTTGAAAGAATGTGAATAGTATGAGAGCTTTGAATGTTGATTTCTTTTTGATAAAACGTCAAGTGAAGAAGATGGGTGAAGACTTGCTTTTATAGGCAGCCGATCCAATGGGAGCTTCACGTTGAGAAGAGTGTCCAAAAGGTCTGAGCCTTTTTGTCTTAACATCAAGTGACCTTTCCTAGAAGAAGAAAGCACAGATAAATCCTTTTTGTCTGTGTTCTTGTGTCTAGCATAAATAAGGAAAGAGTCGTTTGGATCATTCCAACGGATATAATCTTTGAATAATTCTTCTTCAATTTTCAGCAAGTTCCATCAGAGTCTAAATTAATCAGAGCCTTCTGATGTTGATCAGAGTTTTGCTGAGTCAGAGTCTTCTACAGCAGGTGTGCTATTAGCGTGTTTAAGATCAGAGCATGTTTGAGACAGATCTTCAGTACTGGCAGCTTTAGTACTTTCAGAATCTTCTGTAGTAACTATGCTTTGAAAACTCTTCATACATAATTCTTCTTTGGTTCAGATGCTTCTGACTTGCTTCAGATTCTTCTGGAGCTTCTGCTTCAGATCCTTCTAGAGCTTCTGCTTCAGAATCTTCTAGAGGCTACGCTCAGGATCTTCTGTTGGCAGCAATTGGAATCTTCTAATGGATGCATCTGGAGCTTCAGAGTCTAGCAAATTTCTTATGTTCAATTCTGATTTTCTTCTGGAGTGTTAATTCCTTTACTATCTGCAGTAAAAACTCTCAAGCAAATTTTAGAGTATATAATTCTTAATTACAAAATTTCACAATAGTTATCATCAAAACATAGAGATATTATTAAGAACCAATCTGTGTTCTAACAGAACTCACCGCGGTACCTTCCACTGTCTACCTGAAGATGAAATACTACACGAAACGGGGGGCCGTGGTGACCCTTAACGAAGACATCGAGGCCGCCCGGAGGTGTTTCGAGACCATGCTGAAAGGTTTGGACTCCACCGCTCCAGCAACCAAGAGGACAACTCTAATCATAGCGCCAAAAAGAGAACCAAAGGAGCTGGTCGGATCCGTGGACCTCGACAGTCACTTCACCGAGGAGCGCGATCCTGAAATAAGGACCAGCGAGGCCAACGAGCAGCCCACCCACCCGGCACGCCCCATCCCGGACAGAGAATTCGAGATCATCACACTCGGGGAAGACACGAGCAGAACCGTGAAGATCGGCGCCGGACTCCCAGACCTTGCAAAAAGACAGCTGCAAGTCTGCCTCCGCGAGAACGCCGACCTCTTTGCCTGGAGCGCTGCAGAAATGCCCGGACTCGACCCCGAGGTTGCCTGCCACCAGCTGCCCATCAGCCCGACCGCGAAGGCCATAGTTCAACGTAGGCGTAGACAGTCCCCCGAAAAATCGGCAGCAGCCGAGAAAGCTGTAAAAGACCTCCTAGAGGCAAATTTTATTTCGGAAGCCCAGTATTCAACCTGGCTGTCCAATGTTGTACTCGTTAAAAAGAATAATGGAAAATGGCGCATGTGTGTTGACTATATTGATCTCAACCGGGCATGTCCTAAGGACGCCTACCCCCTCCCCAACATCGACAAACTCGTCGACAACTCCGCGGGCTTCAGGCTCTTGTCCTTCATGGACGCATACTCGGGATACAACCAAATCCCGATGGTCGAGCACGATAAACAGAGCACGACCTTCATGACGGCGTCGGGCAACTATTACTACAATGTAATGCCCTTCGGCCTAAAGAACGCCGGAGCCACATACCAACGGATGATGAATAGTGTCTTCCGGGGCTAAATCGGCGACATGCTTGAAGTGTACATGGACGGCATGATCGTCAAATCCTGCACAGAAGATGACCACACGGCCCACCTCAGGAAGGTCTTCGAGACTGCGAGGACATGCCGAATGCGCTTCAACTCGGAGAAATGCACCTTCGGTGTCCGCGCAGGCAAGTTCCTCGGCTACTACCTGATCGAACGCGGGATCGAGGCCAATTCGGAAAAATGCCACGCCTTTTCAGAAATCACCACGCCCACCATGAAGAAGTCCATCCAATCCCTCAACGGCGTGCTCGCCTCACTTTCCCGGTTCATTGCCAAGTCCGCCCAGCACGCCCTCCCCTTCTTCAAACTGCTCAGGAAGGAAACCACGTTCGAATGGACAGAGGAATGCGAGCAAGCCCTCCGCCACCTCAAACACGTCTTGTCCGAACCACCGGTGCTGACACGTCCCTTGATGGGCGAAACCCTATACCTATATCTGGTCGTGGCTAACGAAGCCGTCAGCGCCGTCCTCATCAGCGAAACCGAGGAGGGCCAAAAACCCATCTACTTCACAAAAAAAGCCCTCTACGGCCCCGAAGTCCGATACCAGCTGATCGAGAAAGTCGCCCTGCCCTCATCACCGCAGCGTGACGGCTCCGACATTACTTCCTCGCACACACCGTCGTACTCCGCACCGATCAGCCCATTCGCCAGCTCCTTGGCCGACCCGACATGGCCGGACGCATGCTGAAATGGTCGTTAGAACTATCTGAGTTTGACATTGCCTACGAAGGCCGGAACGCCATCAAAGCTCAAGCCCTGGCAGACTTTGTCGCCGAGATGACCCCGTCACCCGATCCCATCACCAGGAGCCACATCTGGAACATTTTCGTGGACAGTTCCTCCAACTCCACGAGAAGCGGCGCCAGCATCATCCTCGACAACGACGAGGGCACCTTCATCGAGGTCTCCCTCACGCTGGCCTTCTCGACGACTAACAACCAAGCCGAATACGAAGCGTTCCTGGCCGGACTCCGCCTGGCATCAGACCTCGGGGCCAGAGATATCCGAATCTACACAGATTCCCAACTAGTCGCTTCACAAGTACGAGGAGAATATCAAGCGAAAAATGACAACCTCGTCGAGTATTTGGCACTTATCACCGAAAAACTGCAAAGTTTCGACTCCGCGGAGATTCAGCACGTCCCGCGCGAGCAGAACACCCGCGCCGATATCCTCTCCAAGTTGGCGAGCACCAAAAAGTGAGGAGGCCACAAGTCGGTCATCCAAGAAGTCTTATCGCAACCGAGCACCAGAGCGACCACCGCCCTTCTCGACATCAACGCCATCGGAGATACTTACTGCTGGATGACCCCACTACACACCTACCTCAGCACCGACCACCTACCAGCCAACCCTAAAGAGGCTAGCACAACCAAGCGACGAGTCTGCTCGTACGTCCTCCTCGAAGGAAAGTTGTATCGCCGAGGCTTTGTGATCCCACTCCTCAAATGCATCGATAACTCCCAGAGCGTAACCGTCCTAGAGGAAATCCACGAGGGCATCAATGTGCAGCACCTCGGAGGACGATCCATGGCGCGAAAGGCTCTACGAGCAGGCTACTACTGGCCCTCGATGCAAACGGACGCGAAGGAACAAGTCAAAAGATGTGACAAATGCCAAAGACACGGGGACATGCACCCCGCCCCTCCAACCGAACTTAAATCCCTCTCCTCCCCGTGGACATTCGCCTGGTGGGGGTTGGACATCCTCGGGCCCTTCACCCCTGGGGTCCTATCAGAACAAGTACCTCATCGTGGGCGTAGACTACTTCACCAAATGGATCGAAGCCGAGGCCCTGGCCAAAATCACGGTCCACAACATACTCCGATTCTATAAACGAAACATTCTCACAAGATTCGGGGTCCCACTCGTCATCGTCACCGACAACGACACACAATTCACGGACAAAAACTTCCGCGACTTCGTCACCAAGCTCGGAACCAAACACCACTTCACCTCGGTCGAGCACCCTCAGACAAATGGCCAGGCAGAATCCGCGAACAGGGTCATCCTCAGGGGACTCAAACGACAACTCGATGACGCAAAGTGAGCATGGGTCGAGGAGCTCCACAGCGTCCTTTGGGCATACCGCAACACTCCCCACTCAACCACGGGGGAAACCCCATTACGCCTCACATATGGAACCGAAGCCGTGATACCGGTCGAAATACGCGAACCATCCAGACGAACTGAATCTCCCCTCGACACCGACGACAACGACGGCGCCCTGCATGAAGAGCTCGACCTTGTCGAGGAGATTCGCTCAGGAGTAGCCCTCCAGGAAGCCCGGCTGAAACAGCAAGTCGCACTTCGTCACGACAACAAAGTCCTAAATCGTGACTTCCAAAACTGCGACTTAGTTCTGCGCAGAAACTAGAAAGACTCACACCAAATTGGTCGCGAATTGGGAAGGCCCCTACCGTGTCCGCGACAAGACGGAGCACGGGGCCTATTACCTCGAAAACCTGCACAGGGAACAACTAGCTCGACCATGGAACGCCGCGAAACTTAAGCGGTACTACAGTTAAACACTGCCCGCGACGACCCGTCATCACGACCACTGGGGGCGACATGGTACCACCGCACTTCCTCGCGTCCACTAACGACCAGAGAAAAGCAAGCCCTGCCTCTTGTGTGCGCGGGCAGAAGGCCTTGCTCGGCGGAGAACACCTCGACCGAGATTCCCCACCGCCGTACCAAAACCGGTAGGACGCCCAGCTCGCGATGGGATGTCCACGCCACGGGGAAAACTACCCCCAAACCGGTCGGGCAACACCACCGGCCAAACCGGCCAGTTCCCTTCACCGCCGGTAACAAGTTTGTCGAGCTAACACCCCGGACGGGCCCAAAGGCATATTAACACATGCATATCAAACATATAATTCAAGCATACAAATAAGTGCAGAGATAAGACCAGCATAAACATCATGCAAATACCGAGCGCACACTTAGAAAATTCTCAAAAGATATATTAAGCAAAAGCGGGCACCATCCCAGTAGTCAACATTACATGAACAGGGGCACGCAGGCCCAACAAAGAAAACAAATTACAAAATATCGGCACGCAGGCCAGGAAACTACAAGCACGCAGGCCCGGGAAACCTATACATCCTCGCCCTCCTGCTCAGCACCCACGGGGTCAGCATCAAAAACGACAAGCTCGGGGTCAACCACCTTCTCGTCGACAATCTCATGATACGGCCCAATCCCTTCCACGACCAATGCAGTGTCGGGGTTGACAATTTGGATCTGCGCAACGGCGCTCTTGAACCCGACCTCGACAGCGTCCAGGCAATCGCTCTCCAGCACCCGAATCCGGGCGACCAAATCAGCACGCGTGATCATCCGCCGATCTTCCTCAGTCTCGTCCTCGGCCGAACGAAGAGCGCTATCCAGAACTTCCATGCGAACTTTCAGCGCCTGCACTTCGGCCGCCGCCGCCCCCAGCTTCTCCTCTACTGACGTCACTTTCTCCTCAGCACCTTCCGCTCGCTTGTGCTGGTTGGCAGCATCTTTCCAACTCTTCTCCAGCTCCTCGGTGAGTTTGGCCAAGCGCGATTGCATGAAGGTGAGGTCCCCCCTGCAATTTGGTCAGCTCAGCAGCAGAGCAACACTCCTCGTTTAGGACCAGAGCCGTTGTAAAAGTCTGCATCATCGCGGCCAAATCCTCCGCCAAGATGCGTCGACGAGACTCTCGATCAACATCACGAACAACCTTCACTTCGCCAGCAGAGACAGTAGGAGACCGGGCCCCGTGAAAATAACCCGGATGTTGATGGCACGACAGGACGACATAGCCCTCCTCGGTCGAACCAGTCATCAGGTCAGTCAGGCCACTGGGCTCCTCGGACCTTGGCCTCTTCGCAGCTCCCGGAGACGTAGAAGACAGGCTCTCCTGGGGAGAAGACGACGAACTCTGGCCTCCCAGCGTCACAGCTTCCTGCCCAACCAATTGGCTCACCCGCGTCTTCGGGACCGCGGCAGCCCTTGAGGCGCGCAGCTTCTTCACCCGCTCTTCAACAGAGGACATATTCGCTGCAAAAAACAGAAAGAGTCAGCAACGGACAAAACATACGATCACGAGAAAGACAAAACATCCCTACCTAGATATTCCAGAGCATCCTCCCCCGAGGTGCAACCGAGCAGGGTCCTCGTATTAATTATCCGTTTCTTCGTCTTCACGTTCCCCTGCGCGTCGAGGATATACCGACCGTTAGGCGTTACCAGTTTCGACGGAGGAAGATCCCGCACAAATGCCACTATTTTCATATAAGCGGCCATGTCCCTCTCGTCGAGAGTCCCCGCCCGCACGATGTATCGATGAATATCGCGGTTGAAGTGCTCCGAGGTCCACAGTAAATGTACCCTGGGGAGCCACGCAAGGAACCTCTGGCCGTCTACCATTCGCTCTCCCTCGGTAAAAAGAGTGTCCGAACCTTCCTGGGTGATCGGGTTCACGAGGAAGAACCGACCCTTGAAGTCTCGGACAGAGTCGCTGTACGTCTTAAAGAGCTTGGTCGGCTGCTTAAACGAGACCCATCCCTGACGGCCATTCACCGATTGGCGTTGCAGGTGGAAGATGCGAAAAAACAAGGGCACCGTGGCCTCCACATCGAGATAGTGGCACACCACCTCGAACGCGCGGATAAAGGCCAGAGCGTTGGGATGCAGCTGGGACGGGGCCAAACGTAACCAGTCAAAAAGGCCCAAGTGGAAGGCGGAGAACGACAGTCTGAGCCGAGCCTCTTTAAAGTAGAACTCGTGCATGGGAAACATCCGCCGCCCATACCTCGAGCAGATACGATGATGCTCCTTCGGACGATACACCTGCCAGTGTTGCGGCTCCCCTTCCACCCTATCCTCCACGGTAGCGTAGGCGCCGGACACATCGAGCGCGAAGTAAGAGGGGGTGGACAACGACTCTTCGGCCCCCACTCTTCGACGGGGAGGACCCGCTCGTCAAAATCTGGGATCTCGAGATCACTGTCTTCGACCATCGTCCCCAGTATCAAGGCCGACATGCACACCTGAAAAGCAGAGGACAATGGTGAATTCGATAGCCAAGATCAAATCCACCCTTCCACCGCAGGTCAAGTGAAAGGGCGACGACGACAGGAGAGCGAGTAAAAGACGAGCGCGCAGACGGTCCCCGAGGGACGCTGCCCGTCGCGTCTCCACGGGGCGTTCAAAAGCTAACCTATCGCCCCTCCCTGGGGTACTCATCGGAAAAGGCACACGTCCCCGGGGCATTCATCGGAGAAAGCACCCGTCCCCGGGGCATTCACCGGAACAACCGAACCTCCCCGGGACATTCATCCACACAAACCTATAAGAAACCACCAGGCGCGGCAGATACTCACGTCTCTCCTCGGGGCATTCATCGCGCCCTGACCACAAACCCTAATTAAACGGCGGAAATAAAAGAAGAGAAGAGGAAACTCACTTGTGACGGCGGCGAACGGGATACAGAACTAACGGCGCGACGGCGATTCACAACAACGGCGGACGGGGAGGAGTCACAGAGTTTCACAGGTAAGAAAGCAAGGCGAAAAGTAAAAAATGCGCGGGGACCCCCGTATTTATAACCCGGCGCGGAACTCGAAGCGACACTAGGCCTTTGAGTGTCATAGGGTAGCCGCCCTACTACCCACTCAGCGCGCGACACGTGGCGGTAACCTGACGGTCGCGTCTCTTCATATACCTTTGCCCCGCTTTCCCGACGATAAGAAGACCTTCGCGCGTGCGCGCGTCCCACCGGACATAAAACCGACGAGCCACCCGCCTCGCTACCTCTTTTCCCGAAGCAACGACCTTAAATCCTTGCTCTTTCGCCACAGAGCTTCGACTTGGGGGGCTCCTGTTCTGGTCTGGGCCCAGCCTCGCGGTCCAGCCTAACAACGCACAAGGCCCAATAAGTGGAATAGCTTGACCGGGCGCACACCCCCCATCGGACGGGCAGGATACGCTCTCCGCCAAGCGAGACGGCACGCCTCGAAGCGTCCTCGGCGCCCCCCCCCCCTTTTTGGCCGAACAGAACGCCCTCCGCGGGCGACATTCCCCGTGCCATCGGGCAAGAACCCTTGGTTCTTCCACGTCCTCGCGTGCTCCCCTCCGCGGGGAGAACAACGCCCTCCGAGGAACCTCGCGAGCTCCCCTCCGCGGGGAGAACAACGTGCCCGGTGCACGTTCTCCACGTGCTCCCCTCCGCGGGGACACGTCATCCCCAACTGCCCACCTCCGAAAGAGCAGGTCAAACCCACTTTCCGGAGACCACGGGACAGTTGGACTAGGGCGAAGACCACGTCCTGGTCTTCACTACGCCACGTAAGCCCTAGCAGTCACCTGGGTTGGGCCTGGCCATCCAGCCCAACACAAGTGACCGTTGGCCCAACGCTGGGGTCTCTCTATAAATACCCTCTTCCTCAAGAGGGTCAGGTAATTCACTTCTTACCCACTTTCTGTACTTTGCTCTCTCTGCCCAAATTCTTACTTTGGCATCCGAGTGTCTTGCAGGTACACCCCTCTTCTCCTCCTCATCACCGGTGAACAGGTAGCAGTCCAATAGCGTGTGGTCAGCCCGTGATTCCCTCCTGATCAGGTCAGATCAATATATATATATATATATATATATATATATATATATATATATATATATATATATATATATATATATATATATATATATATATATATATATATATATATATATATATATATATATATATATATATATATATATATATATATATATGGGATTGGATGGATACTAAATTCTTCATTCTTTTATACTCATACTCACTTATTTTATTTAGATTATTGCCATGATTATATTTAAATTTATATATAACATGTGTTTTATTTTCTATTGAGTATTTTTTCCGAGTATCCATTTTATACCTAAGTCCTATTGTCATTTTTAGTCGTCTGAGTGCGCAGGGTTGAATTTTTCTCATTTTTTTGGTAAACAAAAATAAAGATTTAAGTGATGATATTTTTATTTTATAATATATTTTAATTTTAATTTATAAAATAATTTTTTTTACATTTTTTATAAATAAAGAATAATAATTTAAATTTTTAAGAAAAAAAAAGCATTAACCCTCCATTTTGCAGAAACTTCGGATTCGTTAGCTTTTTTCTGGTTTTATACAATTTGAATCAATTTCTATTGCTTTAATTCAAATAGTGAGTTCGAATCGATTACCCTTAAAATTATCTATACATTCTGTAATTTAAAACTTTAAATAAATACTATGTGTTTGCTCTTAATATAACTCTAAAGTTCTTTTTTTAATTGTCATTAATCTCTTTCTTATTTAAAAGAAGCAAAACAGAATCCTCTCTTTTGACTCTTTTGATTTTGGTGTTTTATTTTCATTCATTCATCTTTAAATCACTAATCTTCTGTTTTGAGAAACCTTAGATCTGCTTTTATCAACGAATTTAAACCTCATCAAAAAAAAAAACAGTATATATATAAACTCAGAAATCAAGGTGGATGAAAAGGAAGAAGCTTCACCATCATCTTTGTTTATGAAGAAACAAGATCCACCTCAACCTACACATCAAGGTAACTAACACTTCATTCTCTTTCATTTCTCTATTATCTTGAATTCATCAAGGTTTTCTCAATGTTTCTTTTTATTGATTAAGATATTTTCATCTCTTTTTATTGTTTTTTAAAGATATTTCATCTCTCTAAAAAATGAGGAAAAAAAAAACACTTAAAAATTTCTCTTGATTTTTCTCCTTCACAAAAATCTCCTTTTGTTGCATATACATTCTTATATTATATTATATTATTATTATAATTATTATTATTATATGATTTTAATTATATGTCCTTAATATATCATAATTATAGTTAATATTTGTTATATGTAATTTCAAGCTTTTATGTGTCCTATCTTTTTCTTTTTTTTTGTCTAAGTAATGTCCATTTTTATTACAATGAATGTTTCATTGTTCATATATATTATATTAATTGGATATTTTAATTTCCATTTATAGTAAAACTTCTATAAAAGTTAACAAAAATGTGCTAACCAATTACTATTATACATAAAATGATTTGAAGGTAATGAAAAGAAAAAACATTATAGAGGAGTTAGGCTGAGACCATGGGGAAAATGGGCAGCTGAAATAAGAGATCCTAGAAAAGGAGCAAGAGTATGGCTTGGCACATTTGAAACTGCTGAAGCTGCAGCTACTGCTTATGATGAAGCTGCCTTGAAGTTCAAAGGAAACAAAGCCAAGCTTAATTTCCCTCATCTCATTTCTCATTCGCCGCAATCAGATCTATCGCCGACGCGTAATAACAATAATGTTTCATCACAATCTTTATCTCCGTCTTCATTGTTGCGGAATAGTCCACGAAAGTCTCTTTTTCCGTTGTCATCCACAACGGAAAAAGAAATGTTTCCAAACCTAATGCAATACGTGCAAGTACTTTGTAGTAAGGATGATGAAGATCTTCGACGTGCTACTGCATCTCTTTACAATAATAGTAGTAATAATAATAATCATCAAAATAATGATAATGAACGATTTCGTTATTATAATTTGCCGCCATTTTTCTCATCAATGGCGTCATCTTCTTCTTCTAAGGACGTTCTTGAGTCTAAGGTTGGAGATTCTCGTCCTTTAAATTTAGATACGAGAAGTGGTCTTGATGAAAGGAACACGACAGGGTCATAGTATATATATAATTGATATGAACTCTTTCGATTGTCAAAAATCGTAGTTGATAAACAAAGATTGAAACATTCATATTTGCCTTGAACCATTCATATTGAGTGCATATTTTAAATTTTATTTAAAAGTTAATTTGTAAAATTTAACTTGGTTCGGCTCAATTCGATGAAAGTTGATTCAACTCATAACTTTTTTTAAGTTCATACTCAACCCATTTTAGATTCACGAATAACTTGGTTCAACTCGTTAGATTATTCTCGTTTAATTAAGAAAATATGTTTAGTTCTAGTTGGTTCAGTTTATTGTAAGTCCAAATTAAAATTAATGCAAAATCTCTTTTGAGATTATGTTGATAATTAAAGAATATCTTACCAACATGGAATTGCGACATAAGTTTTCAACAGTACTGAATTTTTTATGTGTGAAAATTTTGAGTCATTTAGCTTCAAGTAAAAATATTTTTTATGATGAGTATGATGGTTCTTTTGAATAAATATTGTCATTGAAGACACTGTAAAAATTCTTTGAGTAATTTAGCTTTCAATTGAAATATTTTATTTATGCTAGAGTATTATAGTTCTTTTTTTACTATGATTTTTGTTGAAGAAAATACGAAGTATTTAGAGTAACTTAGCTTCAAGGGAGATACTCCTTATCATGGAGCATGCTAGTTCTTTTGAATTAAGATTGTTCATGTCAGTAATGGAATTGAATGCATCATTTTTAATCATGGGAAATATGGTTAAGTTGAGCGAAACAATACATATTGAAAGAGTTTTACACCACTTGATATTATAAAGGAAGAGGGAGCTCAATGTTATACATTTGGACTTTAATTTTTTATTACAAGATGCATCATTAAGTAATACTCAAATATTGTATATGGACTCTTTTCTTCTAATATTCTAATGTTAAATATCATACTCTTGTGTTACAGTTTTGTGATATGTAGTTAGATTTTTTTAAGAGTGTATGCATTGGAATCCATGAGGTGTTTATTTTTTTTATCTGAGTTTTTACCGTCAACAATTGTTAAGAAGTCTAGAAAGAGTGTCATGAGAAATGCTTTAGGATAAAAAAAAAGCGTGACATCACATCCCTACCTAAAATCTTAAGATATCAATATATAAATTATTATTTTTTATATATTCAACATTTAGCTCATTCTTAGTCAATGTGAAATTAACTAACTTACACTCTAATCCAACAATCTCACTAACTTACACTCAACAATCTCACTAACTTATACTCTAACCCAACAATCTCACTCTTCACTTATGAATCTCTCGCTTTTTTTTATTGATCCAACATCTTGATCCACTCTTGGTCTCTACCAAACCAAATTAGAACTATGATAACACTTGTTAGAAAGTTCAATGAACGTTGGGTCTCTACCAAACCAAATTAGAATTATGATAACACTTGTTTGAAAATTAGAACTATGATAACACTTGTTAGAAAGTTCAATGAACGTTGGGTCTCTACCAAACCAAATTAGAACTATGATAATACTTGTTAGAAAGTTCAATGAATGTTGGGAGTGAGAAAATATCCCAGAGAGAGAGAGAGAGAGAGAGAGAGGAGAGAGAGAGAGAGAGAGAGGAGAGAGAGAGAGAGAGAGAGAGAGAGAGGAGAGAGAGAGAGAGAGAGAGGAGAGAGAGAGAGAGAGAGAGAGAGAGGAGAGAGAGAGAGAGAGAGGAGAGAGGAGGAGAGAGAGAGAGAGAGAGAGAGAGAGAGAGAGAGAGAGAGAGAGAGAGAGAGAGAGAGAGAGAGAGAGAGAGAGAGAGAGAGAGAGGAGAGAGGAGAGAGAGAGAGAGAGAGAGAGAGAGGGAGAGAGAGACGAGAGAGGGAGGCTCTGGAGAATCCTCGAGGGCTTCCTCCATTCAACAATCTTGTTGTGTTATCTCATTATTACATTCTCGTCAGTGTATTCTAGATTGTCAACTTGAGAATCTGAGTGAACTCGTAGCCTTTGTAAATTCATTTGTAAGAATTTATTTTTAAAAAAAATTAAATGTCAAAGCAAATGAATATAATGCAAGAGAAAAAGAGTAAAAATACAAGATACATCATAAGCACAAGATGTGCACAAGAAATAAACAAAATCGTCTATAAACAAAGGCCAAAGGAAAATATAAAACAAAAACCAAATGGAAGACCACCCAAGAGGCAGAAATAGGCCTACCCGAGAATAAAAATTAACACACCAACCCAACCACCCACAATACCAATCTAAATGTCTGCTAAAAGTACAAGTCAAAAGACAACCAGAAAAAAGCCAACCAGCTTAAGCAACCAATGTATCCTGAAACCTTTGGCTCATCAGACCTTCAGAGAGATTAAGTTGGAGGGAGGTAGATATGAACTTCCTGCACCAAACTAAAGGAGGACAGTTGACCATCCAACACACCCTTAAATTTCAAGTCAAGTGAGCGGGTCTCACATCTCAATCAACTAGAGGAATTGTAAAACTTGGAGCATGACCGACGAACCCACTTCCACATCGAACTGATAACCATAGATATCCAATGATTTACTGCCAAGATTTTCTCAAAAAAATAAATTTGTATCATATTTTCCAAATCATCCAAACACAAAATGTGAAATCGAAGCCAGGCCTAAAGACACGTGTTTCTCATTACCTAGACCCAAGAACAACTAAAACACCCCTAAAATCAAATGTCGCAAGGGCCATGGCCACCCCATCAAACTAAACACTATATACCTAATAACATAAGTTACCTCACATAAAATAAATTGATGATTAGCTGACTCCACCCACCCCACCCCCCCCCCCATCCCGCACACACACACACACACACACACACACACACACACACACACACACACACACACACACACACACACAAACCTCATAGTACCAAAACCATACACGATTTGACACGTCAAAATATTTTATATAGTTGGCAGCCTATCTTGAAGTAACTACCACAAGAACACAATAACTTTTGAAGTTTCTAACTCTTCTAGACCCTAGAAAGCCTCCCCTCCAACACCCTTTTTGACCTATCTTTAGTACCCCTAGCCAACTCCAACAACTTATCATAAGTTGACCTAAACTAGAAGCCTCTATCCGGATCAGGTTTCCAAACTTAAGAATCTACCCGACCACACCTAAACACCCTCGAAATAAGCGAAGGCAAATCCAAAAGAAGTCTTCCACCTCCACTTACTTAGCATGACAAGATTAACCAATTTGATATCCTTCACCCTCAAACCACCCACCGTTTTGGCTTTACAAACATCCTCCATCTTAACCAACAGAATCTTTTCTTCTCTCCTTTGGAACTACCCATTAAAAATGTTGTTGAATAACAATGAGCTTCCTCCAAACTGAAATCGGCATCTTCATGGAAGACAAGAAGAACACAACGATACCGCACATAATTCAACATAACCACTCTACCACCTAAACTCATAAGTCTCTAATAAGCTAAACGCTTAGAAAAAAGGTTTACCAGGGGATCCCAAAGACCCTAACGTCTTCGAGCTTTAACCTAGAGGGAGTTCTAAATACTTAATAGGAATGGAATCCACCTTACAATGCAAAAAAGGCTCATTCTGATCCAGAAAAAAGCCTACTAACATTAACCCAAACAAACAATTCTTAGAAAAATTCACTTTTGACTCTGAGGCAAGTTTGAAATTCCTAAGAACTGCCTTAATGGTCAAAAGATTTTCAACCGATAGAACCTCTAACTCTTCCATACCCACCTTAAACCCCCTCAAAAACATCCATCGAAACCGTCTTTTTCAAAAAAAGCACTAAGATCTTCCATGACCTAAAAGAAAAAGAAAAGGTGTTAAAAAATTTCCTTGCTCCAAACCTTTATAAAAACTAATCTTCTCCGTCAAATACATATCACCAAAAACATAAATACTATCTGAAATAACACAATATATATTAATATGATATATATAAATAATAATTTAATATTTAATCTCTATGATAAATTATCATAACGCT